>JAQQTO010000046.1:10955000-11647500 GCA_029884595.1 Ormosia semicastrata | reverse complement strand
ATAATAAAAAATCCTAGACTAAAAATTAAAATAGACAAAAATTAAATTAAAACAATCACAAAATTAACTCTCGACAATTACGCCAAAAACTTGGTAAAGAATTTTTAAGTAATAAAATTATCCTTTTATTTGTAAGAGCACAAAATCTATGTAATATTTGATAAATATAAGAGTGTCGTACCTACATGGAGTGATAAAATTAATTAAAATATAAAATTTACCTAAATTAATTAAAAAAAAAAAAATATATTTTTTATTTAATAATCTAAAAATTTAAATTACTACTAAAATAAACACTCAAATTAAATAATTAATTTAAATGAAATAACTTAAATTAAAATGCAAAATCAATCAAAGAACAATTTTAGGATTTCAAATTCACCACTAACCATACAAAGATGAATTTAACTTAAATGAGAATTAATTTTGTTTTACAGAGTGTCTACGACTAAAAGCTTTACAAACTACTAAAGAATATTGAAATTTAATTAATGACATAATTCATCTAAATAACATGACCTATTCAAATTATGACATAAACCATTTAATATAGCATGAACTATTCAATTCTTAGATTACAAAAGTATTGAATACTATTGCACAACTCACACCTAAGACTATAAGAATTAAGCATGTGATTAAAATATATCAATTTAAATTTACTAATTGACTACAATACAATCAATAAAAATTAAATTAAATAATAATTTAAGATCAATAATCATTAACATTGTGCAATTATAAAACAAAAAAAAATATTTCAAACAAAGTTAAATCATCTAAAACAAATATTAGGGTTTCATCTTAATCATAAAAAATAAAATTAACTACTCATGACAAGAGTATCAAATACAAAGAGAGAAGAAAAACTCATAAGAGATAAAACAATTGCTATGCGTCGTTCTCCTTCTTCTTCTGCTTTGTGCGGTACTATGTGTTTCTCTCTCGTCTACCGCCTTCTCTTCTGCTTGTCTATTAATAAGAGATTTTACCTAATAGAAATGTATTTTGCACAAAATCTTCTTAATTAGTTCTCAAATAATTATAAAAAGATATTAATTGAATTTAAGAAATTAAATTTAGAAAACTCAATCTCCTTAATTGAAAACTGTCATATTTTTATATTTTTTCTCTCTTTATTTTTCTCATCCTTTAAATGACAAAATTATCCTTCATGGTCAACAGAAGAGTTATTAAATTTTTTGTTAGTTTTTTAATGCCGTAAAAATCAAGTCAATCTAATATTTGTAGTCCAAGATATGATCCAAATATAATAACAAAATCAAAAAATACGAGTTGAATTTGAATTTACAACAAATTCTCTACAATTATCATAATAATTAATTAATTAAAATTTTTCAGATAAACAAATGATAATTCACAAAATAAATAAAATTAAATATATTAAAATATAATAATTCTTATTTTTATAAAAAAATATAAAAATTAGACTATATTAATTTATAATGCTCCATAATGAAATTAAAACATTTAGTTATTTTAATATAAAATCCACACTCAAGGGTTTAATTGTAAAATGAAAGCACACTAAACGATTCAAATAAAATGATTGAAGTATTCTGCAGGCGATATGATCAATGGACCACCGATGCTCTGCTTACTAATGTGGAGCAAATTAAAACCTGCCTTCTTACTAATAATTCCTTATTGATAAGTTATTAGGAAGTACTAGTATAGCCTTTATTAAAAGTGACATGCATCTCCTAATCTTAGAAGGATGCAACCTCTCTTTACCCTTATGTTTTTTCTTTAAACAAAAAATAAAAATGTAAGAGTTGCCTATCATTCTGAAATTGAAAAGGAAAGTATTTATCCTTGTACTCAGTTGAACATTTTAAGTCTGAACTCATGACAAACATATATTTGCACACAAATGAATCTGTAATCTCATAATATATTTTATGAGTTCGTATCGCGTACAACAGTTATATTACATTGAAATGGATTATTGTTACTGTTTTAAAAGTTTGAAATATGCTTTTAAATACTAAATATATCTATTTTCGTTTTTGATACTTAAAATATTTTTGTTATGGTTTATATTTTTTAATTTTAAAAGTGAGTGAAATTAATTTAATTCAACTTTATTATTTTCTTAACACTTGAAATGAGGATAGAGAATAATTTCACTCATTTTAAAATTATAAAGATACAAATTAAACAATTTTTTTAGAAATCAAAATAAAAAAATGTTATATTTATCAAGAACTAAAAACATATTTAAGTCATTTTAAAACATCTATACATATATATTATTAGAAAAAGTACAAAAAACTGGTTCTTCTTGTTGTAGATTTTTTATTTTTAATTTTTTTAATTTTTGGGTGTGATGCTTTATTTAGCCCAGGTATGTTTGCGAGAATGTGTTAAATAAACTAATGTTTCTATATGTATCTCTCAAGCTAAATACATAACTTAGTTCTCATGAATTAATAATTAGATTTTTTTTTATCGGTTTAACATTTCATGCCTACTTGTCCATGGCCAATTTTAGCTCTCATGCATGACAACCAACAAAAAGGCTCTGCATTCATATATTAATCTCCCCGAATAATGTAACGAATTTATATAATATATAACCGCGGAAAATAATAAAGCTTGTTAATTTGGTTTGGATTTATGTAGATGCTAATGTCTATTTGCACGCTTCTCAAACCGCGTTCATTAAAAGCTTCTTTCTTTTTGCTTCTCACGAATGCAGGTTTGCGTTCACTAAAACTAAAACAAATAATCTGCAAGTCATTAACTCGTTATGCTGCAAAACAGAGTAAAAAGCTAAGCTAAGAATACATATTGTGCATATTGTGAACTGTGAAGAATGTTGTGCCCCTTTTATGAAGCACTATTGTCCCCAATATTAAGTTTTAAATTAATATTTCCGAGAAATACCATTATAATCATACACAGATCTGTCTTGTCGCAGGTCTCTCATAAATGTTTATATAGTTACAAGAGTTGAAAGAAAAAAACTTTAATAAATCAAGTCTACACCTTCTTAAACAAGATTTTATCCATCTAACTGTTGAATTTAAACCATCTATCATATTGAAGAAAGAAACTATTTTATCATATTGATCATTTGGTGTTAGATTTTAAAAATTGAACTATAATAAAATAATCAAACTTCTCTACTTTCATATACTTGAAATGTATATATTATGTTAAATTTAGTATATATGAATGGAGTATAAAATAATTTTAGATTCATATGAGATTTTATTGCTCTAATCTAAATGTTAGGTACTTTTAATTCATTGGTCAATAGTATGAAAAGTTTATTTAATAAAAATTATTCAATAATGAAAGAAATTAATTTTGATTTACACCTATGTATCAATTTTTTTAATAATTTCACTCATATTAACTATTTTTTAATTGTTTTAATTAATTAAATATGAAAAGACAAATATGTAATTAATAAAAAATATGGGAAGATATTTTTTTGGTAAAGAAAAATGATAGCTACTGCACTGGAGGTACAGTGGCCTGTCAGAAAATTTGTTTGTTTTGAAAAAGAAAAAAAGGTTATCAAAAAATAAAGATAAATACTCCCTTTTAAATTTTAATTAAATAAAATTTTCGTCTGTACGTTTACAGAAAACAAAAAAAAAAAACCTTCTGTAAAGGCTCCTTACTATTTGTTAGTTACACCGATACTGATATCTAATATGACACTTATCGTATATTTTAATATTTTTTTAAATATTTTTTATTTATATAATTTTTAATTATTTTTACATTTTTATTGTACCAATATATTTATACTGTATAGGAATAACAAAAATTCTCCATGTTTAGATCTTTGCATAAACTACTTGGAATTAGGGGTGTAAATTGGTTCGGGCAATTCGATCAACCCGGTCGAACCGAACCGATTAGTTTGGTTCGGTTTGGTTCAAGTATACTTAATGGTTTGGATAAAATCCAAACTAATTGATGCTTAATTGGTTCGGTTCACGGGTTCTGAGTTTTAAACTCGTGAACCGAACCGAACCAAACCATTTTCTCGAATTACTTGCTTCATTACTTGATTACTTCATTCTTCGATTTTTCATTTCTTCATTCCTTCCAAAATTTCCTTCCCAAATCCAACCCTAACTATTCCTCTTCTTGCGCATGTCGCCGCTCCCATCGCCGTCTCCTCATTGCCGTAGCTCGGCCTGTCTCCGTAGCCTGTTGCCCTCACTTGTCTCCCTCTCCGCGTTGCTCGGCCTCATCGCGTCGCTCAGCCGCACTGCGCCGTTCGCCTGTCTCTCCCTAGCCGGTAAGTCTTCAACTCCTACACCCCAACTCTCTGCCTCTTTCTTGGGAAGAACATAGATACATATCTGGTTATCCCAAATTCCCCGTCTTCTAGGGAACCTGCTGGATTTCACTGAAATAAAGATTAATTTATTTTGTGTTTAATTTTTATTTAAAAATTTTTCTTGCAGAATTAATCAAAACCAAATATTATTAAATTAATTAGATAGATAGTAATAGTAATAAGGATATATAGGACATGGAAGTGAAAGAAGTGCAAAGTGTGTAGTATACTAGTGTACCAGGAAGTTGTGAAGCTCTTGTCGGTCATGAAGTGAAAGGGAATGGGTATGGTGCGAAGCATAAGAGCGTAGGAGGTGGTGGGACTGCGATAACTGGGCATCGATCAGTGGATCGGAGTTGCCACGCGGAGGCAGGACACGTGTGCGCCGAAGCTGCTCATACAGTGGATGAGTGGCTATCTCCGCCTTCAATTCACGGTGGTGGTGGTGGTCGCCGGATGCTGACACTTGTCCGCTTAATAAAGCAGCACTCATCATTATTCCTAACCCTGTTTCTTGCATTTCCTTCTTTACTCAATGCTTAATACTCAAAACAACTCACTTTGGGAGTTGGTGTAAAAAAGTGATAAAGGGAGAAAGGGGCTCGGGTTGAAGACAAAGCAGAGAGTTGTTCAGAGTTATATAGCGAAAAAGCTGAGCTTCAGGTTTAGGACCACTCTATATTATGTTTTTTGATAGGGTACTGATAAGGATGAGAGAGTTGTGTTGATGTTTGAGAATTGAGATGGAAGAGCAGACAGTTATATCGTTTTCGGTTTGTGTATATAGGGATCTGAAATGTACACAACTTTCTGCTCCACGTCTGATCACAGAGAACCGTCGCATGACTGATAGATTTTTAACATATATTTGAATCCAAAATAGACGTTTGAATAAAAAGGTACAGATTGTGACTGAGATTTGAGATGCATATGCATTCCTCACATGTGTACAAATTTCAGATGAGCTGCCATGCACTTTCCTTAGCTAGTCTAAGTAGTCTCTTATCTTTTCAAATCCATTGTTAAGTTAAAAATTTTGAACAATTCTACAGTTTAGCAGAAATAAAGAAAATTAACATGCTGTAACATTAGACATTGATTGAATAGGCAAATTAAAATTCAGGACGTAGGATGTGTAAATTTTGTTTAGACTTGGAAAGATCTAGAATTGAATCATTTCTTAATTAAGGACAAGAGGAGTATGAGTGCTAGAATAATTTTTGGGTTTTGATTTGGTTCTCTGACGTTGGAGACTAATTTGGTCTCTTAAGTAAGATTATGTGAGTTCACTAATATGTTCTGCTTTTGTTGTTTAGAATTTAGATATTGTTTTTCTGCCTTTTTTTTCCTTTTGTTATGGGTAATTTGAAGGTAAGGTAAAGACTAAAAGGATGTGGAACTTGATCATTAATATCCACATCAGCATGCTAATCATTTGATACTAATATCACATACAACAATCTTAACACAATGTTGAACGTTAAGCTTACTAATTGCTTCCTCTTAGTAAAATTTGATCATAGATCTTCTTCAATACTCAATCATTAGAGTATCTTGTTAATAACAGTCTCCCCATTTAATTATAGACAATAAACAAGTGATGATTAAGGAATATATTTAACTAATAGTTATATTTTTGTCTTTTTTGCAGGTTACTTGATACTAACAAATGGCAAGTGATTCATTTGGAACTAGTGAGACTCCAAGCACTGGTGGTAGTGGAACTCAAGTTGGGAGTGCTACCACTCCAACACCAACTTGTGACATGCAACTAGGAGAGGTTCCAACACAAGGACAAGAAACGTCATCACATGGACAAGATACCCCCCATCACAACAAGAGGTATTGAAAAGGAAACCTAGTAGACCCCCTTCTAATGCTTGGGCTCATTTCAAGAAAGTAAATGATAAGGCTACTTGTAACTATTGTAATAAATAATATGCATGCAATAGTACTAGTCATGGGACCTCAAACATGCTATAGCATTTGAAGATTTGTGTGAAAAATCCACATAGAGTATTTGATAAAAGGCAAAAAATAATTGGTATTGGAAAATAATGTGAGGATGATCTTGATAGTGTTAGTATGAAACTTGTTGAATTTAATCAAGAGGTAACTCGATATGCACTTGCTAGGATGATAATTGTTGATGAGCTTCCTTTTAAATTTGTTGAAAACCAAGGATTTAGAGATTTGATGAGTGAGGCTCAACCGAGATTTAAAATTCCTTCTCGTGTCACTCTTGCTAAAGATTGCATGCAATTGTTTCAAATGGAGAAAGAGAGGTTGAAGTGCATATTGTCTGGAAATCACCAAATGGTTTCACTTACCACTGATACTTGGACTTCAATCCAAAACTTGAATTATATGTGTGTAACTGCTCACTACATTAATGATGGGTAGGAATTGAACAAGAAAATATTAAGTTTTGGTTTGATAGCTAACCACAAAAGTGAAACCATAGGAAATGCCTTAGAGAAATGCATGAAAGAATGAGGGATTTCAAAGATTTGTTGTGTGACTGTTGACAATGCAAGTGCTAACAGTACTGCAATTGCATATTTGCTTAGAAGAATGAGTGATTGGAATGATACTTCTTTATTAAATGGAGGGTTCATGCATATGAGATGTTGTGCTCACATCTTGCACTTAATTGTTAGTAATGGCTTTAAGGAAATTGATGTTTCAATTGAAAGGATAAGGGCTGCATGCAAGTTTGTTAGGTCATCTCCAGCTAGATTTTCTACTTTTAAGACGTGTGTCCAAGAGGCTAGTATAACTAGTAAGGCAATGTTAACCCTTGATGTGCCAACCAGGTGGAATTCCACTTATTTCATGTTAGATGTTGCTAAAAAATATGAAAAGGCATTTTATCGCCTAGAAGATGCATATAATGTATTTTTGTTAGCCTTTGACAATGTAGGAGGACCTCCTACTAGGGATGATTGGAGTCGTGCACGTAGTTTTGTCAAGCTTTTGAAAATATTCTATGATGTAACTCTTTCTTTTTCGGGGTCATTGCATGTTACATCTAATGTTTTTTTTTCACAAGTTATGTGACATTCAAAAGACCCTAAGTAAGTGGAGGAAAAACAATGATGTAGGGCTACAAAGAATGGCAACAAATATGAAAGTCAAGTTTGACAAATATTGGGAAAATAGTGGGAGCATAAACTTTCTTTTGTTTGTGGCTGTGTTTCTTGATCCACATTATAAACTTGAATATATTGAGTTTAGTTTTAATAAGATGTATGGTGATGGTTCGGATAAGTGCAAGGAGATGGTGGAAAGATTGAAGGGTTTGATTGATAAGTTGTTTGACCATTATCTGTCATTGCATCCCATTCCCCTTGATATTGGTGATTCTAGTAGATTGACCTCAAATGTTGCCTCACAATCTCATGCTAGTGATGATGGTTTTGGTGATGATGATGAGGGTTGGGAAGATGAATTTAGATTGAAAGTGAGGAGAAAGCAAGGTGAGGTGAAAAGGAATGAGTTAGAAAGATACAAAGAGGATGATGTTGAGGACAACACTCCTGGATTTGACATTTTGAAATGGTGGAAAGGGAAATCAATGAAATATTATGTTCTTTCTCGTATGGCTAGGGATATCTTGGCTATTCCAGTGTCTACTGTATCATCTGAGTCTGCATTCAGCACTGGAGGTCGAGTTCTTGACCCATTTCGCAGTTCCTTGCATCCCACCACTGTTGAGGCATTGATTTGTACTCAGAATTGGATCAAGATTCCTAAAAAGAATCTTGAACTACGTGATGAAATGGAAGAAGTGGAGAAGGTTGAATCAGGTATGGAAACTTAATTTTAATTTTCAAGTTTTTTATTTGTTGTTATATTTACTATTGTTACTAATTAATCTTATTTACTTTTTATGTTTATGTTTGAATTTTTAGAGTTGTCTGCATTATCTTCAAATCTTGAAGTGGGGCTTCAATCAGGATTTTGACAATTTGAGGTTACATTTACTATTATCTTACTCAATTTATTAATTGCTAGTACTTAGTACTTATATTTTTTGTTTATAATGTAACATTTATTCATTCATTTAATATATTGAAGATCACAACTTGACCCATGATGAGTAATCTTGATGCTTCACTTGACAAAGAAGTCTTGCTAGTCTTTCAAGCTTTTAAGGTAATATTTATAAGTATATTAATTATGATTGATTGTTAAAATCTAGTATACACAAATTCTAACATTTTGTTTGTCCTTATTGCAGGATGTAGATGAAGTTGAAAGATAAATTGGATTTGAAGAATCATGTTTGATGATTCATGTTTGATGTTTTTTTTTAGATTGAATTTGGATTGACTTTGGGTGATACCCATTATTATGTTTGTACTGACTATTGATATCGCCTCTTGTGGAGGGGTGTTACATGCTTTTGAAATGGAATGAGATGTTTAATTGTTTGAACTGAATTAACTTAATGAACTGCCACCTTATTCAATGTCCCTTATTTCTCTCTTTTTAAGTTTAGATTTAGTTCTTTAAAATTTCATATTCAAGATCGTATAATTGCTTTTCCTTCACATAGTCTTTTTTATCTTGCAAAAACATCTCAGGATCATTGTGAACACCCAATTTTGACCGGACTAAAAGAAAATAATAAAAAAGAAACAAAAAAAGAGAAAAAAAAAAAGATTTTTGTTATCCTTTTTTTAACCCATCTTTTTAACCCAAATACATAAACCCAAAATATAATAGAAAATGAAAAATAAAAAAAAGTAAAAAAATGAAAAAAAAGAAAATAATAAAAAATAATTAAAAAAAAGATTTGTTTTTTCGTTGGGATAAAAATCATTTTTTTTTCTTTAGCCATGCAAAGATCACCACCTGCAAAGGGGGACAAGCACTTTTGCCTCCCATTCTCTTTTTTCCACAGTGCACAGTTTTTGCTCCCCACTTAGTTTTCCACTTGCACTACTGAACAAACAGATTCCCTCACTAATTGCACCTACTCCCTCACTAATTCACCCACTCCATTATCACCTGGCTGCTAGCAACTAATAAGAGAGGACCAACTTCAAGACCTTGAAAAAGGATCTCTCCATCAGAGGCTGATAAAAAAAAACTTTCAAAGACCAACCTTCACCAAGACTCTCCGGAACGCGGAACCCAATTTGAGCCTTCATTTCCCTCACCCTCAAGCTCACTAACAGATCCTCCAAAAACAATCCCCACCCGACACCTTCCATCCAAACTTGCAACCGTGACCATCTTCCACCCTCACCCATCTCTCGCCACCTCCAAAACTACCTTATACCTTCAACTTCTCATCACTTTCATCACCAACCACACTCTCAGCAACTCCTCACCCATAACCGTCGGACAACTACCAGCCTCTCAACCGACCGTCGGACAACTACCGGCCTCTCAACCGACCGTCGGATAACTACCAGCCTCTCAACCGACCGTCGGACAACTACCGGCCTCTCAACCGACCGTCGGATAACTACCAGCCTCTCAACCGACCGTCGGACCGCACAGAAGCCAGAACTTGATCTCACCTCTTTCCGACAGACCGTCGAATCATCACCCCTTTCCAACCGACCGTCGAATCCACCTCCACCATCAACCAAATCATCACCATTCCCAACCGACCGTCGAATCCATCCCTGAACCGACCGTCGAACCACACCAGTTACCACCTTCACCTCACTGACAACCCATCCAAACTCCATCACCATCCACCAACACCCAACCGATCGTCGAATCCATCAACCTTCCTCACCGACCGTCGGACTGCATAGAAGCCAGATCCTTCACTTAACCACCCACATTCATCTCCAATTCGACCGTCGAACCGTGAGCTCCACTCCTCTCACCGACAAGCCATCCAAACCTTCACACCATCAACCAAACTCCGTCCAATTCGACCGTCGAACCCCAAAAGCAAAACCACTTACATTCTCCAATTTGACCGTCGAACCGTGAGCTCCACTCCCCTCATCGACCTTCAACCTTCCAAACCCAACTAAATCCACCTTTCCACCGACCGTCGAACCCCACATGATCCATCTCTGAGTCGACCATCGAACCCAACAAGATCCATTTTCCAACCGACCGTCGAACCTCAAAGGCCAGCTCCCGACCGTCGGACCATAGGAACCAGTTCTCGACCGTCGGAGGTAGTTCCCGACCGTCGAACGTCCTTCCAGTACTGACCGTCGAACCTCAGACTAGATCCCTCCACAAACGTCCCCTGGTGCGTGCTGCTATTGTTGTCAAAGTTTCCAACTTTTATCTCATTAAAATTGAATTGTGATTGTCTTTTGGGTGTGTGAGATTGAATCACATGGACTGCTGTCCATTTCACATTAAGGTAATAATGATGCATTTTGGTAAGAAGGGAGAAGGGTAAAAAAGGGTTAAAAAATGATAAACAAAGAAATAATTAAAAGTTTTTAAAAAGGGAATAAAAATGGATTACCTGAGTTATGCGATGACTTACTAACCCTTATATTTTGTAAATATCTCGAGTTGCATGACACTTGATAATTTACATTTATTATTATTATTACATTTAAATTATTATCATGTTTTTTTATTTTTTAGTTAAATCGTTAATTGGTAATTTTAAATAAAAGTTTTATAACAAACTTGATAATTAGTGGTGACGTCGTAGTGTGACGCCGAGCTTCACCTATTCAAATTGATTAACGAGTCGCGACGGCTTGTTAATTCAAATTTTTAATTTTTAAAAATCAATCAACCCACAAATATTTTCTAAAGAACTACGTAACTTTGAGTTCCCCATTGCACTGTGGGATACGTAGGAGCGCAATTTCATTTCTGTCAAGCCCAAAATTAAATTTTCATAATTTATTTGTTTATTTCATATTTTTTACAAAAAGGGTTAAAACAAATATTTTCAAAGATTATTAAGAATTTGCATAATTAATTTAAGGTACCGTCTTAGGACGGGTGTGTGTAAGTCTTTGTGGGATTAAGTTTCCACCCTTCCCTACACATAACTGACTCCCGAATTCAATCTGGTTTTCAAAGACTATTTTTTTTAGTTTTCTAATTTTTCCTAATAAAAATAAAATTGGTGGCAACTCCTAATTAAATATATTTTTTTTAAGTTGCTATTCCGCCGCGATTATTTTTCTGGTCGCGACAGATGGCGACTCCACTGGGGATGCTTGAGAGTCAAGCCTGTAAAAGTTAGTTATGCAAAATTTTTGGTGAACTTTAAGTGTTTATTTTACCCTTTTTTATTATTATTTGATGATTTTTATATATATTATTTTTAGTGTTAATTGTTGTACTATCTGAACCTTAGGGTAGAAAATTTTTGGAATTTGTTCTGTATTTGCTTTGTTTTGCAGGATGTGGGTAGTCTATTAGGATTGTAAAGGTTTGTACGCTCCCAAAGACCCACTTGCACCTACACATAAAGCACACACAATCGAGTGGGGCCCTATACCCGGGTCTGAGTGAAGCTTAAGTTAAGTAGAGGTTGCGTAGTGGTAGCCATTTTGGATGTACTTTCTGTTTGGTTATCGCGAAAACCTCATTTAGAGTGTGCCTTTTTCATAGATGTCCCACACCTAGTGGTTTACCCACTATTTCGTGGTCAACATTCTGAAATAGGACTTGGCTCTAGAGACCTTTAGAACAGAAGAGCCACCCAATGAAAGTTCTCACGAATCAGAAGGACTCTTAGATCTTTAGGATAGAGAGTCCCAAGTTAGAGGCAACCTCATTAGGACACAAAGGGAGCGTATCTTTTCGTTATCTTTGATTTTATTTGCCATTATATTAAAAAAAAAAAACATACTTTGCATCTTTGTACCATGTTTCTTTGCAATACCCTAATCTTCTGTCCTTCCTGAGACAGTTTTGTTAGAGAACCGTTAGAACTCAACCAAGATTTGACAGTGAATATCTTTGATAAAAGAAATATGGGATCAGATCATAAGGATGCAAGCTTGAAGAAGACTCTGCGACTCAAGGCTAATAAAGTTCACACTGAAAGCCTAGTGATTATGGGACGAATGTTGAAGAAGACTCAACGTTTGACATTTGCAGCAAAGTATGGAAAGGTTCTGGATCTGTTAGAGGTGGATGTGCAAGTGGAAGCAATCACCGCAGTGGCCCAATATTATGACCCTCCTCTCAGATGTTTCACTTTTCAGGATTTCCAATTAGCTCCCACTCTGGAAGAATTCGAGCAAATCCTAGGTTTGTCATTGGAAGGTAAAAGGCCATACTTTTATAAAGGACACTATGCATCCATCCAAATTATGGCGAACGTTTTGAAAGTGCACGCAAGAGACCTCCGAGGTGTGCAGCAGAATAGGAATGGAACCAAAGGGTTTTCAAGAGAGTACCTCGAAGGACAGATGCGTCACTTAGCGAACAATGGAGATTGGGAGGCTTTCATGGATGTGCTAGCCCTCACCATTTACGGCACAATTTTGTTCCCTAATATTGATGATTACGTGGATTATGCAGCAATCGATGTGTTCCTTGCCTGCAAATTCCACACCGACAACCCTATCCCAGCCGTTCTCGCAGATGTTTACTCTACCCTGAGCTTTTGTCACGAAAGGAATGGTAAAAGAATCCTCTGTTGCTTACCGGTGCTGTATGTTTGGCTCACAGCTCATGTTTTCAACAGATCATACAAAGCGGAGTGCCCTATCGCTGACTTTAACCTATACCAATTGAAGGTCAAGAACAGTCGTGAATGGGCGGACCACTTGGCGAGATTGGAAGAAAAGCAGATAAGATGGTATCCTCAATGGAAAGATGTAGAAACTATCATCTACCAGTGCGGAAGGTTTCCAAACGTACCCCTCATGGGTACACGAGGATGTATTAATTACAATCCACCTTGCACAACGACAACTCGGTTACCCCATAATGGGGCCACCTGCAGAAGCCCAAATAACCTCTTTTGTTCTTTACTATATAGATACGGAAGACACCGAATCACTTCGGGAGGTCCGAAACGCTTGGGACAAGGTTATTCGAAAAGGAAAAGAACTGGGAGTCAGAAGTTGTGCAGCCAAGGAAGATTATCGCCAATGGGTTAAGAACAAAATCCAAGAAATCAAGTTGCCATTCAGGATCTCGGCAACCCCTACGGTTGGTGAACCTTCAGCTTCGGTCGTGATCGAGAATGAAGAAATGAAAGAGATGAGAGCAAGGTTTGTGAAAATGGAAGAGGAAAAGAAACAAATGGAAGCCGAGTTGAGAAAGATTCGCTAGGCATGTGCAGCCTTGAAGCGAGAAAATACCGAAAAAGACCACACTCTTGAAGGGGTTAATAAAAAGATGAAAGCAGAACGTGAGTCCATGCTAAAAACCAAACAAATGTCTGGGGCAAAAACAAGGAATTAGGACTCATGCAGCAAGAAAGGGACAGGGCCATGGTGAAAACCAACAACAGGAGCAGCTCAAGAATGCCAAAACAACCCAAAACAATGCAATGCGGCTGGTAGAAGAAATGAGGCAGCAGATGGGAGTGGCATCTAAGCGGTATGAAGACATGATAGAAGATAAGAAGCTGCACATGAAAGAGACATTTGCAAAATATGAGGCAGCATTGCAACAAGGACAGGAAAATATGAAAAAACTGATGGATCAGGTGGAACAACAAAAAGGGGACATCGATGGATGGAAGGAGGAAGTTCATTTTTGGATGAGTCGCTTTTCAAAATTGGCATGTTTGGCTAATTCGGCAATTGCGGATACTCCATATCATTTGAAGGAAGTCGATCAGATGGTCAACCCTTTTGAAACACCGGTAGAAATCAGTGATTTCATTGAGTATTGTAAGAACCTTATAGGGCAGATGAAACGAATGGCTAAGGCCTATTCATATAAAGAATAGTTTTTTCAGCTAGGTCGTGATGTATTCATCTAAGAAGCAATGTATTGTTATATCTTTTCAGTTGAATGAATGAAGTACGCTTGTGTCGGCACTCTTTTTTTCTATCCCATATTTCACTAGAGACTTAATACTTTTGAACGAGACGTTCTGGGTAATAGTCACAACAAACAATATCAAAGATACTCATTTCAAATTTATTTGGCACAAAATCACTAACGGTCCTCTAACAAATGATGAACATAATCACTGATCTTCTATTTTTTCAGGTAAAAAACTTTGAACCATTGCTCGTCCTCGGAAAACGTAGATTGCACAAACCCGGGCCTACGTAACTAGATCACGAACTAGGCTACAAGAGATGTCTAACTCGAGAAAGAAACTTAAGTCAAGAGATGGATGAAATGAGAGAAAGGATCAATACAATGGCGTAAGGACAATCAAGGGTCGAGGATTTACTCGAGACAGTTAATCGAGACCCTTAGAACAACAAATGGAACATCTGTCGGCACTAGGGTAAATGCAAATACAAGCAACAATGTGAATGAAGAGGATGATTCCATGAACGAAAATCGTAGGAAGGGGAGAAGAATAATGTAGAAGTGACTCGTGAATGTAGTAGGTGAAGATCTTCCCGAGCAAGAATCCTGGAAAAAGAAAAGTTAAGAGATGAGTTGATTGAAAAGATGCAAGAGCAAATTAAAGCCATGCAAGGCCCTAATCCATATGGCTCAGTGGGAATCGATGAACTGTTCCCTGAGGTTGAAATTAATATTCCCAAGGACTTCAAAATACCAGACTTCTCAAAGTATGATGGAAGCACCAATCCAAAGTTCCATCTGAAGACTTACCTCACCAAGATGGCCATTTGGTCACAGGATCAAAAGTTCTTAACCAATTTCTTCCATGAGAGTCTGACTGGGTCGGCTTTGGAATGGTACATACAACTTGACCATTCAAGGATTTCTTGTTGGGATGATTTGATGAGTCTATTCCTGGAGCAATATCGATTCAATATCGACACCGCACCAACCCGTGAACAACTAGGGGCAATGCACAAAAAGAAGGACGAAACTTTCAAGCAATACGCTCAAAGATGGAGAATGGTAGCGGCCCAAGTTCAACCACCATTGACTCCATCAGAAATGAGCTCGTATTTTATAGGGACCCTAGGAGTACCTTTTATTGGGGGCGATGGCAAGGTAGCCATGTACGAGATTTTTCTGATCTAATTTCAGCTGGAGAAAGGATTGAGAATCTTGCAAAAGCAGGAAAATTACCTACTGGGAATACTGAGAGCAATTTTCCTAAGAAGGTGGCACCAACAAGGAGGCAAGAGCCAGAAGTCAGTTACGTGCGCCAACAAAACTCAAGTTTTCCTCGTAATCCACAACCACACCCTTCTTATCAAGCCCCTTCACCCGCTTTTCCGACTTACCAGACTTCATACCAAGTTAACAATGTTCCTCACCACGTCCCGTCTATACCAATCGTCCTCCCGCACCTCGAAATCCAGGAAATCAAGGGTATGCTCGACCCCGTCGACCTACCCCTTTTCCAAAGTTGCCAATCTCCAATGCTTTGATTTGTTTCAACAGCTTGTTTGATGCACATTTGGTTGCATGCGTTCCTTCTCGCCCTATGGTACCCCGTTTCCAGGCTGGTACAATCCCAATGTAACTTGCAAGTTCCATATGGATAACCCAGACACTCAATCGAGGATTGCGAGGTATTTAAGACCATAGTGAGGAGGTTGATTTCCTCGAAAAGCTAGATTTTGAAGAGGAGAAGGGACCTAGCATTACTAGCAACCCAATTCCAAATCATGGGAAAGGGATTGTAAACGCATTAGAAAAGGAGAATGAGGGACTTTAAAATGTAGAGGATGTCAAAACTCCTATGAAGTTAATATTCCAAGGTCTTGTCCAAGCAGGCTATTGTTCCTCAGTAGCTTTGGGTGATGTTAATACTAAAGCTCACTGTGAATACCATATAGAGAAGGGGCACGATATTGAAGGTTGTCAGGAGTTTAAGGCTCAGGTGCAAAGATTCATGGCTTTGGGGGTAATAGAGGTTACTCCAGCAAGAGGGTTTGTAAAAGAGATAGATGTTGTGGAGCGTCTAGTCCTCAAACTCCCACGTACCAGCAAAGTTCCAGATTCCCAGAAAGTTGTCATAGCGATAAAAAAGCCTATACCTTTTCCCTATAGTGATACACATGCTGTGCCTTGGAAGTACGATGTCGAGTTAAAAACACAAGGTAATATAGGACAAACTGCTTCAACCTCCGTTGCTCAGATAGCAGAGCCCGCACAAGCAGTGTCAAGCGCTGTGGGCATAGGAGGGATCACAAGAAGCGGCAGGTGCTATGGGCAAGAAGATAAGACCGGAAAGGAAAAACAGGTTTCGTAGAAACAAAAGAAGAGCATGAAGAAGAATTCCTGAAAATCATGAAGCAAAGTGAGTATGATGTGGTAGAACAACTCAGAAAGACTCCACTCGGATCTCTCTATTGTCACTCATCATGAATTCGAACCTCATCGCAAAGCACCGCAGAGAGTGTTAAATGAAGCTTATGTGAAGCCGGATGTTACCCCGTAAAGCTTAGTGAACATGGTAGACCCAAGTAAGGCACATCAATGTGATCCCTTTCTGAGGAAGAAGTGGTACGTTCGATGGGAATAACCCACGTGCTTTGCATATCACTTTGAAATGTCAGGGGTATGTAATCGCAAAAGTTCTGATTGATGGGGGTTCTGCCTTGAACGTCTTCCCGAAAACAACCTTGTCCCAGCTGGCTATGAGTGTAGAAGACCTTAAGCCTCAAGAAATGACAGTGCGAGCCTTCGATGGAAGGAAAAGAGGAATTCTGGGAGAAGTGACCCTTCCACTTGAGATAGGCCCGAGCTGCTTCCAAGTGCTGTTTCAAGTAATGGATATTGAGCCTACATATACTATGCTTTTGGGAAGGCCATGGATTCATGCTGCTGGTATTGTTCCCTCAACCCTGCACCAATGCCTGAAATACATTGAAAATGGATGTCTGGTTACCATCCGGGGAGAGGAAGAAATCTTACTGATGAAGCCTACTTCAGTGCCTTATGTTGAAAACACAGAGCTGGAGGTGGAAAACTTCCTACACAGTTTCCAGTTGGTGGAATCAAAAGCAGAGAAGGATGAGTCGACTTCTAAAGATGTTCATCAAGTTGTGACTCGCATTATGACCAATAATGGTTACCAAGCCGGAAAAGGTCTAGGAATTCAGCTGCAAGGAACCAAGTCTATGATTACCCTGCCGGAGAACAAAAACAGATATGGTCTGGGATATGAGGCACCTTTGGAAGGCATGATGAAGCACAATTTGGTTCTCAGTGAAGGAAAAAGGGAGAATGAAGTGAAAAGGCGATTCCTCATCTGAAGGAGACATTCCCCATCCCTGCCGAGGTTATCAATGGAACCTCCAATCGTCAAGTCCGGCTAATCATTAACAATGTAGAGGAAGACTCCGGAGAAGGCCATGTTATCCAGCCTGCTGACGATTTGGAACCTCTGAACAATTGGCGATCTGAGGCGTTAATGGATGTGATTGTCATAAAGTAATTGTTTGGTCATGATGTTATCTTAGACTTTTGTAATGTTGAATTTATGCTAACTCTTATCGAAGCTTTAATGTAACGAACTTGTGTGTTTTTCCAGTATGATTCTCTGCTCATGTTATCTTTCATTAAAGTTTCAATGCAATGAACTTGTGTGTTTCTCAGCTGACTCACTGCTTTAGTTCTTTTCTATCTTTGATTTACGTCTTTGCTTAGCCTTGTCCAATTACCATTTTTTTTTTCTTCTTCTTTCTGTGTCCAATCGGGCATAAATAAATTTTCCAGGGATTTGAGTCGGGTAGAGGCATTGTCCCATGAAAGGATACCTGAAAGCTCAAGGATGGATTCCTATTCAATGATGGATATAGATAACTATGACTCAGATGAAGATAGGAACACCACTGAGGAGTTTGCCGAATTGGTAGAGAGGTCGGAAAGAGACTTCAGCCTGGATGAGGAAGAAGTAGAAGTAATCAATATGGGAACCGATGAAGCCAAGAAGGAGTTGAGGTTAGTAGATAACCCGGAACGTGAAAGCATGATCAAGTTATTCAGAGACTACATGGATGTATTTGCTTGGTCTTACCGAGATATGCCAGGGCTGGATCCGAGCATAGCTTCCCACAAGATTCCGCTATACCCCAATGTTGAGGCGAAAAAGCAGAAATTGAGGAGAATGCACCCTGAAATGTCTTTAAAGATCAAAGAGGAAGTCACCAAGCAATTGGAGGCAGGTTTTTTAGAAGTATCAAGGCATCCAGAATGGGTAGCAAATATCGTCCCTGTTCCGAAGAAAGATGGAAAAGTCAGGATGTGTGTGGACTATAGGGATTTGAATAAAGCTAGCCCTAAAGATAATTTCCCCTTGCCTCACATTGATGTCCTCGTCGATAATGCAGCAAGAGGTCATAGATTCTCTTTTATGGATGGTTATTCTGGCTACAATCAAATTCTTATGGACACGAGTGATAAAGAGAAGACCACATTTGTCACATCATGGGGAACCTTTTGCTACACAGTCATGCCATTCGGATTGAAGAATGTTGGGGCCACCTATCAGCGTGCCATGGTTGCTTTGTTCCACGATATGATGCACAAAGAAATTGAGGTATACGTGGATGACATAGTTGCCAAGTCCCAAGAAGGGGAAAGCCATGTGGTAGTGTTACAAAAGTTGTTTGAAAGACTCAGAAAATACAAGTTGAGGCTAAACCCGGCAAAATGTGTTTTTGGTGCATCGACTGGAAAATTGCTTGGTTTTGTTGTTAGCAAAGAAGGAATCAAAGTGGACCCTGATAAAGTCAGAGTCATACAAGAGATGCCTGCTCCTAAGACTGAAAAGGAAGTAAGAGGCTTTCTCGGGAGACTGAATTATATCGCTAGGTTCATAGCCAACCTGACCAGCACTTGTGAGCCAATCTTCAAGCTACTGAAGAAACAACAACCAGGAGAATGGGATGAACAAGTGTCGGAAGCTTTTGAGAAGATAAAACTTACTTGCAAAGTCCTCCTATTTTGGTGCCCCTACACCTGGTCGTCCTTTAATATTATACCTCACGGTATTGCGAGACAGAGATCCATGGGAGCAATGCTAGGGCACCATGATGAAGCGAGAAAAAAAGAACAGGCCATCTACTATTTGAGCAAGAAGTTCAATGAGTGCGAGTCTCGCTACATGACAGTTGAGAAAACATGTTGTGCACTGGCATGGACATCTAGAAGGTTGAGGCAGTACATGTTGTACTATACTACCTGGCTTATCTCAAGGATGGACCCGATAAAGTATATATTCGAAAGCCCTCATGTTTCCACACGAGTCTCCAAATGGCAAGTGGTTCTTTCTGAGTTCGACATAAAGCATGTAACTCAAAAATCTATCAAAGGAAGCGTAATTGCAAATCACTTAGCTGAGAACCCACTCAATTACGAGCAACCTGAGACGTCTGATTTTCCTGATGAGGATGTTTTAGCAGTTGAGGAAGAAGAGTCAGATAAAGAGGACGTGTGGAAGATATTTTTGATGGAGCAGTCAATATGTATGGAACGGCATAGGTGCAGTGGTCATATCACCAAGTGGGAAGCAATACCCAGTGGCCATCAAGTTAGAGTTCGATTGCACCAATAATGTAGCCGAGTATGAAGCCTGTGCTCAAGGGCTAAATGTTGCAATAGAATTGGGAGTGAAAGAACTACAAGTATATGGAGATTCAGCACTGATAATTTATCAAGTGAACGGAGAATGGCAGACTAAGGACCCCAAGTTTATTCCATACCAGAAATATTTGATGCAATTTATGAACACCCAATTTTGACCAGGCTAAAAGAAAAAAAAAAAAAAAAGTATAAATTAAAAATAAAAGAGAAAAAATTAAAAAATAAAATAAATAAAATAAACAATAAACAAAATAAAAAAATCACACACAAAGAACACTCACTTTTCTTTTTTATTATTTTCTAACTACTCCCTCACTAATTCACTGACTCCATTAGGCATGATCACCCACTCCATTGTCAGTTTGTTATCACTCACTCCATTATGCATAACCACTCCACTCCATTATCACCTGGCGGCTAGCAACTAATAAGAGAGGACGAACTTCAAGACCTTGAAGGGGGATCTCTCCATCAGGAGCTGATATTCAACTTTCAACCCCCATCATCCTTCATCTCATCCTCACCTTCCATCACCCCACTCATCCTCTCTTCACCGTAAGCTCATGTAGCCAAACCACCAACTCACATCATAACTCCATCAATACACTTCCCCTCTACTACCCTCACCCAAAACCCATCTCCACCATAGTCCTTCTCCGTAACGCGAACCCAATTTGAGCCTTCATTTCCCTCACCCTCAAGCTCACTAACAGACCCTCCTAAAAACAATCCCCACCCGACACCTTCCATCCAAACTTGCAACCGTGACCATCTTCCACCTTCACCCATCTCTCGCCACCTTCAAAACTACCTTACACCTTCAACTTCTCATCACTTTCATCATCAACCACACTCTCAACAACTCCTCATCCATAACCGTCGGACAACTACCAGCCTCTCAACCAAGCGTCGGACAACTACCAGCCTCTCAACCGACCGTCGGATAACTACCAGCCTCTCAACCGACCGTCGGACCGCACAGAAGCCAGAACTTGATCTCACCTCTTTCCGACCGACCGTCGAATCATCACCCCTTTCCAACCGACCGTCGAATCCACCTCTACCATCAACCAATCCATCACCCTTCCCAACCGACCGTCGAATCCATCCCCGAACCGACCGTCGAACCACACCCGCTTACCACCTTCACCTCACCGACAACCCATCCAAACTCCATCACCATCCACCAACACCCAACCAATCGTCGAATCCATCAACCTTCCTCACCGACCGTCGACTGCATAGAAGCCAGATCCTTCACTTTACCACCCACATTCATCTCCAATTCGACCGTCGAACTGTGAGCTCCACTCCCCTCATCGACCTTCAACCCTCCAAACCCAACTAAATCCATCTTTCCACCGACCGTCGAACCCCACATGATCCATCTCTGAATCGACCGTCGAACCCAACAAGATCCATCTTCCAACCGACCGTCGAACCTCAGAGGCCAGCTCCCGACTGTCGGATCATAGGAACCAGTTCTCGACCGTCGGAGGTAGTTCCCGACCGTCGAACGTCCTTCCAGCACCGACCGTCGAACCTCAGACTAGATCCCTCCACAAACGTCCCCTGGTGCGTGCTGTTATTGTTGTCAAAGTTTCCAACTTTTATCTCATTAAAATTGAATTGTGATTGTCTTTTGGGTGTGTGAGATTGAATCACATGGACTGCTGTCCATTTCACATTAAGGTAATAATGATGCATTTTGGTAAGAAGGGAGAAGGGTAAAAAAGGGTTAAAAATGATAAACAAAGAAATAATTAAAAGTTTCTAAAAAGGGAATAAAAATGGGTTACCTGAGTTGCGACAGCTTGCTAACCCTTATATTTTGTAAATATCTGAGTTGCGACATGTACTTGATAATTTACATTTATTATTATTATTACATTTAAATTATTATCATGTTTTTTTTATTTTTTAGTTAAATCGCTAATTGGTAATTTTAAATAAAAGTTTTATAACAAACTTGATAATTAGTGGGTGACGTCTGTAGCGTGACGCCGAGCTTCACCTATTCAAATTGATTAACTGAGTAGCGACGGCTTGTTAATTCAAATTTTTAATTTTTAAAAATCAATCAACCCACAAATATTTTCTAAAGAACTACATAACTTTGAGTTCCCCATTGCACCAGGGGATACGTAAGAGCAGAATTTCATTTCTGTCAAGCCCAAAAATTAAATTTTCATAATTTATTTGTTTATTTCATATTTTTTTACAAAAAGGGTTAAAACAAATATTTTCAAAGATTATTAAGAATTTGCATAATTAATTTAAGGTACCGTCTTAGGACGGGTGTGTTAGGGGTGCTGTGGGATTAAGTTTCCATCATTCTCTACACATAACCGACTCCCGAATTCAATCTGGTTTTCAAAGACTATTTTTTTTGATTTTCCAATTTTTCCTAATAAAAATAAAATTGGTGGCGACTCTTAAAATTAAAATAATTTAATTTAAGTTGTTATTCTGCCGTGATTAATTACGGTCGCGACAGATGGCGACTCCGCCGGGGATGCTTGAGAGTCAAGCCTGTAAAAGTTAGTTATGCAAAATTTTTGGTGATCTTTAGGTGTTTGTTTTACCCTTTTTTTATTATTTGATGATTTTTATATATATTATTTTTAGTGTTAATTGTTGTACTATCTGAACCTTAGGGTAGAAAATTTTTGGAATTTGTTCTGTATTTGCTTTGTTTTGCAGGATGTGGGTAGTCTATTAGGATTGTAAAGGTTTGTACGCTCCCAGCACCCACTGCACCTACACATAAAGCACACACAATCGAGTGGGGCCTTATACCCGGGTCTGAGTGAAGCCTAAGATAAGTAGAGGTTGCGTAGTGGTAGCCATTTTAGATGTACTTCCTATTTAGTTATCGCGAAAACCTCATCTAGAGTGCGCCTTTTTCATGAATGTCCCACACCTAGTTGGTTTACCCACTATTTCGTGGTCAACATTCTGAAATAGGACTTGGCTCTGGAGACCTCTAAAATAGAAGAGCCACCCTATGGAAGTTATCACGAACCAGAAAGACTCTTAGATCCTTAGGATGGAATTCCCAAGTTTAAGGCAACCTCATTAGGACACAAAGGGAGCGTACTTCTTCTTTCCTCATGCCATCCATTCTTGAAAAAAAAAAAACTTAAAAAATACATTTTCTTACATTCTTAAAAAAAAAAAATCATCTTGCATTTTTATAACCTTAAAAAAAAAAAACTTGCATTTTCATGACATTGCATAAAGAAAATCATGCATTCCTAGCCTTCAAAAAAAAATCATGCATTTTCATGACACTCCAAGCATTCTTAAAAAAAATTAAAAAAAAATCATGCATTTTCATGCCATCCTTAGCATTTAAAAAAATAATAAAAAATAAATCAGGCATTTTCATAAAAAAAATTTTTTCATGCATGGCATCTTTAGCATTCTAAAAAAAAAAAAAAGTAAATCATGCATTTCATTCCATGCATTTGAAAAGAAAATGTTTTCATTTCATTCATCTCATCTTATGCATGATATTCCTTGTATGATGCTACCATGTTCAGCAACTATTGCGCGACTAAGGAAATAAAACACCGCCTCAAACAGTTTCAAGAACTTTCAGAGAATGCAGAAATGGAGGTGATGAACCTTCTCCATCCGCATTATGAATAATAATAAAAAAAAGACAGCTGTGTACCCGACAATGAGGCAGGAAGTGCCATCAAATTTTATCGGAAGCATGTGGAGGTCATTTTTTTTTCAGCGACAACAACTGCGAAAATCTTGCAGTATGGATTTTATTGGCTTTCTTTATTCAAGGTCTGTTACACCTTTTGCAAAAGCTGCGGAAATTGGTCAATAAAGTTCTGCTTTGAGATTATCATCTGCGCCTACTCCTTGAAAAAATTGAGATCTAGGTGGTGCGGTTCTTTGGTTGTCAAACACGTAGGGCCATAGATATTGAGGATCCTAGGAATGGTAATGCGCTTAAAGTTAATGACCAAAGACTCAGCCATTCCTGGAAAACCATTTTCTGGAACATCGAGTTGTTGAGTTCTTTGTGTTGCCGGTTAAGTGGCGGATACGGTACTCCGTGACTCTCAAGTCGATTTTTTTTTTCAGTTTCCCAAAATAACTGAATCCTTCTTCTCCTTCAAAATGGATGTCATTCTTTCAAACCTGAGCAAATATTTTCCTTCTCTTCCTCAAAATGCTCTGAGAAAAATCTACAAAGTTCGATGTGAAAGATTGAGACTGTTAATGCACAAAGGTATGCCAGAAGATGTACGCTGGATAATTGAAGCAAAGGTCCGATTAGCAGGTGAGTCCTCAATTTCATTGGACTCATATATGCCCGGTCTTGGAAGAAGTTCATATTCTAAAAGGAGAAGAGCAAAAAGGTTACAAGTCTGTCACAAATGTGGACGATGGAACTGTAACAAGCGATGTCACTCTTTGGGGATGGTTTCTGTAAATAGAGAAGATAAAATATTCTTCATTAAGAATGGACTGAGTAAGGAGTCATTAGATAATATCTTATTGACTCTTGAGACGCATTCTTGTGGAGTTGTGCAGTGTGAACTTCTTAGTTTGTGGAATCTCTTCAAGGACGAGCAAGAGCATTACAGTCTTGGGAATCTGACTCAAAAAGACCCTGTTTGCCAATTTATAAGAAAATTGGATGGGAAGCTTATCCTCGACTCATAGAAGGCGTTTAAGCCGTTTCTGGACGTGAAACCAGAGGAAGATGTGAGCCACAATCACAACAACATGTATATATTATCTTGTATATTTTTTTTAAAAAAAAAGAGAAAAAAAAAAAAAAGAAAAAAAAACTAAAAACTAAAAAAAAAAAAAAAAGGGCGAAACTTCGGTTGTACTTGGTCTTTAATTAGATTAGAGCCCCGCTGCGGTGAGTGGCAGACCTGTCATTGACTCGGGTGGACCTTCGCACGCCGGTCGGTAAATAAGGTTCGTGTGCCATGCTCGCAGAGAGCCGCGCAAGCATTCCTGTGTTTTAACCAAAGGCTCGCTTGCCGATGGACGTAAAGAAGCGTCCCCGTGCTTGCATTCTCGCGTGACAATGCCTCCGAGCCGAATCCCGTGATTTAATGCCATGGGCTCTTCAAATACCTCTCACCGGCCGTGGTCGTTGGTGGTAGTCCGTCGATTTACGCACTTTAATTAGTGGCGTCGTAGCTCAATCCAAAATATCCCACAAGCGGGAGGGAGAAGAATGCCCGATTGGCTAAGCCGTCTTGGTATTATCGCACTCATGACGCGCAAAGATATAAAGATCTGCCATGAAACCCGTACTTAAAGGTATGTAATCATTTGTTATTATTATTTTATCTTTGTATGATTTTGTTGAATTTTGGTTTTGGACATGACGATCCTTTGGATAGGATCCTTCTGGGTTTCTAGACTTCTTTACCCCGATGGTTTTCTTGAAAAAAAAAATATAAATAAATAAATAAATAAATAAAAACACAAAAAAAACAAAAAATAAAAAAAAATAAAAAAATAAAAATAAAATTATTATTATTATGATCATTTTAAACTTTTCTCGACACCACCAACCTACCAGTATAGGAGCTATTATTACTTTTTCCATTCTCTTTTCCCTATTTAACCACTTCATTTTCTTCACTTTCCCGCAACTCATAATCATTCAAAGAGAGTGTGAGTGTAGAAATGGAGGGAGCTTCTTCTTCTCGCTTCGTAGATTTGTCAAGATTCTGTGTATTTTGTGGGACAAGTTATGGGAATGGTTTAGAATTTGTAAACGTAGCAAGCACCGCTTGGTAGAACACTTGTCGCGAGGAACATTCGTGTAGTATATGGGGAGGTTGCATTGGGTTAATGGGGGTCGTATCATTTTCTGCATTTGTAAGAGGTGGTCAAGTTTTAGGTGTCGTTCCTGAACCTTTAACTCGAAGGAACATCGTTGGAAAGACAGTTGGACTGGAAATTAAGGTATCCTCTATGCATGGACGAATGAAGGCGATGCTTGACAACTCTGATGCATTCATTGTCTTACCTGGTGGTTTTGGTACTTTGAAAGAAGTCTTTCAAGTTGTCTCTTGGGCCCAATTGAACATCCACCATAAACCCATAGGTTTGTTGAATGTTAATAATTTCTTTGACCTTTTGTTATTTTTTCTTGACAAAGTCATGGAACAAATTTATCACTCCTTCTAAGAAGACAACTTCTTATCTCTCGCCTCCACTATTGATGAGCTCATGGATAAATTGGAAGCTTTTGAGTATGTACTGATAAGGTATTGGCTCGAATAGATTGGTCAATAGGAAGCAAATGAAGGAAGTAACAAGAAAAGCAAGCCGATCGACACTTTCTCTTTAATCGGTTTGATTTTATTGTACTTTGTTTCTGTTTAAATTTGTGTCCGCCTTCTCCAACAGGTAATTTATTCTATCCTTTACTCATCTATATTTTAACATTGAGGACAATGTTATGATCTGGTTTGGGGGGAAGGATGGTTGTGTAAAAAACAAAAAAACAAAAACAAAAAAAAAAAAAATTCAAAAGTGTGTTTGTTAATATGTTTGTTGTGTTTGTCATCAATTAACAACAAAAGTAAATAGGGATGGCAGAGTAAGGAGTAATTTTTCTCTTGAGACGCATCTTAATTGGTGGCAGAGTAAGGAGTGTTTTTAGGGTAGTAATTAATTAGTATTAAATTGTGGAAGTACTTAAGTTTTATTATCTGATTTCTTATCAGGGTCAGATGCGGCACTGACTGTGTGCTTCATTTCTGCTTGCCGTTGATTCACTTCTTATCAGGGTCAGATGTAGCACTGACTGTGTGCTTCTTTTCTACTGGGCGTTGATTCACTTCTTATCAGGTTGTTTTGCTCTTTTCTATATCTCTCTTTCACATTGAGGACAATGTTATGATCTGGTTGGGGGAAGGATCGTTGTGTGCCTAAATATACAAAAAAAAAAAAAAAAAAAAAAAAAAAAAAAAACAAAAAAGGTGTGTTTGTCAAGAATTTTCTAAACCAGCTTAAGGATGGCAGAGTAGGGAGTAAATTTTACTCTTGAGACGCATTTTAGTTGGGGTAGATAACTAGTTTGTGTGGAAGTAGCAATTAAAATTCAGGAAATTTGCATGATTGAGTTAATTGTCTTCTTTCTTAAAAATCATATATTTGGTTATGGATGTTGAATTGGTGGACTGAGAATGATAGAACTATATCTTGTGAGATCTTGAGCCTAATGGATGGATTCAACATTTATGCCATTCTCTTCTTTCTTGTGTGATTTTCACTCATGATAATGATCACTCTAGAACTTGCTTTGATTCTTTTTGAGACTATGTTTCACTTGCATGCATGAACATGATTGAGGCCCTCTTTCTTAGCTAGTTTAACCAAATAGCCAACCTTGTTTTCAATATGATATCAAGCACTCTTTTGACTTCTTGAAAATTTTCTGATTCTTGCCAACCTTGTATATTTTCCTTTACTTAACCCCTTTGAGCTTATTTGACCATTCTTTGTTTCTAACTCATTACGTGCCTTAAATGAAAAACCATGTTCTAACCCAACCTTAGGGAATAAGAGAGCATTGACTTTGTTATTTGATGAGTTCTTGAACAAGTGTGGGGGTGCATGTGCAGATTGGTTATATAAAAAAAAAGAAAAGAAAAGGAAAAGAAAATATGTTTCTATAAAAAGAGAGAGAGAGAGAGAGAGCTGATTATTGCTACAATCAAAAGAATGCACCATGTGATATATTCATACCTAGAATGAGGGTGGATGATTGGAAATAACAGGAATAGAAGGAGAATGTTCAAGCCTAAAGAAATTCAATCTACCAATTGATCTTTAACAAAACATTAGTTAGATATTGGTCATTGTCCTGTATGAGAAAAAAAAAACTAAGAAAATCTTGGGAAAGTTAGACTGAATGTTCTCAAACATCTTCTCCACTCTAACTGTATCATAATGCTCTTTTATTCCCTTTGGTATTTATCTTCTCATATTCATTTTATCCTCTTCTGTTACCTTGACCTCACTACAACCTTGAATAAAGTCCTCATGATTTGTGTGTGCATGTGTTTTGAGTAGTGGTGAAGTAGAAGATAAGCAAGCTTATGGTAGTGCAATTTTCATGGGTTGAATTGAGTGAAATACCTACCTTTTAAACACTTGAGAGATTGAGAATAAATTCTGTGAGGATCTATCATTCTTTACTCATGCTTTTCAATTGAAGTATCCTTGCTTGTTGATTTGAGATGTGAAGATATGTTACCTCATGAATGTTTGATTACTTGAATTATTAATTGATCTTCATTCTTAAATATTATTAGAAATTGAGTCTTTTAGAATGTTTAACTTTTGAGTCAGTTTTATTTTGTTTTGCCCGAGGACGTGCAAAAGAGTAAGTGTGGGGGGTATTTGATAATTAATGATGTCCATTGTCGAGTCTTGACTGGGCAAAAAAAAAAAAAAAAAAAAGGAAAAGAGCCTGTAGTCTGAAAACCCAAAAGGTCGGTCTAAGCAAAAGTTAAGGCAAAATCTCAGAGGAAGTTGGCCTGAAACACCTTGAAGGGTGCACCCAAACTGGGGCAATTTTGAATTGCGTGTGATCATCTACACAGGGGCAATTTTGCTTGCATTCAGTTGGCCATACTGGGGCAAAATTTTTGAAGGATTAAGGAGAAGCTGTGTTATCAGACAGTTGCAGGAAATCAACTAGATGGGATAAAGTTAAACACTGGGACAAAATTTTCTCTCAAGGAATCAGTCAAGCAATGGTTCATCTCATTTCTCAAAAAGAGAGCCGAGAGCGAAAAACAAAGAAAAAAAGAAGGAAAGGAGAAGAAGAAGGAAAGAACCAAAGCGTGTGAACAAGGTTTGATTGGTCAAAGCTTTCCAAAGTCGTCATTGGTTCAAATGTTTTTCAAATAAAATTTAGAAAATAAGAAAAATAATAATAATAAAAGAAAAAAAAAAAAGAAAAAAAAAAAAGAAAAAAAGAAAGAAGAAAAAAAGAAAAAAAAGAGAAAGAAAAAAGAAAGAAAAAAAGAGAGAAAAAGAAAAAAAAAAAAGAGAAAATGAGAGAAAAGCAAAGGAAAAACAAAGAAAAGAAAATGAAAAAAAAAAACTTTTTGATCAAGATGCTTATTCCATTGTCATTTTAAATTCAGGACACCAAATACCCACTTCATTTTAAATTTCGGACGTCGATGCCCAATGCCTTTTAAATTCTCGGGGCTGCTCACTCGTCTCTCAAATTAAGGCCAAGCCCACTGTCTCTTAAATTTCGGGGCTGCAAGCCATCGTTTTTTCAAATTTCAGCTGCTTCCATCGTTTTAAATTTCGGCCAAGCCCACATCGTTTTTCAAATTCTAGGCCAAGCCCATCGTTTTTAAATTGGGGCCAAGCCCACTGCTCTCAAATTCCTGGCCAAGCCCACTGCCTCAAATTCTCGGCCAAGCCCACTGCCTCTTAAATTCCTGGCCAAGCCCATCGTTTTTCAAATTCTCGGGGCCAAGCTTTACATCGTTTTTAAATTTCGGGCCAAGCCCATCGTTTTTTAAATTTCGGGCCAAGCCCACTGTTCTCAAATTCCGGGCCAAGCCCCACTGTCTCTAAATTTCGGCCAAGCCCACTGTCTTTCAAATTCTGGGCCAAGCCCACTGTTTTTAAATTCTGGGTCAAGCCCACTGTCTCTCAAATTCTGGGCCAAGCCCACTGTCTCTTAAATTCCGGGCCAAGTCCACTGTCTTTCAAATTCTGGGTCAAGCCCACGGTCTCTTAAATTCTGGGCCAAGCCCACTGTCTCTTAAATTCTGGGCCAAGCCCACTGTCTTTTAAATTCTGGGCCAAGCCCACTGTCTTTCAAATTCTAGGTCAAGCCCGCTATTTTTTTAAATTCTGGTCAAGCCCCTTGTCTTTTAAATTTCGGGACGCAGTTGCCCATTGTCTTTTAAATTCCGGGACTCGGCGCCCATTTTTTTACTTTCTGTTGAGCGCATCGGCTCCATGCATTCTAATTTCTTTTCATTGTTTACTTTGTTTTGCATTTATCCTTTCATGCATTGCCGGACAAAATTGGAGTTCATTTCTTTACTCGTTTCTTACGACGATAAAATGAAAAAAACACAATTTTCCTTTTTATCTAATAAAAAACAAGTAAAGAGGGCAAATCAGTAAACACCCAATTTTGACCAGGCTAAAAGAAAAAAATAAAAAAAGTATAAATTAAAAATAAAAGAGAAAAAATTAAAAAATAAAATAAATAAAATAAACAATAAACAAAACAAAAAAAATCACACACAAAGAACACTCACTTTTCTTTTTTATTATTTTCTAACTACTCCCTCACTAATTCACTGACTCCATTAGGCATGATCACCCACTCCATTGTCAGTTTGTTATCACTCACTCCATTATGCATAACCACTCCACTCCATTATCACCTGGCGCTAGCAACTAATAAGAGAGGACGAACTTCAAGACCTTGAGGGGGGATCTCTCCATCAGGAGCTGATATTCAACTTTCAACCCCCATCATCCTTCATCTCATCCTCACCTTCCATCACCCCACTCATCCTCTCTTCACCGTAAGCTCATGTAGCCAAACCACCAACTCACATCATAACTCCATCAATACACTTCCCCTCTACTACCCTCACCCAAAACCCATCTCCACCATAGTCCTTCTCCGAACGCGAACCCAATTTGAGCCTTCATTTCCCTCACCCTCAAGCTCACTAACAGACCTCTCCTAAAAACAATCCCCACCCGACACCTTCCATCCAAACTTGCAACCGTGACCATCTTCCACCCTCACCCATCTCTCGCCACCTTCAAAACTACCTTGCACCTTCAACTTCTCATCACTTTCATCATCAACCACACTTTCAAAGAACTCCTCATCCATAACCGTCGGACAACTACCACCTCTTAACCAAGCGTCGGACAACTACCACCTCTCAACCGACCGTCGGATAACTACCGCCTCTCAACCGACCGTCGGACCGCACGTGCCGAACTTGATCTCACCTCTTTCCGACCGACCGTCGAATCATCACCCCTTTCCAACCGACCGTCGAATCCACCTCTACCATCAACCAATCCATCACCCTTCCCAACCGACCGTCGAATCCATCCCCGAACCGACCGTCGAACCACACCCGCTACCACCTTCACCTCACCGACAACCCATCCAAACTCCATCACCATCCACCAACACCCAACCGATCGTCGAATCCATCAACCTTCCTCACCGACCGCTCTGGACCGCATGAAGCCGATCCTTCACTTTACCACCCACATTCATCTCCACCCGACCGTCGAACCGTGAGCTCCACTCCCCTCATTGACCTTCAACCCTCCAAACCCAACTAAATCCATCTTTCCACCGACCGTCGAACCCAACAAGATCCATTTTCCAACCGACCGTCGAACCTCAGAGGCCAGCTCCCGACCGTCGGACCATAGGAACCAGTTCTCGACCGTTGGAGGTAGTTCCCGACCGTCGAACGTCCTTCCAGCACCGACCGTCGAACCTCAGACTCGATCCCTCCACAAACGTCCCCTGGTGCGTGCTGTTATTGTTGTCAAAGTTTCCAACTTTTATCTCATTAAAATTGAATTGTGATTGTCTTTTGGGTGTGTGAGATTGAATCACATGGACTGCTGTCCATTTCACATTAAGGTAATAATGATGCATTTTGGTAAGAAGGGAGAAGGGTAAAAAAGGGTTAAAAATGATAAACAAAGAAATAATTAAAAGTTTCTAAAAAGGGAATAAAAATGGGTTACCTGAGTTGCGACAGCTTGCTAACCCTTATATTTTGTAAATATCTGAGTTGCGACAGCTTGATAATTTACATTTATTATTATTATTACATTTAAATTATTATCATGTTTTTTTTATTTTTTAGTTAAATCGCTAATTGGTAATTTTAAATAAAAGTTTTATAACAAACTTGATAATTAGTGGGTGACGTCTGTAGCGTGACGCCGAGCTTCACCTATTCAAATTGATTAACTGAGTCGCGACGGCTTGTTAATTCAAATTTTTAATTTTTAAAAATCAATCAACCCACAAATATTTTCTAAAGAACTACGTAACTTTGAGTTCCCCATTGCACCAGGGGATACGTAGGAGCAGAATTTCATTTCTGTCAAGCCCAAAAATTAAATTTTCATAATTTATTTGTTTATTTCATATTTTTTTACAAAAAGGGTTAAAACAAATATTTTCAAAGATTATTAAGAATTTGCATAATTAATTTAAGGTACCGTCTTAGGACGGGTGTGTTAGGGGTGCTGTGGGATTAAGTTTCCACCCTTCCCTACACATAACCGACTCCCGAATTCAATCTAGTTTTCAAAGACTATTTTTTTTGGTTTTCCAATTTTTCCTAATAAAAATAAAATTGGTGGCGACTCCTAATTAAATATATTTTTTTTTAAGTTGCTATTCCGCCGCGATTATTTTTCGGTCGCGACACAATTGATCGAGAAGTTTGAATGGATCACCTTTTCGCACTTGACGCGGGATAAGAACCAGTTTGCAGATGCTTTGGCTACTTTGGCTGTAATGACCAATCTGAATATTCATGCTAATGTGCAACCCATCCGAATAAGGGCGTAAAGTGAACCTACCATCGTTTCTAATGTTGAGGAAGAAGAAGATGGTCAGCCTTGGTTCTATGATATCATGCAGTACATCAAGTTTAGAGAATACCCATCAGGGGCAAATGAGACAGACAAAAAAAGCATCCGTCGGCTTTGCATGGCTTTCTTTTTGAATGGGGAAATACTGTACAAAAGGAACTATGATGGCACACTCCTCAGATGTATAGCAGCTAAGGAGGCTCTCACCATCTTAACAGAAATTCATGAGGGAATATGTGGAACACATGCCAATGGTATCATGATGGCTCGTCAGATCCTACGATATGGTTATTACTGGTCCACTATGGAAGCTGATTGCATAGAATATGTTCGAAAGTGTCATAAATGCCAAGTGTACGCTGATCGCATTAACGCACCACCTGTCCCATTGCATAATATGGTGGCACCCTGGCCTTTTTCAATGTGGGGAATCGATGTTATTGGGCCAATAAACCCGAAAGCTTCCAATGGCCACAGGTTTATCCTGGTAGCAATTGATTATTTCACCAAGTGGGTAGAGGCCGCTTCTCTACGCCAAAGTCACTCAAAAGGTTGTCCTTAAATTTTTTAGGGTAAACATCATTTGTCGTTATGGAATTCCAGATAGGATTATCACAGATAACGGCCCTAATCTCAATAGCACAGAAATCAAAAATCTATGTGAGAGATTTAGGATCAAGATCACAATTCTCGCTCCTTACAGCACTTGGATGAATGGTGCGCAAAGAGGCGAAAGAATAAGAACATCAAGAAGATCGTAGCCAAAATGGTGGTCAACTACAGAGAATGGCATGAGATGCTCCCCATGCTCTCCACGCTTATCGCACTAATATCCGATCCAAAGACCGGGCAACACCGTTCTCCTTGGTCTATGGTATGGAAGCGGTTTCCCATGAGGTCGAAATCCCATCTTTAAGAGTGTTGATGGAAGCCGAGTTAGAAGAAGCGAGAATGGGTAAAGACTCGGTATGATGAAGCTTAAACATGATTGAAGAAAAGCGATTAAAAGCTATTTGTCATGGGCAACTATACCAAAGAAGAATGGCAAGAGCTTTCAACAAGAAAGTGCGCCTAGGGAGTTCCAAGCAGGTGACCTGGTTTTAAAGAAAAAACTTCCAAACCAAGAAGACGCCCAAGGAAAATGGGCACCGAGTTACTGAAGGGTCGTATATCGTTAAGAAGGCATTCTCTGGAGGGCCTTAGTTTTAACAGATATGGATGGAAATGAATTGCCAAGACCAACAAATGCTGATGCAGTCAAAAAGTTCTATGCCTAAAAAAAAAAAAAAAGAGCCCGTTAGGTTGAAAACCCACAAGGGCGGCCTAAGCAAAAGTTAGGGCATCTAATTTAAAAAAAAAAAGGGTTTAAAGTCGGCAAAAGAGATGTCACTTGAAGGGCTCACCCAGACAGCATAAAAGGAGACAAAAAAAAAAACTGGGGCAATTTTAAGTGGTGATGGAAGACAAAACTGGGGCAATTTTAAGCGGCAATTGACGGAAGAGAGCTCGTGTCACTGGTTGTTGTAATATCCATCTGAGAATTAGGACCTATCTAATGAGAAGAAAGGAATCCTAACTGGGGTAATTGTCTGTCACATTGTCTTTATATCATCCTTTTGTACTATTTACCTTTTCGTGCTTGTGAACACTCAAATCAATGAAAATACTTTCCTTTCTTCTCTTTTTATTCTTCATCTTTCTTTGTCATGTTCCTTTCCTTTATATTTGTGAAGTCACACGTGTTTATCACAAAATGCTTCGATAAGAGGGAATATGAATTCAGTATCATTGATTTAACAATTTAATGGCAATCCTCTACCTAACAAGTTAGATCAAGAATGAATCAGAAGGTTCAAACGGGGAAGAAAAGCTCCTAATGCAATCGACAATGTTAAGAGGGAAACTATGAACCTGATCAGCAAACTTAAAAGTACAGTAACTCCAGTGTCCGAGGATCCCAAGAAACTCGAAATAAGTTGATAAGCCCTGGTTTGTGAGAGCCTACGCCCGGGTTTGATAGATCAAAGTTTTCCGAGGAAGCAATTAGAACCATGTATGCAAGAGAAAGTTTTGGCATAATGTTTTTGATCTTCTGATATGATTTTAAGTTGCAGGAATGTACGTCGCAACATCTCTCAATGAGCTGCAAATTTGTGAAAAGTGACGTCTTTGGCTTTTGCGCCAAGCTTCACTATAAAAGAACAGCGAAACAAAAGATCTTTTTGGGCCAAGCCCATTGTCTCTTAAAATTCCGGGCCAAGCCCACTATCTTTCAAATTCTGGGTCAAGCCCACTGTCTTTTAAATTTCGGGTCAAGCCCACTGTCTTTTAAATTCCGGGCCAAGCCCACTATCTTTCAAATTCCGGGCCAAGCCCACTATCTTTTAAATTCCGGGCCAAGCCCACTGTCTCTCAAATTCTGGGCCAAGCCCACCATCTCTCAAATTCTGGGCCAAGCCCACCGTCTCTTAAATTCTGGGCCAAGCCCACTGTCTCCCAAATTCTGGGCCAAGCCCACTGTCTCTTAAATTCTGGGCCAAGCCCACTGTCTCTTAAATTCTGGGCCAAGCCCACTGTCTTTCAAATTCTGGGCCAAGCCCGCTGTTTTTTAAATTCTGATCAAGCCCTTGTCTTTTAAATTTCGGGACGCAGTTGCCCATTGTCTTTAAAATTCCGGGACTCGGTCGCCCATTTTTTTACTTTCTGTTGAGCGCATCGGCTCCATGCATTCTAATTTCTTTTCATTGTTTTTACTTTGTTTTGCATTTATCCTTTCATGCATTTTGGACAAAATTGAGTTCATTTTTTACTGTTTCTTACGACGATAAAATGAAAAAACACAATTTTCCTTTTTATCTAATAAGAAACAAGTAAAGAGGGGTAATCAGAACACCCAATTTTGACCTAGACTAAAAGAAAATAATAAAAAGAAACAAAAAAAGAGAAAAATAAAAAAAAAAAAAAAAAAGATTTTTGTTATCCTTTTTTAACCCATCTTTTAACCCAAATACATAAGCCCAAAATATAATAGAAAATAAAAAATAAAAAAAAAGAAAAAAAAAGAAAAAAAAAAGAAAATAATAATAAAAAAAATTTGTTTTTTCGGGATAAAAATCATTTTTTTTCTTTAGCCATGCAAGATCACCACTATGCACAGGGGACAAGCACTTTTGCCTCCCATTCTCTTTTTCCACAAAGGTACGCTTTTGCTCCCCACTTAGTTTCCCACTTGCACTACTGAACAAATAGATTCCCTCACTAATTGCACCTACTCCCTCACTAATTCACCCACTCCACTATCACCTGGCTGCTAGCAACTAATAAGAGAGGACCAACTTCAAGACCTTGAAAAAGGATCTCTCCATCAGAGGCTGATAAAAAAAAAACTTTCAAAGACCAACCTTCACCAAGACTCTCCGGAACGCGGAACCCAATTTGAGCCTTCATTTCCCTCACCCTCAAGCTCACTAACAGATCCTCCAAAAATAATCCCCACCCGACACCTTCCATCCAAACTTGCAACCGTGACCATCTTCCACCCTCACCCATCTCTCGCCACCTCCAAAACTACCTTACACCTTCAACTTCTCATCACTTTCATCACCAACCACACTCTCAAAGAACTCCTCACCCATAACCGTCGACAACTACCACCTCTCAACCGACCGTCGGACAACTACCGGCCTCTCAACCGACCGTCGGATAACTACCAGCCTCTCAACCGACCGTCGGACAACTACCGGCCTCTCAACCGACCGTTGGATAACTACCAGCCTCTCAACCGACCGTCGAACCGCACGTGCCGAACTTGATCTCACCTCTTTCCGACCGACCGTCGAATCATCACCCCTTTCCAACCGACCGTCGAATCCACCTCCACCATCAACCAAATCATCACCCTTCCCAACCGACCGTCGAACCACACCGCTTACCACCTTCACCTCACCGACAACCCATCCAAACTCCATCACCATCCACCAACACCCAACCGATCGTCGAATCCATCAACCTTCCTCACCGACCGCTCGACCGCATGTAAGCTTCGATCCTTCACTTAACCACCCACATTCATCTCCACCCGACCGTCGAACCGTGAGCTCCACTCCTCTCACCGACAAGCCATCCAAACCTTCACACCATCAACCAAACTCCGTCCACCCGACCGTCGAACCCCAAAAGCAAAACCACTTACATTCTCCACCCGACCGTCGAACCGTGAGCTCCACTCCCCTCATCGACCTTCAACCTTCCAAACCCAACTAAATCCACCTTTCCACCGACCGTCGAACCCCACATGATCCATCTCTGAGTCGACCGTCGAACCCAACAAGATCCATTTTCCAACCGACCGTCGAACCTCAGAGGCCAGCTCCCGACCGTCGGACCATAGGAACCAGTTCTCGACCGTCGGAGGTAGTTCCCGACCGTCGAACGTCCTTCCAGTACTGACCGTCGAACCTCAGACTAGATCCCTCCACAAACGTCCCCTGGTGCGTGCTGCTATTGTTGTCAAAGTTTCCAACTTTTATCTTATTAAAATTGAATTGTGATTGTCTTTTGGGTGTGTGAGATTGAATCACATGGACTGCTGTCCATTTCACATTAAGGTAATAATGATGCATTTTGGTAAGAAGGGAGAAGGGTAAAAAAGGGTTAAAAAATGATAAACAAAGAAATAATTAAAAGTTTCTAAAAAGGGAATAAAAATGGGTTACCTGAGTTGCATGACAAATTACTTGCTAACCCTTATATTTTGTAAATATCCGAGTTGGCAGGATGACTTGATAATTTACATTTGTTATTATTATTACATTTAAATTATTATCATGTTTTTTTTATTTTTTAGTTAAATCGTTAATTGGTAATTTTAAATAAAAGTTTTATAACAAACTTGATAATTAGTGGGTGACGTCAGAAGCGTGACGCCGAGCTTCACCTATTCAAATTGATTAATCGAGTCGCGGCGATCTTGTTAATTCAAATTTTTAATTTTTAAAAATCAATCAACCCACAAATATTTTCTAAAGAACTACGTAACTTTGAGTTCCCATTGCACCAGGGGATACGTAGGGAGCGTAATTTCATTTCACAAGCCCAAAATTAAATTTTCATAATTTATTTGTTTATTTCATATTTTTTACAAAAAGGGTTAAAACAAATATTTTCAAAGATTATTAAGAATTTGCATAATTAATTTAAGGTACCGTCTTAGACGATGTGTTAGGGGTGCTTTGTGGGATTAAGTTTCCATCCTTCCCTACACATAACCGACTCCCGAATTCAATCTGGTTTTCAAAGACTATTTTTTTTTATTTTTCAATTTTTCCTAATAAAAATAAAATTGGTGGCGACTCCTAATTAAATATATATTTTTTTAAGTTGCTATTCCGCCGCGATTATTTTTTGGTCGCGACAATCATCATTAAGGGGATTTCTTGCACCAAAATTGGGGCAAATCACCTACTTGCAAGAACTGTATATGTCATCCTGAATCACTTTTTGTTTAATCATTGTTATTACCATGTGTCTTAATTCTGAATATCATGGTTGAAGCTAATATCTGGTTCTTATGTTTGTAGAATTTTGCACGACAACAATCTTATTGAACAATACCTAAAGAGTTGTAGAATTTTGCATGTTAAGCTTTGAAGGGACTGCCTCCAAAACAAAGACTTAAAGTAACGACCTTCTATGCAATGTGGTATGTATGACATGACTTTTTTAGCATTCAAAATTGAAGGCATGAATTAGGATATCTCTTCATAGACATCTCATAAAATTTGAATCATACAAAATTAGGATGTGTTAAAAAAATTAATGGTCAACCCGATCACCCGAACCAATCCAATCCATATATGGTCGGTTCAGTTTGGTTCGGATTTAGCAATCAAAAAATAAAAAAATCGAACCAAACTGAACCAATTGATTTTGATTGGTTCGGATTTATTTTTTTCCAAAACTCGAACTAAACCACTCACTTACACCCCTACTTGGAATAGGGTCCTAAACTCGAGGAATTTCTTTTTGCGGGACGGAGATAGGGTTAAAAGTCTCCCATGATAGATTTAGGGATTGGAAGAAGGATTATACTCTTTGTCTTGCGGGGTTTATGTTTTCGATAAATTATTAAAATATTATATATATATATATAATAAGAAAATTTTTTATTGTAAAAAATAAAAAAAAAATAAATTTTAATTATATAATTATATATAAATAATTAAAATTAAAAATTATTTAAAAATTATATAATTACTTTAAAAAATAATATATATTTATATTTTAATATTTATTATTTATATAAGATTTAATAATTAAAATTTATTTATTTTTTATAATAAATATTCATATTGCTGTATATATTTTTTGTATATTCGGATTCGTGTTTTTTGGTTTTTTTTTTTTTTTTGATTGTATCCGTATTTTTGTGACAGATGTCGGTGGTATATTGATGTAATTATGATTTTTTTATATTATTTTTTATTTTATTAATTACATATTTTTTAATTATTACTTATTTTTATTTAATTATAATTATTAAAAAATAATATAAATAATAATATGATGAAAAAAATAATGTGATAATGGGTTGATTTGGTAAGGTAACCGCATCACTTATGATACTTATGATCACAGTGAGTGAGCCACCTTTCTTCTCTTCTCTTTCCTTATAAGAATTTGAATTAAATAAATATTTTCATCACCCATGTGATGAGACCCTCGCATCATCATTATCCTACTTCTAAACAAACGTCACCGTCGTGTGCTCAAAAGGAGCAAACAACAGAACACACACAAAATAATATTATAATAATACTTGCTAGTCGCAAGCTGTTGCATACAGGATTGTCACCTGCTTTTGCTTTTTTCTTTTGTTTTCCCTGGGTTTGAGTTTGACCTCTCAGGTCTCAAATTCTGAACACATTCAACGGTCAAATATGGGGGGTTTTCCCTTTCTTTGAGTTATCCCTTTAAATTGGGAGTTCTCAGAATTTTTAACAACATAAACGGTAGAGTGCACATTGAACAACAACGTTCCCACACATACGTTGACGATGAAAGGATGGCATATTTTACAAGCTCTGAAAACAAGTACCACAAATTAATTATTTGTTCATACTTGTATCATATATTACATGAATAGCAACGTCCCAATATTTAATTAGTTTCCATCGGAGTTGAGTAGGCATAATAGACAGAAGTCTGTTGCTGAATATATATAGTCAACTAGACAGATGGAAGATAGTGTTGGTTCTTTCCGTCCGTTTGAGAGGGCATTCAAGATGAAATGATTTGCTAATCTTATCAAACGTGGTGATAGGATTAATAAATAATAATTTATAAATAAATTTGAATTTTACTATTACAATTAAGGATCTATGTTATTAGGAGAGAAAATATGTTAAGTTATCTGTCAAGAGTTTATGACTTGACTTGACTTGATTTGTCTATTAAATAAGTTAAGTTAATATTTTTTTAAAAATTTATTTAACTAAAAATATTAAGCTTTAGACTATTTAATAAGTCTTTTAAATTTGACAAATCGAAATCCTGACTTGTTTAATTATATATAATATAATATATATTATTATAATAATTATAAAATTATAATTATAATTATTAATTTATTATCATATATTAATATATTTTTTAATTAAATTTTAATAAAAATCAATAATTAAAACATAATAATTTATTAAAATGAAAATAATAAGTTAACACTCATCCCTACTTTTATAAATGCTCATTACTTTCTTACTTTTTTGGCTTTAGTCGATGTGAGACTTGAAGATACATGTCTCTAATAATTTTATAACTTGGTGTATCTTTAATTTTCACATCGACTAAAGATTAGAGTAAAAAAGTAGTGGACATTTATAAAATTAGAATGTGAGTGTCAAGTTACAATAAATGCATATTGGCTTTAAGTAGGTCTATTGACCTATTTTAAGGCTTAGGACTGTTAGTTTATATAAAAGCATGTTGACTTATTTAAAAGTATGTTTATTAACTTATATAAAGGCATATTGATTTATTTAAATGTAGGTCTGTTAATCTATTTAAATGTCTTATTGTAAAGTAGATTTTTAAATAGACTTTCAGGTCAGGCCAGACTTTTAAAAAAGTCAGGTCAAACCTTAAAAATTGGTCTATTATAGGCTCACAGGCCAGACTCAGACTTAATAATTGGAATACAGGTTATACTTGTTTAAGGTAAAGTCTGACCTGATATTTACAAAATTGGTATAGAATGATTAAAAAAGTTATTTAATTGAGAGTAAAATGATATTTACATTTTAAAATGAAAGAAATAATTTATAATCTAAAATCATAAGTTTCAATCTTCATCATTATGAAAAATTTATTTGATTGAAAATAACTTTTTAAATTATTAAAATAAGTATAAAATGATTAAAAAATTATTTAATTGAGGACAAAATGATATTTACATCTCAAAGTGTAAGGAATAATTTATAATATAGAATCATAAGTTTTAATCTTCAAAGATTATGAAAAAGTTATTTGATTAAAAATAACTTTTTTAAATTATCAAAATATGTATAAAATGATTAAAAAATTATTTGATTGATGACAAAATGATATTTGTATTTCAAAGTGTAAAGAATAATTTATAATTTAGAATCATAAGTTTCAATCTTCAAGATATTATGAAAAAATTATTTGATTGAAAATGACTTTTTTAAATTATTAAAATAAGTATAAAATGATTAAAAAAGTATTTTATTGAGAACAAAATAATATTTACATATCAAAGTGTAAGAAATAATCTATAATTTAGAATCATAAATTTCAATATTTAGCATTATGAAAAAGTTATTTGATTGAAAATAATTTTTTTAAATTATCAAAATAGGTATAAAATGATTAAAAAATTATTTTATTGATGACAAAATAATATTTATATCTCAAAGTGTAAAGAATAATTTATAATATAGAATCATAAGTTTTAATCTTCATCATTATGAAAAAAGTTTTTATAATGTATTAAATTTCATGCAAAAGTTAAAGTTAATTTTGTCAATAAAAAAAAGTTTTTTTGGAAAAAAAAAAAGTTGTGGGCAACAAATTAAATTTGTTACCAACCATGCACTCAATCTTTAACATTATGAATTTTTTTTTATAGTGCATTGAATTTTGTGTAAAAATTAAAGTTGATTTTGTCAAATATAATTAAATAATAAAAAAAAGTTCTTTTCGAAAAAAAAGTTGTTAGCAACAAATTTAATCTGTTGCTAAATATGCATTAAATATAAAATTAATTCTATTATATTCAATTATACAATAATTTATTATATAATAATTAATTATTAAAACAATTAAAATTTTTACAGCTTAACCAAATGCACAGTAAACTTTTGATTTGGGAGAAAAAATGAACCACAACTGAGAGTATGAGTAATATGGAGAGGAGGTTTACCATGTTATTTATTTTAATTGCAAATGAGTCCCTACAATTAAGAAAATTTTGATCAAGCACCTTCCTAGATAGATGGCACTTGGCCTGTCAGCCACTATCTGAGTCCACCACTGTCCTCAGCAGTGGATTTGGTGGTAAGTGGTGGTGTACGCAAGATTCACCTTCGTGGTGGTGAGCGGTGAATCTAGCGGATCTACGACTGAGAGTAGCGAATCTACAGCCACCGCCACCCAACCGCTCCTGAAACTCCATCACCACTACTAGCTGCTGTCCGTTCCACTCTTTCCTACCACCAAACTCGCCTGCAACCCGTAAGCTCCGCCACACCGCGCCGCGCCGTCCAGATCACGCCCCTGCCAACAACCCCATTCGAACCACCGCCACCTAGGCCCAGCGATGCAAGAGCGAATATGCTAGTGGTCTGGGTTCGTTAGTCTCCCAGCAAAGAGTTGCTCACCTGGGCTCTGGTCAAAGTTGCTCAGCCTGGTGATATCGTCGTTGCTTTGCATGTTCTCGGGAACCATGGTAAAAACAATGATTTTTTATTTTTATTTTTATTTTCTATTTTGGGTTTTTTTAATTTTTTTCTTCTTGCAGGTTTTGTGAAGATTAAGTGGTGAAATGGGGTTTGCGTAGAAATTGTGAATCGATATGGGAAATCGTCGCTGCTTTTGCTTGTCAAGGCATTTGACCCTGTTCTTGCTATTTATAAAGGATTATGCAATTTGAAACAGGTTCAATTTCTCACCATCTTTCTCAATTTTCTTCTTCCTTTGTTGGATTTTTCAATTTCTACAACTGAATATGCAAATTGATCAGGAAATGCTGGACACAAAAATTGAAAATGCAAATAGCGCGATGGTGGCGGTGGCGAGGTGGTTCCAGTGACTGGGTTCTGACGACGATAGTGAGGGAGGGGTTGGAGGAGGGAATAAGGACTAAAAACCAAATAACATAAATAAAAGGTTTTGATAATAAATAATTTATTAAAATAAAAATTAACCTGTTGAAAACTGCAATAGCTAGTATTTTGTTTAAAGTATCAGTACTCTACTCTGAGTGGAATATGTGAAACATTTCCTACAATTAATATTGTTCCAAACGAATAATATCAAACAATGATTCATTTCTGAATTATGTACTTTTGACTATCTAAACACAAAGGCAGCCATCTTCAGGTGCAAAGTTGGTCCCTCAACTCCGCTTCCTTGTCCTTTCATGCATTGAATCACAAATTTTGGGTTGTAAAATAATTTTGGTTGGAATAATCGTGGGAAACCAGTTCAAATAAAGTTGCAACCTTACTCGTGTCTCTGTTCCTTGTTTGTTTTCCGGGTTTGTCTTCAATGGACCTTAAAATTTGTGGTCTATTGATGGACCAAATTCCTAGACCGTTGATTTAACAGTTAAAAAATTGAAGAGTGGTGATGATTTACTTGGAACATGCTGACCAGATAATTAAACTTTGTAAAATTTACAAAATAAGTCCATACACAATTTATGATATAGTCCCGTGCATTATTTACATTTTAGTAATTCAAGTATTTTAAATTTACTCCTGTTAAGTCACCGTAGTTGAGAACGTGGGAGGAGCTCTGGCTTGCACGGTCACCCGCCATGGCTTCAAGGCCTGAGACACCGTCGCGATGGAAGTCCAGTACCAGACCACCCTCCCCCACCTCCTCACCTCCGCGTGCCCCACTGTGAGCAAAAGTCTAGCATCGGACTTGAACAAAATTTTAAAGACATCAACAACCAGATCCGCGCAATATTTCGGTGACCAGAACTAAATCGCGCAATATTGCGACTACCAAAACCTCTGCAAACCTGTGCGCCCCACTGGGTTTTTCTCCAAATCATTAAAAGATGGGATCTTTGTGTATTTTTTAGGTTTCCAAGACCAAATCACGTTGGCCAGCATCCCCTCCCCTAGCGATTTATTGTGGCGTTCAAATGTCCAGAGCCCTATAAATGTGCTCCCTGAATTTTCGATCCCTTTCCTTTGGATCTTCCATCAGCTTCAAAATCAAGTTCTTAGTGAATTCCATAATGAACCCATCTCTTCTCTTCTATTCTCTTCTCTTTCAGCACCCCCAATAATGCAAATCAAACCCCCCAAATTTGATCAGTTATAAACCCTAAATTGTGAAATCATACTAAGTGACGGGAGAAATTAAAATTGAGAATTAGAGTTGTCAACGATGAAACTGTGTGAGCTTTAGTTACATTCTTAGAAGAATAGGGCCACCGCGCCACCATTACCATTGGTCGACCTGTTATAGCAGAGAGGTCGAGCGAGGAAAGCGACGCCGGCAAGCATTGTTGCCACCAGACAAGCCTGACGTGGCAGAGGTCCAACCAAGGGAGAGGAGGAGACGCCCACTTCACTGCCTACTTCGACTTCGTGGCCGACTCTGGTGTAGGCAGCATCATCGCTGTCGACGAGAGAGAAAATGAGGAGCGAGACACATCAAGGACTAACAAGCAAAACTCAAAAATATGGATTAAAACATAAATAAGATAAAATTGGTTTCACTTGCTATTACAAGTAATTTTGCTGGAGCATCATGCTCCAAAGATTGGATGGAGCATGGTAAACGCTTCCAACCTGTATCATAGCCCATAATTTTCAAGAAATAGAAACTGTAAGCAACTAAGAAGCACCACACGAAGATACATCAAATTCAAATTCAAAAATTTATAAGACACAAATATGATATATATACATATATATATATTAATATAAAAATAAATTAAAAAAATTTAGTTTATGTATATAATTATAAAATTTAAAAAAAATTCAGAGTTGTAAAACTTTATTAATATTATTTTTATAAGAATAGGGCCACCGCAATTACCATTTATAATATCTTAATATATGCGAGAACAGTCGCTTAATATTTATTACTTAATATGTATTTCTTAAAAAAATAGAGAGGATAATTTCTATTGATATTTTTTAAAAGATCTTCTAAATGAACTTTCCTAATGAGAAGACAATCAAGTACAAATATATGGATAAAAAAAATTAGATAGAACTTGCTATTACAAGTAATTTTGCTGGAGTTTCATGCTCCAAAGATTGGATGGAGCATGAAACGCTTCCAACCTGTATCATAGCCCATAAAGAAATAGAAAAAAACTAAGAAGTACCGCAGAAAATATAAAATTCAAAATACTAAGTATATAAAAATAGTGACTTGAGGCGTATATCATATATATATTAATATCAAAATAAATTAGGTTTAGTTATATGTTATAATTGAAAGTTAACATGAAAACTAATATATTTTTAAAAAAAATATTAATAGATTAATATATATTAAGACGTGTTAATATTTATTACTTAGATATATCTTTTTTAAAAAAATTAAATAAAATAATTTTTTTTATCGAATTCGAAATCAACTTCACATGTGTGTCATACAAATGTTTTCATATGTCCGATATGAACACATATCTGACACGTGGACACGCCTCAAAAACTGTCCATGTTTCATAGGTAAGCAATATTCTAACAACTCTTATATTTTTACATCAAACAATATATACATTCATTTTCATACCTCATCTAATATCATTCATTATATATATTTTTTCTATCATTTTCTCTCACTTAATTATATATTTTAAAAAGAATGTGAATAGTACTTACACCCCATTTTAGGCGTGTAAGAGTAACATATTCGATATTCTAAGGGCGCTATCTTCAGTTTTTAACTGCTTTACAAAATGGGGATGTTGCAGAAATTTTGTACCAAGCCAGCGGCTTCTGGTGTATCTAAGGTTCTAGCATGCAGAACGTGCCATCTGCTATATGCTACTATTCCATCCCTGATAATTCCTTAAAAAGCCACAGCAGCAACTGACAAAAATCAGTACGTTATAGGCACTACAAGCAGCAATTCAATTGATATCTAGTATTATTAGCTAGTGGTTTGCACAAGAGTGTAAGAAGCACGCAAGTTTAAATTGTACGAGTATCATTACTTTTAAGAAAAACTACAGACCATAGAGGTTGTTCAAAATGTTCATGATTTATAAGCAACCAAGGGCTGGTGGTGGGTCCCAAACAACTGAGTAATAATAACTCTAGTGAAGCTCAATGAGAGCAGCAGATTGCAGTGCAGCAAGAACTTTGATGAGTTCCACCCTTCTGCAGGAAGAGAAGTGGGTAACTTCTGGGATTAAAAGGGGAAGAGGAGGCAACCACAAAACATTTCCAATTGTAACTAGCAATCATTTCAGATTTATGTCACAGTTGACAAAAACCTCGAGACTCCTGGATTAAGATAAGTAGGATGAGCCCTTCTGCTAAAATACTTTATCTTTTCACATGTTATCTTTTGGCAAAACAACAAACTCAGGTCTCTACCTCTAAAAAGTGATCTGGTATGCAAAGTTACTTCTGTTCATTTTGCACAAACATTTGATTAAAGACCACTGCAGTAAGAAATTTGATCTATCAACTTCCTGATTCTCAACTATACTAAAACAAAATTAAGCAGAAAATTCTCCAGTCTTTTTTCCCCCTTCTTTTCCAAAAACCTCATGATCTAAAACAACTCGAGTGCACTAAGAAAGCTCTCCTTAAAGGCAAAAGAAATGGAAAATTCATTAAACCTTTATTTAAGATTCATTACACAGCAAATGTCACAATGGTACACTTAACCCCTTTTGGTCAACAAATCAAGATAACATGAGAGAAATCATTGCATCGGCAGATTCTGGTCCATCATTATTCACGCTTGGTATAATGTTATCAGGAGATATAAGTTTTACAAACTCTTTGAGTTCCGTAAAGCTGCAATGCTCACTGTATGGCACTTCATACCTGATAAAAAAGGAAAACTTCGATTCATTAATAGCTATACAAATTTAAGGGAAGTGAGCAAACCGTTCTTCCGATTAACATTGTGCAACTACTAACTAGTAGGGCGAAAATAAATCATAATGCACCATCGAGGCCAGGGCTTTGGTAAAACAAGATCTATTGAACCAGAAGTACAAAGAAAAAGGATGAGACATGAGTGGCTTTGATTTGAAGGATCTAATGTTGGTATATGATATAACATTTCAACCATAAGTATATAATAAAAGTAAATCTAGTAATAAGGGATACTAAAGCATCACCTTATAATAGTACCCTGCTGCCACCTTCTCCCAGGAGACTTCTTTTTACCTTTGCCAAATGTCCAACCAGTGGGAGAGAAAGCAACTATAAGACTGAACCGACCCTGATTAAAGAAAATGCATTTGATGATTAGAAATGTAAAACTGAAAGATAAAAGACAAATGTAATTCAGTACTCAAGATCTTGTTCCAAAGCTACAAAACTGCTTTAGCAAGAAGACCAGGTAGCAACCCTGCATGGCTGCATCATTTGTCAGCCACCAAGATATTTGATCATGGAATAATTATCAGACCAAATATCAGATCAAAGTAGGAAAAAATATTTGTATATGTAGATATATATACTGTAGATAACTACATGCGTACATCAAGATATGTACTATGTCTACATTGAAAAATACCACAAAGCATATATTGGGTATGCCAGAAAAACAGGCAGCAGCACTCACCACATATTGACTTGATATGTGCTTTAATCTTTTGAAGCTTGCGAGTGTCCACATAGGGGCAACATGAATGTTGCTTTCGTGTTCATTTGAAGTAAACCACTGCATATCCTCCTCCTGAAATTCCAAACATTTTAAAAGACGCAGCTTTGCTGCAGTCACGTAAACCTTTTTACGAAGTGCACGAGCAACCTCCAGGAATAGCCTTTCTTTTCCTATGAAACACAAGAAAACAAGGGAGGAAAAGAGCATTGAAAGTCTTCTCATTTTTTCTAATTAGTTTCCTAGCTGTTGGGCAACAATACTACGATAGAAACATAACTACCCAAACGTACATTTAAAAAAAAACTGCAACATATGTCAAACAAATATTAACCTGGCAAAGATAACTGATGTAAAGTATGTATAGCATAAATATCCATAAAGAGAGAGAGTTGTATTGAGCTCTACCAATTGTATAGCTGCCAATCAGAAAAAGGGTCTGGGGATTAAAAGCCTCTGCTTGAATGGCATCAATAACAAATTGTATTACAGCCTCTTGTTTTGGAAAGTCATACTGCAATTGTATCACAAAAATACAAAACAATTAGTATTTAGAAGTCACAGAGAACAAGTATATAAACAAAGTTTAACAAACTGAATGTATTTGTACGAACTATATGCTAAAATTATTATTATAATGTAAAGCATAAGCTTGCAAATCTTGATCTTATATTAAGAATAATTTTGTATTAATCTATTTCGACAGTAAATTGCCAAGACTGTCTAAGTCAGACACTTATAGGCGCTGGTAGTTCAGGGCTTTAAATTGCAGTCCACAACCGCAATTGTGGCTGCATTGACAGCATTTGTGGTTTTGGAGTTATCCACAAATGGGAAAAAGAGCATTGAAAACAATTCACTTTGACACCATCTCAAGCGGTAAGTATAAAGTCTCACTCCATTATTAATTTATAACTTTATTGAACATAAATTTAAGGAAGCAAGGTTCCAAAGCTAAAACTTAATACAGTCATGTCATTTGAAAGAGATGACTCCACTATTCACATATGGACTCACCTGTGGGTTACAGTATGTTGTATCAAGAATTAGAGTATGGATAGGACACATCTGTAGGAAAGGACTGATAGCTATTCCTTCACTAAAACGAAAATCCCCAGTGTGGAGCACCGCCTAAATGGACAGAAAAATACCTAGTCAGTTCTAGCACAACAATGGGTAACTAGCAAACAATTATTAAGCTCATTAGGAAGTCAATCCAAGCCACACCTTACCATTCGGAGGTTGAAAGAGTATGATTATGGAACCCGGACAATGATTGGCATCCAAGCAAGTCACATCAATACCAGCTATTTTAACCTTTTGGTTCAGAGGCAAAACATGTAATTTATCATATGGAATCCCAATGTTCATATTTACAAGTCTAGCTGTAACAGAGGAGCAGTATATCTTTCCATGATTGAACGACTTGGTGAGACCTTGATAATCTGTATTAACCAACAGCCAAGGCATAAATTGGACAACTTTGAATACAAGGAACTCCTTTGTTTAAATTTTTTGTTTTGGTAGTTTTAAGTCTCCAGAGAGTTTTTAACATGTGATCTGAAACTCCTAATTTTTTCCTAATAGAGGAGAGCACCAATACACCCAAAGCCAAATGTAGTTTGGAAGAAAACAAAATCCAAACCTTTTTATATGACACATTTAACACACTTCCATATATCTGAGAGGGCACCAAAACTACTTTGTTACATTATGATGCATATATTAACTTTCTTGTTTCTTCATATCATATTTGATCCACCAATGTGAATATACAATTTCCAGAATAATTGTATATCCAAATTGTATAACCAACGTCAAGCACTATGTAAAGCAAACATACCAAAACAACTATTCAAATTTAGTAAGCTAACCCATTTGATGGAGAGCTGTGTCAAATCTACTAAGAGCTAACAGACCTTGTGCCTATTAAAAAGATAAGATCTTAAAGCCAAAACTTAAATTCCAAAATATAAAAATTTTGAGTGAAAATAACAGTGTTAAATTAAAAGTTTACCGGATTGAAACAATTCATGGATATAAAACAACAATTAATCTAAATTTATATACATATACATTAACTTACAACTGAAAATTTATAGATGATAAAGATTGAATGTTAACATGCAGAAGCAGACTTACGGTCCAAATGGAAGTGTGAGAGAAACCAGTGGGAACAATCTCCTCTGAGATATTTGAAAGCATCCTGCATATATTAAATGCATTTGTCAGAAACTCAGGGCCACATCAAAACATGATAGGACAATACCATTGATGGAATACCAGAAGTTCCAGATATTGACGTTCATAATTTATTGGCTATTTACGGATGAATAGATATTTTTCTTCATTATCTTCTATTTTCTATTCCTAGTTCATCGGGTCACACATGAAACACGATTGATGTGCATGCAGTTTGATTTGTCATCCAAATGGCCAATAAGAATAAGCATTTTCTTTACCGGATATGCTAAACCTTGTTAACATGTACCATATATGAAAAATCCCCTTTTTGTGGGCAATACGGCATCGAAAACACAACTTGAATGTAAAAAACATGGAATTTTCATTTTTTTGGGACCATTTAGAAAAAGCTTTCTTTTTAGCTAATTTAATTCCAGAGTCCTAAAGGAATGCATGAAGGGAATAAAAAGTAACACAAAACAAATTCACATGTATCATTTAGAAAGCTATTTACCATCCGGAAAGGCGTTCCTGGTACGCTACACCATTTGGGAACATCACGAAGCTTTCTATTTGTTGACATATTTTTTGCATTGTGCTTACGACCAGAATCCGAGCTACTGTTTTTAATTTCATGCTGTTCTCCAGGAGTGACAGAAACTTTCTTCCCATTGGTAGCAAAGCCCGGAAAATATTCAGTAATTAATTTATTTGCCGCTGGTTTACTAGTGCCATCAACTTTTCTTTCAGATTTGTCATGTTGCAATTTGACTTTCGGTTTTCTAATCCTTCTAGACTCTGCAAGAGCATCCTCATGCTTCTCGATTGAAGGGGCAATTCCTTTTCTAAGTTCACACAGGGCATGCACAATCTTTTTTCTGGGGCCAAGTGCAGTAATACCCATGCTCAAGAGATCCTACAGGTACAGAAGGAAAAGAGAAAAAAAAATAGTTAAAATGAATCTTTAACAACAAAGTAATAATGCAGGCGTTTGATCAAAACAGCAGTAAATTTATGTTTTATTTATACCACTTCTTTTGATCTTGGATAAAAAACCCCAAACCAAACACATTCTTAGATTTCCAACAACATAATGTCATTAAGTACTCTCTAAAAGTTTAAACTGTTAAATGGAGGTCCATTAATGGTTTTATATCTCTAACACTTTCAAAATGTCACTCTAGGCCAAATTACTTGCAAAATGATTGCTTATCCCAAGGAGTTGGACAGCAGAAGATTGATCTCTAACCTGGACTGCGGGAGAAGGACAAAGATAATTTCCAATTTTTAATTAAAAGCTGAAGATTAATATTTATTTTTTTATGCAGCAATGGAGAACAGTCAACTTATAAAACCCATAAATTCAAGGAACAAGTGTGGCAGGAGTTATGAACCTAAAAGTGATGGTATGAGATCAAGTAATAAACCAAAGCTCACCTCTTCTGTCAGCCACTGCAAGGCGTCCCAATCAACTTCTTCCCTAACAAAAACATCTTCATATTTTGCTAAACCAAGATTACGTAGCCAATAAACAACAGGAGAGACATCGACAACTTTTGGCACAAATTGAGCGCCCATCTCGTCATCAGGAAGGGCAACCTGCATGAGATTATTACAGCATTAACTTGTGATGATTAAGTTTACCCATTTCAATCATCATAAATGTTGGTACCATTCTGTAGGCACACAAAACTTGGCTCAGCAGCTAAATCAGGCATTGTCCACGTTTCTTGGAGAATATTGTGATCCCAAGATAAGATATGAATGTTAAACTAAAAAGAGCTCTTGCAAACTTTTCTTAGTCAAAATAAAAATCCTCTCAATAAGTTGAACACTTGAACTTGAAAGTGAAACTAGAAGCAGACAAATTTTAAGATGACTACAAGGACGTCGTAATAAATAAATAGTTGTGAATTGTCATTTTGAATAGTTTGCAAGAATATTTGGTCAACATCTAGTTTTGACTTGCCATTGTATCCACAAACCATGAAATTCACGAACATTTTTACTGCAAGGTTATCACATGATCAAACTGAGGGAGGATTAATATTTTTTTTATTAAATTTTTTGGGAGTATTCACAAGGCAATGTAATCTAGCATAGCAGAGTTCTATATAAATGGTAATGAAATTGATGGGTGATGAAGAAAGGGTGCACAGTGTATCTTACATCTTGAGCTGGACCTTGTCCTTTGTCAAGACAATCATTGGTATGAAGATGCCGCTGTTCCTCGGTCAAGTTGGAAATATCGATCCCACACAGAGGACATGGGATGGACCCTCCTCCAACGCCATCACCATCTACTTGGTCTAACTCATGACACAGATTCAGTAACAGATCAAGCTCCGAATCCGAACCAGACTCTGCATTTGAGGATTTTCCAGATCCATTGTTGACTTTGACTACGTCTGTTGTCAATAACACCAGCTTAGACTCTATTGAGTTGCGAAAATAAGCCCCCTTCATTCTCAGCTCGGACTCGGACACAAAACAACAAGAAGAAGAAACAGCGTCTTCTTGTCCCGAATAATCTGGAGCGATGCCACAATCTATGTCTATGTCTATGGTGGAAGGAATGAAATCCAAGCTGCAGTTTTCAATTTCATTCGGTTCACAATCCTTGCTGTTAGTGTCAACCACTGAAGAATCGCAAATGTGAGTAGAGGTGGCTTTGGGTTTGATTTCAGTGTCAGAGGAAGGAGAATTCACGTGAAAGCATGGATTTAGGAAGGGCGAATTAGGGTTGCGGGGCACATTCTCCTTGCCAATGCCAAACGTGGTTTGGTGTTTGGGTTTCTTAGATGGACGGTGAAGGTGATTGGATTTGGAGGGGGTGAGTGCGTGCGAGCGAGAGTGAGAGTAAGAGATTGTTGTCTGTGTAAGAGGGACCTCAAAATCATCCTCCTCGTCTAACATGGGGAAGTCGAGCTGAGATTGCCTTTGACTGCGATCCAAACTCATCTCTTCTCTGTGATCTGTGTGAGTGTGCCTCCACAGGAATTGAACTTGAAGAAGATGAAAGTCTCTTTTCAAAAATTTTTGGTGCCTCCACAGGTTTGTGTTTTGGACTTTGGGTTTTACGTTTTTAACCTCTCCCTCTATTCCATCTTTTTCTTCTGCAGCCCAGGTTTGGCATGGGCCCTCTTATGATGGGCTCGTCGGCCCCAACAAGCCAATTTATTTTTCTTTTTATAATTTTCATGCGCTCTTTTCTTTACTAATTTAATTTCTATGAAGAACGACAAGAATTCCCATGACGTTTTGAGTTTGAGCTTGAGCTTCCGCTTCCACTTGCACTTACACTTACACACTTGTTTCCATCTCTAGTAGTTTCTTACTCTCTGAATCTGGGATCCAATCCAATCATCTTGCATTGTGAATTTAAGTGTTTGGCTATGGCTGGTGAGGACAGTTGGTGCGTGGTCACCGGAGGTCGAGGCTTCGCCGCTCGCCATTTGGTGGAAATGCTAATCCAGTACAACATGTACTCCGTCCGCATCGCCGATTTGGGATCCACCATCGAACTCGAACCCTCTGAGCAATTGGGGATTCTCGGCCAAGCTTTAAGCTCTGGTCGTGCCCAGTATATATCTCTCGATCTTCGCAACAAGGACCAAGTCTCAAAAGGCAAACCTCTTCTCTCTCATTGTTTTCTAACCCCTCAGTCAAAACAACAACAACAATATAGATGATGATGTTGTTTTATAACTGCAGCATGCGAAGGAGCTGAGGTTGTGTTCCACATGGCGGCTCCAAACTCTTCCATTAACAACTACCAGCTTCATCATTCCGTCAATGTCCAAGGTAAAATCTCTCACCCTTCTTCTTCCCTTTTGCTTCCGATAATCCAGCTGTTTGATATAATGCTTGAGTCGAACTGAGATCTTTATTTTTCGAAGGAACCAAGAATGTCATCGATGCTTGTGTTGAGCTAAAAGTGAAGCGACTCATTTACACCAGCTCTCCTAGCGTCGTCTTTGATGGGGTTCATGGAATTCATAATGGGAACGAATCATTGCCCTATCCACCTTCGGTACCTACTTTACCAACTCTCCATTTTACTTAAATTACAGCTTACGAGAGTTTCTTCATTTCAAGTTTCATTGGAGTAGATTCGAATGTTTCTCAGTCTTGATATTTATTATGCAATTGCCGTGGTCCTAAACTTAATTCAACTGGTTTCAGCATAACGATCATTATTCAGCAACTAAAGCCGAGGGTGAGGCATTGGTTATTAAGGCCAATGGGACGAATGGGCTCCTAACGTGCTGCATACGCCCTAGCAGCATTTTTGGACCCGGTGATAAACTGCTCGTGCCTTCATTAGTTGATGCTGCCAGGGCAGGGAAATCCAAGGTAAATGTTGTTCTTCCTCCTATTGATATAGATTTGTGTGTCTGTAACTTCATTGGTCTAGCATAATCATTTTACATTAAAGTCATTTAGCAACCAAAATATGGCCTATAGAAGGCATAAATGTATCTATTGCAGGATTAAACGAGGCTTCATTTCTATGAGGTCTGTTTTATGCTTTACATCCTGTGCACTGTGGTTGAGCAAAATGACGAAAGTTAGCCATTAGCTTGACTGCTTTCTTTAGCCTAGTGACTGATGTTATGGTGTATTCTGTCACTCTGACTCCTGGATAAGTTTGCGCTGAAGGTTATAGTTTGTTGTGCATATATAGACTGTAGAGTCTTGGCGAATATATGGTACTTTTTACTGCTTAAGTAACTAATCAAACACTCATGACAATGTAATCTTGAATAGGACCCAACTTGATGAGTCAGAAAGTATCCACAAATTGAATGAAATTGGACTGAAACTGATAACAAAAAACTTTTTGCTTCATGAAATTAGGAGGGATATGGACAAAGATGGTTATAGAGCAATATGCATATGTAACTATTTAATAGCGGAAACTTTCTTCAACCTTTCTTTCATTCTTTAATTTATATTTCTCTCTTGACCAGTTCATTATTGGCGATGGAAATAATATTTATGATTTCACTTATGTTGAAAATGTGGCTCATGCCCATATATGTGCTGAACGAGCTCTGGCTTCAGAGGGGACCGTTTCAGAAAAAGCTGCAGGAGAGGTACCATTGAAAGATTCTATTATTACTTTATTAGTATGTTTTGTTCGTGTAAGTGTGTAAATGAAGATTAAAAGTCAGACGTACAGAGAAGGTGATGATGATATTTTTGAAGGTTTGGATGATGCAGCTTTATTGTTGAAGGGTTGTTGGTTCTTCACAGGTGTACACCCTTTAAGTAGTAAATTATTGATAAAGTGATGATGATATGTTGAAGGGTAAAATTTATTCTTTTGGGAAAATGAGAAAACATGGAAAGTATACCTTTTAGGAAAGACGTTTCAGTTAAACCTAGTTAATAGATTCAAAATGAAAACAAATTATTGCATTTCTCCAAAAATGCATTTGGCATTTCTTCTACTAAAGGAGGAAAAAAAGGAACTGGATTAATTTGCATGTTCATTTAGGAAATTTAGCAATTACTGTAGTATTTTCTTGCTAATGGATATTTGTTTGTAGGCATATTTCATAACAAATATGGAACCTATAAAGTTTTGGGAGTTCATGTCACTGATTCTGGAAGGTCTTGGATATGAAAGGTAGTTACTTTTATATTCTTGACCATTAGATATTTCTTGCTCTTATTATGTAAAACCTCATTTTTTAATTGTGGTTTCCCCCTGATGTAAAACCAAGGTTCCAAAACTCTTGTGAATTTCACACAAAAATTGACAATGGTCTATTTATTAATCATTTGCAAAAGACGCCAATTTGAAACACTAAAAAGAAATATTTATAATCATACAGTAGATCTGTAGTCAAATCCCAATCAAACACTGAAGCTAAAATAAAATAACTTATCTAGAGATAAGGAAAAATTCCTAAATTTTCAAAAATAAAAATAACATAAATTATCCTAAATTATGCTATTCATTTCTGCTCTATTTATTTATAGTAAAAACAGACATGCTGGCAGTTTGGAACTGTCCGATTATAAATAAACTTGTTATGTGACTAAGACTAAAACTTATATATCCTTTTTATTTGTTTTGGTTCATTGTAAGAAAGGTGCGAATTTAAGTTGGACTTTGACATCAGCATTAGGCTGGAGTTGCTGTCAAATTGGGATTTGGGATTATTGAATTTTTTCTTGCTATCCTGGCCATTATTTTTTATCATTTTGATTTTTAAGGATGAAAAGAGAAAATTGCTTTCTGTTATCTCTCTTCTTATGGGCTTGGTCACTGGTGCACTGGGTTTTGTTTATGCTAATGAGAATACTGGCTTCATATTATAATTAATCATTTATAAGTTTCTATATTTCTTGTTTTTATATTTAAAAGAAATAAGGAATATAGTTATGGTTTTCATCCAAAAAAAAACAAATATGAACATAGTTATGGTGCTATTAATGCCTTTTCTTCGTTATCTGAGTTTATTTAGTTTGCAGGCCTAGAATAAAGATCCCTGCCTTTGTTATCATGCCAATTGCACATTTGGTGGAGTGGATATATAGGCTGCTAGGCCCATATGGTATGAAGGTGCCACAGTTGACACCTTCAAGAGTAAGACTCCTGTCCTGCAGCAGATCGTTTGATTGCTCAAAAGCAAAGGATCGCCTTGGCTATGCACCCATCATAACACTACAGGTTCTATGATGTTTCAAAAAAGTAACAGGATATTATGCACTCTATTTCTACATGGACATTCATGGTTTTGTACTGCATGGAGATGCTCAATTGTTTATTATTGTGGAAGTTTTTAAGGAACTTCAGTGAAGTTGCAAATTTCATGCATATACCAAGTGATCTACATCCCTTACGTTGTTCACACTTTGAAAGAATAAAAAAATGAGAAGTTGTCTGATTCAGAGCCCACAAAATTATTGATAATATGGAGTTAAGATTATTTAATATATTCTGAAATCAAGTATGAGATGTGACTTCAAACCTGGATGATGTTTCAGTGCACAAAGGTTCTTACATCTATTGCATTGAGTGTATATGTTAGTCCTAGTTCTTGCACAGGGGCTTCACTTATAATAAAGTGATTGTAATTTTTCTTGCAGGAGGGTTTGCGGAGGACAATTGAATCATACCCACAATTGAGGGCCGAAAATCAACCTAAAACTAAAAGAGAAGGTCCCTCAAAAGCTTCCATATATCTTGGAAGTGGAAGAAGTACGAATAATCAACTATACTCATCTAACTTCTTTGTTTGGGAAATCTGGATTTGCTGTTTTGTTTAATGTTGGTTTTGGTTTGCTGTAAAGGAGAATTAAACTGTTAATAGCCATCTAAAAATAGGCACATGGCATCTATCCCCCCCGCCCCCCAAATCCCCCACACAAAAAAAGGAGCATTGCTGCTACTCTTGCATAACCATACCATATGGTTGAGTGACTTTGATTCTCAACACAACAGGATAACAGTTCGTGCTGGGAGTAATTTTACAGTTTACATTTATTTATCTATAGATTTTAATTATTGTACTCATTTGCAGTTGCTAACACATTGCTTTGGAAGGATAAAAAGCAAACTTTCACCACATTGTTAGTCTTGGTTGCAATATACTTCAACTTCATTGCATCTGGGATTACCATCATTACTGCTGTTTCAAAGCTTCTATTGTTCACATCGATCTTTTTATTCATTCATGGCATTCTACCTGCAAAAATGTAAGTATACTATTGCTGTTGAACACGCGCATTTGTCAATTAACATTGTATGGTACCATTAACTTGTCCAATAATCTATGATTGATATAATAACTATAAAGATGATCCAGCTGTTAGAAGCATTACCGTTTCTAATTTGAAGATAAATGCTAACAATCGCTAGTACTTTATGCTTGTGCAGATTGGGGTATACTGTTGAGAAAATTCCCACATCAAGGTTTCACTTATCAGAAGATATGTCACATCAAATTGTTCTCTCAGTGGCCTCATCATGGAACCTTGCTGTGAATGTTTTGAAATCCCTTGCAGAAGGGAATAACTGGGTGCTGTTCTCTAAGGTATCTCCACTGCATCGCTTATATTTCCTTGCCATTGCTTGCTGCTGTGATGCCTATGTCATATTTGAGATGCATATATAATATATTGATTTTTAGCTGAGCTGTAAATTCTGAAGAACATGGATGAAAGATTGTGAAGCCCATAATTTTGGAAGTCATTTGAAAATTTCATTTATGTAAAATTTTGTTTATAGGCAAGCTTACATTACATATCCAGACTTATCAATTTACTGAGTATAAAGTTTCTTAAGTATCAGATATGCTGACAGTCTGACACTGTGACACATCTTTGCCTTGTTGATCAATAGGTTGTTTTCTCTCTGCTCATTCTTAGCTTCCTTGGAGCCTTTTCAATTCAGAACTTATATACTATAGGTTTGCTCTCTCTCTCTCTCTCTCTCTCTCTCTCTCTCACACACACACACACACACACACACACACATGTGCACATGCATGTGCTGACAAGAATTTGGCTGCACAGAAAACTATGCTGGAACGCTTGCCTCCATTAAATTGAATCCATTTCTGCGACCAATAAAATTATGACAGGTGGTCAGTATATATTAATTGAATCCATAATCGAGTTGTGACGTGTTGAATTTTAAGTCATGTTTGATAACTCTACAGTTCAAACAATGTCAGTTGTAATATTGCTGGTAGAGGCCTAGAAATATAAGATCAGCAGTCTGCACCGTTGTTCTTTCCTGGATACCTCTAATTTTCTGAAACTGCTATTTGATGATTCCTACTGTGAATATTGAATTTGACTCGACATTCCTGAGGGTGACAAGTTATGTGGTCACCTCATTGGATCACTTTTTACTGGGACATCTAATGCAGTGGCTGTCACCAGAAGACAACCTTCTTCACTGCCTGCTGTTACTTATGAGTATTGTTTGAATCCACAGTGCCTGGATGGGAATGATACTAGTTTGTTTCTTCTTGTGGTTACAGGACTTACCTTTGCTTTTATAGCTTTCTACGTTTATGAAAGGAAGGAAGAAGACATTGATGGCATATTTATAAAATTACATTCTTTTGGATACAAATTGAAATCCGATATCACCAGGAAGTTTCTTTCTTCAAAGAAGATTGATTGACAGCTTGTAGCCCCAATTTTTTCTTAGATAAGGTGGGCAGTTGCATCTTCATTTACCCCCTGTTGGATGGAGTCCCGTGTATGATTGTACTGTAATTGTAATTTGATATTCAGCCAACTTACAAATTTTATTTCTTTTTTTGAAAATTCTGAGGTTGTTTTGACGAGTTTTACTTATCAATTATTGGAATTCAAAATTCTGACAATGCCCAGGGCTGGCATTGAATCAATGGTGCTAGGCTATGTAGCTAGGTTCAAATTAGCAAGTCGACTGGCACGGACATGATGCTGCATCCTTGGACTAGGAGTACCCCTTACCTTTGAACGCCTTCTGGTTATTTTCATTCCGGGTTTATCATTTTACAGCTTTTTGTTTAATCTCTGGCTTGTTGGACAGTTGAATAATTAATTTGTATCAGTTGTCTGCGGATTTCACGGGGATGAAAGAGGCGGAGAAAATTGACAGGACAGCCATGAATGAATAAACATGAAATCTCCCGTGTACAACAGCAACCAAGAAACTAGGTTGTCAAAATCTCTCTTTATTTGAGAGTATCTGCGGGTATTATCTTATTTGAGGCTTGAATTTTGAGAATTTTCTTATGCGGGCATGGAGACAGATAAAAATTCTCGAAAGACATACGTTGGGGCGGGAATTGTATCTTCCGTCTTGTGGGATTTTTGTATTCGAAAAATTATTAAATTATTATTATTGATTATCTCATATATATATATATATATATATATTACTGTGTTTTTTAGTAATTTTTATTTATATTATTTTTATACAATAATAATAATTAATTCTTTTTTATTATGTGAGATTGATTATATGGATTAAACGATGTTACTGTGTCTTATCATAAACTAAGTTTTTAGAGATGTCATTTAAATTTAAATATTTTTTAATCATTTCACTTATAGTTTTTTTAGTCTCTCTCTATTTTTAGCTATTGGGTTATCTTTTACTTGATCTACTCTCCTTATAGTAGCTTTTAATGATCTTCTCCTTATATGTCCAAATTACTTAATGTGAGATTATTTTATTTTTTTCACAAAAGATTTTACTCATATTTTCTCTCTAATGCATTCATTCTTAATTTTATCTTATCTTGTATGGTCACACATTCATTGTAACATTTTCATCTCTGTGACACTGATCTTATGTTCTTGTTGGTTTTTTACCGCCTAACATTTAGTATCATACAACATCGCGGGTCTTATAATTATGTGATAAAATTTATTCTTAAATTTGAGATATATTTTTTTATCGCAAATAATTCCTGAAACACTCTCTCATTTCATTCGTCCAGCTTGAATCATATGATTTACATCGTCCTCTATCTTTCTGTCATTTTATATGATAGATTTAAGATACTTAAATTATGTAACTTGTGGTATGGTATGGTCTCCAATTTTCACCGCTCAGCTAGCATTAGCACGCTTCTTACTGAACTTGTATTTCATATACTCTGTCTTACTCATACTTAGATGGAAGTCATGTTCTTTCAAAGCTCATCTCTATAGTTCTAGCTTCTCATCTGTTTCTTCTATCGATTCTCCAACTAAGATTATATAATCTGCAAAAAACATGCATTGTGGCACTGGTTCTTAGATATGTGCAATAAGCAATCCAAGATCAAGGTAAAAAGATATGGGCTCAAAGTTGACTTTTGGTGCAGTCTTATAGTTTTAGGGAAATCTTCTGTGACCTCACCCTGTGTTCTCACACTAGTTTTAGTCTTATCGTACATATCTTGGATTGCTCGAATATAAGTGATACAAACTCATTTTTTCCCCAAAGCCTTCCACAAGACCTCTCTCAGTACCCTATCGTAGGTTTTTTTCCAGATCAATGAAAATCATGTGTTGGTCTTTTTGCTTCCTCCGATACCTCACCATCAATCTTCGTAGAAGATAGATTGCTTCTATGGTTGACTTTCTAGGCATAAAATCAAATTGATTCTCTGAAATATGAGTCTCTTGTCTTAATCTCTGTTCAATTACTCTTTCTCATAACTTCATGGTATGACTCATGAGCTTAATCCCTTTGTAATTTGCACAGTTTTGTATATCTCCCTTATTCTTATAAATAAAGATTAAAGTGTTTCTCCTCCAATCATTTGACATTTCCTTAGACTTCATTATCTCGTTAAACAGTTTTGTAAGCCGGCTTATACCTTTCTCTCCTAGGCATTTCCATACCTCAATAGGTATATTATCCGGTCCAACCGCTTTTTCATTATCCATCATCTTCAATGCTTCTTTTACCTCAAACTCCCAAATTTTACGATAAAATGTTTTGTTTTGGTCCTCCTCTCTAGTGTTTAGAATATCTGAGTCCCCTAAAGTCTCTTGTCCCTCATTAAATAACTTATGAAAATAACCCTTCCATCGATCATTGATGTCTTGTCCTATAACTAAGACTTTACCCTATTCATCCTTAATGCATTTCACTTGATCCAAGTCTCTTGTCTTCCTTTCCCTACTTTTAGCAAACCTGTAAATAATTTTCACTTGATACAACCTGTTAAACGCTTTAGCTTTTGCCACGCTCACCGCCTTCGTAGTATCTTTTTTTGCTGCCTTATATTTTTTCCAATTTTCATCATTTTTATACACGTGTCAAACTTTATAACATTCCCTTTTAACCTTAACATTATCTTGTACACTTGCGTCCCACCACTAAGATTCTTTATCCTTGGGTCCAAAGCCTCTTAATTCACCAAGTGTTTTTTTTGCTACCTTCCTAATCCCTTTGACCATCTCATCCCACATATCATTAGCACTCCCTTGTACCTCCCAAATCTCTTCCTCCATAATCCTCCTCTGAAAGAGCATTTGTTTTCCTCCCTTTAGTTGCCACCATTTGACCTTTGGGACTCTGTCTCGATAATTTCTCCTTACTCTCATCTTAACCCGTATATCCATAACCAAAACCCTGTGTTGAGTAGTCAAACTATCTCCAGGGATGACTTTGCAATTCATGCAAAGCTTTCTATCAGATTTCCTTATTAGAAAAAAAATCAAATTGAGAGCAAGAACCCCCGCTTCTGTATGTGATAAGATGCTCTTCTCGCTTCCTAAAATAAGTGTTAGTTATTGTAAAATGAAACACTACTGAAAAATCTAGAATCGTTTTGCCCTCTGCATTAGCTACTTCTAGACCATAACCCCAATGCAAACCCTCATATCCCCTAGATTCACTCCCCACATGACCATTTAGGTCTCCTTCTAGAAAAATCTTCTCTCCTAATGGTATTTCCTGAATTAAACCTTTTAAATTCTCCCAAAATTTTATCTTATAGTACTCGTCTAACCCTACTTGGGGTGCATACGCACTGATAACATTAAAAGTTTCCTGTTCCACAACAAACTTCAATGCTATGATCCTATCTCCGAGCCTTCTCACATTCACAACATTATTTTTTCAATTTTTATATACTATTATGCCTATTACATTTTATACCAAAGCTTAAAACTTGAAGTGTCGAATTTCTTTGTCTTTTCTCTAACCCACATAATTTCTTATATGCACATAAAATTAATCCTCCTCCTAATCGTAGTGTCAACTATTTTCATTAATCTACCTGTAAGTATTCCTATATTCCAAGTTCTAAAACGCATCATACTATTGTGAACTTGCTTCTTTACTCACGCCCGTTCACGAGAATGTGGGAACTCTTGCTTATTTTTCACTACACTCAGGCGGCGATGTAACAACTCTTACTCATTTGACATTGTACTCGAGCCATACAGTGCATTGCTTTAAGGCAACGACCTAATATTAACACAATCACATCATTTGTTCATGTCATAAAGATTCGATAACGTTTTACATTGATTGTCAATGACTATATTATTTTTTTATATTAATTTAAAATTAAAAAAGTAAAAACATACAATTTCATATTAACTTTTTATTTTAAATTGTTGATATTGTTGACTTAAAGTGAAATTGTTTATAACTTTATATATATATATATATATATAATTTTAAAATAATATTAAGGTCCCCAAGAGTCTCTGTCTCCTTGTGGAGAACAGGGATGTGAATAATTTTTCTCCTGATGCAGAGATTGGAGGTGGGAATGGGAGAAAATTAGAAAGACAGGGATGGAGAGTAGGGAGTCTCCGCCTCACGCAAGTGTCATCCCTACAAGAAACTATGATATATATAATATAAAAGGAATTATAATTTTATATACTATGTCTTTTTCTTTTCCTTTCATTGCTACTCTTAACTGATAGTTAAATATTTGTGATAAATCAATTAGTTTTATCCAAGTTAATTTCATTGTTAAGGTATCCGTATTTGATATATTTGTAATTAATAACGGTAGTGTAAATGTATATTAGCTCAATTGATAAATTATTTGTCAGTACATTTATTGCCTTAGGTTAGTATAACCTACATAGAATTAATGTGTTGGTCTGAGTAGAAAGAATATGAGTCTGTTAAATATGTGATCTTGAAATTTAATATCAAGATTCATGTGCATAAAAATAATACTATAAAAAAAATATTTAAGTAAGCGATTGACCATACTCTGATAAATTATTTTCCAACTTATCATATACTCTTTGCAATCTGATTTTTCAAGAATATATGGTTAAGATGAGAAAGGTATTCGTGTATTAGAATTATTCTCTTCGCAATATGATTTTTTTAGAATATATGGTTAAGATGTTAGCTTTTTATTTTTTTATTGTTTTTGTTCTGATAATTTTCTAATTGTTCAAAATTAAAAAAATTATTTTATGTACTAAAAAAATGAATTTAATTTATATGTATTAACAATGTAAAAAAGTTTTTTATACTGATATCAAATGATATGTTATCACATTATTTAATGAGTTAAAACTTATATGAGATATTAAATTTATTAAATGATGTAACAATATATTATTATATAATAGTATAATTTTTTTGTATTAATAATATATTAAAATTAAATTCTAATTAAAATAAAGGGATCAATTTTGATTGAAGATGACCTGGCGTGGTGAAACGTAGGGAACTTATTTTTTATAATTATCAAATATAGAATGTGAAACTTTTTAATTATAAAATTTAATTGCTCTACAGTCCAATTAATTTTGTTTGTTGTCTTTTTCTTTTTCTCTCTGGGTTTGGTTTCCCATCTAGGCATCATTTAGTTGTAGGCTTGAAAAAGTAAGAAGCCCGTGTAGGGAGCCCATAGTTGACGGGTGATCTGGCAGGGCCTGAAGGTACGACAAAAAGTATTTAAAAAAAAACAGAAAAAATAGAAAAAGGTAAATTAGACTTGGATGACAAAAAAAAAAAACTTAGGAGAAATATTTTGTATAATTTAACTTTAGTGCGTGAAAACATGCACATACACTATTGGTTTAATCCAATAAACTACAAACGATTAAACACGTAAGTGATCAAAATCAATAATTAATAATAATCAATACTCAATCAATAAATAATAATAATAAATAATAATAAAAAATACATAACTTAAAATTTTATCATATATTAATTTTTGCTGACATTTTATTATGTGATAAATATAATATTTAATTTTCTGTCATATGATATTTAATGTGATAATTTAAAAGAAATTTTGACATATATAAAAAAATTGTCAAATATACAAATTCTTGTCACTTAGGACAAAAAAACACTTCTATACCAATTAAAAATTAAAATTAGAAATTTAAAAATTAACAAAAATATTAAAAATAAAGAAGAAACAAAGAGTATATGAAATGAGTTTTCATTTTCAAAATAGATGAAACAAAGACGAAGCTTTTCGTTAAGCCACCCCTTTACATCGTCCATGTAAAATATATATATATATATACACACACGAAGTTTTTCATTAAGCCACCCCTTTACATCTTCAATATAAATATATATATATATATATATATATATATATATATATATATACACACATTTATATATTAACATTTTCATGAGATTTCTCAATATGTAAAAAATTCCTCAACTTAGCAGCTGAAATTCTATTATCATCGTTCACCGCTCCTATGTTTTATATGAAAACATATTAATAAGAAATTAAAATAATTAATTATATTTTTATTATAAAATTATTAGAGTACATGTTATAATACTATGCAATTATTGTATATAAATATTACTTCTAACTTCACTAGAAATATAAGCTTCCTTTTATATTTATTTTTTTAACCAGATTTTTTATATTTATCTAACCAATATGTAAATGGTATAAAAAATATATACTCATATATTTCATAAACGATAAAATAAAACACAATTTTTATTTAATTATGTACTTTCAATAACAAAAGTGATTTTGTTAAGAAAAATAAACATGCAATGAATATAAATAATTTGCAAAGCATAAAACTTCTAACACTTTTAATTTTATACATATGTTTTATTTAATAAAATTACTTATATTTATAATTATTTATTTTTATTATTTAATTATTAATTTACCCGTGTGATACGAGTGCAAAACATAGTATTTTTTAACCGTTACAAGCACAACAAGAAAAAAAAAGGGTTAGAGCACAAAATATAAACAGTGAAAAGAAAAATGAAATTTAGAGTATTAAAAAGGAAAGAAAAACTGTATTAAAAAAGGAAAGAAAAATAAAAGTTTTAAATTTTATAGGATTTTTTTTTTTTGGTAACAGGAAAATATAAAGTTTAATTTACCAAAGAAAAGAGGGAACGCAGCAAAGGCCAAACGTAGTTTGCGCCGCACCTTGTCTGTGAATTCGAGTCTCAGTGTTGCTGGGTGGGAAGAACAAGGTTTGCCTTCTTCGATTTAAGATTTGGGTGGTTGAACTTGAAAACCCTAGAAATGGAACTCACTCATTCCCTCTGTATTTCACACTAACAGCAACAACAATAGGTTTACGATAATATTGTCATAGTGATAGTGATAGTGATGGCGGACGTGATGGTTATGAAAGAGATTGAGGCCACAGCGTCGCGTCTCGGAGTCGATCTTTCCACCGTTGATCTTGATGCCATTCGTCTCCCCCCAGGCGATAATTGTGGCATCAACAGGTATATATTATATACATTATACCTTTAAAAAAAATTTTTTTTTTCACTAAAATCAAAACCTAGGTAGTGATATATTGTCTGATTCTATTTGAATTTTCATGATATAGTGATGATGAGGATATTTTCGAAGAGGAAAATCTGGAGTTTGAGTCTGGATTTGGCAACATTATAGTTGTGGATAACCTGCCCGTTGTTCCACAGGAGAAGTTTGAGAAGCTTGAAGGCGTCATTCGTAAAATTTATAGTCAGATTGGTGTTATTAAGGATGATGGCCTCTGGATGCCCGTTGATCCTAACACTAACAAGACTTTAGGTTACTGCTTCATTGAGTATAATACCCCTCAGGTATATCTCTTCCTTCCTGTAAAAGAAAATTGAAAGCTTTGTTGATCAAAACTATGTGTTTTTAGTTATTTTAATGTCAAACTTTATTTTAATTTTTTTTTCAGTATATATTGGATTGAATATTGTTCTTCATTTTGGTGTGGTTATTTTAGGAAGCCGAGCTTGCTAAAGAGAAGACTCATGGATACAAATTGGACCGTGCACACATATTTTCTGTGAACATGTTTGATGACTTTGACAGGTTTATGAAAGTTCCAAATGAGTGGGCTCCTCCTGAAACTAAGCCATATGCTCCTGGGGTAATATTTCTATCTGTTCTATTTCTTCGTACTGTTTGTTTGCTCTTTTGATTCTTCTTGGTCATTATCATTTGTGATATGATGATCTGCAAAGTGAGCAATTGAACTTTTGTTGTCAACTTTTTGGTTTCTTTGAACTAACTACGAAATTCTTTCATGATCTTAGTATTAAATTTCCTCTCTCTGTGCAATCACAGAATTTATGTCCATCTAGGGATTCATGAATCTTTCTGGCTTCACCCGTATAAAATATCTATATACTTGCTTATTTTCAACTTTACTTTTTTATTATAGACAAACTATGCAAAGATTTTAATATTGTATGTTGTGGCCATGACCATGACCTATGCTTATTTGTTTCAGTCAACAATTGTGGCCATTTGATGCTATAATATTAGGATTATTTAAGGCCTTTTGTTAGTTTTATATACAAAATATGTTTTGAAATATATAGGCACTGCCTCACTTTGATTTGGTTATGTTTATATTTTTCCAAGTACTTAGATTTAAGCAGTTTCAGGTTTCTCATGGGCTACACTTTTTAGAATTGTGAATATGATTGCATTACTTGTTGGATAGCTTTAGGTTTGAGCAATATGTGCTTGTATAAGCTTATGATTTATGATTTAGTAGCTTTTGCTGTGGGGTCTTGTATTTTTTCAATATTTGTGCTCTTTGGTCTTTATATCTCTTACAGGAAAATCTTCAACATTGGCTCACTGATGCAAAAGCCCGAGACCAGTTTGTGATTCGTGCTGGTTCAGATACTGAGGTTCTGTGGAATGATGCAAGGCATTTGAAGCCTGATCCTGTTTATAAGCGTACAGTGAGTGGACATTATATTTCAATATCTTGTATTATTTGATATTTATTAGTGTCCTTTCATTATCAGTCTCTTTCTCCCTTTACATGTTTGTGTATTGCTGCTGGCCCTGGGTGTTCATATTTTTTCTGAATTACAGTTTTGGACAGAGAGCTTTGTGCAATGGTCACCTCTGGGCACATACTTGGCAACAGTTCACAGGCAGGGGGCAGCTGTTTGGGGAGGTGCTACAACCTTCAACCGTCTCATGCGTTATGCTCATCCGCAGGTTTTCTTCAAGTTTCATTTTGCATTATTGTTCGGCACTTGCACTTTGACTTTCTCTTGATTTTTAATTTTAAGATTATTTATATATTTATATTAATATAAATTACAGTTAAAACTTATTGATTTTTCACCCGGTGAGAAGTATTTGGTAACTTATAGCAGCCATGAACCAAGCAATCCTCGAGATGCTAATGTGAGTGGTTTCTTCTGTGTTTATTGTTTTGTTCTGAGGCTTTTTAGGCACCTTTCCTAACACCAACTTTCTTTTTGTAGAGGGTTGTGATAAATATATTTGATGTGAGAACTGGTAAAATGATGAGGGATTTTAAAGGAAGTGCTGATGATTTTGCAATTGGAGGTGCTGGGGGTGTCACTGGGGTGTCATGGCCTGTTTTCAAGTACCAATCTCTTTTTTCTTTAAATATTTTTATATCTAGCTTTAATGTAAGTATTTTAGCATCTGTTGTGGGCCTAATGCATTCTTGCTGTTATGTTTTCAGATGGAGTGGTGGAGGAGATGATAGGTACTTTGCAAGGATGGGGAAAAATATACTCTCTGTATATGAGACAGAGACCTTTTCTCTCGTTGACAAAAAGTCCTTAAAAGTTGAAAATATAATGGATTTCAGCTGGTCTCCAACTGATCCAATTATTGCACTCTTTGTTCCTGAGATGGGGGGTGGTAACCAGCCCGCTAGGGTAAGTTGATGTTTTTCTTGCCTTTGATGGTCATGGATTAAGGTTTTGTTTTACTTGGTTATTTTAATTAATGTCTATAGATTTTTTTTCAGTTATTTTAAATTTATGTTCTTTGATGTATTTAATATTTATTAGGTAAGTCTGGTTCAAATTCCCAGCAAAGAGGAACTCAGGCAGAAGAACCTTTTCAGTGTCAGTGACTGCAAGATGTACTGGCAAAGCAATGGAGATTACCTTGCTGTTAATGTAGACCGATATACTAAAACTAAAAAAAGCACATACACAGGCTTTGAGGTTTTCCGTATAAAAGAACGTGACATACCCATAGAAGTTCTGGAACTTGAGAATAAGAATGACAAGATCATTGCGTTTGCTTGGGAGCCAAAAGGCCATAGGTTTGCAGTTATTCATGGTGATAATCCCAAGCCTGATGTTAGCATTTACGCTATGCGGACTGCTCAGAACACTGGCCGGGTTTCAAAGCTCACTACTCTGAAAGGCAAGCAGGCAAATGCTCTGTTTTGGTCACCAGCAGGTCGCTTCATTGTACTAGCAGGGTTGAAAGGGTTCAACGGGCAGTTGGAATTTTACAATGTTGATGAACTTGAAACCATGGCTACTGCTGAACATTTTATGGCAACAGATATTGAATGGGATCCAACTGGAAGGTATATCAGAATACGTAATGATATTGATAATAAAGACAGAAGTTTATGGGTTAATCTTCTGTAAAATCAGTCTAAAGCTGTATTTACTATTGTTATTAAGTGTTTGATTTTTGTTACTTCACTGAAAAAAAAACTTAATCCTGATTTATGAGTTATCACAAGTTTGATTTATGAGTTATCACAAGTTTATATTGGCTATCTTTTTTATACTGCAGGTATGTTGCAACATCTGTGACTTCAGTTCATGAAATGGAAAATGGTTTCAATATATGGTCTTTCAATGGCAAGCATCTCTATCGTATATTGAAGGATCACTTCTTTCAGGTAATTACATTATCATTTGTACTTAATGCTTTCTTGGCCATTGTATGTGTATTACAATGTTGGAAGGAATAATTTGTGAATGTACAATGTTTAGATGGCGATAGGTTTAAACCTTGTAATGCTCCATTGTTGAATCTATGTTTTGGAATAATTTTTTGCAATGGCAGAATTTACACATCAACGAAATTATTGATATAGCCCTTATTGCTAATATTCAATTCAAATTGTTTTGGCACCGAAAGCTTTTTAAGTTTTGATCTAATATATTTGTTTTATATCCTCTTTTGATAAATATCTGCTTGTCCTTTTTGTGAATATTAATCAATCCCACATTCTCTCTCTCTCTTTCCTTTTTTCCCCCCTTTTATACAGTTCTTATGGCGACCAAGGCCACCATCTTTCTTGAGTCCCGAGAAAGAGGAAGAGATTGCAAAGAACTTGAAGAAGTATAGTAAGAAATATGAGGCAGAAGATCAAGATGTTTCGTTGCTGCTGAGTGAGCAGGAGCGTGAGAAGCGTAGGATGTTGAAAGAAGAGTGGGACAAGTGGGTGAATGAATGGAAACAGTTGCATGAAGAAGAGAAGTTAGAGAGGCAAAAGCTTAGGGACGGAGAGGCTAGTGATGAAGAAGAGGAATACGAGGCCAAGGACATAGAAGTTGAGGAAGTGATCAATGTATCAGAAGAGGTCCTTCACTTTGAATATGGTCAAGAGTGAATTTTATACCCCGAGTTAGCAGGATGCTGAAAGATTCTATTCACTTGTCCAGGTGTAGTTGGGCAGCATACTTCGAGTTAATTAATCTTTGTAAAACCCAATTTTGTAGGTTTTTCTTTCTTTCTTTCTTTTTTGGTCGAAGGAAACATTTTTTTATAATTTAATATGAACAATTTTGCTGATCCCTTTGGTCTAAGTCAGTTCACTCGTATCCCTCACTGTCTTCGCACAAACAAAATGGATAAAGAAAAATCTCAAGTTATATAAGATAAGGAATAATTCAAGATTATTATTATAGTGCATGTGGGTTTGTGCATAGAACTTTTAATGTGCCTCTGCGTGGTTCACATTGTGAGTATTTTTTTTTTTTTTGACTATTGGGGTATAAGGTCAAATTGTGAGTTTTTGTATGTATTAAGAGTTATCTTTTAAGTATTATTAATGACTATACGAAAACAATTTCTTTAAAATATTAAAAGAGCCCATTTCTTTTAACAAAATTGTAATTATAATTATAATTATAATTTTTGAATGGTTCAAATAAGATTTTGTTCTCATAATTTCATTTATTTGGATTTTAGGTTATGTAGTTCTTTTTTATATATTTGTTCATATATTTTGGATCACTTGGATTGTCATGCCCGTTTTGGTCTCTCGTAGACCAATACTTGGAACTATTTTTTTAAATATAAAAATAAGGATCAATATTTTAATAAATAAAAATTATATTGACTAAAATTTAAATAAGTAAAAAATATATGACTGATACTTTAATGATAAAAATCAAAACTCAAATAAAGGAAAATATAAGGATTGATATTAAAAAAAAAAAAAAAAAAACTATAGGATCCGAAATCCTAAATGGGTAGAAAGTATGGATTAAAATTTTGTTTAAACGTTAATAAAAAGGAAATAGATGATATGAATATAATATTTTTAAATAATTTAGTTTAAGCTGACAAAAAGAAAACAATATGTCATTTGTAAGATTTCAATGTAGAAGAAACATTTTTCTGTACCCAAGTAGTAAGTCAAATTTAGAAAAGAAACTAGATTATAAATTTATAATTATATAAAATTTGTTATCGTGTGCCTTATGATACATGTTAAGAAACATTTATCATTCTTCATCAAATTATTTTAATTACTTAAAATATAAAATATTAAATACATTTTACATTTTTAAGATGTTAAATATTTTTACTTTTTATTTAATACATTATATTTTAATTCTTTAATATACAAAGCCCTAATTATATTAGGGAGAATTGTGTTGCCAACCTCAATTGAAGTTGGCTCAGGATCTGCTTTGTAAGGTGGGAGGAACTCTATGCTACCGCTTAAGTGTACTCCTTCTCCCTACGATTTTTTTTACATATTTTATTTTTAATATTATTTATATTATTAATATTTAATATTTTAATAAAAAATGATTTGTTAGTTGGGGTTAAAAAAACCTTTTAGGGTTAAAGGTGGCATGACCCATAAGTTGGCCCTCACTTACTGACTCACTGTGTGTCGCTGCCTTACTCCCATGTCCATGACATGTGCAGGTTACAGAATAATCCAAGTCAAGGAGTGTGATTTGTCACCCTTTAGGTTCCATTGCCTCCAGGAAGAAAAATATTATTTCTCTTTTGATTTTTTCTGCAGCTTTAATTTTGATTTATCCTTCTATTTTGAATATTGCTTATCGCTTATGTGTAGGCCTGCAATGTGCAGAGGAGTCTCTAATCTAAACCAAGTAGAGTTGCAATACAGGAATCTAGGTGCTACAACCTGGGAACAGTACCTATTGGATATGTAACCACTGAAAGCCAAAAACAAAATAGTGTTATTGGACCTGGATTTGGGTTTATTAAATTAAGAACAAAATTTTCACCACTGTCCTCCAAGTGTGTCTCTATGCTTCTGTGGAGGGTAAAATCTTGGTTGACTGACTCTTGCCTTTTCTTTTCTTTTCTATTCTTTATTGTTCTTCTTTCCTCCTTTTGCAGTTTAGGCTTTTGATCCGTTGATGTCCCCATCCATTATTAGGGCACTAGCTAGCTTTGATAATGCATGTTCTGTGGTGGCTTGTGCATTCTAGACTCGGGCTATGCTGTTTAAGAATTGAGTAAAAGAAGTCCACGGATTCTCTTTGCCAATGGTGTAGTGCAGAAAAATCCAATGCTACCTCCAATAAGCATGAGGTGAATGAAAATCATAAAGTCACTTTTTCAGTTTTTTTATCATCTTCTCTCTCTATATATACTTTTATAACATATGCTGCAATATAAATAATATTTTTAAAAACATATATATTAAAATGAAAATATATATATTTAAAACATTATTTGTACATCACTTGGGCACTTCACTACTATCTTATTACCACACAAGCATGGATTTTTTTTCTCACGTAAAAAATGAAGTGAAGTCAACTATATGATTGTTTATTTTTTGTGTTGGGTCTAGTGTTGTATTACGACTGGTTTACGCACCATCCTCACCTAGTTACACGTAAATTAAATAAATGATTATAGATAGACATGTAGATTTGAATGTAGGCAAAAATAATAAGGGGTTGGCTTTGGAAAGGGACTTGTATCCATGCGAGAAGAGGACAAGGTTGAAGTGATCAAGTCACAACTCACGAGCGAATTGCCAACTGCAAATTTTTCTATTTACACCGTCAGTGATAACTGTTGAGGATGGTCCTGTTACCTCTCTATGCAAGGTCGTGGCGTTTCTTGGAGACTGGGGCTTCAATTACGTGACAATTGACAAAGACACATCTGTTTACAAAGAGGATTTTGTGCATAACGATTGTGATGATACATACACTGAACCATATGGCTAGATTACAAAAATAGGTTGTGGCTTTTGAGATTAGAATTTCAAAAGAAGGAGGACAGAAGTGCCATATTGTTGATTCCTTTATTTTATGTTAAATTACGAAGTTGACTATACATTTCAAGCAAACTGGTTGAATATAGGTACAGATCCCATCAACCAGGTCTCTAATCCCAAGTTTCATTTGGATAACCAAGATGAAAAATATTAAATGTATAAGCTTAAAAAAAACCTAAAAAGGTATAATAGTGAATAAAATTGTTGAACTAATAAACAAGTTACATATATAATTTTGCTAATATTTAAAAATTAAGAGTACACCAAAAAAATTATTAATATAAAAATATGAGTTTATAATTGTTTAAATTATTTCTGCAACGTAGGTCAAACAAGTTTTTTTAACTTATTAAATTATAGATTTAAATATATTTTTAATCCTTCCAAATATATATCAATTTTTTATTTTCATTATTTAAAGATTTTTGTAGCGAGTTATGTCCTTATAATTTTAAAAATAATTAAAATTAATCTTTACAATTATTTTGAGAGTAAATGAAATTGACTTAATTCAACATTCTCATATTAATTTTGTTTTAACCCTTAAAAAAAGAAGAAAAATTTAATATGAAATAGTTAAATTAAACTAATTTTATTTAATTTTAAAATTACAAAAACATAAATCACAATAAATATTTTAAAAAATCAAAACCAAAAAATTGATATATTTAAAAGAATTAAAATCATTTTTAAGCGTAAAAATATATTATTATTAAAAAATGACATATCGATTAACCTTCTATAAAAAAATTAGCTAAGTTACGATGACATCATTTGACAGAACAAATTAATACTTATTATAATTTAAATAAATAACTATCGTTACACATCATGTATATAGAGAACTTAGTTTTTCTTATACAATATCTATTGACTTTAGGATTGCAAATGACTTTTATAAAAAAAAAAACAGTATATAGAAGGTTATGTGACTTGATTCAAATCTACTCATCAGTACCATCCACGATATATTACTCATTGCTCGTTTGTGTTGTTAGAAATTGATTAGCATTTAGCACGCTTAGCATTAACATCCACCACTTGTTATTCTTCTATATATATATATAGAGAGAGAGAGAGTAATGTTATTTATATATAAACAGAGTAATGTAATTTGAATAATAAATTTCCACATTTTTATATTTAATTAATTATTATTACCATTTTTTTTACATTTTTTCTTTAACATCAATTATATATATACATACATATATATATATAGAAGAAATATTATGTGAAAGACCATTTTTCGCAAATAATAACTCACTCATCATGGCTTTTTGAAAAATCACTACCATGGCATTTTCTATATGTGCTGTCAATTTAGTAATCAATGTCTTGAAAGGACTTCACGAAATTCAAGCAGCAAAAATGTTTCTCAACTTAGCTTATGAATTATGATTGCAGACAAAATAAAATGATCATATTGGTTTTCGATCTTTCAATTATTTAAGTGATAAGTTGTGTGTTTTTTTTTTTTTAAGTTGACAAAATGTTTAAGTTAAAGAGAAAACTCTCAATCATTTTAAAATCAAGGTAAATATATTATATTTTAACTTTTAATTTTTTTTATCTACATTAATTTTAATAAATTAGTTTATCTTATAATTCTTTATTAATTTTTTAAATAAAATACGTACATTTAAATATTTAAAAACGCTTAAATGACACAATTTATTAAAATATATTGAAATTCATCAAATAAAATAGACTAATAACTTTTGATTTAATTGGATCATATCAGTCAATTTTCATTAACATTAAATTATGTATTTAAACTACAAAAAAGAAATAATGATTGACATTATAATTATAAATTTTAATTCTAAGTGTGATAAATGATATTTTAATTTCATTATAGTTTTAACTAAATTATTAACAATCTTAATATTGTTACAGGGGCGAGCGCACTTTTTTATTATTTATTTTTGCATTTAGCTCCCCCCCCCCCCATAAATAAAACCTTCTGTATTTGACCTCTTATCCCAAATAGGCTAACTCCACCTTAGTTGTTAACTCTTTAAAATGGGGGAAAACGTATACTTCTAAAAAATAACTAGAAAATATAAAATTTCAAGTTGAATACATTAAAATTAATCAACTATAAAGTTTAAATAAATAACAATATATTAACCTATTATTAAAAAATATTTGTAGGGATATTTAAGACTTGGCCTGAATTTAATTCGAATAGGTTTAGGTTCTAAAAATTATATCTAATGTGTTTTTAAGTTAGATTTAAATTATACTTTGGATTGTTTTAACTTGATTTAATATCTCAAAATATTTTAAACTTTATATTCTTTTTATAATTAGTTATAAATAATAAGATTTATTGATTTAAATTAATAACTTTTACATAATATAATAATATATTTATATTGATATTATTTATTTTAAAATATATATTATAAAATATACTTTAATTTTAATTTTATAATTTTATAACTTAATTATACATAACATTTAAATTTATACATTATCTCAACATATTAAATTAATTGATAGAATTCAGACTCAATAATTATTGTGTTATAGTCTAGTTGAATTTGGATAAAAAAAAATAACTCAATTAAAATATTAAATTAGATTTAAGTTAAGTCAAACTCATTCCAATTCGTTACATGTACACCCGATCATGCTTGTGAGTTGGGCTCCGTTAAAAAAATAAAAGAGTAAAAAACTAAAAATTAAAGAGGAAGGTTCCATATATCCAAACAAAATGTTAATTTACTCTACAAAGTATACAAAATAAACTCAATGACCGGGTTTATGTTCACAATACAATATAATTATAATTCTCTCCGACCGCCATGATCCCGAGCGGCACCGCCCTGGTTGAACCACCACCCAGGTGAGCCCTGTCGGGTCTACTCTCAGAACACAAATCATGGTACACTTAACACTACACTACCTTTGCGCTCACTTTAAGAAAAGGGTATCCTCCAAGTTCCAAACTTTTTTCCAAAGCAAAACCGTGCTTTGCTTTGCTTTGCTCTGCCTTTCTCTCTCTCTCTCTGCTACTTTCTGTTCCATTTCAATTTGGTTGAGGAGGTGAGGTTCCCGTTACTTTGACCCGCTTTTTGTTGTAAAGACCACACCCACTCTCTCCCACATCACATGCAAATGAATGAATTTATAAAAGCAGAAATTTTTAAGAAAAGCACTATAACTAGAAGAAACTAAATGGATCCACTCATTCTTTCGCGTACATGCTAATACTCACAAAGAAAACCCTGACTCTGACTGTGACTCTTCGTCAGAGCACCACATTCAAAAAAATTCCCTTTTCTTATTTTTCTGCTTCTGCACACCGCAAAGCAAAACAAAACAAAACACACATTATTTCCTTCTTAAAAATCCATTCCTTGTCTCCAACTCTATAACCCCTTTACTCAAGATTCCCTCTTTTTCCCCATTCCTCAGAGAACCTTTTCAACTTGTTGAAATTTCCTATTTTGGGGCACTAATGGTGATTTGGTTTTGCTCTATATAAGTTCACCTCTTTCCAGAACCAATAGTTTATTTTTTAATCCATTCATTCATTCAATGGGGATTTTTTTTCCTCCCTGAATTTCAAGTTATATATATGCTTTGTGGATTTTCAATTTCTGGGTAATGGCCAGATACTTTGATTTTAAAAGTGCTGCATAATAAGAAAAATCTTGTTCACCATTTTAGTGGGTGTTATGGGTGGTGATGGTAGAGTTGAAGTTGTGAGTGGCAAGGGTTGCTCAAGGCTGTTTTCATCTTCATTGTCTTCATTCAGAGGTCTGCAACCATTGGAGCCAATGTCTCCTGTTTCGTCCTCTGTGCAAGTGCGATCAAGTGCTCCTTTTTCTGGTCTCGTCATATGCGTCACTGGTCTATCTAAAGGTTCGGATTCATCTATTCAAAATTTCATCTTTTGGTCGATTGGATTTCGTTTCATTTTTATTGGGCAGGCTGTTCATAATCATGAATTTTCATGCTTCCGATTTTGTTTAAGAAATTTTCATATAAGAGGTTGAAAAGGCATAATTTTAGTTATCTATTGAATTTATATTAGTCATGTTCACTGTGACCTCCTGGTTCCTCTGCTATCTCTCTCTCTATGACAAGTTAAAGAGGTATTCATACCGTTATGTTGTTATTCTTTGGATTGTTGTTTTGGCAGAAGCAAGGAATCAGGTGATGGAGGCTACAGAGAGATTAGGTGGCCAGTATAGCCCCAATTTGCATCCACAGTGTACCCATTTGGTGGTTCAGATATCCTTTCCTGCATTTTCTTTCTTACATAATGATAGCATATACTGTCATGCACTCTATGGGGGAAAAAAAACTCTGTAAAATCCACGAAGGAGAGAATAAAGTGTCTTACCTTATCAAGTCTTCTACTTTATTTAAATTTGATTGTATTGTGTTCAGAAAGATCTTATTACGTTATACTTAGAGTGGATTTCTCATGATCATGATGGTTTCTTGCCATCAATTTTCCCTAGCATTGATATTCCTCTAGTACATTTTGTGTTTACTGGTTCAGTGCTGTCATGAAATCTTTAACAATTAGTACAGCTTTGGTGGACGCAAGTTTGAGCATGCGCTGAAGCATGGAGCAAAAAATGGTCTTTTTGTTGTCACACTGGGTTGGTTTGTGGATAGTGTCAGGAAAAATGGTAACTGAGCTCATTTGTTTTTTTATTGTCATGTTTTGGATTTTGGTTAGCTTTATTGGTGATTGTAATTCAAACTTGTCCCTTTTCATATGTTGTCTCTTTTCACCTCATGTTGAAGTGGGGCTGTTTTGCTGAATGTATCTGGTGCTCAAAACATTAGTCTAATTGTGTTTAAAGAACTACACATGATTGTTGTGATTACAGTCAGTGCTGATTTTGTTTGTCTAAATACTGCTGCTCATATAGAGGATGAGTGGTTAAGCTTAAACTGATACATTGACGGTTTTATTTCATTTTATTTTTAAATCTTACAATCCATCAGATTTGGCAATGCCAAATTGCCAATCTGCCAATTTCCATTTGTGGTTTCTAAGGTTATATGGATTTTCTGTTTTAGTGAGTAATTTTATTTTTCGTCATTTTTAGCTCTCTCTCTCTCTCTCTCTTAATTGATATCAATAATTAAACAGCACAACTGAACTGTTGTAGCTAGAAGGTTTTATGAATTCAAATGATACATATTAATATTACTAGTTGTTATGACCTGAATGCATTTTCTTTTATCTGCTGCAGTGAGGTTGAGTGAATCACATTACAGTGTGAAGAGTTATGGGGATAACAATATGTGCTTGGATGATTTTAAACTGCTTCCTGGGTATACAAATGCTGAAAATTCTTGTCTTCCTGTAAGAATCCGTGAAACCAAGCATGCTACTAATGTTGAAGAATTTCAAAGATTTTCTGGGAGAGAGTCTAACAGAAATTTGGACTTAACTTTGTCTGGTTGCTCCATTTATGTTGATCCAGGAATTTCGTCTGAATTGCGGAACAAGGTAAAATTATGTATTCGAACAATGAATATCCAGACATTTTGTGATTATACTAGCTATATGTGAAGTCTTCCACTTGATATGGAGTCTGTTATTCATAGGATAGTCAGTATCAGTTTCCTGTTTCAGTTAAGCTTGTGTATTATTCAAGTGCTCTTGGCCAACACATTTAGATGCTTTCCATGTTCAATAGGTTGTTGAGACTGCCTCAAGAGAAGGTGCTAGTTTGGTGGAACAATGGTTTGTTGGTTGCAATGTTAGTCATGTAGTGACTGAAGGGACATCCATCCAAAGATATCTTGGATACTCTAGTAACCTCGTTACGGTAAGTGCTTCTACATTGTATTTTGATGTTTATCTGAACATTGAGAATGACTTTTTGGAGGCATGCAACTTTCTGAAGCTCAGACCGTTTGCTTGTACCACTATTTTGCTTTTTTAACTGTACCAGTACATCTTCTGGAAGACATTAATGTGTTATTATACAGTAGGGAGGCCTATACAGTATTATTTATGTCACAGTGAATTTATTTGATATATGATATGTCTCAGCCACTGTGGATTCTCAAAACAGCTAAAGAGAAATACGTGCAAAGGCTTGTTCACATGTCTGCTGATTTGGCAAGGCAAGTTGGCTTGATGCTTGAAGACATTCATAATGGCATTTCAGTGAAGGTAATTTCTCAATATAATTCTTTACAATTTTGAAATGCATTTTGTCTTATTTTCTATTGTACTTTCTGGCTTAGTATAACATTTTCATTAATTTGGAAAGAGTAATGTTTGACTATATCTCCAGTCATGTTCAACCTCAGCTGTTACTCAGATGGTAAGTAGGTGTCTATGGTTGGTAGGGATATAGGTTCTCACTTCTAACAAAAATAAATAAATAAAGTAATTAACCAGTTAAATTTGGGATGCTGATACCAAGATTAAACTTACTAGTGATATAGTGACTGAGAAGAATTGGGTTATTGATAAGATACTTCGTTATTTTTAGTTCCATATTGAAATGATTTGAGACAATCGAGCATTGGCTCAAAGGGTGAAGGTGTGCCATGTATGACTTTGGTCCTAATCTTCATAAGCAAATTAATGTATAAAAATGATTATGATTGTTTGTTCTTATGTTGGTTTGACTTGAGGATCCTTGGGGTGATAATCTCTGTACTACACCCATTTTTGTTTGTTAATAATATTGGCAGAAAGCGAAGTACTATTTATTACACATCGATAACTTATTTTACCTGTAGGACTATTGAAGATGTAGACCTTGTATTATTAGGTGAGGAATATACTTAGTTCAAATAAGTTGGTGTTACGGGGTTTAACTCTTATTTAACTATCACATAGTAATTGTACTTTTTTCTTATATTGTGTTACTAAAGGTTGCACTTCTAGTTTTAAGTAATATTCAATACCTTTATCTTATTTTATTATTCTACAAAGTGTTAAAGCCCTAGATTCTCCCCCCTTTTTCATGGACTTATGATATGTATTTTATTGACATATTAGGAAGTAATAAAGCAAAAAGTCCATGACGATCTTCAGGGCGGTGAAAGTGAAGTTAGTTACAAAGAAAGGCAACAAATTGTGAATTCTGCAAAAATTGGTGTCAGAAACCGCCGTGGTCGCCGAATGCAGGTCAGTCTTTCATTCACTTCTGTCTTTTCTGTGGAGATTGACCTCAACACCTACCTGTTATGGTCTCTAAAAGTACAAACTCTTGTTCTATTATTTTTCCTGTTCCTACTGTAATTGTATGTTCACCTCTAAATTTGTAGCTTTTAGCCATGTACCATACATGTTATTTGAGTTAATAGTTCGACAAATAATATTGAGTTAAGAAAGGGTTTTCTTCACACTAGAGATTTCAAGCCTATGAACCTTGGGCCCACATTGGAAGATTTAATTTTGAGCAGTGTCATCCACTCCTCTTTGGTTTCTTACCCTTTTTAAATAAGTATAAGAAAAATTACATTGCATTGTTTTTCATCAAACTGTTGGCCTTAACTAATTTTGATCTTTAAAGGGTAGAAGTGTGGCTGGACACAATGCCATGGTTAGAACCTGTTTGCTGATATTTTATAATTTTCTTTGAAGATCATCAACTGATTAATTTGGTAAGTCAGTAACCGAAGGACTTTGGACAGCAGCAAACCTGATTCCTAATTGACACAGATGTGGAAAAGACAACTTCATTTTGTTCTACTGCTTGTTATAGTTGGCGTTCTCTGTCCTTTATTCAGAGTGGGTGTAAGGGCAGCTAGTGGGGTCTGGGACTTTATACTTGGTGTTCTCTGTCCTTTGTTCTACTGTTTGTGATTGTTTGTTTGATTTGAACATGGCTTTACAGACTTGTCAGACTCCAATACGTCCTATAACACCTAACAACCTTCTAGACTCTATCTGCTGGTCAATATCTGAGCCAACTTCATCTGCTTCCATTTACACAGACTCTTTCAGTGTTGAAGATCCTAGTGAAAATCATACTTCAATATTTTTTGATGCAAAAGGGGATGGCAAGGATTCAGAAGCTTCATTTTCAAACTCCACTCGTCCTCTGACAGAAAGGTTGTTAACTCTCTATGTGGCCTGATTGTTATATTTTTTATTTAGCTGGTAGATACAACAAATTATTGGGATTCTTCTAATCCTTTTTCAAGGTCATTATATCAAATTTATGTACACAATATGCTGTGCAAAATTTGATTATCATTTAAGTTGCTATGTTCAATAGTTGAAATTTGACATGCTAGAAAGGACTAGCCTGTCCTTCATGTAAAAGTGTTAGTCCATGGAGAGACCGAAATCTCACCTTATCCTTTCATTTTTGTGGCTTTTTGCAGTGAGAAATCTGAGTTAATATTGAAAAACCATTTTCTTACCATACTCTTTCCAATTGACCGATTTGCTGAGATTGGTCCTTCTTCAAGAACATTTTTCAGCCATAATGGTTTTACGTGTCTTGAGGTGTTGGATCATATCCATGCATTTTATCAGGTACAAGATTTATTCTTAAAGAAATTTGCATGACTTATTCATGTTATGTTGCACTGCCACTGATCAGACAATGGATGTGGTGATAGGAGAACATGTCAAGGCAGGAAATAGAAGGTGCAATTCATACTGATTCAAGACATGCTGATAGGCTTAGATCAGTGTACTCCAGTGAGGAAACAACAGAGCGTGGCTATGTGATGTTCAAACGGATTGAATTCTTGGGTAGTCGTACAAGTTTTGAAATGTTGAAGCGTGTAACTGGGGACAACAACTCCAACGTATATGAGCTATTACTTAGGGCATAAGATAATTGAGCTCCATGTTGCAACTTACAATGGCTAGTAACTGCCTTCTTCTAAATTTTACAAGGATTATCTCTGTAAGATGAAGATATTAGTTTTGATGGAATTTCTCACATTGGTAGGGATGCCAAAAATGTCTTGAGTATGGGAAAGTGTTTAGCCTGGGAATACAAGAGATGGGCGAATTTTTAAAATTACTAAAATGTATCTATTCATTAATTAAAGTATGTGGATAAATTTGAACCCTTCACACTAAAAAAATCCAAATCCCGAAACAAAGTTACTAAACTTTAGGGGCGGTTTGGTAATCTTCAAAAGTAGTTCAAAATTATTCAAGGTAAACTAGTCATATAAATTTATGTTATTTTTTAACTAGTTTTTAATTTATTATTAGTTTAGTTAAAATTTATCTTAAATTAGTTATAAAATTATAACTAAATTTAAATATTGAGATAGAAAAAAAAACATGAAAAAAAAGGATGAGAAAGATGTCACCAAAAAATAAAATGAGTATAAAAAAGTAGGATTAGAAAAAAAAATAAACTTTAAAATGATTTTTTTAAGAACTAGTTTTATATTAAAATTGGTTTAAATGAGAATTAACTTTTAAAAAATTAAGTAATTACTTAGCGTCTTATATTTAAAAACTAACACTGCTGCACTTAGATATCTAAATTTTAAAAAAATTCCCAAACACCCACTTAGCCTTTCGTGGTGGCGACATGGTAAATATAGTTACTAAAATAAACATACAAATTTCTTATTTATATGTGTATGAAATACACATTAAATAAATTTATTATGTGCCTTTATTTTTAACTAATTTATTAAACGATGACAGCTGTTGAATTGTTTTACTAATAAAAGTACATTTATCAAACTAAAAATTTTAACTTACTAATTATATTCGTTTAAGCTTCTCCTTATCTTAACAATTTTAATTAAACTTTACATGAAAACATATATATAATTTAAGAATTTATATTATATTTTTTAATCTTACTTTAATAATTAAAATTATAGTATCTATCTATTTAAATTTAAATTATAAAGAATTTTATGAATTTAGATAAATTATTGTGTATTGTTAAAAAATAACTTGCATACAAAAATAAATTTGATTACCATATTCATACTTCATATTGGTATGAAATACTTTTCAAAATAATTGTCATTTTAAAAAATAAATTTTATTTTATTTTATCTGTCGTTTTAAAAAATTTAATAAAACATTAATTATTTTTTAACATCTCTATTGAATAGAATGAAAGAAAGCATTAATAATAAAAAAATAATTTAATCAAATATAATTATATTTCTTAAGAATATTTAATAATTTTCTTAATCTATGTGCAAAATTCTTAAACAGCAAATACTATGACGCTAAAGGAGTTTGAAATACAAATCTTATATTAAAGTATTTGTATTTATCTCTCATTATATAACCTTGAGTCTTGTCATGTGAAAATTTTACCACATTCGGTCAAAGTGCCATGTTAGATTTTTTTTGTTGTCGACTAGTGGCATGCTAGGCTGAAAGCATCAGTTTATCTATAAAGCCAGTCGCAGCTACTAACTAGTTAAAAGACTCAATCAAACCCACCTTCGCCAAGAGATTTATGAAAGAAAGATGAGGCTATTAATACTCTTAATTACCTATTTACATTTCTTGTTAATCACTCATAATTTTATAGAAAAAAATTATAATTGATTAATAAGAAGTGTAGATAAATAATTAAAAGTGTCAATAACATCACCCAAGAAAGGATTACTTTTCAATGCATAACCCACACTCGAAAACATAAATTAATGGACGAATGAAAGTGCTAAAAGAACCAACTTCATTCGTTTAAAGCAATGTGGTAAAGTGAAAAGCTTAAATTGTCCTTGGTTCCACCGAGACTTATTTAATACAAGTACATGCAATATTATTGCATGAAAGTCAAGTCACAATGAGCCTGCAGTTTTATGTCGAGAATAAAATTAACTCTTGCTGTTTTGAGTTTTCTTCTGCGTTATCCCCCCACAGAAAGGAAAGTATAGGTAAAGGACTACTGTCAACTCCTAATTCTTCTCAAACGCCGCCTCATTTTTTTCCTTCAACTCCCCCAAAGTGAGGTTTTTTTTCCCCTGTCATTTTTGTCACTTATTTTGTAATACTAATACTAGTGCCACAATTTTACACCCACAAATATAACCTATGGTACTGTACCATTGATCTGAGACAATTTATCAAATCAATGGCACAAAACAATAGTGTTTTTTGTGGCCACAAAGTCGTGGCACTAGCTATTCTCTTATGTTCTCTCCCTTCCTTTTCCTTTTCCTTTCCTTTCTCCTCCTTCCAAGCCTTTAAAAACAAAGCCTAGTCATTTTTACAAGACTGCCAATAAAACCTGTTTCCTAGCTAAGACAGATTAGATGGGATGGTGGATTCTAAAAGGCAGAAAGACTAGGGATCACCAATCTTAAGTTTTTCCAGTCGTTGTAGCTCATAAAGCATTTGAACTGCAGCAGAGTCACATGAGCTTTTCTTATCACCTCTAGCTTCTCCTTCGCATTCTATATTACCATCATTGGGTATGCACAAGGTAATTTTTGACACAAAACAGTTCTGTCCTTTGCTTTTTTCCAGGCCTTCACAGGATTCAAATAGAGTTCTGTTACAAATGATACTAGTTAGATTTGCACATCACATTTGTTACAACACACAAAACCCCTCCTCACATGACGTGCAATATTTAAATGATAATATCATTTAAAATTTATCATTTTTTCATATTAAACCAATAGTTGAAATGCATGATGTAAAGGTGGTGTAAACAAATTATACACAACTTTCCCCAATGAAAAAAAGATTCTTCATACTTTATCTCTTTCTTCTTTTTTTTCCCAGTCCATATTAGTACTTGAAACAAGAAAATATGTATATATAAAAAACGTTAAAGATTATCAGAGAAAGCATCAGAAATGAGTGATGGAAATTGGAAAGTACAAGTTAGTTGGTGGATTCACCTATCTTTATATTCTGTTGAGTCAAATGCAGGCAACGGCCACTGCAGTCTCTTGCAAAGTTCATATAGTGTGGTCCGAGGTCCTCCCTTCTTCATATTAATTGATGCAATAACTGTACAACAGAATCCACAATGAAGTTAATCTATAGGTAGTTATGAAATTAACTCCTTGGCCTCGGAATTAAAAATGGCAAGGAATCAACCACTTCTAATGTCAAGGGTTTAAAATGCCAAAAAAGACAAGGTAGAGAGAACTATAAGCATCAGTCTCTGCACTTGCAGCCCCCAAACTATATTCCAATAAAGATAAAACTGAACCATGAAAACAAATCTGATGATATATCTGTATTGAATTTCTACGTACTTAACTAAGTGCAAAGAAATATCTACTTTACTGCTATCTCTTTCTTTCTCCTTTCCACATCGAGCTGAAAATAAATATCATTTGCTTAGGAATTGGAACTAAACCACATCAAACTAGCTTCTAACAACATTCTTAGCAGTATTTATTATTATTTTATAAGTTACAGCAGGAGAGTAATCACTAATCAAATAATTCAGATGTCTCACAGAACTGATATTTCCATTCTTCATGAAAAATTAAAATCTGCCAAAAGTATATGCTTTGCTCAAATGGGGCATAAGACAATTGCATGTAATAGGATGTAAATAACCATAGCACATCAGTTTGCTCTAATTTCCATATGTCAGTTACTTCTCAACAACTCTAAACACTAAACATGTGAGACTGTGAGTGCATCAATTGATGGAGAAAGTGAGAGGGCAAGACAGAGAGAAGACGAGGAAGAGGAGAATGAGTGACCTAAGCATTAAAACAAGCCACAAAAAGAACCATAAGGGGAAATTCTCCCAGAAGTGAACATTATGACATTGGGAAGACAAGACTCGCTATCAAATTCAGAACAAAATTGATGGTGCAAACCTGGAATGGAAGCACTAAAATCAGAGACTTCCGAAGAAGAGTCTTTGAGAGGCAAAAAACCAGTAGATGCACTTGCAGTAAAGTTAGTTTCATCCAATTTGGGCCTTTTATGCACTACTGGCCTTGAGGAATTTTCATCAGTTAGACCAGGGCAATTACCATAGTCCATTTCGAGATGAGATGAATAATGAAGATGGTCAGGATTATCTCTTTTTCTCTTGGACACGCTACTGCCATATGAAATTCCCCTCTTCTGTAGCATCACAAGTATAAGCCAAGTGGTCAATGAAAAATAAATACTAATAAGGATAGCAGTAGCATGCAACAATAACAAAAATAAACTAATCAACTCTACAAACTAAATTCCACATAAAAAATTAAAGCCCTTCCAAGGCAATCTTTTTCATTTTGATACAAGTTGTGCTGGTAAGGTGGGCAGCAAATAATGAGTTAATAATTTTGTGATGGTTCATTTCTGTATTTAGTGCCAAAGTAGACACTAGACATTTATTTTTACCTTGTATTTAGTGCCAAAGTAGACACTAGCCTCTTTTCTCAGTTAAAGAAGCTAGGCTGTACCACAAGTTCAGCAATTGGAAGAGAAGGAATTAGAAACTAACCAGCAAGAAAGGCAGGTGAAATATTTTAGAGACTTTCTCTTGGCCCACTAGATGTTTTCTTTTTAGGCATGATCAGTTTTGGGAGTTTATCTTTATCCATTCTGTATCTACAGGTGTGCATATTTCCAAAGTTCGACTAAATATTTACTAGTAATATTTGCTAGTGTTATTACTTATCTACCATAAAACTACCCATATGTTTTATGATCAAGAACAATTTTGACTATTTTTTTTCCTAGAAGCATCTATTACCTTCTTTTTCATCAAAAAGAAAGATGGATCAATGGGTTCTCAAAAATTAGCTCTAGAACAGTTCCAAGACTGAAAATAGGTGTGGGATGAGATGTAACATTATCTCTAAATAAAACTCTTCAATGACCCAGATTATGACAACCTGTATAGATAAAGCAAAGAATATATACACATAGCGTTTAGAAAACCTTTGAGCTAAAGCAGAAGACATTCAGAAGAGAACAACAAACCTCAAGTTCCTTCAACAAATTAAAAGCGGCTTCTCCTTTAGCAGTTTTTTCATTTCGCCCCTTTCCGTCTCGAACCAACAAGGTATTATGCAGCTGTACACTAAGCTCAGCATGCACCGTGGATCCCTTCTTTGTACAATTTTCTTTTACAAAACACCGGAGAGAGTCACATAATTGATTTAGTTCACGCAATGGAGGCAATTCAAGTTTATCAGGAGTAACAATGGGAGATAACAGAGGATTGAAAACTTTCCACACTTCGTCAAGATTGAGCTTGGTATCAATTAGCATAGCCCCAGCAATGCTTTCCACTAGATCTCCAAGTGCCTGTGTCAGATATAGAAAATGATCAGTTCAGATCATTCATAACAAAAATAACAATGGTAAAACTTCTTTTTAAAAAAAGAATAGTCCTTTTTTTTAAAAAAAAAAAGTCCCAAGTATATGGTTGGTACCACATATTTTGGGAATTGATTTGATTTATAATGAAATTATTTATTTGGAAATTTATAAAATAAGAATTAATTTGATTTAAAATCCCTTTTATTTAAGTTGTGTACATGTAGAAATCCACTCAAAGCCGGTTGGATTTGAGTAAATTTGATTTAATTTAGTTTTAATTATTTGATTAACAATTTTGCCTTTATTAGTTTACCCTTTATTTTAAACCTATTCTAAGTAAGGGTAATAAAGTAAAATCATTAAAATAAAATGAATTCAATTCAACTTTAAGGTGTTGCAAACATGGAAATTGATTTGCAAATCAGTTCTAATCATATTATTCATAATGAGTTTCAAACATAGGAATTGGTTACCAAATCAAATCAAATCAATTCCATAATTCAATGATTCCAAACACAATGCAAGACAAATTCTAATAACAAGGATATAAGTAACTCTATATCGTAAAATAATTAACCACAATGATCACCATAAGAACTAACCTTGGGAACTGTAATGCCTGGGGATGATCTGGTATTGTTCTTTGATTCAGAAATGACCTTCACATATTCTGATACCTGGCTCAGCAATAATCCTGAGCTATGCAGAAGGTGCGGGTGAAGGTTTCGTCTAACAGCAACTTGAGCAAAATTTTCATTACTGACAGAAGCAGAACGCAAGTCAGTCAACTCTCCTGGATCAATATCTGCATGGCTTTGATAAAGATGCCATGTGATAAGCAAGTCCAATACTGAGTCGCCAAGAAATTCAAGCCTCTGCCAGAAATTCAATAAGTAGTAGGAGTATAATATTAAGGAACGTTCACATGTTAAATATTTAATAAATTACTTATGATTGGGAGTTCACTCAAGAGAGGAATATATGAAACTCCACAATTACCTCATAACAGCAGCCAATCCCAAGTTCTGTCTCAGACAAATGTGTGATTGCCTCCAGTACGAGTCCCTTTACAGAAAATGCATAGCCAATTTTCATTTCAAGGCTTGCAATCTCATTAATTTTTGGCATATATGCATGGAGAGATGCAGCAGTGATGGCTTCATCAACCAAGGATGGTTCAAGTTCAGCATCAATCTTAAGCCACTTCATCACATGAAGTGCAGCAATCAATCCACCACCCACATAGTATGCTCCTATCAGAGCTTCAACACAATCCGCAGTAGTCTTTGAACACATCCAGCGGTGACCCCTGTCACAGAACTTCCCAACCACAACTTTTGGATCTTCAGTATGGAATTTTCCATCTAAAGGCACTTCTTGGGTTTCCAACCCACATTCACAACAAACAGTGTGTATAGATCGCTGTCCTGGAGCAGCCCAACGGCGTGGCTCAAATGCAGAGTCTCGAATATATCCCTGTAAGACAAAATGGCAAAGTAATCTGGCATTAACTCAATACAATGCTTGGACACTTCTAAAAACCCCATAATGGAAGTTTTTTTGGCATAAAAAAACCCACAACGTAAGTCGGACTCTTCTTAAACTAATAAAGGCAGGAATTAGAAAGCATGATGGTCCAGACACTGCAAGGAGTTTTCTCAAATTTATACTTTTTTAAGTGCAAACTTTGACTTGTTTAAAATTGTTAGAATAAAGCCCATATTTCACATGTTTCATGTGTTATACGTGTCATAGGACTTAGTGTATTCATAGGAATTAGCGTTTATATTTAATACATTCATGCATCATTCATGTACCACTATGTACATAAATATCAGTTTATTGTGTGTGAATTAGACACACAATTCCTCAAATCATCTCTATATTCTATATGGTATTCTATATGGTATCAGAGCAATTTTTCATTAGAAATAACCAAGTACAACGGAAAAAATTATCAATAAAAGTAATAAAATATTGATAACCCAATATAGAAGTGACACGATTAGGACCCCAAATATCTGAATGGATTAAAGCAAAAAGAGCATTAGCTCGTTTATTAACTCTTTCAGGAAATGAACTATGGACTTGCTTTCCCAACTGACAAGACTCACACTCTAGTATTGACACTTTAGAAAGACTAGGTATCATAACATGTAATTTCTGTAGACTAGAATGTCCCAAGCGTTGATGAATGATTTCAGGCGACTCAATAGCAGAACAGGCAATAGGAGATGCGAGAACAATGAGGTGATACAAGCCTCGAGACTCACGTCCTAATCCAATCGTCTGTCCGTACCCCGATCTTGTACAAGAACAATATCATTAGCAAAGATAACCAAATAAAGCAAGGTATGAATGAGTTTGCTTATAGATATCAAATTAAAAGGATAACCAGGTACAAATAGTACAGAATCTAAAGATAGAGTGGGAACGGGTTTAGCTTGACCAATGCCTTGGACTTTGGTTTGAGAACCATTGGCTAAAGTAACACTAAATAGTGTATCTATATAAGTAAGGTGGGAGAAAAGGGATTTGTTACTAGACACATGATTAGAAGCGCCGAAATCAATGATCTAAGGTCCCAAAGATGAACACTGTGAAAGGAAGACTGCAGGATTACCAGGTTGAGTGACAGGTGTAGTTGACTGCATAGCTGCCTTGAGTCAGATGTACTCATTATACTCGGCGGCAGAGAGGGAAACCTCGTCAGATGAGTCAGATGAGACAACCTGAGCAATATTCACAGTTTTAAATTGTTCGTTGGCCTTAGTTTTGTACTGTTCCTCAATGTGACCATTTTTTTTTGCAAAAAGTGCATTGCTGATTGGTCTTGGTTCTGCACTGTTCCTCAATGTGACCAAATCTGTTACAAAAGGTGCAGTGAGGACGAGAACGAGGACGAGTACCACCATGACCTCCTCCCCGTCCCCCTTAGTTGCTGGATTGGGAAATCAGGGCAGATGATTCAACATGTGCAAGGAATAGAGCAATAGTTGTAGGAGTTTAAAGACGCAACAATTGTTCCGAGACCGTATCATATGAAGGAACGGTAAGGCTTGAGAGAATTTGATTGCGGACTGAGTCAAGCTTAGGTTGCAAACCAGCAAGGGCAAGGACCATGAAGAACTTTCCACGTTGTTCGGCATGTTTCTCTGCATTGTCAATGAAGGGCATAAGTGCATCAAACTCAGCAATCAAAGTATCAAGCTTACTCAGATAGGTCTCCATGTCCATGTCTTGTTTCTTAGTGGCGATGAGGTTAGAAACAATGTTGTATAGACGGTTGACATCATTGGAGTACAATTTCTTAGCCTTGGCCCACACATTATAGCATGTCCGAAAAGCACGATATTGAGGTTGAAGCTTGGCATCAATGGAGAACCACAAAACACTGCAAAGAGAAGCATAAATCTATTTCCACTTGGCCTGGTCCTTGTCGGGAATGTCCTTGGCTTGTTTGACTAGGTGTTCATGATGGCCTTGACCTTCAAACCATAACTCCACAACAGCAGCCCAAGATGTGTAATTGGTTGTCCCCACCAATTTGTCACATGGGATCAACGAAACAGTGGTGAAGCTAATGGCAGAAGGTGAGGATGAGGTAGACATGCTATTAAGGGTTAAAAAAAAAAAAGTTTAATAGGCTGGGATTTAGTGCTAGAATGGCTGGGGCAGAGGGTGGGCAAAGAAAAATCATGTAACAGTGCCAAAAAAAGAAAGAACAAACAAAGAGGTGAGATGGGGTTGTGGATTGGTATAGGCTGGGAGAAGGGAGGTGAGGTTAGAAAGGGGTGGCCGACGGTGGCGCCAGAGAAAGAAGGTGGCCGGAGGAGGCAGCACACGCGCTCACGCACTGGCGCGTGAGCGGAGGAGCAGACTGTGGGAGCCGCGCGTGGGGGCGTGTGCGGTGGCCGGTGACGGTGGGTCAGCCGCGATTGAGCCGGTTGGTGGGTTCTGTTGCTGTTCTGGGTTGTTGGCGGTGATGGGTGTCGCCTGAAAAGTCACAGCTGGTGGAGGCACAGCTGTTTGGACACAAAACCACTGGTGATGCAGAGTGGAGAGGATCTTAACCTACTACTACTGATACCATATAAGATCAACCTTTGTTAACTTATGAAAACAAAGGCAATGCTCAAGTTGTTGGCTATTCTGATGCTGATTGGGCCGGTTCACCATAAGATAGAAGATCAACCTCAGGATAATGTGTCTTTATTGGAGGTAACTTAATCTCATGGCGAAGTAAAATGCAAAACATAGTTGCTAGATCCAACGCAGAGGCCGAGTATCATGCTATGGCAGCAACAACATGTGAACTTACGTGGCTAAACCAATTGCTTCAGCAGTTGAAATTGAGAGACGTCAAGGAAATGAAACTGATTTGTGACAACCAAGCTGCTTTACATATTGCTTCTAACCCAGTTTTTCATGAAAGGACCAAACATATAGAGATTGACTGCCATTTGATCAGAGAAAAGGTTCTTTCAAGCAAGATCGTAACCGATTTTGTCAACTCCAATGAACAATTAGCTGATATATTTACTAAGTTCCTTAGAGGACCTCGGGTTGATTTTATTTGTAACAAACTTGGAACATATGATATATATGCTCCAACTTGAGGGAGGGTGTTAGAATAAAGCCCATATTTCACATGTTTCATATGTTACATGTGACATAGGACTCAGTGTATTCATAGGAATTAGCGTTTATACTTAATACATTCATGTATCATTCATGTACCACTATGTATATAAATATCAGTTTATTGTGAGTGAATTAGACACAATTCCTCAAATCATCTCTATATTCTATAAAAATAATGAAAATAATATTCACCAGAAATAATAATAATAACAACAATGAAAATAATCAATTTCCCCACTTACTGAATTCAAACATGCTTTCCAATATTGATACTGATACATCCATAATAATAGACAGATAATATTAATGACCTAAATAAATGCATCGTGTTGAATCATATTTATTAGAAACAAAAACCATTCCAATGCTTGCACCTAATGAATTATTCAAAGGTTTTTTAACATGGTATTAAAGTTTTCAACACTTAGTCAAGAGTTTGACTGTTTCCCCATTCAAAATTTTCCTTTTTTCTTACAACAGGAGTTCTTCAACCCAACAAGGAGATTCATAATTAAACAATGGCACTGGATAGTAGTGGCCTACTGGGTCTATGCTTTGTCCACACTTCATTACCTTTTAGGCTTTCTCACAATCAAGGGCACTAGAGATAAAAATAATCATCAGGTGAAATAATTCCTTGACAGTAGCTAAATAAAAAATAATATCAATCATAGTAAAGTAAAGACTACCTGCATTTTGCGATCTGTTCCCCGTTTATGTAGGGTTGAATTACAAACAGCCCACGATCGACTGTCAGATAATTGTCCTTCATGTTTCTTAGGATATTTAAGAAAGAGGTGACAGCTCACCGCATATTTCAGAATAGAATCTCCAAGTAACTCAAGACGTTCCATTGAAAATTTTTCACAACATCTTAAAGTTGTAAGTGCTTCTAGAATCTAACATTGGTAAAAAGAAAACAAGCATAATATTATCATAATGTAAACAGAAAATCAATAAAGAGTATCATATCCACATAACCGGATTACATAGGACAAACCAGAGAGCAAGGTATGTTGAAATTGCTAGTTTGACCACCTATCTCTTCTCTAAGCTGACTGGATAACATGAAGGATTCAAGACGATGCATCAACGATGGTAACAGGTACAGTGACTTTAAAACATCTCTTTTAACATCAAGAACACACAGAAGCTCGGGTGGAATGTGAACATGAGCAGGCACCTTCGGGATTGCCGGGGCAATTTGTGATGCCTTGTCCCGATCATCTGCTCAACTCAAAGAAAATATCATAATCGAAAATTTTGACATGGTGGACTAGCATTGCCAACACATTTTCAATTTGTTACAACATAATAAATATATGTAGGCTTACTTTGATGTGGGTAGGGATTGTGTATTTATTACACTTGAACTGTAACACTCTAACCACCAACAGTGTCATTGTCAACAATTTCATGATTATTATTTGTGTAAATTACAATTTACCTCAATGAAGTTCTTAAATTCAACATCAATACACCAAGTTTAAAACCCTACACTTCTTCCCCTTAAGTTTTAGTGAATGTACACTTCAACCCCTGAATCTAAAACACTCAGGAACACTCATGCTCATCTTGTTTGCCTCAAACACACGAATCTTGACAAACCTTGTGCAGATTGTCTTCTAAACTTGTTTTGGGGGGGGGGGGGGGCGAAGCAATTACAGAGACTGTGTTTTGTGGGTAACTGGAGAAAAAAGACTAACCATAGAGACCGTGTGTTCAGTGAGTAGACTGGAGAAAACAGAGGAATAGGAAAGTCAACTTGTTATGTTAATATGTTTTCAAGTTTTAAAAAAGTGCATGTGTTGCTAATGATTATGGTTTGTCAGTCTTTTTGAATCCTCAAGGGGTAAAATGTGAAATGTAATCCATGACAACTTCAGAGGGGTAAAATGTAATTTTTCATTTAAAATCCTTGAAAGCATAATACAGAAATGTCAAATGGCATGAATTACCATAAGATGAAAACTACAATTAGAATTAACTAACCTTCCTCGTGGAAGTTCAAAAGAAGATTGTGTGGATTATGACTTTGCTTCAAACGTAACAAAGGCTGTCCTGGATGCCTCAGCATAATCCCATACCTGATCAACTTCGAGTTGTTTAGTCAACTACATTAATAATCTAGGAATGGCAGGGCAGTAAAGTGAAAAAAACAGTGGCAGGTGGGGTAAAGCAAATCATGCACCTTTTGTTGTAGTAATCTGAGAACGTTATGTGTTCCTCCACAGACTTTTCATTGTTTCCATCGAAAGGACTTTCAGCAGATAGGTTAATATCTACTTCAATAATACAATATATTCTCCCAGTGTGAATGGCCAAAACTACCATATTTTTTAGATTGTTAGCATCAACCACACAATTAGCAAAGTGAATCTTATTTGTGCCTTCACATTCTACCTCTGATGAGTGAATCTTATTTGTGCCTTCACATTCCACCTCTGATGAACTGTTATCACAAGGTGACGTGGTTTTTCTGTCATCATCACAATCTCCAGCAACCAGCGAAAACTTCTTCCTTAAAAATTCAATAGCAGAAGCACACGAATTGATTCCAGACCAATTTATTTCCAACGGTCCCTCACACATATCATTCAATTTCTCAAGTGGTAGAAGCAAATATAAGTTTTTTGAGCTCCACAATGATTTTGAGTCCTTCTGAAGTAAAAATTCTCTTTCTCCTCTGCCTGATTTGGACCGAAGAATCAATCTCCCAAATAAACCATTGAAAAAAAGCTCATGGAAGCATTTTGCTTTCATCATCTAGTAGAAAACAGACAACAAAGCATCAAGTTAACTTTCAGAAGAAACATTGATTAATGCTCTATTCTACTTCGGATCAAACATTATTTTTTGTACCTGTTCAGCGTCCAAATCAACTTGCCCACATGAAGAGACGGAAGCCTTCACAACCTTTGATATTAAATAAAGATCTAATTCCATATTTCCCACATCATCATCAAGCTTTGACTCGATCAGAAGAACAAATCCCGAGTAAATCTCACTAACAATATTACATGTGAAATCAAATTTATAGGCATGAAATTTGGCTCCATCAAGTTTGTCTCCCCATGTACCACATAATGCACGAATGCTGGCTGTGCCATGTAACTCCTTTCTTTTTGTGGTTCCTCCAAATGCCAAAAGCAAAGCAAAATCAAAATCCATCAGCACAAGTAACTGAATACTTTGGATGACATAAACAAAAATTTGCAGGTCCCTATATAAAAATAGATGCAAGCAGGAATAAATGCAACAACTAACACATCAGCAGTGGTCCAATGTTTTCAAATAAATAAGGGAAAAATGCAGAGACTCCCCCTGAACTTTACCCCATTTTGAAGTAGGCACCATGAACCTTTAGGTCCAAGTGAAAGGTCCATAAACTTTTCAAAACCAGTAAACATAACCTTTGGTCCACCAATTAAACAGAAATCATTCATCTTTCAAAAAAAATAAAAAAAGAACTTATTTATTTTAATTTCTTTTTCAAAAATCTATAACATACTGAATAATTAAAAAGAGAAATTAGTGCTTTTTTTCAAAAAATAAATACATGGACAAATGAAAGTCTACCAGGTGTGTTAATGAACACATACAAGTCATGTGATGAACGATTTTAGTTCAGGCAGACGAAAAAGTCTATGTGCAGATTTTATTAAGATGGAGGACTTATCACCTGGATTCCAAAGTTCGTAGTGGTTATTTCAAAACGGAGTAAAGTTCAAGGGTGTCTATAAATTTTTTCCAGTAAATAATTATATAATCTATTTTTCATAAATAAACAAAGAAAGATGGCACATATAACAGTATTTCCTTGTGCCATAACATTGTTAAATCTTGTGCAGTGGTGCATACAGTGGTAAAAAGGATAAAAAATTATTTTTAAAAAAAACTTGCAAAGGATATTTGGAATATGCTATACTGATGTTTGGGAAGTCTAAGGCCTGAGCAGTATAATACATTATCTTGAAAATTATATGGCAAAGGTAATAGCAAATTTGAAATTGAAAGAAAAATTTCAGCACAATTTATAACCAAAATCAGCAAAATATCTATACCTGCACCTGAACTCGATTCTTTGTTTTTCACAATATGGTCAGCTTCTGAAGGCTCTTCAATGAATGGGACAAGATGATCATTTAAGGAACCCATTTGATGCAGCTTCTTACAAGCTTCTAAACATACAAGATGCCTTGCCAAATGAACATTTTTTCCTGAGGGACCAACTATTGTTTGGAAAGCTGCATTAGGCGGTAATATTAACTTACACTTGTAACACCCTTCCATAGGCAGAAACTGAAAAGTGGGCTTCGCACAGGAGTACCTAAGTGATAGAATACAATTCATATTGCATGCAGAAGTTGTTTGTAAACACTATGCTTCAAGAAGTTAAAAAGCAGACAAGCACAATAGGATATACTCTTACTTATCACGTGGGAGCTTTTCGCAATATCGATTTATAAGACTAACACTAGAATCTAAAGTGACTGATGCTCCAGTAGAATCCACATAGTATGCATTTGTTTTCCCTACTGTAGACACCCTTAAACTAGAAGCATCGTGTTCTTTATTAATAGCCGCGTCAGTCATGGAGCGCTCACTCCTGATGAGGTCAAAAAGTTGATTTCTTTGCTTCAAGTTTCCCCTGTAGATATAAGTCTTAATAAAATTTAAAATATACAGAGAGTGTTCAGGGGAAGAAAGAAATCTCCAACATCAAACAGGTTCTGAATTGGTCGCAGAGTGACAATACCCTGACAATTAGAATACTCACCTCTCCAACATCACAAGAAATTGGGAGTTAGGCTGCCTACATCTTCCCCGAGATTGGACATAACTACGAACTGTCTTGGGTAGGTCAAAATGTATCACACAAGAGCAGTTTGGCACATGAATTCCTTCCTCAGCTACATCAGTAGTAAATAATAGATTGACCTAAATAAAAAGGATTAATAATCTATTATGAGATTTTCAAAAAAGATAATTTTATTGTACATAAAGGAGTTGTTACCGCAACTTGATTCATATGATGCAATAACCAAATACCTTTCCAGAGCGGAAAGAATCCAATATCTCCTTCTGCCTCTTAGGAGCCAGTGCATCAACCGAAGTATTGCTTCCAGTTAAATAGGAAACTGAGAAATGAGATATCTGGGAAACTTTCTTTACGAATCTTTCAATCACCTTAGCTGTAAGGATTCTTTCAACAAAAATGAGGCACGACACCTGACTAGATTCTCTGCAAACATAAAGCATGATAGATCATCAATTTGTTCTGATACGCAATACAAATTTATTGCAAAAGAAAACTATTTATATGATCAGTACAGCAGATCCATAGTTCCATACCCAAATGACTGGAAGATTTTAATAAGTTCAAGTAATTTTGGAGATATGTATGCCAAGTAATTTGAATAATCAAATTCAACCTCCAAAATCTTTTTGCCATCTGCAGCAACAATAGTTAAAAATTAGATGCAGAGATAATGGCAGAGTGCAATGGACAAACAAATTCATCATAGACATTAAGCATGGTATCATTTATCCAAAAGCTGTCTAAAAAGGCATGTTACTGTAACTTTTTGGCTAATTATGAACTGAATAAGAAACCAATAAACTATATAGAGGAGGATCTATTTATCAATAACATTTTGGCTTTACATCAGATTGCTTGTGATGTCAATGCAGAGTGGACAGATGAAAAATGTGCAAATGGACCTCAACCATTCTAAAACAGAGAAATGTGACAAACTCATTATTGACATAAAATATTAAAAAATCAATATCAATATTGCTATATATTAAGACAAATAGAGTTCGTAAGAATACTAGTGGCAGATAAACAAGAAAAATAAAAGGACACTAGGATGCCTGTATTAGACATGAATACTTAAAATCTCAAGTAAGCATGAAGATTCAGAAAGAAAAAAAGCCCAAATAGAAAAATAAATAAATATATTATTTCAAAAAACATACCAAGATGGAGGGATTCTTCAATTATTTGCATTACTTCTTCAATGAAAATTTTACACTGAAGAGAACCTTTTCTGTAAACTTCACACTCTCCTTCAATTTTGGAGAAACTCTCGTGACAGATTTTAACAGCCTGCATAAACATTGACAGTTTATTAGTAAATATAAAAAACAAAAGATAAAACTATAATGAAAAAAATATGGAGGCTAATCAATTTCTACAAGTACATTCATAAATGTATGTACATAAAACTGTACATTTAATATATGCCAATATTTCTCCATATCAGGAAGGCTTGCTACAGAGAATCAGCGATAAAACCAAAAAAAGAAAGAAATCTTAAGAACCAAAAGTTTAAGTCGGCCAGAATTGATATTTTTCATTCCATTTATAAGAAGCCATGGAATAGACAAAATATAACCCCAATTTAGAAACAGATTTAACACCACCAGTTTCAAGACTCTTGCTTAATTTACAAAATATTAATAGACTTATTGTCGGCAATAACCCTTTGCTAGGAACATCTGAAGTTATGTCAGCTTTAATCCTCCATTAGAAACAAAAAAAGAGAACAATTTCCATTTTCCTTTTCTTTATGGCACAACTTTTTTTCACAATGTCTGAGAGTTTGATAAATACCTCATAAGCACATAGGAGTCCAAGATCTTCAAGGGAATATAAAATTTTTGCAAGTTTATTGGACATCCGATTATGCAGGTTCTTAAATTTAGTGTCCATATCCTTATAGTTACTTTGCACTGAGCTTTGCAATTCTGACATCAACGCATCAGACTGTCCACAAACAGATTAAATTCTGTCAGTATCCTTTACTGTAAGAAGATAATGAACACATAAAGGAGGGGGGGAAAAAGCAGTGTATTTTGTACATAGCCATATACATGCAACATGAGCCAGAAATACCTTGGACCACAAGGCTTCAATCTTTGGCTTCAAGCTCAAAGCAGGGAATTGTGCTTGGTCATAATATCTACAACTCTCTTTTGCAGAAGGAATATATACATTCATCTGTGTCCTATCTTCAACAGTATATCTCTACAGAAACAAATCCATTTTTCTGGTATAAACATTGTTTCACACGTGCACTCATGGAAAAATTAATTTGAATCAACATCAAGAAATTACTGTTACCTGCGAATCCAAGATGTTTTCAAGTTCTGATATCTGACCTTCACAATCCATAGTAGAGGAAACACCTAGTACATGACACAACACATAAAGAGTATATATAGTAAGTCTTTATATTCACACTCTGGACTCCAATTGACAGTGGAAATATGAACACACACAATATTAATCCTTTAAGTAAGAGAGGAAGCAATTATTAAAGAAAAATGTTGAATTTTTTTCAGGAAAGAGCTTTATCAGGAGGCAGGGCATAGCAAATCATGGGATAAATATATTGAATTGTTGTTTAAAATTACTTAAAAAATAAACACCGTAAAGTTTCAATATGAAAAGATACTTGACTTAATGGTTACATTTGAAGCAGAGACAAACTGCATATCCACATTTTATAAATTGATTGAAATTGCAGCAATGGCTAAAACTTCGACATATCATGCAGATAAGGAGAAAGAATTTTCAAATGAAATATATGCATTGAAATCATAGTTGTCATTTGGAATGCCTTTTTATTAATAGTGAATTGTACTATATCGTATGATTTGGTAACAAAGTGATAAATAACTTAGATTAAAAAAAAAAATACTCTGAAAGATGTGTATACAAATATCATGAAAAAAAGAAAAGTAATCACAATATTAATTTCAACTCAAGTCTAACAAGATTAATATCACATATATCAAAACGGGGCAGACGCTTCACTTTGTCATAGACGAAGGGCACTTGCTTGCATAGGAAGCTTACAAACTGAAGAAATCCATTCCTCCCTGAACAGAAATTCCGACACAAAAAAAAGCCTTCATTTTTCGTAGAAACAGCACAAAGGTGGGGCAGATTGAATTGTTTTTAACCCTAAAGGATCTTTTGATCCTATCTGGCTCTTTTGATTATATCTGGCTGGTTATTTAAAAAACAAAAAATAAAACCAAAATTATAGTTTTCAACAGTCAGATCACGCAGCATGAAGTATCAACAAGCTTGTGATTGTTGCATTGTCATCACAGATAAACAATGGGCTTGATGGGCTAATAAGATTCATTTTTTCCATCAGGCAATTTAACTCTATTAACCAGCATATATGAGGTATTTAAGATGCACCTTCAATTTAAAAACCCAGATCTTCTTATCTCAAACTGAGGCTATATTTTATGACAAGGAAAGGAAGGTAAAGACTATGGTGAAATTGCACGCCACATGTAACAAACTGAAAGATCGCAGACATTCTAATAAAATCTGTTAACGCAATCCACTTCAGGGACACAAGTTAGTTGAATGAAATGAAATAAGTACAAGCTCTTTACCAGTTTTAGAAGATTATTTGACTTCAAACCTAAAGTTTTTTCTTTCTGTTATGGTATGGTAGCTAGAGCATCACCAACTGTAATATTATGAACTTCCTCTCTCCATAAATCTATTTTTCTCTCATCTTCTTCATTAAACTAGCTTTGTCTTGCTTCTTAAGTGTCTCTTTCTTTTTTTTTATTCATGAAAAAAAAAGAGAGATTCAAATTTATACAGGACACTGTTTAGATGAATAACAAAGATTTTATTTAAAATAGGAAAGAAGACGGAGTAAATCTAACTAAGTACAAAAAATATGCAAAGAACAATCCTCTGGGGGGGGGAAAATTAGATAGTCAGGGACATGGAGAGCATTTTACAACCCATGGTTGCTTGTCAAAGTTCGCACATGAAACAATTACCTTTTTTACCTACTGGTGATGCTGTCATCCCAAAAATCTTTGGCTTTTCATTAGCTTTGTGATAGAATTCCTTCACCAGCAGAAGACAATAATCATTTATAAATCTTTTCTCTTACAAATAATAATAATAATGGACAAAAAGACAAGAAATCATGTATGATCAAGGAAAATACAAGGAAGAAAGAATGTTTTCTAGCACTCACCTCCATTATTTTTGCATAGGGATGTTTGCCAGTTGCTCTATGACATTCATCAATAATCATCAAGCATATCATTTCTATACTCAGGAATGCCTTTCTTAAGGCATCCAAAAGAATCTGGGGTGTCATAACCAGTACCTATAAGAGAAAGATATCATTATTATAATAACCATAGAGCTAAGTCAAGAATATTCATGAGTTTATCGGCATAATTAATGGAATCAATTGTTAGTAAAACATGTTATTGAGAATTGAAATTCACGCCAAAGGCTATTTGAAAACTCACTTCCAAGCCAAAAATGATAATCTTCAGTAGTGAAAATAATTTAGTGATGTTTGTAAATAGTTGACATAAAAGAATTTAAATATAATAATAAAAAAGCTGAAAATTTCAACACATGGGGAGAGCTTGAATGCTTTCTGCATTGACTCTTTCCTTTAATACATACCATTTTATTTATTAAATAACAATAGTTTCCCTAAAATATTTATTTAGCATCTTGTGGAAAAGATGGGAGAATCTCGCCTTAGGTAATTTGGACATGTAAGGAGAAGACCCTTAAAAGCCCCTGTAAGGAGAGTAGATCAAGTGGAGGATAGCCAAATAGTTAGAGGTAGAGGGAGACTAAGAAAAACTATAGGTGAAACGATTAAAAAAGATTTAAATTTGAATGGCATTTCTGAAGACTTGGTTTATGATAGAGTACAATGACGTCGTTTGATCCATATAGCCGACCCCACCTAGTGGAAAAAGACTTGGTTGTTGTTGTTGTTGTTGTTGTTGTTGTTGTTGTTGTAATATTCCCCAGCACTAAAAATCAGAGCTGCTTTAAATGTCACAGTTAGAAACAGAAACAAAGAAGAAGATTGATGAATATTTATATATTTCTGAACAAATTGTATACAGAAGAGTTAGCCTTTATTTATACAAGAGAGCTACTATATAGAAAAGGAAAATAATAAAATACAATTATGTACAGAATCAATTACAATCTCAATCACGCTAATTAATAAACCCTAAAAACAATCACAATCTCAATCACGCTAATGTCCCTCCTTAAACTCAAGTGGGTGTAGAGAGAACCAACTTGAGTTTGGAAACCAAAGTGCAGAATCGACCAAGATAGCTTTGGGGAATAGATCGGCTGGCAAGTCAAGAGTTCCAATGAAAATGAGATGAAGAGCACCACGAAAAATGTGTTGACGAATGAAGTGGCAATCGATCTCAATATGCTTGGTGCACTCATGAAAGACATCATTGTGAGCAATCTGAATAGCACTCCTATTATCACAATAGAGAGCAGTGGAAGATGACCAAGAGAAACTCAAGTCATCAAGAAGCCAACATAACCAAAGCATTTCAGAAGTGGTGTCAGCAAGTGCTTGATACTCTACTTTAGAACTGGAACGCGTAGTTAAAGTCTGTTTCTTGCTTTGCCATGAAATAAGTGCATTACCAAGATAGATACAATAGTTAGTAGTGGATTGGCGATCAGTGAGATCTCCACCCCAATCATCATTGAAATACACTTATAGGACCAAGAAGGAGTTGGCTGAAAAATGAAGCCCATGAAAAAGAGTCTCTTTTATATATCGAATAATACGAAGTACAGCAACATAATAAGTAGTGCACAAAGCTGACATAAACTGACTAACTAAATGAACAGCATATGAAATATCTGGACGAATAACAGTAATATAAATCAAGCTGCCAACCAACTGCTAATAAAGAGTAGGGTCATCAAGTATAGTATCATCCAGAGGTGTAAACTTGACATTAGGTTCCACAAAAGTGGATTTGGTGCGACTAATTGAGAGACCAGCTCGAGAAATAAGATCCGAAGAATATTTAGCTTTAGACAAATAAATAACATCAACAGAGGAAAGAACCTCAAGACCCAGAAAATAACTGAGAGGGCCAAGATCCTTCATCTCAAAATTACGGCTTAAGGATGCTTTAAGATCAGCAATACCAAAAGTATCATCACCAGCAATGATCATGTCATTAACATAAAGAAGCAGTAACACAGTGCCGTTATCAGTCTTTCAGATGAGGAGAGCTGAATCATGAGGACTAAAGGAGAACCCAAGCTGACTGATGGTAGAACTGAAGTTAGCAAATCAGGCTCAAGAAACTTGTTTAAGACCATACAAGGCTTTACGAAGAAGACAGACCTTGTTAAGTGGACAAGAATAATTAGGTGGTGGTCGCAAATAGACTTCTTCCAAGTCACCATTGAGAAAAGCATTCTTCACATTCATCTGATTAAGACTCCAGTTGCAGGTGGCAGCAATAGCAAGAAGAGTACGAATAGAAGTGAGACGAGCAACTGGAGCAAAGGTTTCTTCATAATCAATCTCATATTCCTGAGTTTGGCCACCAAACGAGCCTTATAACGATGAACAGACCCATCAGAGCAAATTTTAATCTTATAAACTCATTTATATCCGACAAGAGCCTTAACAGAAGAAAGATCAATCATGTCCCAAGTACCATTATTCTCCAAAGCCCATAATTCTTCTTTCATATCTTGTTGCCAATGGGGGTTAGTGGATGCCTTTGGATATGACTGTGGTTCATAAAGGTGAAGCATGGTAGAAAAACAATGATAATTACGAAAATAGGTGGGAAAGTTTCTTACCTAAGAGGGACAAATAGCAGTGTTAGATGCAAAATCAACGGTCAGGATAGTGTCAGCGGGATGAGTCAAAACTTTAGACGATGGTGAGAGCTCACTGGGAGAATCAGAAGAGGAACCTGTAGGCAGAGAACATGTCTCAGACACATTTGAAGACTCTGTATCAAAATCATTTAAAAAAAGATCAATAGATGGTGTAATAAACAAAGGGGTAGAAGCGGAAGGAATGGTCTTGAACTGAGACAGTTAGGAGAACTTAGTATCTTCCCAGGAGACAACATGACGAGAAATACAAATGCGCTGAGAGACTGGATCCCAGCAATGATAGCCCTTGTGTTCAGTACCATAGCCTTGGAAGCAACAGAGATGAGCACGGGATTCAAGCTTAGTATGCTCATAAGGTTGAAGAAGAACAAAATAAGGACAACAAAATACTTTGAGAAAACAGTAGTTTAGAGGTATATGGTGAAAACGTTCATGAGGAGATACATTACCAAAAACAGAGAAAGGAAGACGATTGATAACATAGACGACAATAAGAGCAGTTTCACCCCACATACGTTCGGGACAAGATGAGGAAATGAGCATAGCTCGAACGGAGTCAAGAATGTGTCGATGTTCCTTTTAGCACGACCATTTTGCTAAGACATACTATGACATGAAAACTCAAAAAGGGTACCTTGTTTAGCAAGAAAAGTGAGTAGTTTTGAATCGCAATATTCAAAGGAATTATCATGAAGAAAAACCTTAATTGTCTTTGAAAACTAAGTTTTAATCATAGTGGCAAAGGTAATGTAGATTTGGGGAAACTCAGAATGATTTTTCATTAAATATATCCAAGTAAAATGTGAATAGTCATCAATGAAAGTCACAAAATATCGACAATCTCCCATAGTGGGTGTAGGAGCTGGACCCTGAACATTAGAGTGCACAAGATCAAAAGAAGAATAAAATATAGAAGTACTTTTATTAAAAGATAAGGTGGGTTGTTTAGATGACTTGAATTTAGAGAATGACTCAAAGAAATTTAGAGGAAAGGCTTGTGAATCTGCTTGAGTGAATGACACTCAGCACACTTGATATTTACATGTATCAAAAGAATAAATATGTCACCTATTTACAAGACAATAATAATGAATTTAAGTTGTTTCCTATGACATTATCTATTTCCTATGACACTATCTTGGCTATTGATACATAAACCTAATTAATTCTTATTGCTTATTTCCAACATTCTAACACTCCCCCTCAAGCTGGTGCATATATGTCATGTGTACCACGCTTGTTACATATATAATTAACTCGAGGACATTGGAAAGATTTGGTGAAAACATCGGCCAACTGCTCACTGGAATTAACGAAAACAGTAGCGGTTTCTTCGGATTGAATCTTCTCCCTCACAAGTGACAATCGATTTCAATGTGTTTTGTTCTTTCATGAAATACTGGATTTGAAACTATATGCAAAGCTGCTTGATTATCATGCATAAGCTTCATAGATTGCTCTTTACAAACACCTAACTCCTTTAGCAACTGTTTTAGCCATATAAGTTCACATGTTACAACTTCCATTGCTCGATACTCAGCTTTGACACTTGACCTAGCAACCACAGTTTGCTTCTTACTTTTTCAAGATATCATATTACCTCCAAAAAGAACACAATATCCTGAGGTAGAATGTCTGTCTGAGGGAAAACTTGCACAATCAACATCTGTATAACCACATATCTCCATATGGCCTTTATCCTCACAGAGCAACCCTATTCATGGAGCTCCTTTGATATATCTAAGCACCCGAATAGCAGCATCCCAGCGTGAGTCACATGGGAAATCAAGGAATTGACTCAACATTGTTACAACAAAAGAAATATCTGGCCTAATTACTGTGAGATAGTTCAGCTTCCCAATCATTCTTCAATTCCGTCCAGGGTCTGATAATGGCTCCCATTATCTTGGAAGAAGTCGGATTCATGGGTGTATTGATGGGCTTACACCCTATCATGCCAACCTCTTCTAGAATATCCAAGGCATATTTCCTCTGGGAAATAGAAACGACATGTCTAGATTGTGCAACTTCTATACCTAGAAAATATCGAAGCTTGCTAAGATCCTTAGTCTAAAAGTGCTTGAACAGATATTGCTTCAACTATTCAATACCAACGCAATCATTATCGGTAATAACAATGTCATCTACATAGACAATAAGGTAAATGCATTGATCAGGAGAATGGCACCGGTAGAAAACAAAATGATTGGCTTCATTTCTAGTCATGCCAAAGGCTTGTACAATAGTACTGAAGCGTCCAAACCAAGCGCGGGGTGATTGCTTTAGACCGTAAAGACATTTACAGAGCTTACAAACTAGTCCAAACTCCCCTTGAGAAACAAAACTAGGTGGTTGCTCCATGTAGACTTCCTCCTGTAAATCTACATGAAGAAAAGCATTCTTTATATCGAGCTAATAAAGAGGTTAGTGACGAACTACAGCCAAGGTAAGAAATAAACGAGCGGAAGTAATCTTGGCCACTGGAGAAAAAGTGTCACTATAATCAAGATCATAAATCTGGGTGTAGCCTTTAGCCACCAAACGAGCTTTCAACCAATCAATAAAGACATCGAGGCCAACCTTCACTGTAAATACCCAACGACAGCCAACAACAGACTTACTAGGTGGTCAAGAAAGTAGATCTCATGTGCCATTAGAATGCAAGGTAGACATCTCATCAATCATAACTTGTCGCCAACCTAGATGAGACAGTGCTTCACCTGTGGTTTTGGGAATAGAAACAGAGGACAAAATCGAAACAAAAGTGTAATATTGAGGAGAAAGACGATCATAACTCAGGAAGGCATAAAGAGGTTGAGGATTGTGTGTAGGAAGCGCAAGACATTAAGACGTGCCTGTAGGATGCGCGGCAGAAATTGGGATAGCCGGTAAGACGCACGGCTGAGAAATTTTATCGCTGGACAGTGATTTAGGACAACTGAACAGAGCCAAGTCGAAACCCTCTCTGATACCAACTTGAATTTAGAGAATAACTCAGAGAAATTTAGCGGAAAGGTTTCTGAATCTGCTTGAGTGAATGGCACTCAGCACACATGATATTTATATGTATCAAGAGAATAAATACATCACTTATTTACAAGACAATAATAATGAATTTAAGCTATTTCCTATGACACTAGCTATTTCCTATTACCCTATCTTGGTTATTGATACATGAACCTATTTAATTCTTATTGCTTGTTTCCAACATTCTAACAAGTTGTTTGACAAGAAGTACAATGCAAAGACTCTTCTTTAACAGACCCTAAAACACCCTGAGAAATGAGAGGACGTAATTTACTAAGAGAATTGTGACCAAGACGTTGATGTCTTAGCTGAAGAAGAGAGGAAGTAGAAGCAGCACAGAGAGATGACACAAGAGACAGAGGAACATGGAGGGTAGTGAGCTCAAACAATCGTTCAACTTTACGACCATTCCCAATGATCTATCCCATCCATGGATCCTGCAGAGAACAACCAGCAGAAGAAAAGGTAAGAATATAACCAAGGTCACATAATTGGCCAACAAAGATGAGATTAAAGTTTAATTTGGAATTAAGGTAAGTGTCCGATAAGGTAAAGGTAGGTAGGGAGATGGGACTTTTATGACTTACTTCCATAAGAGACCTATCAGTAGTATGAATAGAATGAATAACATCTTTAGAGGAAAGGGAAGAAAAGGCATGGGAAGAGGAAATCATATGATTATAGCATGCAGAATCTAAATGCCAACAGTTATTACCTAGTGTAGTTGCTAAGGCAATAGTAGTATTACCAGATTGAGAAAGGACTTGTTTAAGAAGAGACTCAAGATCAGTAGTGGAAAGAAAGATCTGGGAAGCAGAGGAAGAGGCATCGTCGACAACTGAAGTTGCAAACATAGGCTTGGAGGAGGAACTGGGACGAGGTTGAAACTTACTCTGATCATGTCTTGGTGGTTGAGTAGGGCACTGCTCAATCAAATGTCCTAGAAGTTTGCAGTATTTGCATATCAGAAAGGGGCAGTTGGGAGCAATATGACCCTTCCTTTTACAAGTTCGACACTCTATGGTGGGACATTTAGGAAGAGCATGACCAAGTTTACGGTAATGACGATAGAATTTGCCCTTCTAATGAGTAACTGCAAAGGCCAAATCTGCTTTAGGTCGAAGAAGACCTAATCTAGTTTCTTCTGACTTCAGACGAGGAAGGGCATCCTCAAGTGTGGGTAGGGGATCCTGTTGTAGTAGAGATGCTCGAACAGGCACATAGTCATCAATGAGAGTCATCAAAAACTGGATGAGCTTGGTGCAATCACAATACTCCTCATACAACTTAGCATCACTTTCGTGCTTCAAGGTTGGCTCACACAAAATTAGTTGATCCCGGATAGCTTCCATCCGAGCCAAAAACTCATACACAGCTTGTCCAGGCTCTTGTTTCAGTTGAGTTCCTTTAGCAACTGATACTGATGAGACAAATCAAAAATTGTATACCAATTCTTCAAATGATCCCATACCTCTTTGGCCATGTCAAAGCATCCAAACTACAGATGAATATTGGAAGTAGAGGTATTTCGAAACCAGGTGATAATCTGATGATTTTTGCTATCCAATCTTCTAATTTGTCAACAAACTTTTCATCAATGTCATCTTCAGCTTTGACAGGACAAGTAATATCACCTGTGACATATCGCCAAAGTCTTTGGCCTTTCAAAAAGCCATGCATGGCCTCAACCCAATGGGTGTAAATCGAATCATTGAGTAAAACTGGAATGGACTGAGCAACATTAGACTTTTCCATAGTAGCAAACAAGAACAATAGCAAAAAAAGAGCATTTTCGAGGCTGAATTGATAGAAAAGGACCTCAAAAATGGAATCTCACCAAAAATCCTTGGAAAGGAGGTTTGGTGCTACGTCAGCAAGACACGTTAGTGCCCCGTCAGCACGGGTGGATGCATAAGCAATGAGGCAGCACGTCCACGTCAGCACCACGTCAACGGGTCCAGATCAGAGATAGGTCGCAAGTCAAACACGCGGCTGGGTATTCGGCATGTGAACCACACGCCCAGAGGGGGAGGCGGTGCGTGGCACAATAGACGGCAATGAAATTTTGATGGCCGGTAGATCGGCGGACAGCTGTTCCAATAGTGTCGAAAACAAAGGTTCAAGGACCAACGAACCAGAAACGATAGTGGTAAGAGATTTTGATTGCAGTGGAAAACGATGAGACTTATCGAAGAACGACAGGGTGACAGTGAGCAGAAGGATTACAGGAGGGTTAACCTCTATTTATACAATAGGGTTGCTATACAGAAAAGGAAAATAATAAAATACAATTATGTATAAAATCAATTACAATCTCAATCACGCTAATCAATCAACCCTAAAATTAATCACAATCTCAATCACGCTAACAATCACAAATTTAGTGTTAAGAACCTTTACAAATTCATCATGTTATTACTAACTAATCAAACAAAAGTTTGAATAGCTTTCACCCACAACCATGATGTTGACATAACGATTCATGGCTCAAAAGTCGGAACAATTAAAAATTTCATTCATTCAATGAATTATAAACTTTTTCAGACTAATATCTCACATCAAATGAAACTGGTGAATGAAAAACTGGTGGAAGCATAAATCCTTGACACCCACAGACTAGCACTCCACTATCAAGTCAATGATGAACAAGGATGGGCGGCCATAGAGATAGTGACAAAGAAAATGGCCCAAGTTCTTAATTGTGTAATTTGTCATGTCCCGTGTTTAATGAATGAAAATATGTAAGCAATATAGAATAAGTTCACAGTAAGCTCTTAAGCTAAATGCCATCAAGTGCAGAACCAGTCAATACTGCACAAACCAATGAAAATAAAATCAACCATAAGTGAAGGAAACCAAAAGTAACTTTGTAATGATAGTATTAGCAGCTTAATAAACAGACATACATCATTGTCACTAATTTCCTTCTCCCAGATCTTTAAATTCCATGTATCCACTCCTTTAGCCCCATAGTACTCCTCAACTTGAAAATCTGTAAGATCTTTTATATTCTTAAATTGCTGCAAAGTGGAAACACAAACACCAGTTAAATTTAACCTGTGAATGAATCAACCATACACAAGAAGAGTAACATTTCACCTACCACATGCCTGTACATGTGAAGTTAAATGTGGAACATACTGAGGTTTAGAAAGAAAGAAACTAAAAGGAAGCAAAAGCAGAAAAGGATAAGTTTAAGGAACATGCCTGATTGACAAGATGAACGGTGGGAGCTAAGAAAATAATCAACTTTTTGATGCCACTAGACTTGATAGCTTGACCAACGTCTTTTATAAGCATTACAGCTATCAAAGTCTTACCAGAACCTGTATCCAACACTGCTATAGTGTTTCTCCTCCTTGCAACTTCAAACACCTCTAATTGATACCTATAGGGAAAACCCGAAACGCATCAATGTAAATATGCAACATTATTCTCATCAAACACCAAAACTCAAAAAGAAAGAGGCAAGAGAAAAAGAAAGGCGCAATCTTTATAATCATTCTGCCCAAAATCGTATAAGGAAAACGAGAAAAGCATGAATGCAGACATGTACCAACATCAAGCACCAAAACTCAAAAAGGAGGGGCAAACAAATAAAATTGAAAAAATAACAATACAAAATACAAAATTTATGAACTGTGCCCAATAAAAGAAGACAAAGAAACAGAGAGAAGAAAAGGAGGTACCTTCTAGGGTCAATGCGCTGGGGTATGTTGGAATATGGCGATTCTTGACATGGAGGAGAATCGTCAGCGTCGGGCTTGAGACAATTATGGTTGTGGTTTTGGTTATGCTCTGATGAATCCATGTTGAAATTCTGAACAACAATGATGTAAAGATTCAATATTTTATAGTTGTTACTGTAACAGACAATGAAACCCACACCCGGATCAATGGTCGTAGGTTGTAACCCAGATGGAGCATTAACAATAGGAATCGTCAAGTAAGAAACAGACTGAAGTCAAGGCATGAAAGCATGCGAAGCTGCTACTCGATTTTATTGTCGTCCAAGGAGAATCATTTTAAGATGGAAAATTAAAATAATAAAAACGCTTGATTACCGGCAATTTATAAGAAAAATAGATTTTTATATTATTATTTAATTTAATTATATATTGTCACTTTATTAAAAAAGAAATTTAACTGTTATACAGTAAAAATTACATGAAAAAGGTACAAACTTATTTAACTTGAGCCTTAATTTTGAATGATGATTGATTCATGAACAAAATAATAGGAGAAATGAAATACTGATTAATAGGAGTATTGAATAATATTTTGGAAAGTTATTGGAATTAACACTTATATTTTTACATCAAATAGTATATACATTTTTTTATATCTTATTTAATATTATTTATTATACATATTTTTTATTATTTTTTTATTTAATCACATCTTTTAAAAATAATATAAACAGTATTTACACTCTTTTTTAAAAATATAAAATAATCATTTTTGTATTGGAATTTGGATACGTTTAATCCATTGAATTTGTTGCAATTGAAATTATGACAGGATAGAAAATGTTAAAAGTAAAGGAGTCACTACTAAAACTTATTTAAATTGAAAATTTATTTTAAAAAACCTCTTTGATTTAGAAAAAAAAAGGAAATAAAAAGGTTACAAAAATCAAGTTAGATTTATTTAAGAGTTAATTACAGGTAGAAATATGTTAACCCCTAAGTCATCTATTATAAGAATGGTTATTTTAAGTTAATTGAACAAATTAAATAAATTCAAAAATATTTATTTTTACACCTTTAAAACTAAAGATAAAGTGAAAAATAAAACTAACTTACAAAGAAGTATGTAATTCTTTAAACATATTTGTAGTTTAGTTCTCAATTGATTTTAATTATAAAAAAAACAAGCTTATTTTATCTTGTAAAAATAACACACTCAATTTAATTTAGAATTTTTGAATCATCAAATTGTCACTTATAAAACTTTAAATAGTAGAGCTTACCTTTAAAGTTAGATAAGTCACCCATGACTCAACAAGTAATTGACCCTTAATTATTTATTAAAAAAATTTCTTTAAAAAAACATTTATTTTCCAAATTAAAATAGACATGAAATAAACAAAATAAATATATTCAAACAAGAAAATAAAAAAAGCCTCAATAAGCCAACAAGGAAACTCAAAACATTTTTGCTTTTATTTTATTTTATTCTGATTTATTTTATGCATTTAGTTTTTATGCACTGTCAGTATAAAATTTTTACACTATCAAACAATTATATACTATCACATGTGTAATTTTTGAGATAATTGTTATAAAAATCAAATATTTTTAATGACATACTAATTTATTAATTGAATGATATTACAAATGACTTAACAGTATATCAAAATTCAATTCTTATTCTATTTTATATCTTTTGAAAATTTGTTTATTTATTAACTCATTATCCTAAATACATATTTAATTTTTATTATTATTTTTTATATTTTAAATTTTATCTTTTTGCTTTTTTTCCTTTTAAAAAAGGAAAAGAAAAAAATATTACAAAAAAAAAACGTTGACAAGCCCAAAACAAATAAATAAATAAGGAGCTGTCACACTAAGTATATCACACTCTCTCAAGCAAACAGATTTGGCCCACACCAAACTTTTAAAAAACAACTAGCCCAAACCCAAATGTAAAAGACTTGTTGAACCTGACCCCAAGCAACCAACCTAATCTAACTAAAATAAACCTAACAAAAATTAAACTAAAAACAGAAAAATATCGGAAGCCAACCTTCACAAACGGAAGACAAACAGGAAGCAAAACGAAAGAGGCAAGTGAGTGACTCACAGTGAGCAGAGTGAATGAGTGTGTGCTGGACGTATGAATGCGTGAGTGAATGTGTTGTGAAGGGTGGTACATGAGTGAATGAGTGGGTGTGATACCTTAGCCCTTGGCTCAAAGGGAAGCTTGGATTGATGCTTGAAGCTGTGAAGTGAAGGAACTTGGTGCTAGGCTATGAAGTGGTCACAGCAGCGTGGTCATGGTTGCTGAGTCCCCAAATTCTGTTTCTTCTTCTTCTCTCAAGCCCCTTGATTTTTCTCTATTGCTCTCTATTTTCACAACACTTTCTCTCTCTGTTTTTCCTTTCTCAAGTAAAGACAAACCAACCAAATGGATTCCCTCTATTTATTATTATACAAATAAGTTGTGTGAAAGATGCCAAATGTGGCGTGCTGTGAGGAAGTAGGGTGCCAGCAGCATTGTCCCCTCTACAATGTGGTTGGGGAGCATTGCAGCTTTGTTCCCTCTTGTTAGATGATAAATTTTAATTTTAAATTTGACAGAGAAAATGTCTAAAGTGTACAAATGAGAGGCTACTTTTCAACGAAAAATAACATGATAGAGAATGGTGAAAGATGTCAGTCATAATGTGACTTGGTGACGAAAATGACTAAGTTACAATTTGACAAAATCAATGTTAACAAGAGAACATTATTTGACAAGAATGACTAAAAGTCAAGTTCTGTTGAATGATGCATAAAGCTGTTGAATATGCTAGAAGATTAGTTTTGTCGAATGATGCATAAAACTGTCGAATATGTTAGAAGATCAGTTCTGTCGAATGATACATAAAGCTGTCAAATATATTTTGTCGAATGATGTATAAAGCTGTCGAAGATGTTAGAAGAGTCAAGGCCCCTACTTTGAAATCAGAATAGGCATTTATGTCTAAATGTTTCAATTTAGATATAATGTTGTTGGGGTGAAATATTTAAGTTCCAATTCGATAGCTGGATGTTGATATTGGAAAAAATCTTCTAAGTGTTGAACCGACGAAAGTACTAAATGGTTATAAATTCTAATTTGACGGATTTTACTGATATTGGAAGAATCTTCTAAGTGTTGAGCCGACAGAAGTGCTAAATGGTGAGCTGACGGAAGTGTTGAATGGTCGAAAGATCCAATGCAGCAACTGGATATTGATGTCAGACAAGTGATTAATCCGACAGGGTTGCATTTCCCAAGTAATTGAACTGGCGAATAATGTTAAAATGATCAAGAATTGGTTTTGTCGAAAGTTGGGCAAAGTACTAGTGTCGAATATGTGGCATAACTGTCATATACATGTCTAATTTTCAGGAGTCAGTTATTTTCATAGTTTACTTATAAATATTAGGATTCACGATGTACGAAGGGTTGGATACTTGATTGAAATCCTAAACATCTCACTCAAGCAGATACACGGATACAGATCAAGTATTCCTTCCACTCTTTACTTTCAAGCAAGTTAAATTTTCATGCAATTTACATTCAACCTTTTTATATTTCTGTACTTTTCCTTCAATTTCCTTTACTTTTCCTGCACTTTAAATTCACGTTCTTTACTTTCACTGCACATTTAAACTTTCTGCACTTTACATTTCTGCACTTTATTTTCCTTGCACTTTACATTCTATTGTCATTTACATGCTTTTTTTTAAACTTCTGCTCTTTAATTTTTTGCATCAGCTTCTTCAATTTATCAAAGCTTTCTTTTTTGAACTCTGTTTATTTTTTTAAACTTGCATTAAAGCTTCTTTTATTTATTTTAAGTTAATTTTCAAATCTTACGAGATTACCATATAACTCGGTACCGACATTCATCTGATTTTCATTATTTGTTTGTCGGACTTGATCTTAACCAAAAGACACCGTAAACAAATTGGCACGCCCGGTGGGACGAGTTCAGAGTAACTCGTAGTGTCAACAGGAAATGGTTTTATGCGTTTAAGAAGTGAAAAATTTATTTAATCTTCTCAAAATATGCAAACCATGAGTAATGTAAATAGCCAGGCGTCGGATATACCTTCGATAGCCGTTACTGTGCCACCCTCGACCATCGCTAGTATTGGTCTGGTGGATGATCCTATAACAATGGGTGCTCTCTGGAATAATCCATTAGTAGAACAGGCATTGCCTGGAATGACTCAGCCATCACCAAGTCAGCCAAGTAACCAAAAAACACCATAAACAAATTGGCACGCCCGGTGGAACGAGTTCAGAGTAACTTTTAGTGTCACAGAAAATGATTTTATGAATTTAAGAAGTGAAAGATTATCTACTCTTCTCAAAATATGCAAATCATGAGTAATATAAGTAGCCAGACGTCGAATATACCTTCGACAACTGTTACTATGCCACCCTCAACCATCGCTAGTACTGGTTTGGTGGATGATACTATAACAACGGGTGCTCTCCGGAATAATCTAGTAGTAGAACAAGTGTTACCTGGAATGACTCAGTCGTCGCTAAGTCAGCCAAGTAACCAAAGCATAATAATTTCAAATTCAAGGTTTGTGCCCCAATATGGGTTGCCACCTAATTATGTTCCCCCTGTGATAGCACAAATGGGACTTGGCTCAACTTTGGCCAATACTGTCGGCCAATCAGTGGCTTCACAAGGCCAAACACAAATAAGTTCGGCCTTAGCAAGTTTTAATGGTCATGACATAGGGGTTGCAGGTACAAGCAATCCAATTCTCTTTCGACAATAGAGATTGAATTTGGGACCAGTTTTCTCAAATATGTCGAGAAATAATCCCCAAAGTATAATAGGGCCAACTATGAATTCTTTGGCCAGCTTTCGACAACAAATGAATGAAAGCAACCATGAAATGGTGCATATGTTTACTCAATAAATGGGTGATGTAATTACGTCAATCATAGGAAATACAAATAATGCTTGCAGCACATTGACTCATCAAATGGCAAGGCTAAATTAAGCCTTAAGAATAGGCGAATTGGCCAATGAAAATGCTCAAGGAACCCAGTCTAGAGTAAATAGAGAAACAGTTATACCTCAGGCAAATATGGGGCAGAATCAACAAAACTTAAATCAACTGAGGCAAAATGATCAGCCACGTTTGGAATATGATAATGTTCAAATGCTCGTCGAGGTGATGAGGATACAATGGCTCGAAATGATGTAGCCATGAGATTGTTTCGACAGAATCTTGAGGGACACCAAGTGGTTGAACAAAATATAAATCAAGTAGTGGAACAAGTGTTGAATAGGTTCGGGTTTAATGTTAGGTATGCCAACTAACCTTATTTTGTTTCGGCATTTCCTGAATGGGTGCAACAAGCAGAGTTGCCCAGAGGAATTAAAATTCCTAAACTTTTTAAGTTTGCAGGAGAGAGTGGGGAATCGACTGTCAAACATATTGCACGGTATACAATAGAAATGGGGGAGTTGGCCACTGTTGAAGGCATTAAAATGATATTCTTCCCAAGTTCCCTTACAAAGAATACTTTTTCCTGATTCTCAACATTGAGATCAAACTCAATCCACTCTTGGGCTTAATTAGAAAGAAGCTTTCATGATCAATTCTTTAGAGGAGATTTGAATGTGAGACTTTCAGATCTCTTTAATATCAAAAGAATGTACAACGAAACTGTGGATGATTATCTTGCTAGGTTTCGACAAATGAGGAGTAGATGTTTTACTCCTATACCTGAGGTCGAAATAGTAAAGATAGCTGCAGGAAGCTTAGATTATTACATAAGAAAGAAATTAGTGAATCAACATGTAGTTGATCTAGCTCAATTGGGAGAGAAAGTCAGGCAAATTGAGCAATTAAAGACTGAAAAGTTAGAAAGACAAAGAAATTTCTTAAAAGAGAGAAAACCAACTTTGTTGGATTAGAAGAATCTGACGAAGAAGTTACAAGTCCTGACAAATTTGAAGTAAACCTTGCTAAGTTGAAAAATGGTCTTTCTTATGTTTGTCGGGCTCTACAGCCTACAAGAAATAAGAAGAAAATGAGTTATGTTAATAAAAAAATATATTCGTTTGATATTACAAAAGCCGACTAATTTTTTTATACTTTGTTAAAACACAAGCAAATCAAGTTGTCGGATAATCATAGGCTTTTAAAGCCTGATGAAATTAAAGACCGAAAATATTGTAAGTTTCATAATATCATTGGTCATGTAACTAATGAATGTATACAATTTAGGGACGTAATTCAGAAAGTACTCATGGAAGGAAAACTCAAGTTTGCTGACAAATAGAGAAGTGAAATAAAGGTTGACACAGAGTCATTTGGTAAACAAGTGTCAAACGTGGAAGGCCAAGTTCTTTTGAACATTGGCATGATTAACATTTAAGCCAAAACCCAAGAATTGGCATAATACTCTTAATCAAGTTCTGTGGGCATATAGAAATTCATTAAGAGAAGCGACGGGCACATCACCATACAAGTTGGTATATGGTCATGATGCAGTATTACCCATCGAAATTAATCTTCAATCAGTTCATATTAAAAAACAAGACGAGTTACCAGTTGAACATTATTGGGACTTGGTGTTTGATGAGTTAAACGAATTGAGTGATGAAATATTAATTACCTTGGAAAACTTAATTCGACAAAAAGAGAGAATTGTAAAATTTTATGATAGTCGAATTAAGTACAAATCTTTTAAAGTTGATGATTTGGTTTGGAAGGTGATTTTGCCCATGGATAGAAATTGTCGAGAATATGGGAAATAGTCTCCAAAATGGGAAAGACCATTCAAAATTATTCAAGTGTTTTCTAGAAATGCTTATGCACTTGTCGAGATTAATTATGGTTTAAGGATTAAATCTATAAATGGCAAATATTTAAAGCCATATAAACCGACAATGTGTGAAGTAAAGATTGGCAATGAATAAATAAGAAAAATTTTCTTGTTCCTTCAAGATACTTGGCAATTACAAGTTATATTGTCGAGATAATCTAAGTCAATAGAAAACACAATTTTTTGTCGGGTAGGCTAAACTGACAGATACTAAATATATTTCATGTTTGTCGGGTAGGCTAAACTGACAGATATTAAATATATTTCAAGGCTACATCTTCCTTAGAGCTTCCTAAGAAGTTTATAGTGATTCTTTGTCAGCTAGAGCGGACTGATAGTCAGGCTCCAGAGATTGTATTTTGATAATAAGGGCTTTAACTTTACTTCCTAGTTGACAAAAATCACTTTGAATCTTTTGTTGAAAATTGAGTTATCTGTTATAAAATTTTGTCTTTCTTCAGAAGCTGTCGAAAGCCAAAACTTTGGGGGGCATTTGTTAGATGATGAATTTTAATTTTGGATTTGACGGAGAAAATGCCTCAAGTGTACAAATGTGAGGCTACCTTTCGATGAAAAATAACATGACAGAGAATGATGAAAGATGTTAGCCATAATGTGACTTGGTGACGAAAATGGCTAAATTACAATTTGACAGAATCAATGTTGACAGGAGAACATTATTTGACAAGAATGGCTAAAAGCCAAGTTCTGTCGAATGATGCATAAAGCTGTCGAATATGCTAGAAGATCAGTTCTGTCAAATGATGCATAAAGTTATCGAATATGTTAGAATATCAATTCTGTCAAATGATGCATAAAGCTGTCGAATATGCTAGAAGATCAGTTCTGTCAAATGATGCATAAAACTGTCGAATATGTTAGAAGATCAGTTCTATCGAATGATACATAAAGCTATCGAATACGTTCTGTCGAATAATGTATAAAGCTGTCGATGATGTTAGAAGAGTCAAGGCCCCTACTTTGAAATCAGAATAAGCAGTTATGTCTAAATGTTTCAATTTAGATATAATGTTGTTGGGGGTGAAATATTCAAGTTCCAATTCGATAGCTGGATGTTGATATTGGAAAAAAATATTCTAAGTGTTGAACCGACGAAAGTACTAAATGGTCAGAAATTCTAATTCGATGAATTTTGTTGATATTGGAAGAATCTTCTAAGTGTTGAGCCGATGGAAGTGCTAAATGGTGAGCCAACGGAAGTGTTGAATGGTCGAAAGATCCAATGCAGAAACTGGATATTGATGTCAGACAAGTGATTAATCCGACAGGGTTGCATTTCCCAAGTAATTGAACTGAAAAAAAATGTTAAAATGATCAAGAATTGGTTTTGTCGAAAGTTGGGCAAAGTGCTAGTGTCAAATATGTGGCATAACTGCCATATACGTGTCTAATTTTTAGGAGTCAGTTATTTTCATAGTTTACCTAAAAATATTAGGATTCACGATGTACAAAGAGTTGGATACTTAATTGAAATCCTAAACATATCACTCAAGCAGATACACGGATACAAATCAAGTATTCCTTCCACTCTTTACTTTCAAGCAAGTTAAATTTCCATGCAATTTACATTCAACTTTTTTATATTTCTGTACTTGTCCTTCAATTTCCTTTACTTTTCTTACACTTTAAATTCACGTTCTTTACTTTCACTGCACATTTAAACTTTCTGCACTTTACATTTCTGTACTTTATTTTCCTTGCACTTTATATTCTATTGTCATTTACATGCTTTCTTTTAAACTTCTGCTCTTTAATTTTCTGCATCAGCTTCTTCAATTTATCAAAGCTTTCTTTTTTAAACTTCTATTTATTTCTTTAAACTTGCATTAAAGCTTCTTTTATTTATTTTAAGTTAATTCTCAAATCCTACGAGACTACCGCATAACTCGGTACCCACATTCATCTGATTTTCATTATTTGTTTGTTGATAACACTGTATTTTATACATTTTGTAATCCTCTCACTAGACTTCTTAAGGTTCAATTAGGCTTAATTAAGTTGATTTTGACACATTTTATGATTTTGAGCCGAATTGGATAATTAAATAAATTATTGCATAAATTAACCGTAATTATCTCTTTAGAAGTATTTAGTAAACTGGCTATAATTTGAGTTTCAAATATCTGATTGATGTGATTTTGGTCTTGTGGGAAAGCTTAGACAATTCTCTACAACTTTGTTGAACATTTTTCCAGAATCGAACTCCTTGGAGGTGATATTGGGCTTTGAAGTCAAAATAGAGGAGCTGAAACTAGGTCTAAACACTCTGCAGTAATTGGACCATATCTTGAGTTCTAGGAATGATTTTGAACTGAAACTAAAGTCATTTTAAAATAAATATCCAGGCCTACAACTTTCATGAAGACCACTTCTCTCAAAAATGAAAAAATGATTGGATGCACGGCTGTGCATTTACTCAATTATTATTTTAAAAAAAAAAGAAAATAAAAAAACGTCATGGATAACGTTTAGAACTTAATCATGCAGGTTACTGTGCATTGCGCAAGCATTTGAATTCTTATAAATAGGCAATTCATTTCAAATGGGAGGACGTGCGCACGCTGGGGGGAAATTCTGAGGAATTTCCTCCTCCTCCAATTTCTTTTCTCTTTTTTTCTTTTTTCTCTCTTTTTAGTCATGTGTAAATAAGTTTCATTTCTTGGGTTAAAGTATGAAACTCTTGATAATAAAATAAGGTTAGATTTATTCTCTCTTGTGTTTTAATGATTTATTTTTCTAGTATTCTTTATATGTATTATATTTTGATTCGATAATTTAAAATCACGGGTAATGACGAAATACTTCATCATTGTAAAGAAGAATTTTAATTTATTATAAACAAAATATTAAGACAAATAATACTTTAACTTATTTACAAGTGGTGGTAATAATTAAAGGAAATATAATATAATTACATATATTATTTTATTTAGTATTGTATTTTATTTCCAATCAATTTAGAAACTCTCCTATGTATGAACCTGAGTTCTTGATTTGTTGTAGACAAGAGATTGACACAATGAATACTTTAACTCATTTATGAGTGATGATATTAATAGATGATTAAAGAAAACATAATATAATTGCTTATATTATTTTAATGGACTTTTAACGTTGTATTTTTCGATTGGAACCTCTATGTTGCAAGGATTCTAATTGAGTTATAAAAAGAATTAATCTTACATTTCATTTATTTACCAAGAGTGGATCTTTTTACCCAAGTAAATAATTTTTATCGTAATCACAAAATATTTACTTCACTTTAATTTTCAACAATTCCTGTGGATCGACCTCGATTTAGAGAAATTTATTACTTGAGACAACTGCATTTGAATTTGCAAATCTACAATTAAAAAGTGTCATCAAGTTTTTGGCGTCATTCTTCTGGGATTTGTTTTGAAGAATAAATTTACGGTGTAAATATTTTTGTATATAGTAAAAAGTAAATAGTCGTGAATAGTGTGTGAATAGTATGTAATAGTAACGTTAATAGTATGAATAGTAAAAAATAAATAATAATAATAATAATAATAAATTTAAATGAATAGTGTGAATAGTATAAATAGGGTAAATAATATGTGAATAGTATAAATAGTAAAAAAGTAAAAAAATTATAATAATAATATAAAAATAATAAAATTAAAAAAAGATGTGTGAATAGTGTGAATAGTAAAATAGTAAAAAAAAGTAAAAAGTAAAAAAAAAAAGAAAAGTTTATATATTTAAAAAATGAAAATAAAAAAAAAAAAAAAAAAGAAGGTGGTCACACTCGTGACCACCCAAAAAAAAAAACCAAAAAATTATTAAAAAACAAAAAAACAAAAAAGGACAAAAAAAAAAAAATAATGGGGACAAGGTTGTCCCCCTTGAAAAATAAGAAAAAGGTGGTCACGGGTGTGACCACTCAAAAAAAAAAAAAAAAGAATTGGTGGACAAGGTTGTCCCACGCGAAAGAAAAAAAAAACCAAAAATAATAAAAAAATAAAAAAAAGTTAAGCCTTTTATTTTTTTGTACATATTAACTTAGTGGAGGAAATTCTCTCTTTTATTTTTCAGTACATACTAACTTTGTGGGAGAAAATCTCCTTTTAATTTTCTCGTATATATTAACAAAAAGGTAATTCTTCCTTTTAATTTCTGCGTATTAAATGGGTACATCTCCTTTTAATTTTTGTATATACTAATTTTTGTGGGGAAATCTCTCCTTTTAATTCTTATACATATTAACAATGTGGGGAAATTTTCCCTTTTATTACTAACGTACTAACTTAGCGGGGAAACTCTCCTAATCTCTTTATAATCTGTGTCATTAATGAAATAATCTTTCTTCTTCTTCTTCTCTCTCTCTTGAGCAAAAAATCGACTTGCCGATTCTCTCGATTTTCATATTTTAAATTTATTTTTTACACTTTATTTTCGTATTTTATTTTTTGCACACTTTATTTTTTTGTTATTTATTTTCTCATTCATTTATTTTTGTTTTTATTTTTTTGTCATTTATTTTTGTTTACTAACTTACTAACTTACTAACTTTCTTACTAACTATCTAACTTTTTACTATACTCACTTTTAACATTTTAATTTATCTGCATACTAACTTTTTATTTATTTTTTGCTTATTAACTTATTTGGTGGTTAGTTTATACCACACTTTTGTTAATATTTATTTACTAAGTGTTAATATATATATTTGGTGGTTGGTTTATTACCTCACCTTTGTTATTTTTTTTATTTGGTAGTTGATTATTACCACACCTTTGTTAAATATTTATTTGGTGGTTGGTTTATTACCACGCTTTGTAAATATTTATTTGGTGGGCATTTTTTTACCACACATTTGTATTTTTTTTTTTTTTTATTTTTTTTATTTTTCTATTTCTTCTTCTATTGTGTCATGTGTAATTAAATTTGTGTGTTTTTAGGGTAAAGACGTAACTTGATTCAATTAACATGTATTAAGATTGGAATTCTAATTAATTCTTTTCTACTCAATTTGAGTGCCTATTATGGTTCATAATGCTTTTATGAATTGGCCACTCATAAATTGATCTAGTGGGTATATGTGTAACCCGAAATGTTTGCATATGACCTAGACCATAAATAATAAAGTGCCATGATTTATAATCATCTAGGAATGGAGGTTATAGGTTGTGTAGGAGAACTGTGGTATTTTTTCATGAGAATCCATAGAGTAAAAGTCATGCCTTTAAATGTTTTTAAATTACTGATTCTCCCCATCAATTGAATGATTAGAAATTGATTAGAAGGAAGGTCCCAAAACTATTCTATTGTCTATGATAGATTATTGAATCAAGTGAAGTTTGATCCCTAGTATTCTAATTTCATGTGTTTTCATTTCAAAATAAAAATACAAAAAAATACAAAAAAAACTTTGTTTTCTCTTTTTCTTCTTAATTTCGTGTGTCTTAGTGTTTATTTTTTCTTTTCTTTTTAAATAGTCAACTTTATTTTGACCTTTTGGTCACTCGTCGATTTTCTCAACAAGTTTTTGTAAACCTAGGTTGATACGGTGGATTTTATTGCTTCAAGAATTCAAAATGAGCCAAAAATGTTTTGTTCATACTTACAGTAGGCTCACTTTTTTTTAAATTACACCTATCAATGATTTTTTTTCTCTGATGAATTTTTAATTTCATGTATTGGTTTGCCAAAATTATCAATTTTTCTTGTAACAAGCGAAATTGTTCTTTGTGGATGGTTTTCACAAATAAAAAAGATAAAATATTTTTCATTAAAGAATGACCTGAGTAAGGAGTCATTAGGTGAAATCTTTTTGACTCTTGAGACGCATTCTTGTGAATTTGTGCAGTGTGAATTTATTAATTTGTGGAATCTCTTCAAAGGCAAGTAAGCGCATTACAGTCTTGGGAATCTGACTCAAAAAGACCTTGTTTGTCAATTTATAAGAAAATTGGATGGGAAACTTATCCTGGACTCATAGAAGGCGTTTAAGCCGTTACTGGAAGTAAAATCAGAGGAAGATGTGAGCCACAATCACAACTACATGTATATATTTTCTTGTATATCTTCTTCTTATGACAGCCCTGATCCAGTAGCAGCTCAGATAGATTGGTCAGAAAGAAATGTTGCGGGAAGCAGTAAGAAAAGCAAGCCAGTTCAGACACTCCAATTGTTTAAATAATTGCAAGCTTTGGTTTTGTTTATCATATTTTGTTTCTGTTTATATTTGTGTGGAGTTTCTCTTTTCAGTAATTGCGGTAACAGGTACTATCTTCTATCTTTTTCCTTTCTATTTTTTAACATTGAGGACATTGTTGTGATCTAGTTGGGGGGAAGGATAGTTGTGTAAAAAAATGTATATAAAAAATAAAAAAAATAAAAAAATAGTAAGTGTGTTTATGTTTGTCATGTGTAGAGTTGTGTAAAAAAAACCCAAAAAAAAAAAATTAGGAAGTGTATGTATTAATATGTTTGTTTTGTTTATATGTTTGTCAGTAACTACTAAACCAGTTAAGGATGACAGAGTAAGGAGTAAATTTTACTCTTGAGACGCATTTTAGTTGGGGTAGACAATTAGTTTGTGTGGAAGTAGCAACTCAAATTCAGAAAAATTTGCATGATTGAGTAAATTGTCTTCTTTCTTAAAATTCACATGCTTGGTTATGGATGTTGAATTGGTGGACTGAGAATGATAGAATTATGCCTTGTGAGATTTTGAGCCTATTGATGAATGAATTGAACATTTGTACCATTCTCTTCTTTCTTGTGTGAATTTCACTCATGGAATTGTTACTCTAGAACTTGCTTTGATTCTTTTTTAGACTATATTTTCATATGCATATATAAAAATGATTGAGGTATTTTCTTGAATTAACTACTTTGACCAAATAGTCAACCTTGCATATTTTCCTTTGCTTAACCCCTTTGAGCTTATTTGACCATTCTTTGTTTCGAACTCATTATGTGTCTTAAATGAAAAATCATGTTCTTACTTAGCCTTAAGGAATAAGAGAGCATTAACTTTGTTATTAGATGAGTTCTTGAACAAGTGTGGGGGTGAGTGTACCGAATGGTTAAAAAAAATGTATATATGATGTTCTTCTTCTAAAAAAAATCAAAAAAATAAAAAAAAATAAAATAAAAATAAAATAAAATAAAAATAAAAAAAATGTAAAAAGAAGAGGGACAACAAGGTAATAAAGGAAAGGAAAAGAATATGTAAAGGGAATTTGTATTAGGTGGAGTTGGGATGAACTTTCTGCTTGTTAATTGAACTCAGCTCTTATGCTCTTTTATTCTTTGGTATTTAACTTGTCATATCCATATTACCTCCTCCTTTACCTTGACCTTATTACAACCTTGAATAAAGTCCTCATGATTTGTGTGTGCATGTGTTTTGAGTAGTGGAGAAGTAAAAGATAAGTAAGCTTATGGTAGTGCAATTTTCATGAGTTGAATAAAGTGAAATACCTACCTTTTAAACACTTGAGGGATTGAGAGTGAATCTTGTGAAGATCTATCATTCTTGATTCATTCTTTTCAACTGAAGTTTCCTTACTTGTTGGTTTGAGATGCGAAGAAATGTTACCTCATGACTGTTTTGATCCCTTGATTGTCTAGTTGCTCTTCTTGAGTCATTGAATCCTTTAGAGTTTTTTAGTTTTTGAGTTTGTGTTGTTTTTCTTTATTCCTTAGTTTTTATCTTTTGTATTTTGCCCAGGAGTGCAAAAGTTAAGTGTGGGGGAATTTGATAATACTGTATTTTATACATTTTGTAATCCTCTCACTAGACTTCTTAAGGTTCAATTAGGCTTAATTAAGTTGATTTTGACACATTTTATGATTTTGAGCTGAATTGGACAATTAAATAAATTATTGCATAAATTAACCTTAATTATCTCTTTAGAAGTATTTAGTAAACTGACTATAATTTGAGTTTCAAATATCTGATTGATGTGATTTTGGTCTTGTAGGAAAGCTTAGACAATTCTCTACAAGTTTGATGTTGAACACTTTTCCAGAATCGGACTCCTTGGAGGTGATATTGGGCTTTGAAGTCAAAATAGAGGAGCTGAAACCGAGTCTAAATACTCTGCAGTAATTGGACCATATCTTGAGTTCTAGGAATGATTTTGGACTGAAACTAAAGTCATTTTAAAGTAAATATCCAGGCCTACAACTTTCATGAAGATCACTTCTCTCAAAAATGAAAAAATGACTGGACGCACGGCTGTGCATTTACTCAATTATTATTTTAAAAAAATAAAAAAAAAATAAAAAAACGTCATGGATGACGTTTAGAACTTAATCATGCAGGTTACTGTGCATTGAATTTGCCTATAAATAGGCAATTCATTTCAAATGGGAAGACGTACACTTCGGGGAAGGGGAAATTCTGAGGAATTTTCTCCTCCCTCCAATTTTCTTTCTCTCTTTTTTTCTCTTTTTCTCTCTTTTTAGTCTATGTGTAAATAAGTTTCAGTCTACTTGGGTTAAAGTGTGAAACTCTTAATAATAAAATAAGGTTAGATTTATTCCTCTCTTTACTTTAATGATTTATTTTTCTAGTATTCTTTATATGTATTATATTTTGATTCGATAATTTAAAATCTCAGGTGACAGACGGGAATACTCCATCCTTGTAAAGATGAGTTCTTGATTTATTGTAGACAAAATATTGGCACAGTGAATGCTTTAACCCATTTACAAGTGGTGGTAATAATTAAAGGAAATATAATATAATTACGTATATTATTTTATTTCGTATTGTATTTTGTTTCCAATCAATTTAGAAACTCTCCTTGTAAACTGGAGTTCTTGATTTGTTGTAGACAAGAGATTGGCACAATGAATGCTTTAACTCATTTATGAGTGATGATATTAATAGATGATTAAAGGAAACATAATATAATTACGTATATTATTTTAATGGACTTTTAACGTCGTATTTTCCGATTGGAACCTCCATGTTGCAAGGATTCTAATTGAGTTATAAAAGGAATTAATCTTATCTTTCCTTTATTTACCAAGAGTGGATCTTTTTACCTAAGTAAATAATTTTTACCGTAGTTACAAAATATTTACTTCACCTTAATTTTCAACAATTCCCTGTGAATCGACCTCGGACTCACCGAGAAATTTATTACTTGAGACAAACTGCATTTGGGTTTACAAATGCTACAATTAAAAAGTGTGCATCATTTATCGGACTTGGTATTAACCAAAAAACACTGTAAACACCTCTATAATCTGTATATAAAATGTACGAGAACCAACATGCAGTGTGTGTGAAAAATTAAGTAGGTGGGAGAGTGAAATGTGAATGTAAGTGTAGTGTAAGTGGCGTGGTGAGGTGCAGAAAATATGGTGGCATGGGTTGGAGGCGTGTTGCGAGAAAAATGGGAAAAAACTAGGGAATGGAGTATTTGGGGTTTGGATTGAAATTACAGATGTTATTTGGCAGTATACTTTTTCTTTACCTGCATCTCTTCTTAATTTTTGTTTCTTCTCGCTTTTACTTTTTTGGGGAGTATTAAATAGAAATGTTGGACTGCAGAGCTACAGATGTTAATTGGCTCTATGTTTTTCTTTTACCTGCATCTCTTCCTAATTTTTGTTTCTTTTAGCTTTTCTTTTTTTATATATTTTTCTTTATTATCATTTTTATTACTAGATTTTAAAAACATGATAAAACAAAGAGAATAAAATAAAACAAGAAAGAGCTTCGACCAAAAAAATGTTCAAAATATTGGAATTAAGCACTAAATTTATTAGTACCTGTCCGACAGTGGCCACTATGGACGGTGGTCTCTTGGTCTTAATCCATGGTTGTTTGTGCAGACATTATTTTTAGTAGCTTATTAATTAGTTGCTTATTTCCTAGAACTAGATTTAATGTATAGAAGCTCCTATATATATTTCTGTCCATGTAAACATTCAATTTTGAGATTGAATATACAATATTCATATTCTTCATATTCTAATATGGTATCAGAGAAGTTCCGATCCAGGACTGTCTCTATTTTTCGCTGAGCCTTTTTTCGGTCAACCTTCATTGCCAACCCATCTCTATTTTTTTTTTGCCTTCATTGCCGTTTTCTTTTGGCCTTCATTGCCCCCAAACAGTGCCAAACAATATCTGAACAGTGCCAAACAAGTCGAACAGTACCCAACAGTGCTGAACAATACATAAACAGTGTCGAACAGTACCACACAGTACCCAACAGTGCCGAACAGTACGCAACAGTGCCAAGTAGTACCCCAACAGTGTTGAACAGTACCAAACAGTACTGTTTGATTACGTCTGTTTCCAGTAGTCCTGTTTTTGTTTCTCACAATGTTAACCGAATGTGACGTTTCAAACGTCTCTCTACACAGCCTTAAAAAACTCTCAGGTACTTGTTCTGTGACTTATTCAAGTAAGTTACCTTTTTTCGGTGGATTCAATGTCTCGGGTACAATTTTTACCAATTCCTGGATTGTGAATTTAGGAGCAACAAACCATATGACCAACAACCCCACTATATTTTTCACCTATTCTTCATGCTCAAGCAGTAAGAAAATATCCACAGTTGATGTTTCCTTGATCACTATAGCCGGTGTAGGAGATGTCCAACTAAGTCCCCTAGTGCCCTTAAAAAATGTCATTCATGTTCCTAAACTGTCCACATATCTGATTTCTATTCAAAAATTAATTAAAGATTTATCTTGCAAAGTGATTTTTTACAATGATCATTGTGTTTTTCAGGACAAGGATTCGGGGAAGATGATTGGACGTGCTAGGGAGCAGGATGACCTCTACCTCCTTGAAGCACCTTGTCAGGTAAACAAGACCAAGAACGGACTTGGACACCAATATTCTTTTACCTCAGAACTTCTTTCAACCAAAAAAGATACAATTTGGATCATTCACCGTAGATTAGGCCATCCTTCCTTTTTTATTGTTAAAAGTCTCTTTCCAGCTTTGTTTGAAGGTCTTGATGTTGAACAATTCCATTGTGAAGTATGTGAACTTGCTAAACATAAGCGTGTCAATTTTTCAATTAGTAATACAAGAAGTTCTGTTCCTTTTTCTCTTATTCACAGTGATGTTTGGGGTCCCTCTTCCATTCTTAATGTCTCTAGGACAAGATGGTTTGTATCTTTTATTGATGACCGTACACGAGTTATCTGGATTTTTCTGCTCAAACACAAGTTTGATATTAGTACTGTTCTCCTAAATTTTTGTTCCATAATTAAAAATCAATTTGGGGTAGGTATTAAATGATTCAGGTCCGATAATGCTAATGACTACTTTAATCAGACTTTTATGCACTTTTTCCAAAAAGAAGAAATAATCCATGAATCTTCATGTGTTCATACCCCACAACAGAATGGGTTAGCAGAGCGAAAATATGGTCATCTTCTTGAAAAAACCCGAGCCTTATTATTTCAGAGAAATGTCCCTAAGTCCTTATTGGGGGAAGCTGTTCTGACTTCTACTTATCTTATAAATCGCTTGCCCACTAAAGTCTTGGGGTTCAAGAGTCCTATGGATGTCCTCTCTACTTTCTATCCTGATCTACATACTTCCAATAATCTTGTCCTTAAAATTTTTGGATGTGTATCTTTTGTCCATATTTACAGTCCAAACAGGGGAAAACTGGATCCAAGGGCTCTAAAGTGTATTTTTTTGGGCTATTCTTCGACCCAGAAAGGGTACAGATGTTATCACCCTCCATCTAGAAAATTCTATGTCTCTAGGGATGTTACATTCAGTGAAGAAGAGCCCTATTTTTTCCATCCTTATCTTTAGGGGGAGAAGTCAATGAAGGATGATAAGGCAGATTTCCTGCTTGATATGTCCTTACTTCCTGTGTCTCATGGTCCTCCTCTTGACCTTCCTCCTATTATCCATGATCCTCCTTCTGAAGTCAATAATGCTGAACCTGTGTCTGAATCTGTGTCCAAAACCATTCTTGACCCAGTGACTGAGTCTGCTCTTGAGAATGTAAGGTATGGTAAAGGCAAAGTGTTCACAAGAAGGAAGATGACTGTTTCTGAACTTGTGCAGGCCCAAGAGTCCAACTCGGAGCCTTCAAATGAGGTAATAATGTCTAACCCTTTATTGCAAGATGAATCTGAATTTCATATGGATAGTAGTGACCAAATTCTTCCTATAGCCATCAGGAAAGGAACCAGAGAGTGCACAAAATGGTCACTATACCCCTTTTCACGCTTCTTGTCCTTCGAGAATTTTTCACCATCCCATAAAAACTTTCCTTATAAGCCCAAATACCATTGCCATCCCTACCCGAGGCCTTGTCCAATGAAAAATGGAAATAAGCCATGAATGAGGAGATGGAGGCATTGGAAAAGAATAAAACTTGAGAGCTAGTGCAGTTACTAGCAGGAAAGAAAAGTGTGGGCTGTAAATAGGTGTAAACTGTAAAATATAGAGCAGATGGATTCATAGAGAGGTATAAGGCACGATTAGTTGCCAATGGGTATACCCAAACTTATGGAATTGATTACTAGGAGACTTTTGCACCAGTTGCAAAGATGAACACAGTTCGAGTATCATTGGCATTAGCAGCTAATTATGGTTGAGATTTACAGCAGTTTGATGTCAATAATGCTTTCTTACATAGAGATCTCGAAGAAGAAGTCTACATGGAGGTCCCACCAATATATAGGAGGAATTTGCATGCTAATACTGTGTGTAAGTTGAAAAATGCCTTATATGGCCTCAAGCAATCACCACGAGCGGATAAAATACTTTGTTAAACTATGGGGTACAAACAAAGTCAAGGGGATCACACACTATTTGTTAAACACTTTCCTTCAGGAGGAGTCACAGCTCTCTTGGTGTATATTGATGACATAATTGTAACAGGAGATGATGATAAGGAGAAACATGTTCTGAGTCAGTACTTAGCCAAGGAGCTGGAAATTAAAGCATTAAGGAGGTTAAAATACTTTCTTGGAATTGAGGTTGCTCATTCTAGGAAAAGTATATTCATCTCTTAACAAAAGTATGTTATGGATCTCCTAAAAGAAACAGGTCATACAACATGCAAACCAGTAACTACTCTGATAGATCCCAATATGAAACTTGGACAGGCAGAGGAAGATGTTGCAGTTGATAGAGAAATGTATCAGCGTCTAGTGGGAAGACTTATTTATCTATCCCACACACGACCGGATATAGCATATGCAGTTAGTGTGATTACCCAATTTATGCACAGTCCAAAAGAATCTCATTTGCGAGCAGCATATCGAGTGTTATAGTACCTTAAGGGAACACCAGGAAAATGCATTCTATTTAAGAGAAATGAAGGAGTGGTACTTGAAGCATATACCGATGCGGATTATGCTGGATCACCAGTGGACAGAAGGTCAACTACAGGATATTGTACTTTTCATGGTGGAAGTCTGGAGACTTGGAGAAGTAAAAAAATAGAATGTGGTAGCACGATCTAGTGCGGAAGCAGAATTCAGAGTTATGGCTCAAGGTGTGTGTGAGCTACTATGGTTAAAAATCATTCTTGAAGATCTGAAGATTAAGTGAGATGGTTCGATGATACTTTATTGTGATAACAAGTTTGCAATCAGCATTGCTCATAATCCGGTGCAACATGATCGAACGAAGCATATTGAGGTTGACAGACATTTTATCAAAGAAAAATTAGAGAGTGGTTTAATTTGTACACCCTATATTTCTACACATGGTCAGCTTGCTGATGTACTTACAAAAGGGTTGAATAGTCTAGCATTTCAAACTATTGTATCTAAGCTGGGAATGGAGAATGTATATTCACCAGCTTGAGGGGGAGTGTTGGACGGTGGCCACTATGGACGGTGGTCTCTTGGTCTTATTCCACGGTTGTTTGTGTAGACATTATTTTTAGTAGCTTATTAATTAGTTGCTTATTTCCTAGAACTAGATTTAATGTATAGAAACTCCTACTGTCCATATAAACATTCAATTTTGAGATTGAATATACAATATTCATATTCTTCATATTCTAAGAGTACCTGACCCGTGAGGCAAAATAAATTTTTTTACACAAATTTTGGTATCAACATAATTTCTTGAACGATGCCAAAATCCATTGTCAATCTTATATCAAGTATCTCTCTACCTACTATGCAAGTCAATGACAAAGAAGAACCAACAAAGGTAGGTTAGTAGATGTCGTCTCATAGAAGGCAAATTAAGCCCAATGGGGTATTATGAAGGGAAAGATTCCATTGTCACCAGTAGTCACCACAAGAGCAGATCCCATTCCTGAAATGATGAAATCGATTTGCATCTCTCACAACAATCTCTCGCTGAAATACCTTTGATATATATTTGATTGCATTATGGCAATCTCCACACACTCTAAGGTTTTTAATTACCCTTAATTTGGTGGATGGCATTGTTCTTATAAGCCCATAAGCTATTGCTAGCTTCTCACTATGATAATATAGAACACTCTCTTTTTCTTCTTCTTCTATATCAAGAAGTGCAAAGTCTGTATCAGGGACATATCCTTCTTCTCTTATCCTTTTCATAACATACTCAACTTTATTATAAATCAAATCAGTTTCTTCATGTGATCTATCGCCAGCTACAAACAAATGCACCTTGTTCTTCATATCTACCCAACTAAATCCTGGATCCTTCTTTACATTTATTCTTTTCATCATATTTCTAGCACTCACCGCATTTTCCCATTGGTTAGCAGCTGCATAAATATTGGATAAAAGAACATAAGCTGCTGAATCAGACGGTTCCAAGGCAAAAAGCTTTTCTGCTACACGCTTTCCTGTCTCTTTGTCTCCCTGAACCCTACATGCATTAAGGAGAGTTCTATACATTGAAGCAGAAGCTTCAAACGGCATTGATGAGACCACCTTTTCAGCTTCTTGAATACGCCCCGCACGGCTAAGGGCATCAACAAGACAAGAATAGTGCTCAATTTCAGGTTCAATTCCATAGTTTTTCTGCATAGAATAAAAATTGTCATAGGCTTCAGATACCAAACCAGAATGACTACAGGCAGAAAGGACCCCTATAAAAGTAACTCTATCTGGCGTTGCACCCCTAGATTTCATATCTTTGAAAAGGTAGAGGGCTTCCTCCGCGTTCCCATGTTGAGCTAATCCTACCATCATGGCATTCCACAAGGCAATACTCTTCATGTTCATTCTTTTAAATAGACTGTATGCATCTTCTATGTTCCCACACTTGGCATACATGTCAACAAGTGAGGTCATGACAAAAGGATCCAAAGCACAGTTCAACTTTAGAACATTTGCATGAATCTGTCTCCCCTGTTCCAATGCTGTTAGAAGAGAGCTAGCCTTGACAAGGGTAGCAAAGGTATACTCGTCAGGTTGCACCCCAGCAAGTCTCATCTGATGGTATGTAAAAAGAGCATGCTCCTCGTCTCCATTTTCCACACATCCTGAAATCATAGTTGTCCACGCAACATCATCTGGCGAAGGGATCTCACTGAAAACTCTGCGTGCATGTTCCATCTCTCCACATTTTAGATACATGTCCAGAATACCACTAATGACAAACAAATCTAAATCAAACCTCCTTTTTATAACAACAGCATGAATTTGCTTCCCTTGTTCAAGCCCCACCAAGCACCCAGCAGCTTTAGCTGCATTTGCCAGAGTAATCTGATCTGCCCTCTCTCCACTTTCATGCATTAGAATGAAGAGCCTCAATGCTTTGTGATAGCTATTACTCACTATGTACCCATACATCATAGCATTCCAAGATGCCAAATCAAATCCATCTTGGTTATGAAAAAGAAATTCGGCCTCTTCCATCTTTCCACTCTTAGAATAGACATCAATTAGAGCTGTTGAAACAAATGAATCAATGATGATACCAGCTTTCATTGCATGAGTATGAATCTGTTTACCAAGATAGAAGCCTTCTTTAAGAGAGGAGCAAGCCCTCAAAACACTTGCAATGGTGAATTGATCTGGCAACAGGCCACTGCGTAATGAATCAATGAACAAGCTTACGGACAACTCGTCTAAACCACTCATTGCACAACCAGATATCATCGTGTTCCATGATATTAAATCCACTTCTTTCATTTGACTGAACATAATTTTTGCATAATAAATAGAACCTGCCTTAATATACATATTGAGAAGGCTATTTGCAACAGAGACAACTTGGTCCAACCCCGATCTCACAACAACACTGTGAATCTGTTTTCCCAGTTCAAGATGGTTTACACTCGCAACCACAGACAGGATCACAACTAACGTCGTGCTGTCATATGCTACTTGTGATTTGATCATATCTATAAAACAATCAATAGCTTCCCAAGCTTCTCCTGCTTGGAGATATTCAGACAATGTCTTGTTCCACACAATTACATCCGAATCATCATCACACAGAAACAATTTTGTGGCATAAGCTCGAACCTGCTTTAACTGCCATTCAAAAACAGTTCTACTAACACCCATAAGAACACCACGGACACTAATGTCATCAGGACGCAGCCCGCTCCGGTGAAATGTGGAGAAGAGAAGCAAAGCTTCATCCTCAAGACCCATTTCCACGTATGCCTTGATCATCACGTTCCACAGCACCACGTCCCTCACAGGCATCCCATCAAACAAAACACGGGCCTCTCTGATTCGTTGAAATTTCGCGTATATATTCACCAAAGCACCAGCCACAAACACATCCCATTCTAATCCAATCTTAACAGCATACCCATGAAGGGCCTCAGAAGCCCAAGCACAACCAGAGAGCAAGCACATCTTGAACACAGGAGCCAAAGTGTGACGAGTGGTCAAGACCACAGATTTACGGAGGAGACGGAAAAGGCGAAACCCCTCTTGAGTGTTGTCGGCATCAGCATCTGCGGCATGCGCATACGCAGCAAGAATGGCGTTCCATGTAACGAGGTCTCTTTCAGGCGTTATATCAAACAGTTGGCGTGCAGAGGATAACGACCCGCATTTGCCGTACATTGTGATGAGGTTGTTGGTTAGAAAACGATCCGTGTGCTGACCGGAGGTTAAAATGCGCGCGTGGGCACGCTTTCCGAGGAGCAAATCGGATGCGGCGATGACGTCGCGGAGGAGGGAGAAGCATTGAGAGAGGGAGGAAAATGGCGAGGAACGAAGGAGGTAAGGTTTGGGGTGTGGGAGAGAAGCCAATGGGATGAGCAAATGCATGTTGGGAAAGGGAATTCATTATTGTGGATGTTGGGTACAACAACTACAAACCAAGTTTGGAGAAGTAGTGTTGTTGATGTTACAGTTAGCCGTTTGAAAGAGATGCAGCATTCTGGGACTGGGAACCAACCAAAGGAACCAGTTTGCCATCCAAGTCCACCAATCTCAAAACTGTGAAGAGGTTCCGTTTTTGGCTTGCTAATGGGGGCGATGTTGGTTAACTTGGTTTCTTAAATCAAAAAATTGAAATTCGTTTCATATATCACATATTTATTTTGTGCACAGTTTCTGCAAATTACTTATTATTTTTGGCAAAAATCATATCATTTATTAATAATGAGAAAAGCAATAAAAAGGCCAACAGTGGGTGGTACAAATGGTAACTCCTGGACAGTTACCTTTAATCTTAAATTTTTTTTCAACAAAAAAAAAGGAGAGATGAGAGGTGATAAATTCTCTAATCAAACCTCAACATCATCAAGCTTAAGAACCTAAGAAGCATTAATACTTCAAAATGGTTACTATATCAATATTTAATACATATCATATTAGATATTTTGAGATACTTCTAACTTATATCTTTTAATTAATTTAAATTTTTATGTCCATACAAGTAAAATATCACAATAATTAGATAAATAGTAATATTTTATTGTGTTTACATCTACTAAACCTATTTTATAAAACATTGATATTTTAATTTAAATTTTATATTTTTATGTTAATATTATATTAATTTTATGTTATATCATAACTATTCAATCGTATCTCCTAACCAAGGATCATCGGACAAGTTAATGAAAGCTTATTGGATGGAACTTCAACTAATGTTTTAAAGTTTACTTATGAAATGAAATAATGTTCTTTTATCAATGATAATAGCGAGGATTTACATTGACATCTACACCAATATTGAACAGATGACAGGATAGAGAATCATTTCCGACCGATCTTTTCTGGAGCATTAGCTTGCAAAACATGTCAGCAAGACGACGTAAATTAGAACCTGGAATGTTCTAAGGCCGTGATCATTGCAATCCTGCTTGATTATTTGTTGCGAGATGTAGATTGTTTGGCATTGAATCTAATTTGCAAAGTCATTGTTCTATCGTGTAATTGAATTCTATGAGTTACATCTGAATGAAAAGAAGAAAAAAGGAATTTAACAAAGAAATGTAAATTAGGGTACAAAATTAACATAAGGAAAATGATCCCATAACATGGGCTGATGTGTAGTCCTGCTGACTAATGTAATCTGATGCCGCAGCTAAACCTTAATGATACAATTCTGCTACAACCCTTCTCTTTCCCTTCTTTTCTTCCCCCAACCTCTTTTTTTTAACCTTTTCTTCAGGCTTTGGATACTGCCTAATTCACTTGCCATATACAGATACAAGAATGACTACAACAATGTCTATGTGTTCATTGTCACGAACTTTTGACTGTCAAAAACTTGTACACATTATCCTTGGCTCAATATATCACAACACGAAGTAGGCCTGGCTGAGGTTCTGTGAAGTCAAGGCCCTCTTCAAGTAGAAAACGCTGTACAGCTATTGGAAGTCTAGCAGGGGTGCGGGAACCCCTGGTATGATGACCTGTACCCACACAAATATAAACCTGCAAACGCTGCTCAGCAGCTCTGGCAGTGCTTTTCAGCACACTCAATTCATGTTTCAGAACATGAATGGCTTCACTTGCGTGCAACCCATGTAGGTCTATCATCCTCTCATGTCCTCTTCCATTGCCCTGCATCTCTGGAGCAACTGGATTTCTGAAAATTCAACACTTGTGATGACTGAGGCACAACCCAACACTTAGGAAACCAATCCGGTAATGCAAAATTTTAGAACAATGAAAAGGAACATTCTGGTTCATATAATGATATAGCACAATTTGTCCACATAATCGTTCTAGAAAGAAAGCCACTGGATAACAACTTGACATCACACACTTATTCTGAAGGGTTCAGATTGTTCACACCTCTTAACCAAGTGAGACAATCATTATCCTTCTCAATGGCTAGCAGCCAGCATAAAAAACATTTTTGGAAGAGAAACATGCAGAATGTAAAGATATATTTTAAAAGGAAAAAGGCTAATGTAAAGATATATTTTAAAAGGAAAAAGACTAGAGCCAGCTCGTCAAAAGAAACTCTCTCATATCAATATATACAGGTTGTGTGGGGGCAGCAAAATACATGTTGTCATCATGATGCCATATCAGCCTTTTTTTTAAACCAAAACTCAAGTGTAGAAGAGGAATGAAAGCATTTGGAAAACAACAAACCTCTGGCGGTAAATAGATTCTTGAGCTTTTCCATGAGCCGCTTTCATATGCATGTTGTGCAGTTGCCCTTTAACACTTAGTTCCTTAGCTAGGGCCTTATTGCCCATAAGGTAGGCTTGCCGCGCCTGTTTTCAAATTATAAACAATTAAACACAAAAAATCTAAGGTCGCACAAAAACAGATTCAAGAACAGATGGTTCTGGTAGGGACTTTATTGTTTATTCATGTTCATGTTGGTATCAGCCCAACAGCTCTTTTTATTAAACTACCCACCCTATCCTGTCCCAACTTGATTATCCAAAGTTATATGTTATTAAGAGAGAGAGAGAGAAAGAGAGAGATAAAAATTAAATGAAGACTAACTAAAAGAAGGAACAAAAAGGAGGAGAGAAAGTCAAGGGAATGCGTGTCAATAGGAACCAAGCAACAGGACGAAGCCAAAATCATTACTTAATATTCTCATTCACTTTCCATTAACTTCTTCAAAGCATGAATCAAAGACCCACCTGCTCAAAATATGCATTACGTAAGCGTGCATGATCACGAGCCTCCTCCCGCATCTCCGAATACATATTTGCTGCCATGCAAAGTTGTTAAAGAAAACACAGTGTAGAAGGAATTCATCCCAAATTGAAGCATATAAACATAATTATTTACCAACTGTGTCACCGGTTTCAAGCCAAACAGGAGCTGCCCGAGCTGAACCACAGTTCTGTAACCGATCACCAAAGTTGGCTCTCCCCTGTCCACCATTGTAGCCACTAGCCAGAACATGGGAACTCCTACTTGAGCCAATAGCAGCATCACCAGAACCATTTTTATCATACTTCCAAATACCAGAATCCTGAGAAGCCAACTTCCTAACAGCTGAAGCAAAGTCAGTAGCACCTCTAGATGGAACTGAAGAGCTAGATTTGAAAAACAGCATGTCTTTGTCAGATGATTGGTAAGGATTGCCACTTTGTTGGACACTATCTACAGCATATTTTACAGAAGCAGTCTGGCCATCTGGTGAAGTGAGTGCAGGAAAGTCCATTGCACTGTGATTGGGAGCTGACAGAGTCTTTGAATTCAGATTCTGATTGAAACTACCATCAACTTGAAGCTACAAATTTGTAGGGAAACAAAATAAAAAGAGAGATAATCAACATAAAGTTCCTGGCTTAAGAAGGATCCCAGAGAAATAAGTAATAACGATAAGAGATGACAGTGGCATCCATAGAATGGATAACAAATTGTACTACTTGATCATATACCAAGAAAAGATTATGTATCCAACAAAATGCTAATAAAATGCCAATGGCCCCTTGATAACATGAAGTAGAGGACCATCATCACATAACTGAACTCAGAAAGAGTGCAGATCAAAATAGCTCTAACAACCCCCTCCCCCCAGTACCAGGAAACAGCGATAAGAAACTGGAAGCTAGGTTGCACTTGAATCACTTCACAACTTTATGGGGAGCCGGCTCTTCCCTGCCAAAACAAGGCACAGGTATTGCTCTAAATACTTAGCATCCATCCCATCAGACTTAGTATTGTACTAAAGCATACTGCATTGCAACATGCTAGGAGAAAGATATCGTGCATGAATATAACTGACAACATATACATTTTCACATGCAAACACATTATATGAGGCTTATAAGGAACCACAAGTTATTACACGAAGATCAACCTACCTCTAGCTGAGTGAGCATCTCCACAGTCAGATGTAAATCGCATCCATTGGCAAAGAAAACTTCTGTGAGGCTTTCTGCCGCAAAACCAGGGAATAGAGAAGCTAAAAACTCCAAAGGATTCAAATCAGTATCATCCACAATTGCATTCTCAGCCAAAACGTCATTTAAGAATCCATGTCTAGAGTTGTCATCATAATTAAGCCCCTCTTGACCACTGCTAACATGCTGGTTGGTACTCCCAATTGGCCTATCCCAAGGCTTTGTTAAAGTGTTCAAAAAGCTTGCTGAAGATGGGTCCTCCTTGTAGCTTGAATTGGAAAACCTTAATTTATCAGTAAAGTTATTGCCATTAATGTGCAGTTGAGATAATTCCTCCTGCTCATTTAATATATATCTACTTCCTTTAGAAGAAGGAAACCTCGAGGCTTCATTGTCATCATGCATGGACAAGCCCACTAAAGAAAGGTTGTTAAGACCCTGGGACTCATCTTCTCCCATGACCTTGAAATCAGGGGTTATATCATCAGGAAGCTGACATCGCCAGTATTGGTGCACCTCATCATCAGAATTATTTGAAATGGATGACTCTGATCGATCTAAAACTGCTTTCCCAAGAGCTCCAGCAGTAGTGAACCTGGCTGTTGCATCAACCGAGCTAGTAGTTCCAGATAAGGATGATCTGAGAGAAAAAGGAATAAACTCTGCTGCATTTGGATTCAAAGTGGTTGCCTTGTTTGGGCTGCTTAGCTTTGCATCCGTTTGGGATCCTTTCTTGGATAAGTTCATTATTAACTACAATATGGACAAAATAACTACAACATAGATAGACTCTAAAAACAGTAACAGCACATGTCCAGTCAGCCTCAACCAAACCCTGAAAATGGTTGAATTTGATCATGCTCATCGATCAACAAGACTGCCATAAAAAGAACAGGGGAAAAATAAAAATTCCTCCACAAATTTCAGACATCATGTACTGGATAAATGAACTCAATATTATCCCAGATAACATGAATGTGCCAAATAAATAACTCAATGTAGAACAGCAGTTACAAGTATTTTTAAAAATTCACCACTCATAACTGCCAAATTAGCAGAGCAGTGGAGTGTATGATGCGTGTGTAATATAAGAGTCATAAGTTAACTAGGTTGAATATCACTGCAAGCAGCTATAGCTGGCCATTTTCATTACTGTAACTTGGAAGTGAATCCTGTAAAGCAGAACAACAGAGAGACTATGCACGAGTTGCAGAAGTTATAGCAAATCTTACAAATACCAAAAAAAGCTTTGGAGAACACTGACCAATTTTAGAACCAGTAAGACACTGCAGAACATGGTTAAAACCCTAAACTTTTCGAAGTAAATAATTGAAAATGTTATAAACAAATTCTAAGCTGAATTAAACAATAGAGAAAGTTCTCGAATAGTAACTACCGAGAAACCCCATTAACACAAATTTAAAAGAAAAAAAAAACATAGAAATCCAGAAATCTCAAACCCGAATTATACAAGAACATCAAACAAAATGAGCACACGAAGAACGAAACCTCCCAATACGGAAGCCGCAAACATTAAGAGATCTTGAGCAATTCAACGCCTCAGAAAATTAGAAGAAAACAGACCCAATAACTAAAAAGGTAATCAAACGTTAAAAAAGCTGCGAATTACAGAAAGAAATGAAAAATTAGTGAGAAGGGTAAGTGAAAGATCTGAAATTTATGCAAGAGTGTAAACAAAATAAAATAATAATAAAATATTATACCTTTGCGAATCAAATCAAAGGGATCCATGGGCATATGAGATCAGTTAAGAGAGGGAGAGATGAAGCGAAAAAGTGAAGCTGATGTTTGTTTAATTTTGTGGGAAATTGAGCTTGGAATAGATGGAACTATCTCCAGTGTGTATGATTATGATTATGATTATGCGGGCTTGCTTCCTTCTCTCTCTTCCCTCTCTCTCTTTTTCTCTCTCGGTTTTTTTTTTTTCTGTTTGAAAACCCTCTTACTCTTAGCCAATACCACCACCACCACCACAAAAATACCAAATTAGACACCCAACCTTTCGCCACTCGATTTGACCTCTCTCTTTCTCTCTCTATGTCCTCACTATTTCTCTCTCTATAATATCACCTCTTTCTTAACTCACACTGCTTCAAACAATTAAGAGAAATATTTTATTCTTCTACTTAATTTTTTTAATTATTAAATAAAAAATATTAAATATTTTTTATATTTTTAAAATATTAAATACATTTATTTTTTATTAAATATTTTTTATTTAATATTAAAAAATTATTTAAAAAATTGTAAAAGAATATAGAATTATTCAATAATTAATTAATCTACGTGACTGGGATTTGGGAATGAAAATTACCTCAACTTTTTTAACTTCAGTACATTTAATATTTTTTTATTAGAAAATTACTACATATGTAATTGTTTTTTTCTTTTTTTTTCAGCCTCTTCATAAACAAACTTGAAAGAACCAAAAAAGTTAGACCTAAGATAAGATATGCTCAAATGAGCAACCCTGTCCTCACCTCTGAAGAGAAGTACATCAAATATATGATCCAAAGTCCAAACCCATTTTTCCCTAAATAAAGAATAAAAATCCCAAATTCCCCGGCCCCCCCCCCCCCCCTTTTTTTTCGTTGAGGATCCTTGTTTTTGAGTTTTTTACGTGAATAAAGGAAATCTACCAAACCAAGTAGCACACTATTACTTTGAACTTTTCATCATGTCAGTACTTAAAGGTAATATATACTGTCTCCAATCCAAGGTACTTATCAGTGTCCTTGATTTTTTTGTCGTTGAGCTACGATTGTAAGGCGGCACTTCATATTTACTGCATTACAAGAAAGGACAAACAATTAGTACTATTTTCCGTTCTAAGACCTCGTGTCCAAATTCAGATAGAGGCTATATTAGTGTTTACTGAAAATTTTATGTGTTGTTTGATAATTTGATTTTAGATCTTAATTTGAGAAAAAAATCATTTATTTTATGGATTTTTTAATAATTAATTAATTTAGATCACTAATATAAATAATAAAAAATAATTAAAGTAAGTGTAAATAAAGAAATTAAATAAAAATAAAAATAAAAGTAATAAATGAAAATAATATAATCAAAATTGATAAATAAATGAATAAAAGTATGTAAAGAATTAATAATTAAATTTGTAGAAAGATAAACTTAATTGAAAGTAATAAAAATAAGTAAAAGAAAGTATATAAATAAAGTAATAAAAATTTTGAAATAAATTAAAATAAAATAAGATTGACTAAATTTAAGATAATAGAATAAAGTAAAGGAAAGTAAACTTTACTGAATTAAAAATGATGGTTGAAAACTTGTAGTGCACCTGTCTAATCCTTTAATGTGTATGAAATGTATAGAGATTTTACAAGTTCTAACATTTATTACATTGTGTAAACTGATATTTATAAGCAAAGATCTTAATTACTTGTAATCACCAATAACTACTTGTAACCACCAACAACTACTCATGATAACTTCTTTTGTCTTTAAATATTCATTGGTAAAATTACCAATAACTACTAAATAACTGACCACTTATCGAAATATATATATTTTTATACTAACATAGGCACCCCAGTATTTATCTTTTGACTGAATTGACAATAATCAATCCAACTTTATTTTTCTTTAAAAAAATAATAATTTTATGAAGATGACTGAAGTGATTGGAGGACAGTGGCACCTTTATTTGCCTGTCGAAAATGAGTTCATCAATTTGATCTTGGTGTTAAGAGTCAAATAGTTTTGATCTGTCTCAATTTTTTTTTTTTTGGTTATCTTCCCATGTGCATCGCTTCAGCATTTGTCTTCATCATAACATGTTTTATATCCTCATTTCTCATCTAATGTAATTTGCTGACCGTGGACACATATCTTTATGTGCCTTCCTCATGTGCACACGTGCATGTTCTTTCTTGTCTATGTCGAAGAAGTGCAGCAACCTACATATCAATCAATTTGTGCACCGCCACCAATAAGTGGTGTTGGCCAACAATTGGAAGGTCTTGAGTAATCTTTATAGCCAATTCCAAATGATAAAAAATTTCATGTCAAGCTTTGAATTGTTTGGCACTTCGATAGATTACTTCATGTAATCCACACTTGGTACCAGAGAGGCCACTGCAAAGTTGGCTATATATCCAAAGCCATTAAATTGGGCACCAAGTTTTGACCACTATACTTTTTTTTTATTTGGCCAATCAAGTATAAAGTTGGTCAACAATTGAAGAATTAAAGATAAAGGCAATATATATATGCCTTCATAATCGATTTTAGTATCGATTTAAAAATTGTTTCCAGTTTTATTCTTTGGTGTATGAGCAACTTATCAAAGCATGAACTCATAAAGCAATTATGATGCGCATTGCCCTTACTGAGTCCCACCGAGCGTGCCAATTTGTTTACTGAAAATTTTGTCAATTGTTCGAAAATTTGATTCCATATCTCAATTCGAGAAAGGGAATCACTTCCTTTATGGATTCTTTAATAATTAGGTAACTCAGATCACAAATTTTAAATAAAGAACAATAATTAAAGCAAGTGCAAATAAAGAAATTAAAATAAAATAAAAATAAAAGTAATAAATGAAAACAATGTAATCGAAATTGACAAGCAAATGAACGAAAACATGTAAAGAACTGATAATTAAACTTGTAGAAATATAAACTTAATTGAAAGTAATGAAAATAAGTAAAAGAAAGCATGTAAATAAAGTAATAAAGATCTTGAAATGAAATAAAAGAAAATAAACTTGATTGAATTAAAGAGAATGGAAGAAAGTAAAGGAAAGTAAACTTGACTGAGTTAAAAATGATGGTCAAAAACTTGCAATGCACCCGTCGAATCCTCTAATGTATGTGAAATATATAGAGATTTTACAAGTTCTAACCTTTATTACATTGTGCAAACTAATATTTGTAAGTAAAGATCTTAATTACTTGTAACTACCAATAACTACTTGTAACCACCAATAACTACTCATGATAATTTCATTTGTCTTTAAATACTCATTGGTCAAATTACAAATAACTACTAAATAACTACCCACTTATCGAAATATATATATTTTATACTAACACGGGTATTTATCTTTTGACTGAATTGACAAGAATTAATCCAACTATATATTTTTTTAAATAATAATTTCATGAAGATGGCTGAAGTGATTGGAGGACAGTGACACCTTTATTTACCTGTCGAAAATGAGTTCACCAATTCGATCTTGGAGTTAAGAGTCAAAAAATTTCGATCTGCCTCAATTTTTTTTTGGTTATCCTTCTATGTGCATCACTTCAGCATTTATCTTCATCATAACATGTCTTATATCTCCACTTCTTATCTAATGTAATTTGCTGACCGTGAACACATATCTTTGTGTGCCTTCCTCATGTGCACACGTGCATATTCTTTCTTGTCTATGTCAAAGAAGTGCAGCAACCTACATATCAATCAATTTGTGCACCGCCACCAATAAGTGGTGCTGGACAACAATTGGAAGGCCTTGAGTAATCTTTATAGCCAATTCCAAATGATAGAAAATTTCATGTCAAGCTTTGAATTATTTGGCACTTCGATAGATTACTTCATGTAATCCACACTTGGTACCATAGAGGCCACTGCAAAGTTGACTATATATCCAAAGCTATTAAATTGGGCACTAAGTTTCGACCACTATACCTTTTTTTTTTGCCAATCAATTATAAAGTTGACTAACAATTGAAGAATTAAAGATAAAGGCAATATATATATGCCTGCGTAATCGGTTTTAGTACCGATTTGAAAACTGTTTCTAGTTTTATATTTTGTTGTATGAGCAACTTATCAAAGCATAAACTCATAAAGCAATTGTGATGCACATTACCCTTACTGAGTATCACCGGGCGTGCCAATTTGTTTACTGAAAATTTTGTCAATTATTCGACAATTTGATTCCATACCTCAATTAGAGAAAGAGAATCACTTCCTCTGTAGATTCTTCAATAATTAGGTAACTCAGATCACAAATATAAATAATGAAGAGTAATTAAGACAAGTGCAAATAAATAAATTAAAGTAAAATAAAAATAAAAGTAATAAATGAAAACAACATAATCAAAATTGATAAGTAAATGAATGAAAGCATGTAATAAACTGATAATTAAACTTGTAGAGAGATAAATTTAATTGAAAGTAATGAAAACAAGTAAAAGAAAGCATGTAAATAAAGCAATAAAAATCTTGAAATGAAATAAAAGAAAATAAACTTGATTGAATTGAAGAGAATGGAAGAAAGTAAAGGAAAGTAAGACTGAATTGAAAATGATGGTTGAAAACTTGTAATGCACCCGTTGAATCCTCTAATATGTGTGAAATGTATAAAGGTTTTACAAGTTCCAACATTTATTACATTGTGCAAACTGATATTTATAAGTAAAGATCTTAATTGCTTGTAACCACCAATAACTACTCATGACAACTTCTTTTGTTTTTAAATATTCATTAGTCAATTTACCAATAACTACTAAATAATTATCCACTTATCAAAAAATATATATTTTTATACTAACACAGGCCCTTAAGTATTTATCTTTCGACTGAATTGACAAGAATCAATCCAACTTTATTTTTCTTTAAAAGAAAATAATTTCATGAAGATGACTGAAGTGATTAGAGGACAGTGGCACCTTTATTTGCTTGTCAAAAATGAGTTCACCAATTCAATCTTGGTGTTAAGAGTTAAATAGTTTCGATCTACCTCAAATTTTTTTTTGTTATCCTCCTATGTGCACCACTTCAGCATTTGTCTTCATCATAACATGCCTTATATCTCCATTTCTCATCTAATGTAATTTGATGATCATGGACACATATCTTTGTGTGCTTTCCTCATGTGCACACATGCATGCTATTTCTTACTTATGTCGAAGAAGTGCAGCAGCCTACATATCAGCCAATTTGTGCACCGCCACCAATAAGTGGTGCTGGCCAACAATTGGAAGGCATTGAGTAATCTTTATAGCCAACTCCAAATGATAAAAAATTTCATGTCAAGCTTCGAATTGTTTGGCGCTTTGATAGATTACTTCATGTAATCCACACTTGGTACCATAGTGGCCACTGCAAAGATGGCTATATATCCAAAGCCATTAAATTGGGCACCAAATTTCGACCGTTATACCTTTTTTTTTTATTTGGCCAATCAAGTATAAAGTTGGCCAACAATTAAAGAATTAAAGATAAAGACAATACATATATGCCTTCGTAATCGATTTTAGTACTGATTTGAAAACTGTTTCCAATTTTATTCTTTGTTGTATGAGCAACTTATCAAAGTATGAACTCATAAAGCAATTGTGATGCACATTACCCTTACTAAGTCTCACCGGACGTGCCAATTTGTTTACTAAAAATTTTGTCAATTGTTCGACAATTTGATTTCAGATCTCAATTCAGAGAAGGAAATCACTTCCTCTATGAATTATTCAATAATTAAGTATCTCAGATCATAAATATAAATAATGAAAAGTAATTAAAGCAAGTGCAAATACATAAATTAAAGTAAAATAAAAATGAAAGTAATAAATAAAAATAATGTAATCGAAATTGATAACTAAATGAATGAAAGCATGTAAAGAATTGATAATTAAACTTCCAGAAAGATAAACTTAATTGAAAGTAATGAAAACAAGTAAAAGAAAGCATGTAAATAAAGCAATAAATATCTTAAGATAAAAGAAAAGAAAAAAAAATTTACTGAATTAAAGTGAATGGAAGAAAGTAAAAGAAAGTAAACTTGACTGAATTGAAAATGATAGTTGAAAACTTGTAGTACACCCGTCGAATCCTCTAATGTGTGTCGAATGTATAGAGATTTTATAAGTTCCAACATTTATTACATTGTGCAAACTGAAATTTATAAGCAAATATCTTAATCACTTGTAACCGTTAATAACTACTTGTAACTACCAATAACTACTTATGATAATTTCTTTTGTCTTTAAATATTTATTAGTCAAATTACCAATAACTATTAAATAACTACTCACTTATCCAAAAATATATATTTTTATACTAACAATTAGTTTACTAATCTTGTATATTTTATTATACTATCAGTAGTTGATGGAAATGAAAATGATGAGAGAAGGAATGAGAAAGGGTGAACAAAATAAGAAAAATTTGATATACAACAAAAAAAACTAATGAAGTTAAGTATCATTAGTCTTTTTTTTTTTAGTAACATACTCTTCTTATACTCACTTCACGAGTATCTAACCAACTAAAATTTGAAACCACAAACCGAATGTCCTGTGAGAAACTTGATGCCAACGGTAACGGAGAGAGGCTCGCCACCTAATGGGCCTTTAGGCCACAATCTCAAGTCAAGGTCCAGCAAGGTTTTCTAATAGGACACTTCACTAATTAACTATATTATTTTGTTTTTTTTTAATATAAAATGTTAGTAAAGATAGAATTTTTAATACTACTAGACAAGGTGTTAAGCAAGATTAATAGCAAAACAAGATAATTAAATCCGTGCACAATAATAATGCAAAAAGGGCAGCTTAACAAGTATAGAGACGTAAAGTCAAATATGAAAATGAGACTTTTTTCTATTATAATTTACAAAATAGTTTTTATCAATTTTATTATTTTATATTCTAGAGATACAAACTTATTGTCTAGTGAATTTAACTTTTTTCATAAATAGAAGTAATATTATAATAGGGATTGTATTTGTGGGAAGAGAAAAAATATATAGAAATTTCTTAGATACTTGGTTAAGAAGGTGAGAGTATATATGTGGTCATTTTTTAAATTATCTTTACATTTGCACTTGTGCATATTTTTTATATAAATTTTGGAAATAAATAAAATAGTTCAGAACAAATAAGGATGTGAGATGTGAGAAAAAATAGAGACACTTAATAAAAAAGGAATATATATATATATTATTAATTATTTTTATTTGTGTATATTTTAATATAAATTATCATTAATATATTATTATAAAATTATGGGGCTCTTTGGGTAGCCTTACCCTTGAGCAGCCCCTACAGTGCAAAATATTAGTATATGGAACTATGGATCCTTTCAATTAAGATACTATATTTATTTTGTAAGTGTGATCATGCCAGCTCGAGGAAAAAAAATGCCATTCTAGAACAAGCATGCCACGTCACAGCCATAGTCATAAAAAGGTCAATGTCTTACTTAAAGCTTCATTATGTACTCAAAAAAAAAAACTTAATTTCATTGCTCTAGTTTTTAAACATTGAAAACGATATTATTTAAATAAAAACATTGAGTTAAGGATTAAAAGTATAATTGAATTATTTATTCAATTTACAGAGTATAGTTAATTTTATTTTTTTTATAGGGATTTTTATTTTCTCATTCTCAGTTCGTATGATCATGCAACTTACAAAACTACACATTTAGATACACAATATACCCCAAACATTTAAGGGGTGAAGAAACCAATGTATGGTAAAAATGCCAATCTGTTTAACTCGAGTGGGGAAAATGATTTATTTGAATCGTGCACTCGGCACAAAAACGTTGTTACTTGCAATCCTAGTATGATTAGATAGTGCTGAAGATGAAGTATTCTTAATACTTATCCAAATCCTCGTCAGTTTCTTCTTAGACGCGGAATTTTTGTTCTCATCATTAGCAATTTGGCTGATTTAATACTGCTACATCTATCAATGTTCGCCGCCTTCGTTATTTTCCAAAGTTTTACCAACAAGTTTAGACATTTGATTGCACTTCAAGTACACGACGAAATCTAATAGGCTAATAGCCCTCGACTGGTTTACACAAGGAGATGGAAAACTTGTTTGGTGGATTGTTACTCTATCTGTTGGCTATTGACTGAAATAGAAAAATTTGCCGATCACAAGATCTTTTATGTTCTAAATTATATGAATAAAATTTAGTTTTGATTTTTAGTTTCAACTTTTATCTATAATTTTATTTAATTTTTTTATTTAATTAAATTAATAAACATATGAAGGAAAATTAAATAAAATTAGAGACTAAAATTAAAATAAAAATTAGAATTAAATTTTGTTCTTATAATAATGACTTGTGTGCCAAAAATATTAGTATTTTATACGCTATTCAATATTTTGTTTTAATGTTTGACAGAAATATAACCCATTTCTTGATTTTCTATATAATATAAAATTTAAAATTTAATAAGAAAGAATTTTCATACCATGATTTTGTGTATATATAAAAAAAGATCGTTATATACTTTTTTAAAAATATATATATTATTGATTTTTTAAAATGTTAAATTTAATAAAAAAATATAATAATAAAATAAATATAATAAATAAATATTATATATATATATATATATATACTATTAATGAATATAAATATATATATATATATTTAAACAGTGCTACAAAGGGCGGCGTGCACAACCTGACTTATCTCGGAAAATTAAATAAACCGTGTGGATCTTGCTTCACATGTGGGGACCATCAAATGGCATTATGGGACCCACCCTATTATTGCTTTCAGATATTGATCCCAGTGATTTTCATCCGGGCTATTTAAGTTTATTCATATATAAAAGAAGATTTTGTTAATCACACTTGTTAAATATTTAAAAATTTAATTTTTAAATAAAAATAAAACTTTATCAAATTTTAATTTATTGAATACTTTTGATTTTATTTAAAATTTCATATTTTAATTTTATTAATAAAAATCTTTAACAAAACTTATAAAAGAATGAATAGATAAAACAAGAGTATGTAAAGGCTTCAATTAACTATTTAGGTTATGTTTGTGTGTAGTATAAAGAAAATATAATAGATAAATTAATATTATTATATCTTATTTAATATTTGATGTATTTAATTGATAATATAATAAAATCAAGTTAAGTTATTTTATCATATTTTAAGCGATAACTCTATTCACTCTATGATACGTGATAAAACATGATATAATTTCTATTCCAATCTTATCCTCAATTTTATTTTTATCACTTCTTTTCTCATACCACCACCACCATCACTACCACCACCACCACCGCCACCACCACCATTACCACTTTGTCATGCCCCGCCGCCACCCTACCACCACTACCACCACCACCACCACCACCATCACCGTCACCACCACCACCACCATCACCGTACCACCACCACCACCACCACCACCACCACCACCACCACCACCACCACCACCACTACCACCACTGCCGCCATAAAATTTTTTATTATTATTTTTAATTGTTTTAACTTTTATATTAAAGGATATTTTGGTCTTAATTTTTTTTTATATAATCAGTTAATTTATTTTTTTATTATCAAATAAAAAATAAAATTATATTTTATCTTATTAATTATACTATTATATTTTATATTATTTTATCATCTTATCTTATATTATACTATCATATACACCAAACACAATATTAAGATAGAGCACCGGCGAAGGAGGCAACATGAATAGGAAGAAGAGGAGTCGGACCCCAGCCTTTTTCTAATGATCTGCAAAAGAAAACGGATGTCCTCAATGTTGGAAATTTAAACTTAGATGTATTTACATAATTAATTAGTATTCATGCATTGAGATATATATGTATTAGTATATTTATATATTTGTACAGTTTTGTTATTTATTTAATTAAAATATATTTAATTTTATTTAATTTATTTATAAAATTATTTTATATGTTATAAAATATTACAATCGTATATAGAATAATTTAATATTTTTTTACGTTAATATATAAGGTATGTATTATGGTGTATATAACATATTTTTTCTTATTTGTAAGTTATAAATATTTAGTTATGTATGTACCTAGTTAATGCAAGCATTTAATATTTTAGAGTTAAATACATTATAAGAGTACTTATCAAAAGATATCATGTATGACTACAAATAATATTGTAGTTGCGATTTTTATGTAAGACAAGTAAAGTAAAGCAAGTAAACTAAAAATATCAGATAAAGTGATTCTTTAGAGTGTAAGTATTTCTTTCCTCTACTGTCTTCTTCATTCGAAGATTATCCATAGTTAAGAAAATCGGATCGAACCAATCAATGAGACAGATTGAAACGAGAACTGGTCCACTAACCGATTCAATTGTGCTATGTAAATCGGTGTATTTAAAAATCGGTGTAGAAATGACGAATCGGTCAGATCGTGCTAGTGATCACGGTTTAAACCAATTCATTCCAAGCCTTTTTGACAAAAAATAGTGAAAGTAGCTAGTTAAAATGTGGATCAAACTCTGGTCCTAGTGTTTTTTATCTGCTGCTGTTACCACTATTCCAACTGCAGCTATTGGTCATGATGCTAACTCTTTTTCTTTATATTTGTCATTTGATGTTTATTTTGGATTTTAAATTTTAAATTTATAATATTTATATAATGTCAAAATATATCTTAATTATAATAATAAATTAATAATTAAACTTTTATTAATAATATCAGAAAGAGTTTAAATTATTAACTTTAATTATATTCATTTAATTCAATATTATACATACTATAAATTACTTATCAATATTTTTATGTTAAAATTTAAAATAATAATATTATGATTTTAAATTAATATTATATATATACTAATTCAACCACAATTCAATTAATAAACCGTAAATTAATTTCTTCACTGATTCAATAATGATCAATCCAATTTTTTTGAACCTTGCCATTACCATATATACACATGAATTTTCACAGCATGATCTAATTTTGTAGCATTAGTGTATTTTTTTCTTTCTAGAGTCAGAGCCAATTGCGATTGTGAGGGCAGACCATAGGGGGTTAAATTTCATGTTTTGTACTGATAGTAATTACAACCATTGCTATCTGTAAGGTGCCGTACGCAATGCACATTCCAGTACCAAACAAATACTTCGAGAGCCTGAAGTTGATTAAGAATCTTAGTCAACATTTTTGTTGTTATTTATTCAACAAGAATATTTATCATTATATAAAAGGAAAAAATTGATTATTCTCATATCATTTTTTTATATGATTAAATAAAAAATAAATATACACATAAAAGTTATAAAAAAATTTCATAAATCATGACTAAGTTTTATTAATAAATACTTTTATATTTATTTTTCTTTTCTACTTGATCACATGAGAAAAAAATAATATAAGAAGATTCAAATTTAAAAAAAAAAAAAGTTACACCAATAATTTGTATAGAAAAACAAAAAGTCTAAAGTGAAAAAAAAATGTCTAAAATACAATTTTTTTAGAAACTGGTATACATATAAGTATATGTGATGTCCAATATTAAAATAGATGTCTAATTTTTTTAAAATTTGATATACATATCTTATATCATTAAAATTTTAAAGTTGTATAATATTATAGAATAAACATATATTTTAATTCTTTAAAGATACATGTAATATCAATTTAATCATTTGAGAAAAGTTATCATCAATTTAATTATTTAATCATAAAAAATAAGTAACATAAAATTTGTAGTTAAGAGAGACAAGAGAAAGCCTAAAAATAAGGTAAATAAGCTAAAAATATCAAATAAAATGAGATGTTTTAGAATGCAAGTATTTCTCTTTTCTATTCACTCAATTGCGAGGGCGGTCCATTGGGAAGCTAAATTTCATGTTTTGTACTGTTAGTAATTACAACCATTGCCATCTGCAATTTGCCGTACGCTATGCACATATTAGTTTGGGTGTCGGCAAGTGGGTTGGATGAATTTTGTAAAATATTTGGATTTGATATACTTATTAAATTAGTGAGTTAAGTTTGATTAAATTTACAAATTTAATGTATTTTTAAAAAAATTTAAAATAATTGTCAAAATATTAAATAAAAAATTTTTATATATAAAAATATTAATTAAAAATAAGAAATGTTTTAAATAAATTAAAAAATTACATAATCTGTTTTAAATATAAAATAAGTCTTAAATAAGTTAAATGAACATAATAAATTTTATTAAGTTATAATAAGTTTAAAATAAATTAAAATAAATTAATAGATTCTTGAAGTCATAAAATCATAATTAATTAAAGTTAATATCATTATATATTATATAAATTGATATAATTATTTATTTTATTTTTAATTTTTTTAAGATATTTTTTGTCACTGATGTAATTTATTAATTTATTATTACAACGATCTATTAGATGTGTTTCATGAATTTTTTATTTATATTTTTTAGTCATATTCTTAATGTGATTATAATATTTACACTAAAAATTAATCAAGTACTATAAAAAAATAAAAAAATATAAAATGTCATTATCACTAAATGACTTTTATTATAAAAAAAACCACTAATTAGGTGAATTAAGTTTGTACGAATTAACACTTTTAAACTCGTTATTCAACTTATATCTTATGAATTTAAATATTTTTAACCTAATTTATAAATTTAACCAACTTATATTTTATGAGTTAAATTAGATTAAATTAAAACTCTTAAATTTATAAGGTAATCTAACATGTCACCCCTAATTCCAGTAGCAAACTATTCCTTGGCGAGCGTGAAGTTGATTAAGAATCTTAGTCAACATTTTTGTTGTTACCTATTCAACAAGGATATTTATCATTATATAAAAGGAAAATAAGTTGTTACACCAACAATTGTATAGAAGAACAAAAAGTCTAAAATACACAAATTTTTAAAATTGGTATACATATCAGCACATGTGAAATAAACTAAAATAAGTTAATATATTTTTGAAGTCATAAAAATGTAATTAATTAAAGTTAATATCATCATATATCATATAAATTGATTAATCATTTGTTTTATTCTTAATTTTTTTAAGATATTTTTTGCCATCTATGTGATTTATTATGTTTTTATTATAATGATCTATTAGATGTGTTTCATGAATTTCTCATTTATATATTTTTAGTTATATTCTTAATGTGATTATAATATTTACACTAAAAATTAATTAGTACTATAAAAATAAATAAAAAATAACATAAAATATCATTATTACTAAATGACTTTTATTATAAAAAAATACTAGTTAGGTGAATTAAATTTGTACAAATTAATATTTTTTAAACTCGTTATCTAACTTATATCTTTTGAGTTTAAATATTTTTTAACTTAACTTTTAAATTCCATTTAACTTATATTTTATGAATTAAATTAGATTAAATCAAAACTCTTAAATGCGTTTGGTAATTATAAGATAAAGATCAAGTATAAGAGAATAGGATAAGTTCGATAGTAAAGATAAACAAAACCGATAAGTTTTATACTATCAAGCGTTTGATACATTTAGTATAAATAACTTGATAGTATATATAATTATTTACTATGACTATATTATCCTTAACATTTTTTACCATCACCTTTTGCTTGTTAAACTACTAATGAAATAATAATAATAATAATAATTACGAATTTAATAATAATAATTATTATGAATTTAATAATAATAATAATTAAGAAATAATATTATTAATAATTTTGAATATAATTATAATAATAATTACTAATTTAATAATAATAATAATAATTACTAATTTAATAATAATAATAATAATTACGAATTTAATAATATTATTAATAATTTTGAATATAATTATAATAATAATTAATAATTTAATAATAATAATAATAATTACGAATTTAATAATCATAATAATAATAATTACGAATTTAATAATATTAATAATAATTTTGAATATAATTATAATAATAATTACTAATTTAATAATAATAATAATACTTACTTAATTTAATAATAATAATAATAATTACGAATTTAATAATATTAATAATAATTTCTAATATAATTATAATAATAATAATAATAATTACGAATTTAATAATAATAATAATAATAATAAAATTAGGAATATAATAATAATTATTATGAATTTAATAATAATAATAATAATTACAAATTTAATAATAATAATAATAATTACGAATTTAATAATAATAATAATAATAATAATTACCTTTGGGAGAAAAATCTTATCAGGTTATATCACGGATCATATGGAGGATAGTGTTATAATTGTTAGAGTAGGATAAAAAACTTTGAATTTCGAATTATCTGTCAATGACATTCGATAAAGTTGATAAGTATTAACTTATACTATCATATCCTCGTTATACGACGCACCAAACATAGCCTTAAATTCATAAGTAATCTAACATGTCACCCGTAATTCCAGTAACAAACTATTCCTTGGAGAGCGTGAAGTTGATTAAGAATCTTAGTCAACATTTTTGTTGTTACCTATTCAACAAGGATATTTATCATTATATAAAAGGAAAATAAGTTGTTACACCAACAATTGTATAGAAAAACAAAAAGTCTAAAATACACTAATTTTTAAAATTGGGATACATATCAGTACATGCGATGTCCAATATTGAAGTAGATGTCAGTCTAAAATTTTTAAAATTTGGTATACGTATCAGTACATATAATATTTTATATCATTAAAATCTTAAAACTGTATAATATTATTAGTAAACATCTATTTTAATCCTTAACCCATTGTTTGTTTCAAGAGAAAATGAGTGGAGAGAAAATGGGAGGAGAGAAAATGAGAAGATTATGCCATTTTCTCTCGTTTGGATGTGCAGAGAAAACAGAGAAGAGAGAAAAAAAATCCTGCAGGACTCACATAAAAATTTTTTCTCCGAAACTACGAAGAAAATGGAAAGAAGAACACTGATGTTGCAATTTTATGACTTTGCCCACAATATTCTTCTTCATCTGCAACATACTAACACAGGCTCTACACTTTGATCCAACACAGTAATTAAACTAACAACATAAAATCACAGTAAAAATTCACCAATTGGGAAGGGGAGGAGGACAAGGGAGAGGGGAAAGGTAAGGGGCTGGGGTGGTCAGAGAGAAAAACCCCTAACATTTCTCAGGTGCTACAAAAAAAATACCTAAACATTGGTTTTTTGCTTTTTGGCGGGATCACCGTGCATCATGTTGACTGAAACATAGGCGTTGATATCTGAATCGCCATTCGGTGATGGCTGAGGATGCATGTCGTGCAACGCAGTTGATAGAGGCGCGACGGTAGGATGGCGGCTGGGCGAGTCAGGGTGCGACGATTGGTGCGCGGACGTGGGTGCGGAGCGGTTGCTGAGAAATGGGTTGCACACATCAACGGTTCTAGTTCCGGAATGGCAGGGCGGACGCGGTGGTCTTTGGCCGTGGATTCTGGTGGAAGACGCGACGGGAACGGTGCGGCTGGTGCACGAATCCGATTCGCGGTGGCTTGGATCCGGGCGGTGCCACTCGGATCAGGGTCGATGGCACTCGATTGCAAGTGAACGATGAGGCAGAGGCACTCACCACAACAGCCATGACTTCCTTTCCTCTCGATTGGATTAAGGGATTAAGGGGTGGGTGAGGAAGAAAGGGGAGGGGTGCAGGTGGGTGATGGAGGAAATGAGTGGAGAATGAAAAAAAAACCAAAAAGAGAGTGATAGAAGGAACGGGTGGAGAATGAAATAAAAAGCAGAAAGGGAGTGGGGTGGGGTGGGGTGGGGACACAGCAGGGGGTGGGGTTTGGTAGGATAGGTTGAGATATTAATAAAAAAATTACTTTTTTTTTTTTTATTTTTGATTTTTGTAAAAAAAAATTTTTTTAATCTTTTCGATGTTTTCTTTCTTCTCATTTTCTCTTCATCCAAACAACTAAAATTTATCTCTACTTTTTTATCTATTTTCTCTCCTCTCATTTTCTTTCTTGCCATTTTCTCTCCTCTTATTTTCTCTCCTCATCCAAACGAAGTGTTAATGACACACGTGACATCAATTTGATAATTTTTTAAAATATTAACATCAATCTAATTATTTTGTCATAAAAAAACAACATAAATTTAATCTTCTAAAAAAATTTATATCAATTTAATCTATTAATCATAAAAAATGACATTAATTTAATCTTTTAATGACATTAATTTAGTTTATCAGTTTAGTCTATCAATTAAAAGCTACATTAAATATTTGTACATAAAAGAACAATTTTAATGTTAATTTTATGATTTAGAAACTAAATTAATAGCTTTTTAGAGTATCAAATTGATGTTACATGTCTTTCAAAGAAACTAAAATGAATATTTATTCTAATAATATATCAAATTTTATAAATTTACATAAATTAATTATCTTATATAGTTATTTTGATATGGCATTTTTTGTATTATATTAATGTTTTTATCGCTATTATGTAACTCTTAATTTGTATCTTTTATTTGTAGTTAATATATAAAAATTAAAGTTCTATTATAATTGTAAAATTTTATTTAAAAATGTGAAATTAAATAGTATTTGATAGGAATTGCAATTACAAAATATAAGATATTTATAATATTATTTATTTTATATATAAATTTAACTAAATAAATTTGTAAAAAATTAAATTAGGAACTAAAAAGGACAATCCCTATAACAGTGACGTGCACGGAAAACGAAAGTACGATCCAAAGAGCAGTGTCCCAAGCTCCATTTTTGTTTTTTTTTGCCATGAAGGAGCACGGAAAACTAAAGAAAAGCCGAGAATTTGTAACGCCGTGCTTATGACATTCTAAATCTACCGTACATCAATATAATATAATATAAACAAAATATATAGTCTAAAATTTTAGTATGTGTTATTTAAGTTAATTAATAAATGTATTAATTTTTTATATGTAATAAATATATTATTTTATGAAATAACTTAAAAAAAATTAGCACATGTAAAAAAATTATCATATATATATTAATATAATTAATCAATTAATATAATTAATAATAATTATAATTAATATATACAAAAATATATGACTTAAAATTCTATTATACTTTATACAAATCAATTAATAAATGTATTAAATTTTTGACATGTGATAAATATATTAACTAATTTTTTATCATATGTCATTTGATATAACAATTTAAAAAAATATTAACAAGTATAAAAAAAAATTTGTCACACATATATATGTAAAAATAAAACAAGAAATTATAAAAAGAAAGAAAGAAAATAAACTACAAAAATAATGAATTAAAAAAAGACAAAGAACTTAAAAAGTCAAATGTCAAATGATTGATTTAATTAATGTGTTATTTTATTTAGTTTATTTAAATTATATGAATTAAATATATATGTTTGAGAATATTAAGGAATTATAGTGTATTGAGTATTATTTAACAATATTGTTATAAATTATTATAATTTGTTACAGATATATATTTTTTAATTATCATTGAAATATCTATCAACTTAAGATTTTTTTTGATAGAATTTGGTATTAGTAGTTAGTTTGATGTAACTTTAATAATGGAAGTAAAAAATTAAAAATTTAATTTGTAATTTAATTTTATATGAAAATGTCATTAATAAACTTTTTTTTAGATATTTAATATTTAATAGTATTCAATAATAATGATAAAAGAAGATATATTTTTTTACATTAAGAATTACTTTGATATTTTTTTTAAAAAAAATAAGGGTGAAAAAGTTAAGATAAGAATTTCAATATAATGTTATTTATATTTTATCTATAAATCTTTTTATCCGACAATACAATAAAATACTATAAATGATAATATAAATTTTATATTATGAATTATTTTAGTATAACCTTAAGAAAAGAATTTCGATTGTACTACTTAAAAATATTGATTGATGATTGTAATGAGATAAATTAATTATAAATAAATGATGAATCAATGTGATATGAGAAAAAATCGTAACATGAAAATATATTAGTAACAAGATTTATATTTTTAAATTAGATTTAATATCATACAGTCAATTTTTTATGAAAAATATGACTAATACTTTAATGAAGAGAATCTATAATTCTAAAAATTCAAATAAAAAATATAAGAATTGATATCTTAATACTATAGATTAAAATTCAAATGAGAGACGTAAAAAATTTTAAATAAATAAAAATATAATAAATGATATAAAAATATAAAAAAATTATAAAATTTAAATTTAAAATTAATTAAAATTATATAAATAAATTATTTATTCTAATTTTTTCTAATTAATCCGTACGTTGTACAGTCACAAAATATTAGTTATAATAATAATCTCAATCTGTCTACGTGGAACAAGCTGGCCATGATTCTTTTTTAAAAAAATTTGCCCTTTTTCCTGAATGCTACAAAGGAGTTCAAAACGAACTAACAAAATGTTAGCCAAAAAAAAGGCACAAGTGGCAAGTGGGAACTGGCAAGACACTCGGCGCGTGTAACGAGAATGAATGGGGACGAACAAGTACATACGGTGCTTCATAAGCCACTGTTGACTCTCCCTCTTCAATCACCATGCTGTACTGTGCTCGCAGCTCGTGTGTGTGGTCCACACGCGCATGACTCTGGGAGTGCGAGCACACAGACAAAAGTAGAGGAATTAAGGAGAGGTCCTGGATTGGAGAAATTATATTATATTATTTAAGCAGCAATAAATACATAATTTATAAAGAATTTTATTATTAATTTAAGTTATTTTTATTAAAATGTATGTAAATATTTCTAAAATTAATAAGAAATATTCTTAGAATATTTATTAATAAAACTTTATCTTTTCAAAGCATATATTTATTGTTATTTTAGAAATATATAATAATTAGATTTTTTTAAATGTTTAGATAAATTTATTAAAAATTTTAAATAAATAATAAATAATAAAATATTTAATATATTAAAAATTAAAAAAATTACTTTTCATATAGAATTCTTTATTTTAAATTCTTTAACAAATACAAAAAAACTGATAATAATTTCCCCATGAATTGAACGTTTTTTCCTCGCAAAAAAGGTTGTTGTCGTGACAACTGGCAATGTCAATCTCCCACTGCAGCTGGCAATTCCAAAGGAAAGATGCAGAAATCTACTCTACTGCCCCAAGCCTCCACATTAAAACCTTGACACCGCTAATCCTATAACTCCACGTGTCTTCGTTTCATGTTCTTATATTTATTTAATGAACGGCGCGATCAACAGCTGCAGAGATATGTTGTGGTGAGGAGCAGCACAAAAAATGCATTACGTGGTGGAATTTGGAAGTTACCATGCCACTGCCACCAAAGCGCCAATGATTGGGGAATTTTTATTTTGGTTAATTTTTGAAATAATAAATACAATATAAATATAAGAAACGAGGAACAAATATGCGCGTCTATAGATATCTCTGACTAAGCTCCGCGTTCCTCATAACCCAGAAGCTGTTGGTGAATGACGGCAAACAGAGATCTCATCTCATCTGAAAGTGTACTTAGTACTAGTACATAAAAGAGCAAAAAGGGTATTATAGTCTATTGGTTTTTGTTAAATTGAGAGTGCTATTGGATTGGATTCCAGGAATCGGAGAGAGGCAATTAAGGCTGTGAGATGTACTATATGCAATTTGGGATTAGAGTTGAGGTTTTCGGTGGCGAGAAAGTAGAGCAGATTGAGTGGGAGAAGGAGCGATAATTCCTCACTTAAATATTTGATATTACATCCTTGGAGTGTGTGTATCTCTGAGGATCTTCTAGCACATTCAGTTATTTTGGAGTGATTTCAGGGACACGGTAAAAACCACAATTCTCAAATCATCAGTTTTCTTTCACTAATATTCTCCCTCCCCGTTTTCAAAATTGAAACTTTGCAATTTGAATTATGCATCCTAATTATAGTAGTTTCTTTCCAAATACTACTTATTTCCTCCTTAATTAAATACACGTACAAAGCTTGGTTGTGTTGTGTGAGAATCAGGTCAGAGAGACACACAGAGAGAGAGAGAGAGAGACAATGATGGCTACGAAGGTTCTGGAAGAATCGAAGTCGGTGACGGCGGAGGCGGAGGCGGAATCTGTGTCGTCAGTGAAGTGCTATTGCTGCGGGTTGATAGAGGAGTGCACGCCGCCGTACATTGATGGTGTTCGGGAGAGGTACGAAGGTCGTTGGATATGCGGGTTGTGTGCTGAGGCGGTGAAGGAGGAGGCCTTGAAGTCCAAGTCACAGAGAGACATGACCACCGATGAAGCGCTCAAGCGGCACACAAGGTTCTGCCAAAAGTTCAGATGTTCCACTTCCACTTCTCCTAACAAACACACCCAAGACTTGATACTCGCAATGAAACACCTCCTTTTTCGCTCTTTGGATTCTCCTAGGATCAGGAAGGACCCTTTGACTTGTCGACCACTCGGTAGCAGATCTCAGAGGTGCTTTTCAACCATGTCCGCAACAACACAGCCAGAGCCACACTCCGAGAGTAGTGGAATTGTACAAGGCAGGGACTAGAGAGGTCAAGGTTTAATTATCATAGTTTTAAGTTTTCTAATCCTTTGTTGTTTAGGTTAATTGGGTCGTTTCTATTTGTGACGCTTATGATTAAATGGATGATTATTGGGAGGAGTCTTCCTTCCTTGACTGACTTCAATCTAAATGTCACTTTTGGATTGGTTATCTATATATGTTTGATTACTGGCAATGCAATTTCGTTTCTTTTTCTTTATGGTTGCTGAGTTGAGCCAAATTCAGCTTATGAAATTTCTTTCAAATGTTTTAAGTTGGTTTATATTCTTTTCTTTTATTTTTTCTGTTTGATATGATGGTTGGGCTGCCAATGAGAAACACTACCTTTTAGGCTTTCACCTTTAAGTTTAAGGCTTTAACCTTTTAAACGGTTGTACAAATTACAATGATTCTTATACTCTCAAGGACAGACATTGATAGTGGCCCGGCTGCCAATGAGAGCTATCCCTTTTAGCTATTATTTTCGAAAGAGTTATACAACTTAACGATGATTCTTATACCATGAAGCACCAAACTTAAAAAACAAATATTTTGTCAAAATCAGATCATATAAAATTTTAATAACATAATTTGAATTTTATTATGCTTGCTTCTTAGTGTGGTATACCTACTTGAATTGCAAATTGTTAGATGCCTCAGTTATCTAACTAGAGTGCTGTGACAGGAAGCCATCGAAAGGAATGCTTCATAACGCCAAGCTGCTAATTAGCCTTATAAGATATTCAATCAATCAATAGTCCCAAAGGTATTGAAAAGGATTCTTCTGGTAAAACAACAAACAAAAAACTTTCTCTTTTCTTTATGATTTTTTGTTCCCAAATCAATTTCGTGGCGCGTTTCTACTTTGTTGTTTGCACAGCAAGTTTTGGAGGACAAAAGGTGATATCGAAAAGATGGAAACCTCTAACTCTTAAGCCACCCAATCACTAGATTTGGTAAGGCATAAGAAAATATCTGCAGTGTCAGGGGTCCAGTTCTCGCATGGTCGAGCACATGGGAAAATTGTTTATTTAGGGGATGGAATATGGGGTCCATGTGCACAATGAGTTTTCAGAAAGAACATGTACTTTATATAGGCCCACTACCTACAAGTGGGAAAGCACTGGACCCTGCCGATAGGCGATAAGGATACGCAAGCCATGAAATATTATCTGTAGTCTGGTACATGCCTTTCATCTGTTTTGGTTTATGCATGCCATAGAACTCGGAAGCTGACTGGGGGTGATTCCAAATAGGATATCATTTGTTGTTTCCTATTTAATTTTGTTTTACGTACTGTCATAACCCATGAGTTTTGTTAGTCTTTTACTAATGGTTTACTAGTGCGAATATGTACCAACTAATAATGTCTTTGGCACAAATGGTTGCATTAATTTCATACTCATTTTAATAAACGATGTAGCTTTTGATCCGTAGCCATAAGAAAACAAGAACTTTGTTATCATGCCTCTGTCCAAGCCAAGGTGCATTATTGATTATTTCATTTGAGACGAACAATATGACAGAACAGGTATTACTCTATGGTATTACTATTACACAATTACTGTGGTACTGCTTGTCCGGTACTTAACATCTCTCTGTTTAATTAGCCAATCTTTTTACATTAATTTATGATAACATGATAATAATAGTTTAGCGGTTTTTCTCCCTAGTAATTTAGCAAATTAAAATCAGTGAAATTCACCCACTCGTTTCTGCCTGCCAAATGTTTCTCACTAATTCGGTTATAGGAAATGTTTGAAAAGAGGTATGCATAATTCTAAATACTTTTTGTGTCTGTTTAGTTTTTGGAATTGAGTATAAATTAGAGTTTAAAATTAAAATTAGATTTCTTAATTCTAATTTTTATGTTTAAAATATCATTTAAAATTAAAATTATAATTCTATAAACTAATTACATAAAATTAAAAAATAATTAAATTAAGTCTTTCTTAATTTTTAACTTATACTTTAAGAATTATCAATTTCATAATTTAAAAATTAAATTCTCTCTTTTTCATATTTATTTATGAACAATCATATTTATTAAGATTTTATATTTATATAAAAATTATTATAATAGCTATTTTTTCTAAAAAATTTATGAAAATTTTTTTATAAAAATATGATGCTATATTATAAAAATATTATTGTATAAATATTTTTATTAATTTTAATTTTATTAATAATTTTTTTAATATTTTAAATCATACATTTAAATAATAAAATTATAATTTAATTTTAAATTACAATTTCTTATTATAATTCATTCACAACCCTAAATATAAAATTTAAAATTCTAAACCAATTTAATTTTAAAAAAATTGATATTAAAATTAAAATTTTATATTTTAATTTTAATTTTACTATCCAAATAAACTCTTATATAATTTCTAAATTTTTTAGAATTGCTATAGCGCTACATTCTTCACAAAAATCCATCCTGGTTGTACGCCAAAAAAAAAAAGAGTTTTATTTCGTTTCTCCAATATTGTATACACGCTTGACTTTTCTTTCGATCCTCTCAGCCTGAGACTTTGACCGTTCTACTTTCATATGTTTGACTGTTTTCCACTTATTCAAATGTTTGAACTTTGAATCCTAATTTTTAAGTAATGTTTTAAAAGTTAAATTCATTTTTCTCATCTTCTAGTTTTACTTTTTTTTTTAAGACCCTACTAGAGTATATGAAAGGTCCCATCACTTGGGTAGTGTTTAGGAATGGATTGAGTTAGATATAGGTATATTTTATAACGTGTTAACTTGAGTCTGACTTATTATTTATTGTAATTTTTTTTTATGACTCAACTTAATCTATTTATAAAAATATAAAAATCATTTTTAGATGATTCAAAAATTTATTTAAAAATTTACATTACATAAAAACTTACATATTGATCAAGAAATTTAAATTTTTTATTTTTTAAATAAATATAACTTTTATCAAAATTATTATATTCTATATAAAATAAATATATTATACTAATACATAACTAATAAATTATATAAGTATTACAAATTTATAATTATATATATACATTAAATAAATAAGTCAACTTGGTAGATCAAATAAACTTTTTCAAAAACTTAAATATTAATTTACATAATTTAATAGGCTTTTTAAAAAATTTAAACTTAACTTGTCTGTTAAATAAATCAGATCTATATAAACTAAAAATGAGTTAAGTTGTAAACCCCCAATAAATTGTCTAACATATTTCCACCCTTAGTATCTTAGAAATCCCCACTGGAGCCAATGTGGAAAAAGGGTAAAGAGAATAAAATATTTCATCAAGAAGTATAAAATCTCTTAGGTTGTGTTTGGATAAGGTATTTTGAAATTTCAAGGTATTTAAAATTCAAAGAATTTTAATTGCATCAATTCAATTCCTTTTATTTACAAAATATTTTGTTTGGATAAAGCAATTAAATTCCCTTAAATTTCAAAATCCTTGTTTGGATAAAGCAATTCAATTACAGACTTTTGTAATTAAGATATTTTGATAAAATTAAAATTTCAATACAAAATTTTACAAAATAAAATAAATATCATATAACATTTTTTCATAAAATTTATTAAGCTTTGATTAGATTTTAATTTTTTGGTTTATTAAGCAAAATAAATATCATATTACATTTATTAAGCAATGCCAACTTTGCTCTTGCTTTTCTCATTCACATCCTATATAAATATACAAATGCAAACATTCCAGGTGTAGCTGTCCTCAGCCTATACCATTTTTATTTTAAAAAATTTAAAAAATTTGCACAAAATAAAAAGATTAATATTCCATTTCCTGTGGCAACTGAAGGCCCACATAAATTACAATTTGATGTACATATACATAAGTATTAACAAACGACTAAGCTCATACAGAAAATTCAGAAGAATAATTTCTAAACTTAATTTTTAAACAACAGACTTGATTATCTGGACTGGTAGTGTTTGGTTTAAACCAACAAACACTATTGTTTGCACAAATGCACATTGTATTAAAGCAAAGCAGACTTGTAATGGTGTTCCTGTCAAAAGTAGGCGTTTTTAACAATGATATCTATCAAGATCACGTGCTAGAACTGAATCTCTATCCTTCATTCTCTATGCTTCATCAATTATTATATACTTCCAATCAATTTTTGAAAGCTTTGACCGGTCATACATGATGAACTCATAAATAGTCACAAGGACATTAAATTTCAAAGCACAAACCTCCTGCAAATATAACAGAAAGGAAAATTTGGCAGTAAATATTAAAATACCATCGACACTACAAGTGAATAAGCTGAGGGACACTTACTTGAGAAAATAATTTTAACCTGTGATCCTTCCCTCCAACATAAAAAATGCATGACACATATGGTAACCAATTATAAAACTCATTCTGCATAATGAACACAATTTTTCATGTTAAACACGCAAAATCACAGAGAAAAGGAATATCCTTGAAATGAATAAGTTGAAAGCTCACCTTCCAATTAACCAAAACAGCATTTGGGACTATTATAAGATGTGGGCTATAGTTTCCTTTAAATTCCATCAAGTAGGCAATCAATGCCATAACTCGGAGAGAAAAGAAATATTTAAGTTTATAGAAGGTGACTATAGTAAATAATTATGCATTACCTTAAAAAATATGAATGTTTACATCTTACATCTCTCATGTATGACATAACAAACTTAATTATGAACTGTGAATTTACTAAGCTGCAAAAAACTACATGATAGACATTCTTCCCATTTTAAGTAAGAGCGACACAAAAAATAACACTAACCTGTACAATTTTGCCTAGACTCATCTCATCTGCCAAGATTCCATTTAACTTGTTATACAAAGAAAGCATCCATTGCAAACCAACCTTAAAAAAATAGCATGTCAAACCCTTAAAAACTTGCTCAAAGAGGACAACATAAAGCTTTAGAGATACTTAAAAATTATATAAAATAAACACACAAAAATCTAATTTAGGGTGCATCCATAGCAAAGCATCATATATACCTCTCTCTAGCAAAAGCACTAATAGCCTTCAAAAGCCAATAATTGAAAATTTTATCTATTATAGATTATGGTTACGAGGAATAACAATTTTAGACTCTGGATCTACATTAACATGATGTGCTTAAAAAAAAGGGTTAAACTAAAGTGTGGACTATAGCCCATATTGACAATACTAGTCACAACTATGCTTCTGATGAATTCAAGTACAAATAATGAAAAGATTAGTTCATAGTGATAGTCCTAAAACACAAAATGAAATGCAAGAAAAGTAGAAGTGCGAAAAGAAAGTAGTGTCGTAGTGGGACATCTAAATTGAAATCAAACTTCGATAAATGGTATTAATCTCCTTGCTCCTTTTGAAGTTTTAAGAACCCAAATCCCATCAGCTCAACTAGATTCTGTAGTTTGGAAACTAAGCAAACTAATGGAGATTTATTTCATAATATAGATTTGGAAACTCAGAACATAGTGCAGGTAATTGACCTATAAACTTAGAAAGCAAAGCTACCAAAACAAAACTATCGTTGTGGAAAAATGCCATACATGACAGAGTAGGTGAATAACTAACGAGTTCCCACAATATATAAAAGTTCAAGTGCACATGTAACAAAAATTTGTCATGTAAGAGAGTTAAGATCCAAATGCAGAGTTCACAACACTTGTTATGAAGACCCAATAATGATTCCAAAAGGAAATGACAGTATCAAATCAAATTATCAAGAAGTTAGCATGAGACGAAATCAAGAAACCTTATAAATCAATTCAAAAATCAGAATAGTAGCAAATAACTATTACTTAATATAAATAAATAAAAAGCTATTAAACCCAATTAATCAGAAGCATATTTCTGTAACCCTCTTCTTTGATTGTTGGTGTTGGTTGTCTTTCATTTCATTTTCAAAACTTATAATACAAAAACAACCAAGATTAGAGAAGTTGCCATTACTGATATATTAAAACATGAACGGGCACTCAGGTTCTACTCAAAACAGTACAAGATGTTTAGAGTAGAACAACATCCATTCAATTCCCCTTCCTTTCTTCCCTAATCCATACATATGGATGGGGGAAGTGTAGCTTTTACTTACTTTCTCTGTTTAAAAACAAAAAATAGCATATTGTAAATAAGCAAAGATGAAAAGATGTTCCCTGCAAATAAGCAAGCAAATATTGTGAACTGTGATCAAGATGAAAAGCGATCTGAAGAGTAACCCCCTAGCATATTGTAAAGATTGGTTTATTTAGTTGATCAATCATCAACAAAATTCCAAAGAAAAAGAAAAGAATCCCGAAACCGAGAGAAAGAGAAAGAAAGTATCTGCCACTCCAGCTGCATCCTTGGCAACTGTACAGATGGAATATGCAGCAGACAGAGACATTAATCTTCAAACAAATAAACACCAATTCCAGATAACAGATAATTTAACCAAATGAAACCAAACCCTCAATTTATATCCTAAAATTGATAATGAAATTTTGAGACATGCCCTCTATGCTTTCTCTCACTAAGTCAAAAAATCCCCACATTTGCTACTCAAAAAATCATGTACAAATAAACTCACCAATGGGTTGGGTTCGAGATAGGCGGCGCAAGGTGGATCTGGGCGCAACGGTGGTGGCGTGCGGCGTTGATGGAAGTAACGTGTGGTGCGGATGGAAGTAGCATGCGACTGAGACGAGAGAGAAGGGATAGAACGGGAACGACTGAGACGAGAGAGATAGATCGGAGAGAACGGGAAGAAGGGAGAACACGCGAGGATTTTAGAAATCCTACCTAATGAGATGAGATTTAAAATTCTTTTTTTTTCAATAGATAAAATCCCTTCTTAAATTACTTAGAATTCTTAAAATAATTTTATAAACTATCCAAACAAATTATTCTATCATAAATCATTTTAAATCCTCTATAAAAATACATTTCTTTTTTAAAATACTCTATCCAAACACAACTTTTTACCGATACCTTATAAGCAAATGTCCTAACCTCACATGACCGTTTTACTTTATTTTAATATTTTACTCTATGGTTTTAGCGGGAAAATGGCTCGTGAGAAACACTTGTGATCACATAATAGAATTATTTTTGAGTGTGTATATAATTTTATTATATATTTTTTATTAAAAAATATAAAGATGATTACACGATAATAGAATAAACTTTAACGAGTAAAGTGATAAATTTTTTTAATGAGAATTAGGATGCGTTGATAAGCTTTGAAAAAAAAAATACTTTTTATGATATATTTTTTTAGAAAATTTTCTGAAAGCTACCTATTTTCTATTTTTGAGAAAAGTATAAATTTTTTTTTGTATTTGTAATTTTTTAATAAATTCTTATTCAAATATCTTAAATTTTTTACTTATTTTTTAAGAGTAATTCTATATCCTCCTATAAGTTTTTTTAATAATTCTCTTAATATTAAATGAAAAAAGTATTAAATAAAAAAATAAATACATCTAATGTTTTGGAACATAACAAATATTTAATGCTTGCTTTATTTAATAATTAAAAGGTTAGTAAGAAGATTGAATAGGAGGATAAATTATTTTTTATTTTTTAATTGAAAATGTGTTTTTTTCCTTTTTGTTTAAAAGAAAAAAAGGAAAAGACCTTTATTCTCCCACTCAAATGATGTGTGACTTATCCTCGTAGAGAACTTTGAAATTAATTTTGCTGATTTACTCAGGCCTCCATACCCCGAATTGTAAATGTAGAGTAATGTTGTTTTTTTTTTCTCTTTCTTTTTGGCCAAACCCATTTTTTTTTTTTAAAGCGTTTAACGTGACAAAATTCAAATCACAAGTTGTCATATTCAAATTGAATCAAACCATTGAATAATTTTATCCTTTTATAAAGTACCAATTTATTGTTAAAAAAAATTAAAACCTTAATGTAAAAACAATTATTAACATCATAAATTTTTCGTTTGTCTACCAAAAAATATAAATTTAAACACAGTTAAAAACCATCCCGATAACTGTTCGTGTTTGAAGAATGCAGTTTGTTACCTTCGTTTTTTCTTATCTATTTTACTTCTAAATTTATTCTTCTTTTGATTTTTTCAAGCTTTAACGTTGAAGGAATCTCAGATGAAAACAAAGACGTTGATGGATTCTCGTGATAGAAATTTAAGTTATAAAGGCAATACCTCTATTGTTAATAAAAGAAAAGGATATATTTAAATTTCTTTTAATCAAAATAGAGATTATTAAGGTATTTTAAAGTAAAATTATAAGTACATAAAAATATTAAATCTTATTTGTTAATCTAATTTGTATTTTATTAATACAAATGTTGGGAGGGCATGTTAAAAACTTCATCTTCCAGTCAAGAAGAAATACTCCAATTCACTATTTGAGTTAGAAAAAACTCTTTAATTTGCATTTATTTCTAACTATGCTATTATAATACTATTATTCTACTATTTATATAAGTCTCACAAACTAACAATACACCTAAATTAACCATGAAACTATATAATACGTATTAGGGCTCCTAGTAGCGAAAATGACTGAGGGTTAATCTTATAATAATGACCGTAAGAATATTAGTCAAAGACAAATAAAATAATAATAATATAATAATGTTTATTAGGGAATTTATTTTCATAAAATTACTAGATCCTTTGCATATAAAACGATAGTATCTGATAAAATCTTATATCGATTAAGCATATGGACAAAATACTTTCCATTTCCAACTAATTTTCTTTTCTCCTGCTCTAAACTTTTTGTCCACAAGGTCTTTCTATATATGGTGATTCAAACTCTTAAATAGTAATGAAAAGGCATCAAATTGAGAATGCAAATATGGATATTGATAACCCATATGTTCTAGAGATGGAGTTAAATTGTTATCTGACTATGCTTTCCTCTTGTATGTTTTCCATTTTCTAAATAACTCAGATGTTTTCTATATTCTGTTACATTTTCTTTTCTAAATATGTTACTCCCCACCATAAGATAATTTAATTTTTATGTTAAATTTCTGTTATTCCCGCAAAAGAACTACTTTGTGTTCTAAGTAATTTAATTTCCATGGTCTCACTCTCTCGCCCTCACCTTTCAATTTTGTGGGTCAATTTTTATTTTTTATTCTTTATTTTTTAATGCAAAAAGTTGTCACTTTTCTAAACCTGTATTTGCATGAAAATCACAAAAAAAATATGTTCCTACTTCTTTTTTTTGATATACCACTTTTTACACTATTTTTCAATAGTTGTGATTAAGTAAAAAAATGATAAAAAATAATATAATTAATGGTATGAAAAATAATATAAAAAGTAATGTGAAAAAAAATATATAAAAAATCATGGTTAAAAAAAAAAAAGTCGACCTGTTAACCAATGAGTTTATGGATGTACTTGACTAATGAATCTTAATGAGTTTACATTCGGTGGTTAATTGCTTATTTGAGCTAAGCATCCATTTCTTATTTTTTCTGTTTCATCTCCATCTTGCTGAATTTGGTTGCACTAAAGATTATTATTATTTTTAATTATTAATTGTTTTTGTTTTGATTTTTAAAATTAAAATAAAATTATAACTTTGTTTTATATTATATGCAAAGTTTGTTTTTAAAAGCTAAAATATAGATGCACCTATGTGTTCTCCTATATTGTAAAAATAAATAAAGATTTCATATAAAAAAATTATGTGTGGATAAAAAATATTTTTGATATTTTTATGCATCTTATTTTAATATTTTTACTTAAAAGTAATGCATACAAATATGTAATATTGCAAATTCTTAAATTAGTTATGATTAGATTTCACTACAAGAAATTAGGAAAACAGCGAGGGAAATTTTCCTCGCTAATCCTCGTTATATTATCGGCGAGGATTAGAGAGATTAGCGAGGAAAGTTTCTTTTATTTTCATCGCTAATTAGCGAGATCTCTCTAATCCGTTTTATTTCCTCGCTAATCCTTGTCTAATCCTCGTCAATATTCCTCGCAAAATGGCAATGCTATTCGTTCGCTAAATTATTTACTAATTTTGTCAATTTCCGTCGCTATTCCCTCTATTAATTCCGTCTCTATTCCCTCGCTAATCCCTCTCTAAATTCCTTCGCTAATCCCTCGCTAATTGTCTGTAGTATTCCGTCGCTATTGCCTCGCTAATTCCTCGCTAAATTTTCCCTCGCCATTTCCTCGCTAATCCCTCGCTAATCCTTCGCTAATATTTTACTCGCTATTCTCTCGCTAATTCCTCGCTATTTATAATGTGAGTTTTCTGTCGCTAATCCCTCGCTAATGAGTTAATTTTTTTTAATAACCTGTTTGTATATCTAACTTTCCCTAAAACCTAATATCAAACCACAATCTTCCAATAATTATAAAATGCTACAACAAAAAATTTATAAAAAATAATCCAATAATATAGTTAAAAGTTATTATACAAATAATCAATCAATATAGTTGAAAGTTATACAAATGTAACAATAAGAATAAAAAAAGCAATCGCCTAAATTTTCTTCGTCTTCGTCTTCCTCTTCCTCTCGACCCTCCCCGCCTAAATCTTGTGATGGTGGTTGTGGAGCAACATTTGTTGATCCGATCGTAGATAGAAACGATTGGAAGGGCGCCAACATAGGACAAGTTGACTCGGACAAACGAAGCATCGTCTGCAGCCCACCGCTGCTTTGTGTTTGACTTCGGATATGTCTCTGTCAACTTCACCTCGCAACCGATGAGGATGAAGTTGGCTTGTTATTACCAATGTGCATGCCATGCATACGTCCCTTCTTGTTGGGACCCGCTCTAACCATAGGGTGAGAGGAAGAGTTTTCTCCATATTTTTCTCAACATATGACTCCTAAAAATAACAAAACAAGAAAAATATTAACAAAAAAATGAACAATCTAAAATATATATGACTAGTTAATGTTACAATTTCCTCGACATAGAATGAACTTTTGCATACGTCTCTAAAAACCCGATGCTTTAACTCATCCCGTAATCGCATATGGAAAAATATTATATAATAAAAATATATCAAAAGTAAGGTAATCCCTCTAAAATACTATGTCATACTCAAGATAGGCAAATAACTCAAGTAATTACAACATGTTCATACACAAATGCTTATCATTAAAACTTTAAATGAGGAAGTTATATTACCATCTTGCTTTATGTTAACTAAAGTTTATCGACCCGCCAGATGTCTTCAAGGCATCTGGTCATGTTCTTCGGGCACCGCAGACCTCGTCATTCATTTATCACATCTGTCGACCAACACTTCCGTCCTCAATCCTCCGGGCCCATGGCCCTTAATATCAACTAAGTTGTTTGAATTTGCCCGCTCAAAGGCCTTATCTCGTGCTTTGTTCAAATGGTCCGGATAACAAGATAGTCCGTTCCCAGGCAGTTCTCGCCATCTTTCGATCAAAGCATCGTATGTGAACCGATGCTTAGCCTACACAAAGGATAAGTATGTATATTTATTTTTCAATAAACGTATAATATATAATTCTATAGAAACACAATTACTTACTATGAAGTCAAGAAATAGTATTTCCTTCATCTCACCGGATAACCTCGCCACGTACTAGCGGACAGTCCATGTCAATTGTACATAATGTCACATGTCACCTTTCCTCCCGTAAGTACAATAAGATAATGTTAGTTATCTACATGTAATAAAAGATAATATGTCACTAGTACTTACGGTTCAAACAACATATATAAGTTCCCTCGCTATCTCGTTTCTCGCATTGATTCTCCACACGAAGGCACCACATTCGTGCCGCTAGTGGGTGGGTCAAGGGGTGGCATAGAAATCGCCGGGTTAGTAAAGGGTGGGGACGTAAGCGATGCGCCTCCAATTGGACTAGACGCTAGGCTTGCACTACGATCAACACCTAATATAATTATATATAAAAAACACGTATATATTACATTTATATAAATCACGAGTTAATAATAATTAAAAAGATTATCCTACAGTATACCCGGAGTAGGCCGAGAATGCCGTCAGGTGGAGAATCATAGGTAGATGCACCATTACGGCTCTCCCACGTCAACACCTACCTCGAATGGTCATGATGGATATCTCGCATAAAGAAACATAATGAAACATGACGAGTTAAGAAACTATATGTCAATAAAAATCTCAAAATATAATAATGATATTCCAAAGTGTAAATACCATTAACGAAAATTATTCAGTCTCAAGCAATAGATTCCTCATCTTCAGAATTCATTAATTTCATTATTTTCGTTGTCATCAATGAACTCATCATCAACCAGATCGTCAATTGGATAATGTATATCACATATGTTCACTTCTTCCATTTGGGCATGTGGATCAAACAAGGAGACTGCTTCATCATCTATCACCCATCATGTTGGTAATAATCAGTGGCAGTTAAGTCATTCAATTCATCACCTTCCTCATTCAATGTCTCAGCCACAAAGAGTTTTGCTCTAACCTTGCATGCTGCCCACCATTCACTACTAGCTCTATTCCCGCTTTGTGGGTATCTTGTATAGTACACTTGTTGTGCTTGTTCGGCTAAGACGAATGGCTTATTTGAGTGAAGTCTTGATTTATGCTTGATGTCAACCAAACCATATCTCTCATCAACATTGACTCCATTTATCTTTCAAACCAATGACATTGTAAAAGAAATACTTTGTTCGATTTCCTACATATGACAGCTTCCAATATATCTTCAATGATGCCATAATAGTCGAAGTCATTCTCACCATATATATTACCTCTAACACATACGCCACTATTCATGGTAGCTTTATTTTGTCCGTACACCTTGGTATGAAATCTGTACCCATTAACTATTAAGCCACGTAAGAAGTCACTGACTTGGATGGACCGTAACTTATCCCTCGTATCATTTGATCCTCGACTTGACCTATATTAACCTCGTATCATTACATAGACGGTAGATAGTTGTAACATCTAGCATAATGCACATTGAGTTTAATATGATTGATCACTATTATGGATAAAAGGGACTCACTAGATGTTTTAGCCACCTCCGAAGTCCTTATCCCGAGCTTCCAATATTTGATCATCGCTTATATTGGGATCTGATCCCTTAATGAATTCTCGAATTGTCTAATCAATACAATAATTAATATTTAGCATAAATTTAGCACATTAATAACAAATTCATTAGATAGAGAGTAAACTTACCGGAGATAAGGTTCTACTTCTCCATTTACAAGCACATATGTCTCAAAGAATCAAGTTCCACATCCGTCAAGAATCTATTTCGACCTCTCCCGATAGGACGACATGGATGCTTAAAAACAGATAATCGTTCATTAATTATTTCTTCCCCACCGTCGTCATTCCGAGGAACTTGAGTGCGCCTGGTCCAGTAGGTGGGTATCGAAATACATGGAAGCAAAATTGGAAATTTCTTCTAAAATATACGCTTCACAAATAGATCCTTCAACTTTCGCCTTTATTTCGGACCTTTCTTTTCAAGTACAAAGATACACCTCTCAAAGGGATACATCCACCTCGTAATGCACTGGTCCTCCAACCTTAGCTTCATAAGGAGATGCACGACTAGATGTTCCATCACGTCAAAGAATGCTTGGAGGAAAATCTTCTCTAACTTGCAAATTGTTTCAATGATAGAAAGCTCGCATTCTCCATGGTAGAAGCACGAATTTCGGTTGCTTGCAAACTTCTTTAAAGAACAAGCTTAAATGCTTTGGTAAGATATCACGAAATGCCAGAGGAATTAACCTTTGCATAAAAACATGACAATCGTGACTTTTCATTCCATATATCTTCCCGCCGTCTACATTGATGCAATGTGCGATATTCGACGCATACCCATCAAAAAATTTTAACTATTTTATCCACTCACACACCATCCTTCTTTTATTGGCATCCAAGACATACGTCGCCTTTGGTTTTTTACACTTGCCATTGTCAGCTATTAGCTCCAAGGTAGGACGTTTACATATTATCTTCAAATCTTCTCTTGCATTTGCATTGTCTTTTGTCTTGCCCTTTATGTCCATGATAGTGTTGAAGATATTATCAAACACGTTTTTCTCAACATGCATAACATCTAAATTATGTCGTATTAGATTAGTCGACCAATAAGGCAATTCCTGAATATGCTCTTCTTCACCAATTGTGGTGTATACCAAAACCATCTTGTTTTTGTTTACAAGCCGAAAATAATTTCCTTAAGTTGAGTCACTTATTCAAGACATTCATCCCACTTTGCGGTGGATTCGATTTTTCCACCGATCTCTTAAAAGAGTTTCGATCACGGCGAAATGGATGATCAAAGGGCAAAATTGGCGATGACAATCAAACCAATAACATTTCCTACCGTGCTTTACAAATGACTTATGTGATTCATACAAAGCGACAAGAAAGTTTTCCATGAGTGCTCCACCTGACATTCCATAGGAAAGTCACTTATTGTCCACAACAAAGTCGCTTTCATATCGAAGTTTTGCTTCTTCCAAGCATCATAAGTTTGCACCCCATCATCCCACAATATCTTCAGATCATCAATTAGGGGTCTAAGATAGATATCCAAACTTTTACCAGGTGACTTTGGTCCAGGATCACAAGAGTGAGGAATATGTATTCCCTTCTCATACACATACTTGGAGGTAGATTGTACGGTGTGACAAAAATAGGCCAACATGAATATGGTGTGGCTGAACCGCTAAATGGATTAAAACCGTCTGTACACAGGCCAAGCCTAACATTTTGAGCGTCTAGGGCAAATGTAGGATGGGTAGCATCAAATCGTTTCCAAGCCTCAGCATCAGCTGGATGCCTGATCACTGATTCATCTTGACGCACTCCATCCGCATGCCAAGTCATATACTGTGCAGTGTTTTTGGACATAAACAGACGTTGGAGTCTTGGCATAATAGGAAAATATCGCAACACTGAGTGCGGCACATCCTTCTCATTCGATGAACGTCCCGCCTTCGGTTTGAATCGTGGGTGTCCACATACTAAGCAACCGAGTAGAGTCTCTTGTCACCGTATTCTTTGTAATACAACATACACCGATTAAGACACGCATCTATCTTCTCATATCCTAATCCCACTCACGAACCATTCTCTTCGATTTGTAGAAGTTTTCGGGTAACCTTTCGTGCCTGGAAGCATGCTCTTAATTATGACAATCATTCTATCATAACAACTCTCACTATGTTAAACTCCGACTTCAAGTTCAAAAGTTGAGTTACAGCTGACAATTTCGTGTGCTTATGGCAACCATCCCATAAAGGTTCATCAACGTCTCTTAGCAAGTCATAAAACTTCGCAGCTGACGCATTTGGACCCTCTTCTAAATCTTGAGCCTCTGGATTTAATCTATCACCTGCGGCATCCATAACCATATCCACGTATGGATTCCTAGGCTCCACGTCATCATCATGGGCAATGGATGTTGAGCCGCTATCTCCCCATATATCCTCACCATGAATGGTCCAATTTACATAACCATCCACAAATCCGTACTTATACAGATGTTGTTCTACCCCAAATACCTCCCTCCAAGCACGATTCTTACATCTAGCACATGGACAAAGGATGCGATTTAATGCATCACTAACTGCCTCGGGTCTCCTTGAGCAACCCTACTGAAATCATCAACTCCATCCTTGAATTCTTCACTTACATAGCCTAGTAGGATCATTTCTTCGTAACATCCAACTTCGATCGGTCTCATGATTGCTGAAATTGATTTAGCACATTAATACAAATCCTTATATCAACTGATCCTTCTTAACATGGTATGGCCTTATCCCATTCGATAAGAAACTTTTTCAACACTTATTTAATAGTTATTCCTTAAATCCATATTTTATACTTGGTGAAATTTCGGAAGATTTCCATTGGTCTCTACGTGCATGACTATAACGCAGTGAGATCCACCGCGTTTAAGTATACACCCAGAGAACAAAAAGAAATGTAGGAGACCGAAATATCAACAAGTATAAGATATGAGATTTAAATAATAACTATTAACCAAATGAAGAAAAAATTTCTTACCAAATTATTCCACTTGGACAATTCAAGATTCAATACAATGAGCAGTACGAACAATAAGTATGTGTGCTCATTCATATTGAATCTCAAACGGGAAACTAAGGTTTTGCTCAAATCTTCACTCGAATAAGAAAATAAAACTTTAAGCATATGTTAAAGCACAATCAAAAGTTAAATCAAACCAATATTCTTAACACATAATTCGTTAGAAATTCATAACTTTTATTTTCAACATCCAAGATTTGATGTCATATTTAGATAGTCCTAAATGTACCTCATAGGAGAGAAAAACATAAATAAAATCTAAGTTTTTACTAGCCACAATAATTGCTGCTATGCGGCCTGACATAGACAACATTGATGAATATGTTAAGAACACTACTGCTGGAGTTTTCAGTGTTGTTGCCTCTACTCTTCGTATACCTGCACTCTTACCATTCTTGAAGGTTGTTTATAAGAGTAATAAATCATGGCAAGCTCGACACACTGGGATTAAGATTGTGCAACAGATTGAGAAGGGTTTGCAGTGTGTAAGGAATTAGAAGCCTTATACGCCAGTTGCTATACTATGGAAGTCATGATCATTCTGATTCGTGAATTTCGATGCTGATGAAGAAATGAACCAAGTTGTTCAATGTGGTGACGCAGTGTGTAACACCCTCAAGTATCATGTTAGGCTTGTAAGCGGGTTACAAAGGTATTCTAATACTTGCTTAATATGTCGTTCGGTTTGTGACAAATTGAATTAGTTTAGGCACTTAGTTGCGATACGAAGTTGAAAAGCTCGACTTAAAATGACTTAGGAAATAGCTTTAAAGGCTAAGTTGAGAGAAACAAGTATAGAGAAATTGTTTTTAGGTCACAAATGAGTTAAGTAAGATACAGCTTAAAATTTGAGAAGAATCGAGTCATTAGGTATTTTTAAGTATACTTGGTTGTGTATTTTAATACCGATTTACTAGTACAGATATGAAAAATGAGAATAAACGTGAATTAGCAATTTAAATGAATCCTAATATTTATTTTAAAGTTGTTGGGAAGTTGAAAAACTTGAATTAGTATAATTCAAGTGTTCTTAACATATAAAAGTTCTAACACTGAACTTAAGTTTCGATTTTTCCCTTAACCCACAACCCCAAAGAAAACAAAAGAAAAGAATAGAATAGAACAAACAGAGAAACAAAGGGGAGAAAGAGAGAAAGGAGAAGAAAGGAAGGGAAGAGGAAAATAAGAAGAGCAAGGCTCCAAGGTTAGTCATCACCTAAAGGTAGGAGATTTCTATTCTTTTCCCCTCTTTATTCTTTTGAATGGGGTTAGAGATTTCGAATGGAAAACTGGATTTGGAGATCAAAATCCTAGTTTTAACTTGATTCTTGCTTCCAAGAATTAAGTTAGGATAATTTTAGTCTAATAAGTATTAGATAGCCATTTATAGTGCAAACCAACCATTTTGGTTCATGATAGAGAATCTTAGAAAAGGATTGGAGAAAAATGAGAATTAGGTTGTGATTGATTGACTTTGATCATAATCTAAGTTTAATGAGTTAGATACTAGTTAGTTGATGGATTGGAGCCCTTAGAATCCATAGTTTCCTTTTTAATGGTTAGTTGGAAAAAAGTAGGATTTTAGTTGGAAGTTTGAGTTTAAATCCATCATTGATGAGTTGAATTAGTGTTTAATGATCCTAACGTGATTAGAGACCATGATTAGGTTTGGAAAACACTTAGAATCCATGATTTGAGGATTAGAACTTGGTTAGAAACCAAGATTATGCAATACCCGAATTTGCAGAATCAGGACAGCACCCGAACAGCCTGTGGTGTTTGTCGCATAACTTGAGTTACAGATATCGGATTGACCTGATTTTTGTGGCATTTTAAAGCTAAGATGTAGGGCTACATGTAGTAAAAATTTCAGAATTTTACACCAAGCCAAACAGTGCCAGTATCGGTTTGAATCCAAGGCAGATTCTGCAGAAAATGCAATCTGGCAGCCAGTAAACCAGATTGCATAACTTCCTGCTCTGGTGTCCGTTTTGCGTGAACCCAGCTGCATTTTGAAGGTAACATGTAAGGCTTCTTGGCTGGAAAATTTAAGAATTTTCCAGTGCGTAGTTTGTTCCCATTTGCAGTTTAAAGTCAGCGCAAAAATAGGTGAATCAGTGAATTCCCTGTTTTTGCTTCTGCAAAATGTCTCATAAGTTTAGATACGCTTATCCAAATGAGGTGAGGTTTGCGCCATTGGAAAGATAGGGGAGAGAGCTATCTTCTCATAAAATTTCAGAATTTTACGAGTTAGGATGCACATTTGGTGCAATCTTGAAGGTCAGCCTTTTTAGGCAAGATTTTGAGGTGTTTTAGGTTGGTTTGAATCCTAGAAATACTAGTAACTCCTTTAATAGTTAAAGTTGAGTTAGATATGCAAGTTTTGTGGTAAATACTTTACTCTCTCAATAAGTTGAGTTGAAATGGGGTAGTAGCAAGAGTGAGTTGGTTCCCTAAGGCAAGTGAGGTTGAGCCTAGTGAGTTGGTTATTTCAAGTAAGTGAGAATGAGCCTAGTGAGTTGGTTCTCTCAAGTAAGTGAGGTTGAGCCTATTGAGTTGGTTCCCTCAAGCAAGTGAGGTCGAACCTAGAGTTGGTTCCCTACGGGTCGAACCTAGAGTTAGGCATCTTTAGAAAACAGATTATTAGGGACTTTAACTGAATATTGAAGAGCTCTAATCGGTTAGAGCGCTAATTATGCATAGAGGTGGAAAACCTTTGGGGAGGTGTGGGAATGTGATTTTTGGTTGTTTTCTGCAACAATATGCAGAAAACCAGCAAAGACTCCCTCAAACTAGAAAAATGAGTTATCTTGGCAGCTGGTGATGTTTGTCGCATAACTTGAGCTACATACATCAGAATGACATGATTTTGGTGTCATTTTAAAGCTAAGACACAGGGCAACGTGTGGTAAGAATTTCAGAATTTTCTACGTAGTCAATTTGCACCAGTTTCTATTTGAATCAGAGTTGGATTTTGCAGAAAATGTAATCTGGCAGCCAGTAAACCAGATTGTATAACTTCCTGCTCCGGTGTCCGTTTTACGTGAACCCAGTGGCATTTTGAAGGTAACATGTAAGGCTTCTTGGCTGGAAAATTTCAGAATTTTCCAGTGCGTAGTTTGTTCCCATTTGCAGTTTAAAGTCAGCGCAGAAACAGTGAATCAATGAATTCCCTGTTTTTGCTTCTTCAAAATGTGGCATAAGTTTAGATACGCTTATCCAAATGAGGTGAGGTTTGCGCCATTGGAAAGATAGGGAGAGAGCTATCTTCCCATAAAATTTCAGAATTTTACGAGTTAGGATGCACATTTGGTGCAATCTTGAAGATCAGCCTTTTTAGGCAAGATTTCGAGGTGTTTTGGGTTGGTTTGAATCCTAGAAATACTAGTAACTCCTTTAATAGTTAAAGTTGAGTTAGATATGCAAGTTTTGTGGTAAATACTTTACTCTCTCAATAAGTTGAGTTGAAATGGGGTAGTAGCAAGAGTGAGTTGGTTCCCTCATGCGGTTGAACCTAGAGTTGGTTCCTCAACCTAGAGTTGGTTCCCTAAAATTATAGATTCCATCCAATTTAACGCTGTGGCATTCAAATGTCAAGATCATATTAAAGCCTTAAAGAGCATAAGGCGAAAACAAAATCGACCAAAGAAGGATTCCCATGTTTTTATGAAAGCTAGCAAAGAGAATGAGAAATCGATAAACAACATTTAAACCAAACTCAAACTTAGAACAAGTACGATATTATTGTATTTAGAATACTTATGAAAGTAAGTTACAAAAAACTCAAAGAACAAGATAAAGGCCACATTTGACAAAGATTCAAACAAACAGAGCTATTTTGGTTAGAATTGAGAAACAACTAGTATGGAGCTCAAAATGGATATAGTAGTGAGTCAAAGCACATTACCTACAAATGTTTTGGTGAAGCTTATCTTAGAGATCGATAAAGTCATTGTATCTTGCTTTATCAAAAGTTAAACCTATCAATATGGCACACACAACATATGGATGAATCAGGGATGTCTACAATAATTATTAAAAAGACAAAAAGAAACATCTCATTAATGAGTGCACATTGCGCTTAAAATCCGAGTATGTATAATGTCACTATCACAAGCATGATAATAACATGACCAGGTCACAAGTAGAACTTTGCAGTATATGTCATTGAATGAACAGGTTCCCAAAGGAAAACAGTAAGGATGACATGACAACAATGTAAATATGGTATTAAAAATTACCCCCTTTTCAAACGTTATCTTTGTATATATGAATTATTATCTATTAAAATAAGCCAAGTTTTGTATCTGTATTCTTGTACATTGATTAAATACATTACATGAAAAGAAGTGGAGGAAGAACCCGAAGGCTTCCAACACACTCAGATATTGAAAACACCCACCCCGTTCAAAAGAGCCTGCCTAGCTAGCATCAAATTGTGGTCTAAACAAACCTAAAACTTAGGAATCAAAATTACAAAGTCACATTAATCTGACAAAGGAGTGAAGGGCATGGCACCTAGCAATCATCAAAACAAATATCACTAACATCCAACTTAAATAACTTCCAACAAAACGCATACAACTACATTGAGATTTCAATGTGCCTGCCCATGAAAACCCACACAAATCATGCCAAACGCATTATGGCATCAACAACTCTTAGTAGTAAAGGCAAAACCAATACATGCAAACGCATTATTGCCTGCCACCCTTTAATTCTGGAACATCCAATTGACCAAGCAGAAAAGGAAACCTCGTTCATCAAAAATAGATCAAACACACAACCCTTAAACAGAACAAACTATTCCATCCATTCACATATGCCACATGATTAAAACCCTAACCTTAAACAAAAATACATCGATTCCAGACCAAACCCACTACGATCTAACACAAAATAAAATAAATAAAATCCAAAAAGGTGGATAATGCAAACGAAAAAAAAAACTTGAAGAGGAAATGCGAAATACCAAATGATGGATTGAATCAAAAGCCCATTACAGAGAAGAGGAAAATCAACGAAATTTGAAAACCCAGAGAGAGAAAAACCAAAATTTTTGGTCCGTGGAAGAGGGGCACGATCACAAGTCTCCTGGCAAGGGGAGCAAGAATTTCAAATTAAAGGAGAGAGGAAGAGAGAAAAATTTATGTTACAGAAAAAGATTGGGAGAAAAGGACCGTAACTTACCTGAACTGTGATAACCCAAGAGAAAGAGAGAGAATGCGGAAGAGAGAGAGAGAGAGAGAGAAAAGGGATGATGATACAGAAGGCTTCGTATACTCAGATTGGGTTTCGTAGCAAATGTTTTGATTTTAATGCGTTTTGGCTCTTTAATCAGAAAGGTACCGCGCCTTAATTATCCCTCGCTATTCCCTCGCTAACTTTAGAGAGGGAATTTATTCTCTCGCTATTCTCTCTCTAACTTAGAGAGGGAATTTATTCTCTCGCTATTCCCTCGCTAAATTTAGAGAGGGAATTTATTCGTCGCTATTCCCTCTCTAAATTTAGAGAGGGAATTTATTCGTCGCTATTCCCTCGCTAAAATAAGCGAGGGATATTATTTACTCGCAGTTCCCTCACTATTAAACTCGCAATCAATTTTTTTTTAATGTAGCGACGTCTTGGTTTTTCCTCGCAATTCCCTCGCAAATCAGCGAGGGATTAGCGAGGAAAGTATTTCCCTCTCAAAATTCCCTCGCTAATTCGTCAAATTCTTGTAGTGTTTGAGGATAGATGAATTAAACAAGGATGGTAAATTAGTTATAATTAGTTTGGAGTATGGATAGACAACTGCAATATAAAAGAAAATAATTTTTTGTTCAAATGAAAAAACTTGAATAAAGATAAATTTGAAAAGTATAATAAAAATTGAAGAACGAGGAGTGTGGACAGTGCCAATAGCATCATCCTTTAACTTCATCTTGTTTTGGCATTGAACCAGCTCTATATCTTTCAACAATTTAACTATTGACACTTCAATGTCTTACAAGAATCATTCTTCTGACTCTTACTAATTCTTATTTTAAACTCTTGCATTTTATACAATGTTTGCGCAGGCACACCTTCAAGCTTTATATTGACTACAACCACTCTGTGCTCATACTATAATCTAAAATCAAGAATAACTTCAAAGAATAGCATGATAATCTTGTCCAACAAAATTTCCTCATCGTCTAATGTTAATTGACCTTTCAATTTCATTTTAAACATGTCTTTAACAAATAAGGTGAGAAATGAGTTGAGTTAAGTCGAGTTAGTCTAAGCTTAACTTGATTTAATAAGAAATTGATTTCATTCTTTGACTTGAACTTGACTCACCTTAAATTCATAAGTTGCTCAAATTCAATGTGTTAATAGCCTTTTGTTAAATTATGAAGCCAAGCCAAGCCAAGGAAAAATTAGTTTGAAAGGTTTTGCCTAATAGGCCTTATTTATAGTTGCTCCACACACTTTTTCAATGGAGATTGGTGGAGGGTGGAGTGTAGCCTAAGTTTGTATTGAGGATGAATTTCTAGAATTTTCTCTATTTAACTTTTAAAATATCTAGATATTTACAAAGTTTATAAAATATCTCCAAGTAATATTTAAGATATTTGTAAGTAAGTTTTTTTATAGTCTAATTATTCTATTCAAATGTCTACATTACCGCTATCAAATAGGTATCTTTATCTGATCCTTAGATCATCAAATATTATTAACTTGCATCTTATAAATTTTATTTCTATATTTAAAATTGGGTGTAAATATAAGTGAAATATTATAAGAATAAGATAAAAATTAGTACTATTAAATTACAGCTAACTATTGATAAAAACAAAATCTCAAAAGGCCAATTTTATTTTTTAAAAGGTTTAAAACAAATGAACCTTTATTTAGTTTTTTAAAATAAATTTCTACGCATCACATATTATGAAATGATGTGTCAAAACTCAAAAGTATTTGTTTTTTCAATCTGAATATTTGTTTGAATATATTATGCATTATATTAATAATGCATTTAATTTTGAATATAAACCTGAATATTACAATACTTTTACACATTATTTAAAAAGATTCATGCTATTAACATTTTGCAATAATTTTAAGACTATCACACCTTTAGGGTATGTGGCTAATACAATTTGAAAATTCAATTTATTCTTAGTCATAATGTAATTTTAGTAAATTTTCATGTTTATTCACTTTATTGTTAATTACTTTTAGTTATAATTTCTTAAATTATTTTTAATTAAATATAAATGAATAGATAAAAGTTAACTTACATAAATTAAATAATTTAAGAATAAATTGACAAAGGGCACACATTAATGTGAATAAACAATAATGCTATTTTGTAACAAAAAAGAAAACAATAATGCTAAAAAGGATCTGATTGGTAGGATTTCTTCCACCTCGACCTCTTTTACTTTTTTTCCACCCATAATTTTCTTTTTTATGCACTTCGTGAAAAAAAAAAGCTTGGTACTAAATAGCAATACTAATGAATAAATAAGTAAACATATTAGCCTTATAAAAAAACAACGTTAAGTGAAGAAGAGATGTTCGTTGGGTGGGTGAGTTTTGTGGCATTTTTTTATTTGACTTGTTTATTATATTAATGAGTTAGATTAGGTTGATAAATTATTTTCTTTCAACTCGACTTGTTTAAGAGTGTTTGTCTCAAAATAAGTCTCAAGTGCACGGATTATTCAAGTAATAAAGTGAAAAGTAAATATCGTTCTCTCGAGAATAAGTTTATTTCTAATGCTAAATATTAACCGATAGTTTATCTAATCCTATTCAAGAACATAAAAATAGAAAAAATATATAAACTAAAGACTAAAAAACGGTAAATAAAAATAACACAATGGATAGAGTTTAGGAAAATCCTTCTTCACCCCTTACTTCAATCGACAATATGCAATCATCTTCATAAATATGAACACAATGATTAGGTTAGCTTGAAAATCTTCATTAACTAAAAGCTTATGTTTAGGTCATCTAACCATAATATCAATTACCCAACTCACTATGTTTCCATGAGAGCTAACATAAAATTCACTCTTTAAGGTTTATTCTCAAACACACGCTATGCATAACTAAGATGTATATTTCTATCCCATTAGCGAATCAACTCATCCCGTCATTGGAATAGAATCGAGCATGCATCAACCATACATATAATCTCAAATCCAAATTCTTATGTCTAGGTTCATTAGATTCCATCAAATCACTTAAATGATGATCAAATACTTAAGAGCATTAAGCATAATACAATTGAACAAAACCATACATCCATACAAACTCAAAGGAGAACAAAATCATTAATATCCATAAAAAAGATTCAAAGTATTCCCTAAAACAGCTGCTACATCATTGAACACGAAAATACTAATTAAAATACATGCTCAAAGAACGAGAAAGAGAATAAAACAAATGGAGAAAGGAGGAAAGGCTTATGGATGTTGCCATTGATGCTTAAATCTCCCTCCATGAGGAAGATAGCCTCCAACCTTGACTCCCTTGGCCTCTTTCAGCCTCAGAAAATGAAGAGTCAGGCGCAGCTTCCCTAACCTAAAATGTTTTCCTAAGAAAATCTGATAAAATTCTAATTATAAGCTCAGTTCTGCACCTCAAGCCGCGATGTACACTCATTTGTGCAACGACGCGCATTGAGTCAGTCACCTAGCGCCGCGACGCACACTCCTTTGTGCCGCGGCGCTCTAGCCTCGGGTCTCGATGAATGACTAATGATGCACCTTTAACGTCGCGACGTTCTCTCCTGGAATGTCTCATTGGCTTTCTCTTGGGCTTTTGAGCCTTAAATCGCTCCAATTCCTCTGTTTTAAGCCCATCCTGCATTAGAAAAATCATCAAATTAAATATAAGTTGTAAATCCACTTAATCATTTAACGAATACACACTAATTGCTCAATAGCATATAGAGAAATATTCAAAGAAAATTTAACCAATATAAGCATAAAATCTCCCTTATAATATGCATGGAATAACAAGGACATAACATTCTATAAAGCACAGTTATGGGATACAAATAACTACATTTCATGGAGTTATCAAAAAGTGAGTTAGGTTAGTTTAAACCTGTGAATCTAACATACATTAGACAAAAAAAATTTCTGTTTAAATAATTATCAAAATATGAAATTGATAATTAATTACACAACACATTTTAACTAAAAATTATATATATTCCAAATAAATTAAAAAGTCACATAACTAATCTTATACAAACATAATAAGTGTTTAAGTTAATATAAATTTGAAAGAAATTAAAGTAAATTAACAAGTCTCAAAAGTAATAAACAATAAATTACATTAAACAACTGAAGTCAATCACATATAATATATGAAATAACATAATTATTTACTTTATTATTAATTTTTTTAATATATTTTTTGTCATTCAAGTGATCTAATAAATTTTTATTGTAATAGTTCATTATTCTTCACGAGTTTCTTATCAATATTATCTTGATCACATTTCTTATTAATATTTTTTTGATCACATTCTTAATGTGACCACAATAATTACACATAAATTTAATTAACACTATAAAAAAATTAGACAAAAATATTTTGAAATGGCACAATAGATAAATGAATTTTATTAAATAAAACAAGGTTACTTGAGTGCATTAACACTTTTGTAAACCTACTACATGACTAATATCTTATGGGTCGAAATGTTTTTAAGCTGACATAATTTATGGACTCAATTTAATTAATATTTTTTAGATTAAGTTAAAATTTGTAAATTCATAAATTCAAGAATTTGTCCGGCCGTACAATAACATGAGCCCGAATTTCTCGGGGCTTGAGATTCGGGTCACATATGGTTCAAATACGAAATTCCCTAAATAACCTTGAATACAATAACACTAGCAACGTGAATCTACTTAAACCAGCCAAAATGTTACTAACAAAAATGGATGAGTATCTTCTTAATTTTTGTTAAGTGATTAATTATAAAAGAGATAAAGATACAAAATTATAAAAAAAAATTACAAATTTCATTTAGATGTTATTAATAATTTTTTTTTGTATATTTCTCACAACTACAATTTAACTATTTGATTCAGAAAAAAATTAAAAAGATCCTAAATCCAACAAAAACACGTTTGAGGGCATTGTACGAATCATCGTCACTGTCGTCACAGCGTACCGAAGATGCAAAGTTACAAGCATAGGAAATAGAAGTTGTTGTTGAAGTTGTTCATCGTTTGCAGCAAACAAACCTAAAATTCCCTGAAATTGTAAGGTTAAAATTCAAATAGCTGTGGCGAAGATGATGCACGCGACCTTCTATTGGGGCAACAAGGTGACTCTCCTCATCGACTCGTGGAAGACCAATTCGTGGACGAGTTATGCGCTGAGTTTGGTGGCGTGCCTTATCGTCTCCGTTTTCTATCAGTATTTGGAAAATCGCCGTATTCTCCTCAAGCTGTTGGCCGCCGGGAGGCCCTCTCAGGCTCAGGAACCGGAGATCCAGACCCTTCTACTGCAACAGAAGCTCGCCAGAGCTAAGGTGGGTTTGAGGTTGGCCGGAGCGGTGCTGTTTGGGGTGAGCTCGGCGATTGGGTACTTGTTGATGTTGGCGGTGATGTCCTTCAACGGAGGGGTGTTTGTGGCTGTGGTGGTGGGTCTTGCCATCGGTCACTTCTTGTTCAGGAGTGAGGGCGAAGATGCTTCCATTGTTGTTCACACTTCTTGTGCATGTGCTTAATCGCTGAGATTTCAGAAAGATCCATTGTGCTTCCAATTTCCTATAATAACACTTACTAATCAGATCATTTGTATATTATTATTATTATTATTATTATTATTATTATTATTATTATTATTATTTTCCTGTTTTAGTCCTCTGGTTTCTCGGATTTTGGGATTGAATTTGGGCCGTGTAATTCTGTGTACGTTGCTGTCTAGGCAATGACTAATTGTGATCATCCTGAAAGAATTGGAACTTTTGATTCGGAAATTGCATTTATTTTTGTGGCAGTTTGATTTGGGTGTGTGAGGGAAAATATTCTAAATATGGTTGCAAGAAAATTATTTTTGAGTTTTATCATTTTGGCCCAGTTGCCATGGCTAAATTAGCAAGGCAACTGTCTAAAAAAAGGAAGCAAAAATGAATGTGTGCCGTAAAGGAGTCTGTTTTCCTGGCAGTAAGAGAAGGAGTAAGGAAGCTGTTTAGCAGAAGCTGGAAAATGTCAACAATGACAACCATATAGTGCCGAAGTCTGTGTCTCTTAGAAAGCAAAAACATAAGTAATGAAGTATCATAAAAATTAACGGCCAAAACAATTTAATTTTCATATGATTATGACCAAATATGCCAGCGGCCAGCCAATCTCTGACACCAGGACAGGGCAGGGCAGAGCTGCCGGATTCATTGGAGTGGCCTCAAATTATATGGCCATGCCCATGCTGTAAGAATCAGAGAAGGGCTCAAATAAGACCAGGTATCTGGTGCCAGGAACTAAATTCAACATTAAAGCACAAAGTTTAAATCCTAACGTCACCTAGCTTTGAATATCTTCCTTTCAATGTTGAGACTTGAAGGAGGCCCTTATCAAACAACATCAGGAAAATATCTTTCTCCTGTTCTCCAGATACAATCTAGATGGCCTTAGTCCTTGCTCATTATAAATTACAATAGGAATCAAAAAGACCCGGGGGGGGGGGGAGAGAGAATAACCAAAAACGATCTGGACATGTGGATTCACACTTAAGTTTTTTACTGGAAAACTTGTTAACGATGAATCATGGAGAGATGTTGAGCCTTTTCTGAAAATAATGCACTCGCCGCAGCCACAAGTAATGGGTCTTTAGTTAAAACGTAATAACGGCTGCCAAGTGCAGATTCAAATGAACTGGTCCATCCACTGATTTGTTTATGAAGGATCCTCGTCAGTATAAAACTCGGTGTGAAAGTCATGATTCACATAAGCACTGCAGCGGAGCAACAAATAGCCTGGAATGATTACTGCCGGCAGATCCTCTGCTGTCTATGAAAACAGCATCTCAGTAGAAAGCATGTCAAAATATGGTATGGAGGATCACAATATGTCCATTCACTATCATTGATCATCAATTTTTAACGAGACTAGTTCACTTTCTTGCTGCTGGTTCCTGTACTTAAAATTGTTAGGCAGCCATCTGCGAAGTCTCTCTGGCAAGAACCTGGTATAAGAAAAATGCAAATTTAGTTATCTGTTTTAAATTAAATGTGCTAAAAAAGCAAGAAGAAAGAAACAAAAATTACAATAGAAGGTAAAACTTGAATAATTGATAAACATCACTTAACAGTAAGTAACTACAATGGAAAAAGAAAACAAGGACCCCATAGATTTTGGACCTTCTGCTCCAAACTACCCCCAAATTAAGTGCTCGTTAATTCATAAACTAGTGGTTGTCAATCCACCAATTAAAATTCTCAAACAATAAGATGACAAGTAAACTAATCAGAGCTTTTCTATTTCATGGTATAACATCCACCAGACTGTAAATGTCAGAATCAGAATAACACCACTGAGGTTGGGAGAATAGGGAGAGAGCCAGAGGGATTAAGTGTTAGATATGAATCTTGCCAGGATAGCAACAAGACACAAGTACGCAAAAAGACTACATGGTAAAGCTAGCACAATCAGATTGGCCACAAGAGGTGCACAAGTTAAAAGCCAGAACAAATGATGAGGATACTACATGTAGACAGGCCTTGAAAATCAAGGGAGCAAAGTGATAGACCCCTCATATCTAAGGTATATTCTAGGAGGAATAAGGTGAGAAGCAGGGGATCAAGGCTTAGGGGTCATGATGGAAGCAATGAGGGCGTCATGATGAATATTCACGTTGGGGACCTGCAGCATAACAGAATGGATAGCTGGCAGAAAGAGAATGGGTCAGAGGGGGATTCGGTTGGAAGTGCAGTATAAGAGGTAGTGGGAGTACGAGAGAGGGGTAGGAAAGAAGTAAGGTTTTGGGGTAGGATGAAGCAGGACCCTCAAAGTTCCTGCAGTGTCTCCCATTTTCTACTGTTTTCCCTTCCTTTTTCCTGAATTTGTACACTGTCTCTGGACTGATATCACTCTGATATCAGTTTCAGACCTCATACATAGACAGTTAAGACATAAATAATACAGATTCAGTTCAGATACCTAACACAAAGCAAAAATGCTGAAAATTTACTTTGAATATCTCCAGGAAGATTAGATAGAATACAATAAGTACTTACGTGTCCAGTCTTTCACAAATTGCCCTACGAACAGAAGAATTGAGGCCATATGCAATTGAGTTGAAGAGGCCCTGCAACAAGAAGACAAAGGTTAACAAGATGTTATTATTGTACCTCACATTGCTGCACTTGATTCACCTTCACATAACATCAAATTTGAACTAATGGTGGCAATTATGTTAACTGCAAAAAGCATACAAAATTCCAGTAAAACGGAAAATGATTAATTGAAGTGATGCCACATAATTCCTTTGTGTATAATTAAATATAAGTTGAAAATGTTTTACAACGCGAGTGCAAGGGAGGGAAGTGAAGTTTCCACAGCATTTATTAACTTGTAAGTGAGGATTTATCAAGGAATGCAGACCGTGCTGAGTTGTCAGATAAGTTATAGAACATTTAATGAATAGGAATCGAGAAATAAAGCAAAAAACAGTAAGTATGACAACTGGGTAATACCATAAGAGAAGCCATTCCAACATCAAGAAGTGAGAGCCAAAAGATCTTATGGCCAGGTTCAATAAAATCATGAATACGGTTAATAGTGCCAAAAGCCCATGATCCTATTAGAATCAGTGGATAGTATCCCCACCGATTCAAAGCCTGCAACATAAAACAGAACACTATATTATCATTCAATAGGAAAGTAGATGAGACAGAGCCTACAAAGTTTGACCTTAAGCAATTGGTTTAAGCACGGATATAAATTTACTCATGAAAATCAAAACCAACAAATGAGGGATGAGCATCTCTAAGTCACATTTGAAAGCACAGTACAGAGATGTGAAACACACGTATATACATACGTATATACACACATCACACACAGGTGGTAAAAATGGTTACAGTATAAACTACCCTCATGTTATCTCTTGCATCTGAGGCATAAGCTCGGTCTGACATACCAACTGCCATCTGAAATTCCAAAGAAACAAGAAAAGTTGATGTCTCAAAAAGTGCCTAAATAAGTATCTAATTCTTTGTTTAAAAAAGAATCAGCAAAGTTGTTTGAAAAAGAATCAGTAAAGTTAGAACATACTCGGGTTGCATTATTCAGCATGCGTATTACTTGAAAGTATGTAAATCCATTGTATAAAATTGCACCCCAGAGTGGCATGTAAAATGTTACAAAATGAACTGCCTGCATAGAAAAAGGAACACGTTTTTAGAGGACAGGAAAAAAATGGAAATCTGACTATTCTGTTAAAAACAAAATATCATATACAAATACAGTAGATATGGAGTACATAATTTGCTGAAAATTGGGGGGGTCGTTCTCATTCTGCTTTCTTCCTAATATTCATTAACATCTTTAAATAAGATTAATTCCAGATGCCAAAAACAATTGCTAAGCTTTTACCATCACAAGCATCTTATCAACAATGCCATGATAAGGAGCACAACAGATCCTCAACAAAAGTGTGGATAGAATGCTGTATTGAATTTTCAGCAGTCCGTAAACATCTCAGGTGGATTTTTCTCAGCTGTTAAATTTAACTGATTTTCATTTTAAAACCTACATATTTGATTTTGAAGAATAGCAACATGAAAAGTATTTTTCTTATAGGCAACCAAGTCATGGGTTCCTAATTGCCTATTATAGTGAAGTAGAAACCCATTGTATACCCTATAAAAAATATACAAAAGAAAAAATTACAGAACATTGCATATAAATAATATTTAGCCAGTATTCTTGCAACTACTTGCCTTCCCTGCGCGACCTGTTTGAGTCCAACACCATGTGCCAAAATGTCTGTGGTCATTACCAAAGGAGCACATAACTGTCATAACTAGGGAAGTACCTGTCAATAGTAAAAACTACATCAAATGAGCTCTCAGCAATAAAAGTAGCTAATAAAATGGTGAAAATTAAGACAGAACTTGGAAGTCCAACTGTTAGTACTGAAGCTATACCATCCGTAGGAATTTGCTGTAAAATCTCATTTTTGAATTAAAATTCAGTGTTGGAAAGTTACAGGGGAAGAAGATTATTGCAAAATAGCTCATTTCTCAAAGTTGGAATATTAAAAGCTGATTCATCCATAAATGCATACCCCAGACATACAGGTGAAACATGGCCTCCAAATCTTCAACATCTGTTTTGTGCCTAACAACAGTACGATGAAGGGTAAAAGCAATTGTCGTAGTCCATAGGAAAGATGCCACACAAAAGAAATGTGTGCTATAGCCCTGAGCATAACAAAAGAAACCTTTGGATGGGTCCCTGTATCAAAATGAAATTCTATCAATCACATCATACATACATTTTAAAAAGACAGCACCTGATTCAAAAGGCATACCCTACTATGCTGAAGAAACTGCAAAGCATATCCTGCAATCATAAAAAATGCCATAAAAGCGAATTATACCAAAGGCTCAGACGTAGAAAATATGGAAAAACTAATGTGGAAACTGAATAGGCACAGACATATTTGGTTCGTGAAATGCCAAAGGACATACATGTGAATTGCAAAACAGCATTAACAGCAAAATACAAATTAAAGTGGGCAGGGGCAACAAGACAATAAATATTACAAAAAGTTAGTTGGCTGACAAAAGTTAACTAACAATCCAACAGATTTCAACAAGAAAAGTTAGTTTGAACTTTTAACTATCGAAATTTAAGTCAATAAGAAGCTGGTAATAACAATGATCATTCTTGATGTAGATAACTAAGGAAGAATAGCAGAGGGAAACAAAAAAAATAAACTTCCATAAAGGAACTAATTTGATTAAATTAGCGTATTACGCGAAGAGTGAGTTAAACTGATAAATCGAAAATTGGAAAGAATGAGAAAATAGAATAGAATGTAGAGAGGGAAGATGAAGCTAGGTTATAGATCTGAGAAGAGAGGAAAGAAGTGGAAAGGAAGGATGCATACGGAGAGGGCGAGGTAGAAAACAAGCTTGAAGGAAAACTTGCGGAGCTCCTTGAAGAGGAGATAGCACAGTACAATGAACCCAGACCCCACCAAAGATAGGCTCGACGCTCCAGCGTTCACAGCCGTCAGAATCCGCCGATCGTGCGCTGAAAGAACACCGCCGACTGCCACGGAGGTCGCCATTAAACTAACTAGACTAGTCGCCGATCACTGATCAGTATGTTTCCCTTTCTCTCTTCTCTGGTTTGGTTTAAGCCGCGCAAAACTGTGTAGTGTAGATTCTGAGTTCCTAAAGTTCCAACAACAAGACGACAACAACAATTGTGAAATCCTTCTGTTTGTGCAAATACCAAATACTTACTTCTTTCTTTAGCAACAAATCCGACGTCGCTTTGGCCGCGTGGTTAAGGTGCTGTGCTTGCCTGATAAGTAAAGTGCCTAAGTGGGATACCCCCGCCCGAGGACGAATGCGTTTTTGTGTGGGTGGTTACAAGTTCATTTCATACCCATACCTCTCAATATTGCTTTTGAGAAATGTTAGAATCACATTATACCACAATTTTTTTTAATATTTGGATTACGTTAATGCATTAGAATATAGTTTTTTGAAATATATATTAATTAATTAATATATAATTAATTTAATTAATATATAATTAAATTTAAATTTATATTTTAATATATTATAATCTTAATATAAGACATTATATTAAAAAATGTAATATTAAAAAAATGTAATAAAAAATGTGTTCTTAACAAGTGTCTCTTCTCTTATTACCATTTAACATTTGAGTTGAGGCTCACATTTTTTAACTAATTCTGAGTAACAATAGTTTTACCCTTTTTTTTTTTGTTACAAGTTTTGTTTTCTTTTGACATCTTTTTTTAGCATATATCATTATTTTAAGTGTGTTTAGAATATCTCGAAAAAAATACATTTCGACACGCATTAATTTGATTTATAAATTAAATTTAATTAAAAAAATTTTATTATTTAAAATGTTAAAAAATAAGAAATGATTTGATTTCTAAAATTTTTGATGTAATTCATTAAAATTTTTATTTTAAAAATTTAATATCACTCAAATTTGATAGGATTCGATACCATTTGATTTGATTTAAAATGAATATACTATTTTATTCTTTGTAAGGCTATCTCTAATCACATCTAATAAGAGTTAAAATATAAAATAATAAAAATAAATCAATTATTATTGATTTCATTTTTAGTTAATAAATTTTAAATACAAAATTTAATTTTTATAATCAATTAATATATATATTTTTTTTTTAAGTTTCAGATTCACTTAAAATTTTTGATTTTTAAATCAAACCAAATTAAATCATTTTCCATTTTTTCATAACTTTTTAGTGTTGTTCTTCATATATCATTATGTATATTGAAATTGTGAAACAAGTAATGTCTGAACAAAAACTTCCAAGTTCCGCAAATGCTTTGTTGCACTTGCAGACGGTCAAATTTAAGAATCCCCGTCACCACTTCTGATAACTTGTGTATTACTTATATTTTATTTCACCTCAGACATCATTCACTTCTTGCAGCTCCCTATTTCTGGCCACAATTAGATAGAGCCGCTTACTGACAATCAGCTTCATGATTTTGAAGAACAAGATGTCCCTAAGACCCTTACAAACAAATTAAAATGACAAACACGTGATTTTTTTTTTCCTATATGCTATATTTTATCTACGTTGCTGATGAGTTGGTGATACATGCGACCACGGCATGATGGTAAGAAGGAGATGGTGATATGCATTTCCTTAATAGGCAGGACTCCTTCATGCCCTTTGACAGCATCTCAGGGGTCACTTTCACTTACGGCTACATATACAAATGGTCCTATGAACACATCGTCAAAGTCCTGAAGTGACTCCAATATCTTTATCACATCACTCATAGCGGGCCTTGGATTTGGGTGGTGGCTCAAACATTTATAAGTCAATGCAGCAACCTTCATAGCTCCTTTCATAGGGAACTGCCCTTCCAATCTTGGGTCTATGATACGGTGCAGCTTTCTTGGATCTCTCAACAGTGGCCTTGCCCATTCCACCAGGCTCCTCTCTCGGTTTGACCGTTTTTTATCCACTACACGTTTTCCTGTAAGCAATTCCAACATAACAACTCCATAGCTATACACATCGCTCTTGGTGGTAAGGCGACCTGGAATCAGGCAATGAATTAGCTTCAAATATAATATCCCAGTGACTAAGTGAAGCTTCAAATGCATGTCAATAAAATGTCATTGGATTTTGAAGACTTTTGAATCTCGTAAATTAATCTAGTGACAAGTGAATAAGGCCTTTCTGTGAAGTTTATTTATAGCAAAAACAAAGTTGGTCAATATTGGTAAATGGTAGTGTATACCTGTCATGATGTACTCAGGAGCAGCATATCCGTGTGTTCCCATTATTCTTGTCGTTACATGTGTGTCTTCCCCTTCAGGTCCATCCTTAGCTAGCCCGAAGTCTGATAGTTTAGCTGTGTAATCCTGGATTTGAAAAAAAAATAATTAAATAAAAAATTCTTTATGGAAATTGGGAAGATGATGTAGGAGATGCAATATCATTCTTCAGCAGATGTGCATATCTACAGAGAACAAAGAAGGCAGAGCAGAGAACATACCGAGTCCAATAAGATATTTGAAGTTTTGAAATCCCTGTATATTACAGGTTTATCTGCTTCGTGAAGGAAGGCTAGGCCCTTAGCCGCACCCAATGCAATTTTCATCCTGGTTGACCATGGCAAGGCAGCAGAGTATCCTGCTTGTATCAGAACGAAAAAAAGCAGGCCTTAAGGCTTGGGTTTATGGTAAGAAGTTAATTTCCAAATACTTATGTGAGATATTTCTCATCAGAATCATAGTACAACTAAGGCTTTTGCTAGGAAATCAAAGTAGAAAGTTTTAAATGAAAAAGTAAAATATTTTTAATTTCACAATAGCTGTGCTTGATAATAAAGAACAGAATATCCAAATTATTTGATCATCGTGCTATCTTGACCTTGAGATTTTTTAGACTGAGTTACTACTGAGTACTGAAATAATCAGAAACACAGATACTAAAGAAATGTCCCTTTGACTTCATGCTCCATTTCACTCCTTCCTTGGTGAGAAAAGAGCGACAAAAGAATTTTTTAAAAAAAAAAGAAGAAAAAGAAGTAGAATAAAGAGAAGCAACATACTTCTGAACAGTTGATTCTCCAAGCTGCCTCTTGCCATGTATTCATACACCAAAAGCCTGTGCTCCTCCTCACAACAATACCCAATTAACTTAACAAGATGTGGATGCCTTAGCTGTCCAAGAAATATAATCTCTGCCTACAGAACAAAATATGCTCCAAGCGAGTAGTATTCAGATATTCGTGAATCACATTTCATTAGCTAGATTATATTCGTAAGTGAAGTATTTTTAAATTGATTTGTGACTAATAGGGGAATGGGGTGAAAAAAGAAGAAGAGAATAAGCTATTCTTAAATAAATTCAAGGGCGCTTCAGAAAAGCTAACCAGCCACTCCCTGTGACCTTGCAAGCCATTCAAGTCCAGTCGTTTCACAGCTACAGGCTGAGCCTTCAAACCAGGTCTAAGTTTGTCATCAACAAAACCTTTGTACACGGGTCCAAACCCGCCTTCACCAATCAGATTACTCCATGAGAAATTATGTGTTGCTTCTCTTAGCTCCTCTAGGATGAATGTGTAAAGCTTCGAGCCAGCAAGGGAAATGGAAAGATCTTCAATGGAGCTCGAAATGCTTATATCAGAGAGGCATAACCTTTGGAAAGAACCTTGTTTTAAAACCTGTTTTTCTGATTCCTGCAAGGTGCATTTTGTCTTGTAACAACTTGAGATCAAGACAATAGACTTCCATGTAATCTTTTTAAAATTCATCTAGAATCTGTATGTATGTGCAATGCTCCAAATAGTACACCCTTGCTTTTAATTCTAGTATACTATAAAGACAACATAGAAGATGGCATAACTGATGACACTAAAAAATAAGAGAAGGCTGAGAAATTTAAAGTACATACATTCTCCTAAGTCCTAACTACCCTCGAAAGATAACTTACGTGGAGATTCCTTGACTTCTGGACCTCTTGAATATGGATGCCACATTGCCACTTTCCAGAGTTATATACTACATGCATGAATGATTTTTATTTTATTTTTTTGTCACATATTTTTATATATTTAATTATTATTATTATTATAATTATTGTCATATCTTCAATTAATTAGAGGTCAAGTAACTTGCCTACCTGTTGACTTCAATGTTACCCAACACTTCCCCCAACCCCTTACAAAACATGTACATATCTCCATCTTGTCTCCCTTCCCGTCTAGTCGTCCACTTATTTTTGTTTAGCAGTTGATGAACAATCCCGGGAAGGTCGCAGAATAAAAAGAGATCTGACAAAATTTCCCAAAGTGCTAAACCAACAATTCCATTATCGAATCTTTTGAAGCACACACCCAGGGTTTTCTTTAATCATTCAATGGATATTTCCCAGTTTTTGGTAGGTAACGCTTCTCTCTGGATTGTTATAGTTAAGATGTCAATATCACACACAGCCATCCGACAATCAGAGTCTCCTTTAAAATTCTTAATGTGATTATCATGGACAACTTCTAGAATTTGGATTACTCATACGTTTTCTTTTGGTCTGACTAAGAAATTAGTATTCATAGAATCCTAATAAAACCATCAAACGCGTCTGCGCTTAGGTTTAGCCATATGATTTCAGAAGCAGTCTATACAACCAAGGACTCCAAAAAAAAAAAAGGTTTAGATATATTGAAACTATTGAAAGGAAAAATGAAAAAGAGAGATAGGCTTTGCCAAGAAGGTCAAAGAGAAAGGGTGAACCAATCAATCTAACCATCAACCACTTCTATCCCTTATGCCAAAATTCTATACCGACTAATCATTTTGGAAAATGGAAGCTATACAAAGGCTAATCGTTGCATCATTATTTGACAATTGAATTGCCCTTTCCAAGTGTTTAATGACCATAAATTAGTTTAAATTTTTTTACCAATAACATTGTAATCAGTACTTATTAAGTCAATTGGAAAGATACATTAGCTTTAAAATAGTAATACTCAAGTGAGCAGCCAGCGTTCAGCTACAAGTTGAGAGATTGAACAAGTGATAGATCACATTATAAGAATGATATATAATAATTCTCTCACACACAAAAAAAATGAAAAGAGCGTGAGTAATCTGAGTTCTTCGAAAAAAAAAAACGATTTAAGTGAGATCTCTAATTGTTATGTAATAGCTTAAAGAAATAGAAGACGACACTAAGAAAAATGTGATTTAAGAGTAACACCACTGTTACAAGAAGTGTGTGGGGTAACTAGCCAATATGCTGTTTCCTTCCAAAACAAAAATTCTTTTTTTCCGTGCAAAACAAAAATTACCTACTTCAGTTGCAACTTGCAAGTTGCAAGCACTAACGGAATCAGTACAAAACCCAAACATGATCAAATTTGAACACCTTCCCCTAAAGAACTATAAAATAGACATCAAATCAAATTAATTAATCAATCAATCAATCAAAGGGATCAGATAATGGTCTCCATCTGTAAGAATACTTAACGTGCTTCAGTTTATAGAGGTCGTTATCAACGCAATAAGGGTACTGATTTGAGGGCTTGTGGTAGGTGAAGTGAAATGTTGAAACGAAACGTTGCCTCTCTTTTCATAGTCCTTACCCAACTTGCACCAGCGAAGTACGCAAGCAAGCGTGCATGTTATGGTATGGCATTGGCAATGGAACTCTTAAGAAAGTTTTGGGTGCATGACATGTGTTTGATTGATTCGGGTGCATCATAATTTCCCCGTAACAAACGCAACAGAACTGAAGTTCAATGATTGGATGATTGGAACAGGAAAGATCTGAGGGCATTCTAAAATCTAAACTGGCTTCTATCAGAACAATTTGAAACTTGTCGTCATTTTTCAAATGGTGGCGTAGAAATTAAGGGATAGACTCAGACAAAGAAGATGCGGATACACTGTCCCATATTCCTCTTGAACCATTTATTACATTACCAAACATAGTAATTCTTCCTTCATATAGACTGGAAATTAAGATAGTGCCGCCTCACCTAGTGTTGTTGACTTCTTCTTGATGTTGTTGGTGGTGCTGGTTTTCTTTTTAAATATCTTTTGGTCTGGGTTCTAATTAGATATTTTCTATTTCTTAAGGCCCAGCTTTTAGATGGGCCATTTCCTTCGAATGGACCATTCTCGAGTTTGCTGAAGATCTATACAGAGTAATAAAATATCACATGCACAAAGTCACAAACAAAGCTTTTTGCAGAGTCCATAGAAGCTAGTGGCCCAATCAAAGCGAAAGGGACGAATATATCTGTTGTGTTTTCCTAAGGGGAAAAAGGTTTTATTCGAATATTCGCACCGCAATATAAGTTAAGTGTCACTAGTTAATAAAAAGAAAATTAAATAAATAATTGTGTCACTACTCACTATTAAGGGTGAAAAAAAGCTAGATGATCTTCAGATAAAAAAAAAGCTAGATGATCTAGAGATATATGATGAGACTTTGTGTTAAAAAGGTGATACTTGTTTTCCATATATAAAGCCTTAATTTATTCAATCAAATAATAATAAAGCCTTAATACCTATTATTATTTTTTCTTTTTCTTTTTACAATGAGCTAGTGTTTGGTACTTGCACAATATGAGACAAATTAAAAATATTATAATAAATAAAAAATACACTTAACATAAAGATATAATATCTTAGATATTTTAAATGAATTTGATTAAGTTATAATTAATGGAATCTACAATGAAATCCACCCAAAACTATTATTTTTTGTTATATAGTTAATCGACTTTTTCCGTGCTATAATAATTAGGTTATATAATTCTTCTCAATAAATATTTCTTTTATATGACCTCTTAATAAATAAATAATTTATATAATTTTAGATAATTTTAATATTTGATTCTATAGTTTTTTTCTTTAAATATTAATTTTTATGTATTTATTTATTTGAATGTTTTATCAACTTATTATTAAGATTATAGCAAAAAAATTAATATATTTTTTAGCTTAAAAACACTTAATAAATTCTTAGTTTCTTCATAATAAATTATATTTAATTAATTTTATTATATTTTAAGCAAAATTTTTACTTTTGTGTTATGTATATATTAAATTTTTTTAAATAATATAAAATAATTATATATGAATAAATATAGTAATTTAAAAATATAATTAATTAATTTATGATGAAAGTACATATATAGTTGAGATAGTATTAGACACCTACAAAAATTTTGAGATTTTAAGATCAATCATCAATAAAAATAATTATTAACATAGTCAATTAAAGATAAGTGAGAATTTTTTGAATTTTTTAATATGAATTAATATGCAAAAGTATATATGTAAAGTAATTAATATATAATTATAAATTTTTATATTTATATGCATGAGTAATAAATTCAATTTAAACCAAACAATTAATAACGTGATTAACTAAAGGTAAGTGAAATTTTTTTTAATATGAATTAATATACAAATGTATATATGTCAAGATAATTAATATGTGCTTATAACAATTAATAACGTGGTCAATTAAAGATAAGTGACAATTTTTTGAATTTTTTTTAATATGAATTAATATCCAAAGACATATATGTCAAGGTGATTAATATGTGCTTATTATAATTAATAAAGTGGTCAACTAAAGATAGGTGCGAATTTTTTGAAATTTTTTAATATGAATTGATGCGGATTAAAAGTTACAAATCCAAGTGCAGGTTGTTTCAAGTAATAAATTCTCGGGAGTCCGAGGTCGATTCACAGGGAATTGATGAAGATAAATTTATTTGATATCAGAAAAATATTTTATTACAATAAAAAAGGTGATAAAACTTAGTCACAAATAAAAAGGAATTGCTTGGACTAAGAGATCCACTTTTGGTAAATAAATTAATAATAATATTAATTCTTTTATAACTCAATTAGAATCCACATATAACGGAGATTCCAATCAAAAAATACAACGTTCAAAGTTTATTAAAAATTATATACTTAATTATATTATGATTACGTTAATCATCTATTAACATCACCACTCGTAAATGGGATCAAACATTCATTGTGCTAAAATATTATTTACAACAAATCAATATCTCCACTTTACAATGAGAGTTTCTAACACCAACACTTGTAAATGGGTTCAAGCATTCATTGTGTCAATCTCTTATCTACAATAAATCAAGAACTCCACTTTACAAGGAAGATTTCTAAATTGATTGGAAATAAAATACAATACCTATAATGACCACTTGAAAATATATCATTTAAGCACAATAGAGAAATTAATCTAACCTTAACTTGTTACCAAGAGCTTAACTCTTTCACCCAAACAAAATGAAATTTAGTTACTCATAAATAATAAGAAAGGAAGAGAGAAAAAGAAGAAAAAGAACATAACTTCAATTTAGAACAAAAGAAAACTACAACAAGATAATTAAACAATAAAATAGCATGAATTTGGTATCTAACACCCTAACCTCTAAATGATCAGCTAATGCTCCATTTTATAGAGGATTAGGGATACAAAATGATAAGGGAGCAGAGTCATGAGTGAGTGGATGAGTGAAAAATGTCAAATAATTTTTGATGAGTGAAAAGTTATGGAGGTTCTTTGTCTCTGAAATTATTTAGCTCTGAAGTCATTGCATTCGTCATTTTTGAGAAATGTGGTCTTATGAAAGTTGTAGGCCTGTATTTTAACTTTCAAATGTCGTTGGTTTGGGTAAACAGTCATTTCTACAACTCAAGATATGGTCTAATTACTGTATACTGCATACTGCTCTGGCCCAGCGACAGCTCCTCTGTTCTGACTTCCAAACCCAATATGACCCATTAGACCTCAGATTCTGGAAACGTGTTCAACATGAAAGTTGTATGTTTAGGTCTTAACTATCAACCATCAAAATTTCAGCCCATTTGACATCCTATAACCCAAGCTATGTCATGACCAGTACGCATAGGTCAAGCTGTCAGGATCAGCACTCTAGTTCTTACTTCAACTCCAATTTGAGTTATCCAAACATATGATTAGACCTTTGAGGTATTTATGAAAGTTATAGAACTCTCTCTTATCTTTCAAATGCTACCAAAATTACCTCAAAATACTACCTACAACCCAATATATGGCCCAATACAGAAATAATGTAAGACGTAAATTATGCTAAAAAATTTAATTAAGTCTAATTTGAGTTCAAACTTACAAAACATAACCAAACTCAATCAATTAAGTACATGAAGAGTGTAAATGACTAAAAATGAGAGTTTATTAATGTATCAAATATGTGATTATCATGAATTAATATGCAAAGGTATATATGTCAAGATAATTAATATGTAATTATAAATTTCTTTTATATATTTGTATGCTTAAGTAATAAATTTAATTTAAACCAAATAATTAATAACGTGGTCAACTAAAGGTAGTGGTAATTTTTTGAATTTTTTTGAATATGAATTAATATACAATGATATATATGTCAAGATAATTAATTAATATGTGATTATAATAATTAATAATATGGTAAATTAAAGATAGGTGATAATTTTTAATTTTTTTTTGAATATGAATTAATATGCAAATATATATATATATGTCAAAGTAATTAATATGTGATTAAAAAAATTTATATTTGTATTCGTGAGTAATAAATTTAATTTAAACTTAACGATACATGTGCATCTTTCTTTTAAATTACAACATGTGATGTCACATGTCAGTTATTGGGATCATGTATTTGTCACATGTCAGATTTTTAAACATGTTATTCTATGTCAGAATGACACGTGTCAGAATATGAAGACATGTATATTCTCTTTATATATTAATATTACTAGTGTTTAGTACTAATGCAATGCACAAGATAAATTAAAAAATATTATAATAAATAAAGAAAAATACACTTAACATAAATATATGACATACAAGATAGTTTAGATGAATTTGATTAAGTTATAATTAATAGAATATACAATGGAACCCACTCAAGACTATTTTTTTGTTATCGTTAATCGCTTATTCCCGTATTATAATAATCGAGTTATATAGTTCATCGCAATAAATATTTATTTTATATGACCTCCCAATAAAATAATTAGTTATATAGTTTTAGATAATTTTAATTTTTGATTCTATAGTTTTTTCTTTAAATATTAATTTTTATGTGTTTATTTATTTGGATATTTTATCAACTTATTATTAAGATTATACCAAAAAAATTTGCTATATTTTCTTAGCTTAAAAAATACTTAATAAATTATTAGTTTCTTGGTAATAAATTATATGTAATTAATTTTACTATATTTTCAAGCGAATTTTTTACTCTGTGATGTGATATATATATATATATAAGTTTTGTAAATAATATAAAATAATTATATATTAATAAATATAATAATTTTAAAATATAATTAATTAATTTACTATGAAAAACATATATAACTGAGATAATATTAAATACTTAAGTAAATTTTGATATTTTAAGATCAATTATTAATAAAATAATTAATAACATGGTCAACTAAAGATAGGTGATAATTTTTTAAATTTTTTTAATACAAATTAATATGCAAAAGTATATATGTCAAGATAATCAATAAGTGATTATAATTTTTTATATTTTTACATGAGTAATAAATTTAATTTAGACCAATAATTAATAACTTGGTCAACTAAAAGTAGGTGATTTTTTTTTTTGATTTTTTAAATATGAATTAATATGCAAATGTATATATATTAAGGTAATTAATGTGTGCTTATAACAATTAATAACATTGGTCAACTAAATATTAGTGATAATTTTTTGAAATTTTTTAATATGAACTAATATCCAAAGGCATATATGCAGGATAATTAATATGTACTTATAACAATTAATAATATGGTTAATTAAAGATAGGTGATAATTTTTTAAATTTTTTGAATATGAATTAATATGCAAATGTATATATGTTAAGATATTAATATGTGATTATAAATTTTATATTTGTATGCTTAAACAATAAATTTAATTTAGATCAAATATTTAATAACGTTGTCAACTAAAGATAGGTAATAATTTTTTTAATATAAATTAATTTGTAAAGATATATATGTCAAGATAATTAATATATGATTATAACAATTAATAACATAGTCAAATAAAGATATGTGAGAAATTTTTGAATATGAATTAATATACAAAGATATATATATCAAGGTAATTAATATGTGATTAAAAATTTTTATATTTATATTCGTGAGTAATAAATTTAATTTTAACCTAATGACACATGTGTATATTTTTTTAAATTATAAATTTATAATATGTGATATCATATATTAATTATTGAGATAATATATTTGTCATATATTAAATTTTTAAATATATTATTTTATATTAAAATAACATATGTCAAAATATAAAAATATGTAATATATTATATGATATGATTATTGGCCCATTTACGGATTGACTCGGTCATGCACTTGAAAATCAATAACACTTGGCTGATCTGAAGCCAGGTTTCAAAAACTGATTGGAACTTAATTAATTACAAATGTTAGCTACAGTTGTATTTTGGCTTATATTATTTTAATATAAAGGATAAAAAAATTAGAGTTCAAAGCTGACTAAAATCAATAGGTTTTACATTTAGTATATTTTTAATTACTATCCCATAAAAATATTTTTGCATTATTTTTTATAATAACTATTTGTATATATTTTACCTTTAGTATCGTTATTCATCTAATTTTTATATATGTTTAAATTTTTTTAATATATTCACAAATTCATTCTATATCATATAAAAATATTACAATCATATAATATATAAGTTAATTTAATATTTCTTTTACATTAATATATAATATAAATATAATATACATATAAAAATTATACACAAAATATTTCTCTTTTACTGTAATAGCACCTTTTTTTGAATATATATGTCCATACGCATTATATCTTTTTTTTTCGTCATTACTTCACTGAAAAACAACTACCAAATACAACAATAACAATAGATGTCATTTTACTTTTTTTGTTTAAATAAATGAGATTTAATACTTGACGTGAAAAGAGGGATAATAAATAAAAGTAAAAATAAAGACCCTTAATATGATTCAATTTCAATGTCAAACAGGTCTTAAAAATACTTGATGTCATTTGAATTATAAGATTTTTTTCAACAATTATGAGACAGGAGACTACATGATAGCATATTGGTTAAGGTAAAAAAATTTATGATCTGTTGGGTAAGGTAGACTTGATTAGTAAACTCACCTTTGATCATATGTTGCAACATGCAAATCACATCACACATTTTTTTCATCGAATTATTGCGAAGTTAAAAATTAATACAATTCCTAGGCATCCACACCACACTTGATCATACAATTACCACCCTTAGGTTTCTGACTGATTATGTAATGTCAGACTGGCCATTCTCATGTCAATATACGATGTCTGATCACGACATAGATACCCAACAATACGTATACCCAGTATCCGCAGAGACAAGCATATTAGTGCACTAGAATAACAAATTAATGGAGTTTGGTGAAGGAGTTTCCGCAGTGGGTCACCCTCACCCCCCAACAAAGAAACCAGCTATACCAACCCACCCACCTAGTTTCAATAATATACCATCGAAATTAAATTCGTGCTCCTGATATTTTGTCAACTCTTTCACCGCCACCAATAATTCTTGTTACAACTTCCAACCTTTTTGTTACTTTACACCCTTCCGTCACTTTCCATGTAAAGAATAAAAAAAATAATGATATATAGTATGCCTAAATTTGGACCTTTAGATTAGGGTGAATATATCACGAATTACCAAGAAAAAGTAAGGAAAATGTGTAGCGTGATTATCTTATGGATTAAAAAAACCATTTCCTAGGGGTTAAGACTTGAGAGGGTGTTTTCTGTTTTGTAAGATTTAACCGAGAAGATCGGGAAGGAAACAGAAAAAAAAAAAAGGACAGATGATTTCTATCTCAAAATAATAATAGTCCGCATACTTGATGAATTAATGATGATTTCCTTTTTTTGTGTTATCATCGTTAATTTCAAGATTATCGTGTGTAGAATTCTGTTTTAAAGATAATATATGATATGATGGTAGACAGGTAGTTGCTTACAAAATTAAGAAACAGGTTGAGAATGACAAATTTTTTAGTGGTAAGTAATTAAAGCCAGCAAGAACCGTTGTGAACGTAACCTCTATCTGTAATTCATTTTCTTTACATTCGATAGTGACCCTATAATTTTTTTTACACAACAGAATCTTTATGACCTTCTCCTAACAAGTTGAGTCATATCCCTCAAGAAAATACTGTACTAAAAAACACATCCATATTCTTTTCTTGAATCTTCCTCTTCCATGGTCTAATAACTAACCTCAACCTCAGGTTTTCCACAACCAACCAATTAACATGCTTCCGTCTTTTCTGAGCATAGCCTCCCTATACGGTGGCTATCTTCGCCGTTGCTTCAAAGCCGCAGGGCTGTCTTCACAATCCATTGAGGTGGATGATGAAACCACCCTCCACTTCTGGGGTCCCAAACCAAAACCCAGAAACCAAACTACCCAGAACCAGAAACCTTCCTTGGTTCTGATTCACGGGTTTGGTCCTATGGCTATTTGGCAATGGCGTCAACAAGTGCAGTTCTTCGCCCCTCACTTCAACGTGTACGTTCCTGACCTCATCTTTTTCGGGGGGTCCACCACCAAGTCCAGCGAGAGAAGCGAGAAATTTCAGGCAGCTTGCGTGGGGAAGCTTCTAGAAAAGTTAGAAGTGAAAAGGTTGCACGTGGTGGGCACAAGCTATGGTGGGTTCGTGGCTTACCATTTGGGTAAGATGTTGGGGGAAGAAAGGGTCCAGAAAGTGGTGATTGCGAGCTCTGGTGTTAACATGAGTAAGAGTGACAACGTGGCCTTGTTGGAAAGGGCTGAATTGGATAAGATCGTGGACCTCATGTTGCCTGCTACTCCCCAACATTTGCGGAAATTGATGGCCTTGTCTCTCTCATCCAACCCTCTCCATATGGTGCCTGATTTTTTCTTGAAAGATTTCTTAAATGTAAGTTCACTTTTTTCTACTTTCGTTTTTATTTTTTTTTATTTTTTTATTATTTGAAAAACAATAATCTTGGTTAAGGTGCTCTTGTTTCAAAGAGAGACAGGAGGTTGCAAGTTAAAAATTATGTAGAAAAAAGTGGTAGCCCATTCAGACAGGCGTTAATTTTTGCGTGTTCTAGCTTTAGCAGTATTGGTTTTCTGCACCATTTTCATGTTATTCAATGGTAAGATCTTGAGGAATAAAGTAAGGAAAATAATGTTTTTATATTATTTTTTATTTTGTATTATATTTTGTAATAATTATAATTAAATAAAAATAAAAATAATAAAATAATATAAAAATAATATAAAAATAATATAAAAATAAATAATATAAAAAATTTATGATCGATAAAGTAAGGAGTGTCATCTCTTTGATGAGACCAACCAGCAGAGAAAATCCTATACCACGTCACATATCTAGTCATTGTGCGATAAGGACCCCACGCCGTTGCTTTCAGTATATGGACTAGATTTTTTAGGTTATTTAATTATGTATTTTGCTTAGAGAACTATTTACCAAGGCATGGCCATCCATATATTCTCAAATATATGTGTGAAGGTATTCTTTAGGAATATGTGTGTCCACATAAATTTACATATATTAATGGTTGATTTGAGTGCATATGGATATATTTATTTAAGAATTTCTCATCTATCTTGTTTCATGGACTATTGCCAACACTGATATTCAACTACGCTACGCATGTGTGAAATACAACAACTCTTATGTAAATTAAAAAGTGGTATTAAAAGAGTATAAAAAATAAGAAATATATCTAATTTCCTTCAATAATACAAGTTAATTTTATGATTTTGCAGAAATTATACTCAGAAAATAGGAAGGAAAAGATGGAGCTTCTAAAAGGGATATCCCTCGGAAGGGATGATACTTCGAACATTTCAGCTCTTGAACAGGTAGGCGTAATGTATATTCACATATATGCGTTAACTCATACTTACATGCATACCCCTGGCCCTATACACTGACTAGAAAATAAAATATGATATTCGAACGTTATTATGGTTGATTCATATTCGTCTTTCTCAGGAGGTTCTCGTAATCTGGGGGGAACATGACCGGATATTTCCCGTGCAGATGGCACATGAACTGAAAAAGTATGTATCCAACTGCTTCTAGATGATAACATCCAGTTACATAATTAGTTGTTTGTGCCTTCCTTCTTTTTTATTCTGAATTTTTTCTTCTATAATCAAATCCTAATAACATACATAACTCAAAAAAAAAAAAAAAGCCTGATAACATAAAAATGCTTATATATATATTTTAAATTTCAACTCAACACTTGACATCTCCTTCTATAATTGAATTATAATGGTATTAATTATATAGTAAATATAAGACTACACTGTTAACGAACTATGGGTGAGGACCGTGAGGTCATTTTCTTTTGGGTATTGGTATAAAGCCATGCCCGTATGACTAACATGAGCTGTTGCCTTCTAATTAACGTATTGCAGGGTAATCAGTAAGAAGGCAAAATTGGAATTGATAAAGGGCGCATCCCATGTGCCTCAAATTGAAAAGCCAGGAGAATTCAACAACATTATCCTAAATTTCTTACATGGGTGTTCTTGATTTATTTTTTTTAGTACTGATATATACATTAAGAGCATATTACATATATATCATTATTTTTTGTGAAGCTATTCTTCTTCTTCTTCAGTCCATGTAATAATAGTTAACATTCATTAAAAATATAATATAATTTATACTATCTTGTTTCGAATTTTCGAGAAAGGTTAATAACAGTATGCATCGTAAGATCATAGAACTATACTGACTTATATCTAATTTAATTTGTTTAACTACCTCCACCTATTTAACATCATATGACGTTCTCATCTTTCCACCCAATTGCTATTGGAGTTTATTATAATCTTTCCCTTTCTTTTTAGCGTTTTATGCTGGATTGCTAGTGAACTTTTTGTTTCCCCCTTTTTATTAGTATTATCTTCAATTTATGGATGTTTATATAATATTTTTTCAGTTAATATAAGTATGTTGATTATAATGAGATAAACCTCTACTCCTTTAGTAAGAAGAGAAATTCTTAGATAAACACAATTTATCACGTCATTTTTTAAGCTATGTTTGGAAGGATGACAGGAAAATAAGTGATAAAGAATAAAAAGGTTAGTCTTACTAAAAATGTATTTGGAAGTAATTTTTTGTCTTCCCAAATAAGAAGATCAAGGAAGAAATACCATGATTTTCCTTAAGGATTTATTTCATAAATCCTATAAATCTAGATCAATTATAGATATAAGATCATAGCATATTAAACATATTGTATTCAAGAAATAGATCAATAATGTGTACATGGCATGATTTCACAATCCATTGCCGTTCAGTGAAAGGATCGAGAAGAATTCAGTTGTGTGAGAAAAAGTGTTCTCAATCCTGGTAGGTTTTCTGTGCATACTCAAAACTACCTAATGGGGAAGCAGTTTATAACTTACCAGATGAGAGTAGAGACTTCTCAACGGCTTAAATGAAACGAATGAAATTTCAAACCCATTACGGGCTACTCACAACAAAAACTCAATTACAAAATTCATAAATTAACCAAGTGCTATATTATAAAACATAATTCCATAATTAATATATATTAATGATTTAAATAATATTTTAATTATTGAATAATGCTAATCCACATAACATATATATATTTGAATTAAAATTCAACAATTCTCCTACTTGGATAGCATTAGTCAATTATTAAAATACAAGAATCATTAACACTAGAATACCAATTATGGCCAAAGCACGTGTTAACCAACAGTCTTAGAAATATAAGCTTTAACACTGCAGAAATAGTATCCGAAAGGGAAGTAGATCATACATGTTAAATGCTCATATTTCACATAAAGAATAATGAATATGGAAAAACATAATTAATTAAGAGAAATATGCAATCCAAGAATAGTCTAAGATCTGAAAAATGCTATAAGAGATATGATAATAAAAGTGACGTCATCTAATACATATCTCATAAGAATAACAAGAAGTAAATATATAAAATTTCAGACTCCCACTAATCCAAAACATCAAAAGACTTAACTAAACCCATATGAGTTACGTGATTCTGAAAAGTTCCAACAGTTAAGCCTTTAGTTAGTGGATCTGCTAACATGTTTTCTGTAGCAAGATGCTCAATTCAAGTCTGAAACTCTAGAATTTTATCTCTAACAAACAGATATTTAATATCAAAATGCTTTGAGCGAAAAGAGCTTCTGTTGTTTTGAGAGAAATGCACAGCAGCAGTATTATCGCAATATATCACAAGTGGCCTATATATACTTTCAACAATATGAAAGCTAGATATTAAGTTTTTTAGCCACATGGCTTGACAAGTAGCCTCATAGCAAGCGACATACTCTGCCTCCATGGTAAAAGTAGCTATAAGAGTTTGTTTGACACTCTTCCAAGAGATAGCTCCTCCTGCCATCATAAAAAAAGAGCCGGAAGTAGACTTTCGGTTGTCAGGGCAACCTGCGAAATCAGAATCAAAATAACCAATGACTTGAAGTTGATCAGACTTCTTATAGGTCAACAAATAATCTTGGTTCCCTACTAATATCTCATGACCTTTTTCACAGCTTTCCAATGACCCAAACCTGGGTTGCTCAAGTATCCCCCTAAAGCATTAACAGCAAAAGCAATATCGGGACGAGTACAAACTTGAGCATACATTAAACTGCCAACAGCGGAAGCATATGAGACTTTTTCCATTTCAGCTATCTCTATATCATTTTGAGAACATTGAGATTTAGAGAGTTTATGACCTTTTTGAAAAGGTGCAGCACATGGGGAGTAAGAATGCATGTTAAACCGCTTGAGGATCTTTTCAATATATCCTCTCTGAGACAATCCAAGAATGCCACGTGACCTATCATGGTAAATCTGGATGCCTAAAACAACTGAAGCATCACCAAGGTCCTTCATATCAAAGTGGCTACTCAACATCAGTTTTGTTTCAGTCAAAAGTTTAACGCAGCTGCTAGTAAGAAGAATATCATCGACATATAGAACAAGAATTATAAAATTGCTCCTACTAGTCTTCAAATAAATGCACTGATCTGAGGCATTTTCTTTGAAGCCAAAAGAAATGACAACTTGATCAAATTTCAAATACCATTGCCTGGATGCCTGTTTCAGTCCATAAATGGACTTTTTAAGTCTGCAAACCAAATGCTCCATACCTGTTTCAACAAAACTATCAGGCTGAACCATATAAACATCCTCGGCTAGATCTCCATTCAGAAAAGTCATCTTCACGTCCATCTGGTGAAGTTCTAAATCAAAGTGAGCTACCAAAGCCATAATAACTCGAAATGCATCTTTTGTAGAGACCGGTGAGAAAGTCTCCGTATAATCAATGCATTCTCTTTGACTATAGCCTTTTGCTACTAGTCTAGCTTTGTACCTCTCAACTCTACCATCTGGACTACGCTTGGTTTTGAAAACTCATTTGCACCCAACGGGTTTGCAACCAACTGGCAACTCTATGAGATCTCAAACAGTATTATGAGACATAGAAGACAATTCATCATGCATAGCATTTAGCCAATCAGAAGCATGAGAGCTAGAGATTGCCTCCTTAAAAGTTATAGGATCGTCGTAATCATGGAGATCAAACTCGTGCTCCTGAAGATACACTACATAGTCATCTGGTATAGAAGGCCTGCGTACTCTTTTAGATCGTCTTAATGAGACTACTTCAACAATGTCATCTGGTTCTTGTTCATTAGCTGGTGGTGCCACTACATCATCTTCTCCTCGAAGAGCCTGATCATCATTATGATTTACTGGAACCATGATATCTGCAGGAAGTGAAACAACAGGTATAGGAACTACGGTCCGATCTTCTTTAAGAGTGACTGGTTGTGGTGTATGGCTCCCACTATCCAAATCATCCTCAAAGAATATCGCTCGGTCAGACTCGATGACTCGCATAGAGTGAGAAGGACAATAGAATCTATAACCTCTGGAGCCCACGCAGTAGCCAATGAAGAAGCCGCTAACAGTCTTATGATCAAGCTTCTTCTGCTGAGGATTATAAAGTCTAACTTCCGCCTTATAACCCCACACATGAAAGTGTTTCAAACTCGGCTTCCTTCCAGTCATCAGCTCATAGGGAGTTTTCGGTACAGACTTGCTGGGTACTTGATTAAGAATATACACAGTAGTCTTCAAAGCATCTCCCCAAAGAAAATCTGGTAATGACGAATGGCTCAACATACATCTCACCATATCCATAAGCGTGCGGTTACGTCTCTCTACAATTCCATTCTGCTCAGGAGTACCAGGCATAGTATATTGAGCTTCAATTCCATATTCATCGAGAAATCGGCGATCACCATGGTCCTTCTGATTTCTTCCATCTCCCCAAAGAAAATCTGGTAATTTCATCATATCTCGCCTTAATACTCACCTCTCTGCAATTCCATTCCATTCTCGCTTCGAGTACTCCGCTTCAAACCTCACACATTTGATCTTCTTTACTCCCTGTCTTCGCCCAACAAATTTGATCCTTGAAGGATCTGAAGGCATCCAAAGAACCAAAATTTTCCTGGAGAAGATCTATCCAACCGAATCTGGAGAAGTCATCTATAAAGGTAATAAAATACCTATATCCACCCATGGCAGTGCGTGTAATGGGTCCACACATGTCTGTGTGAATTAACTGTAACACATCATCACACCTGTTTGCTCCTTTATTCCTACTTTTGGCAGTGAACTTGCCTTTAACACAATCAATGCAAGTGTCAAAATCAGAGAAGTTAATGTTATGAAGAATATCTTCCCTAATCAGTCTTTCAATTCGAGGCCTAGAGATATGCCCCAAACGTCTATGCCATAGCATAGAAGAACTCTCATCAGTCCTATTACACTTACTTCCAACAATAGAGTTAACAGACATATCATTCAAATTCAGCATATATAACCCATTAGACAAAACTCCTGAACCAACGGCAACAGAATCAAAACAAACAACAACTTTTCCATTACCAAATTCAAAAGTGTAGCCACTTCTATCCAAAGCTGAAACTGAAATTAAATTCCTTTTCATGGAATGTACATAAACAACATATTTCAATAATAAAGTATGACCAGAAAGTAAATGCAAGGTAACTACTCCTATTTCTTCCACTGATACTCTAGTTCCATCTCCCACAATGATATTGGATTCAGCATTACTTGACTTCCTCAGGTTTATAAACCCCTGTAAAGAATTCATAACGTGAATAGTTGCACTTGAGTCAAACCACCAAGTATTGGGAGCAACATCAATCACATTTGATTCAAAACAAGCTAGAGCTAGGAGTGTACCTTGCTTCTCAAGTTTCTTCTTGAGAATGTAACAATCATCCACTTTATGACCATACTTCTTGCAATACTTGCAGTTTCCCTTGAAGAAATTATTTTTAGGCTTGAAGAAATTCTTCTTAAGTTCTAGGTGTTGAGATATTTTCCCCCATTTCTTCTTATCATGTTGAAACTTGCCTTTATAACTTTCATTTTTCTCATTTTTAGTACCAGAAGTAGAAGCAACAAACTGAACACTGTGTGATTTCCCTTTCCTCATACAATCCTCTTCTTGAGAGACAATAACAATTATTTCATCAACTATCCATTCATTTTTATGAGTGTTATAAAAGGTCTTCAGAACATCAAATTGAGAAGAAAGTGACTCCAGAACCTGCCAGATTAAATAACTCTCGTCGATATCAATCTTGAAAGACTTCAGTTTATTAAAATAGTGCACTAACTTCATGATGTGCTCACGAACTCCACTAACACCATCATATTTAGTCTTCTCAATCAAAGAAAGATATTGGCCCTTTTGAGCTTTATCAAAAGTCTTGAATTTCTCAACAACAGATTTTAGAAATTCCTTAGCATTCTCGCTGCCTGGAATGCTCTGTCTAATTGACTTCTCCATAGTGTATTTCATCACCTTAAGGCACACCCTATTTGAGTGCTCCCATTTTTCACGAGAACCCTTTTCAGCAGCAGTAGACTCAGTAGTAAGAGCAGCAGACTCTTCTTCTCTCAAAGCCAAGTCCATATTAGTGATAGCCAAATAAAGATCCAGATATTCATTCCAATCCTCAAAATTAGTCTCATTCAAAGTTTTGACAGCAGTCAATTGCATAAGCAAAGAGGCTGACATGAAAACAACAAAAGGAAACATTTAATATGCACAATGTTATCATGCAACAAGAGAATTAAATGGTTCCGTATGCTCAGCCAAACAAGCCCTTTAAAAAATTTCTTACTTATCATGGTCTTGCCTAAGAGTCCCGAACCATAATAAATAAGAAATATAATAATACAATGCACAAATCTTATATCACCAAAATTTCTAATACCGATAGGATATTCGAAAAATAATTGACATAAGCATAAATCTAATAGCACATTGTATAATAACAAATTACATTAATAACAACACACCGATAGGGTGTAATTACTATCAATGCAATAAGAATTATGATTAAAAATATATATATTTAATTATTCAAGTCACAAAATTTACACAATTGTACCCACGATAGGTGAGCTCACAGTTATACAAATTATTAGCAATTACGTTTAATAAAATATGATAAATTCATATTATGCATAATAAAAAATTCAACTCACATATAGACCAAAAATTAATTCTATAACTGTGACACATTAACAGGGAAAATAAAGACAGAATATAAATCTTCAGTGAGCAGAACGAATCCAAAAGTACAACTTTGATCAAATATAATTAATACTAAGCAAAGATTAAATCAAACCAGTAAATTATTATTTAAAGTAAATGACTGCAACAGTATGGTGATGATTTTAGTGCTAGAGAGGTAACAAGTTCCATAATCTAAAAACTTCAACCAAAACCATGTTCAATAAACAGGTTACAGGACCAAAATAGATATTCAATCATTTGAGGAAAAAAAAACTATTGGTAGAGTTAACCACTCAGAAAATGACAAAGGCCCGTATCCACACATATGAATATAGTATTAGGAGGCATCAAATGTCATGAATATATTGAATATGCTAGTCTAATTCAATTTATCTAGCATTAGGCTTGTTAACGCCCAAACAATGGCCCAGGAAGAGACATTCAGAGTAATATGTGTTCGGTTGGCCAATGAATAAGGGCAATACAGAACCAAACCACCCAGGAAAAGCTCGAGTTATATGTTCGAAGGAACATTATCCAGATATTAAAACAAACGAGTATTACTATTTCAATACAAGAAATATTTGGGTATATGAATCAAAGAAAAAAAAATCCTAAAACTAATTTGATCAATTTGAGCAAAAAAGATTCAATCAAAATTAGGGTTCATAAATTAGGGTATATGAATTTCTGATTTAATTATGAAAAAGAATATAATAACCATAATCTATATCTATTAGCTCGGATACCAATTGAAGGATTTATTTCATAAATCCTATAAATCTAGATCAATTATAGGTACAAGATCATAGCATATTAAACATATTGTATACAAGAAATAGATCAATAATATGTACCTGACATGATTCCACAATCCATTGCTGTTCAGTAAAAGAATCAAGAAGAATTCAGTTGTGTGAGAAAAACTGCCCTCAATCCTGATAGGTTTTCTGTGTGTACTCAAAACTGTCTAATGGGGAAGCAATTTATAACTTACCAGATGAGAGTAGGGATTTCTCAACGGCCTACTAAATGAACAGTCCAAACCCATCAGGAGCTACTCACAACAAAAACCCAATTACAATATTCATAAATTGACCAAGTCTATATTATAAAATATAATTCCATAATTCATATATATTAATGATTTAAACAATATTTTAATTATTAAATAATGCTAATCCACATAACATATATATATTTGAATTAAAATTTAACATTTCCCTCTATTAAAAAGAGAGTCCAAAATATCAAGGAAATTTAAAATAATGAACTTAAAAAGTAACAACAAAAATGAATCGTAAATTACATCTTAATAAAAAATCTTAAGAAGGTAAATTTATGGGTCTAATTATTTACAAACTCTTTACGTTATCTATTCTTAAACAATATGAGGTTTAGACTTTATACTTAAATTTTTAATACTCCATCCTCTTTCATTAAATTTATTAAACAACATAAAATAATATATTTTATTCTATTATACTATTTATCTTTTCATTCTATTATATTATAAATTATTTTCTTCTGCTCTAGTTAGACTTCACATACATACCAGCAAGGCCTAGCTATTGGTTAACTGGGACGAATCTAGGTGTTGAGTAGTGAGAGTACATGCCCAACTCTATCTTAAAACTTGTATCCTTACTTTATTTTGATTTTTTAAAATTTTATATATATATATATTTTATATATAAAATATTTTTATTTTTTTTATTTTTATATAAATTAATTAATAAATTAATAATAATAATAAATAAAAATTATATAATATTATTAAATAATTAATTAATTACATATATAAAAATATTTAATAATATTAATAATAAAAAATTTATTCCATATTTTTAAAATATAAAAATATGACTTTATCTCATTACTTACAATTTTTGTCTGTTACTGTGGTCAATATTATTTTCTTTATAATTTCCCCAAGTTATGGATGCGGATGACAAGTGTCGTCTTTCTGTCTTTACCTTGACCACTTATTTAACGTTATCTTTTTAACGTTTGGGTAAAAGCCAATTCTGTCACAGCCATCCAATGAACGCGTGCCATCAAAATTCAATTTTGTCTTTACTCTTTGAAGTTTGAAGTCGTACATCTTCTCTTCTGTTTTGTTTTGTACCCTTTATTATTATTGGATGAGTAGGGAAAATGAAAAGAGAGAAAATGGAGATAGAAAATTATAAAAGAAAATAGTGTGTTTGGATATAGAGAAAATGGACAAAAATAAGGAAATAATATTTAATTAATTTATTTTATACAATTACCCTTATTTAATATTCTTTTTTTTCATAATGCCCTTGATAAAAATATTTAAGCTAAATTACCATTTTTTGGATTTGCAGTTTTATTAAATTTTTAAATTAGTTTCTATAATTTAAAAGTTTTTAATTGAGTCATTATACTTATATTTTTTTAAATAAATTCCTACTATTTAAAAATTATTAGAATCTATTAATAAATTTTTTATAATTATCTGTAAGTTAATTTTATTATTGTTATAGGTTTCAAGGCCTTAATTAAAAAGATTTATAACTAGTGAGAATTTAATTAAAATTTTTATTTAAGATTTAGGGACTTATTTAAAAATACAGGGACCAATCAAAAACTTTAAAATTAAAGAGACATATTTAAAAATTTAATAAGGCTATAAAAACCAATAACATAATTTAACTAGTAGATTCATCTCATAGGCTTTGTCTAATATACATCAGGAAAATTGTGGTGCATTTCAAGCCATTGATTTATTAATAATAATAAAACCAAAGGTTAGGATGAATGATTGACAACCTTGTCAATAGGCCATCTCACTATCATCTCGAGTTTGTGAACATGTTTTCCGACGAGTATAGGGAAGCTCCAGTTTCCATTCACATCTCACCCACACCACCTTCCAAACCCCATTTTAACCGAAAGTTCAATATCCATCAACCTTCAATGCCTCATCAACCCCATCAAACACAACAAACAACCATCTACCACCATGAGCCAAGACCATCTACCATGAATTGCCACACCCCGTCACCTCTTTGTCAATGTTTCACCACCCACGCGACCACCAGTACCCAAGCCACCACGACCTCGGACTAGCCGCCACATTTGTCATGCATATGATTACCAGTTGTGCAGAGTCATCCCCACCATACGATAGCAGCAGAGTGGCGTAGATTGCGGCGGCTAGAACAAGAGCGACCTATGGAAGCTCTGGTGTGGGGTTAGTGGGTGAGCAGTGGTACACCAAAATCACAGTTTTTTTTAATGGGGTAAGATGGCAAATTAGAGATTTTCCGATTTGGGGGAGATACAGAGCTGGAGGCTATGCGATGTTCGATCCTCTTCGTGAACCCCACCATCGTCGCCTTGCTCCGCCCCACCCCCAATCCCCCTGTTGGCCCAGCTGCACACCACCGTCTTCCAAAAGCATAGATCTTCTAAGAACCAAGAAAAAAAAAACATATAAACGGCCAACCGGTTATTATAGATGGAAAAGTAGGTGCAGCCATGCATCAAAAAACAAGTTGGTGCATATTAGCTTTTGCCCATCTCACATGTATGTTTTTATTTCTCTCTTATTTTTTGCCTATATCCAAACGACAAGTGTTTACAATGCACCACACAATTCTTGAAGCATCCATGCTCACACATTTTACTAGTTATAACACCTTTTACTAGTTATAACAGGTTGCAACGATTTTTTTTGGGTACTTTTCCTTTATTTGTTTAAGAAATGAGAAAGCTATTATTATTTCCTTCAACATTTCCTTCATCTTTGCTAGAGTGGCGATTGTGTGGTTAAAGAGGTGGATAACGATTCTTTAAAGTGGTAATTTTTATAAAGTGAATAAATAAGTTTACATAAACTATTAATAGATGAATTTATATCAATTATTAATAATTAATGTGAATTTATTTATTCATTTTACAAAAATTTTCACTTTAAAATATCCTTATTCAAAGATTATTCAAAGAGGCAATGGTGGTGGTAAGAGATTAGGGACGATGAGGAGTAGTAACCCAATTTTGTACTTTATTCAATTTTTTTAAATAAAAAACATTACCTTTTGAACACTGTTTTTAGACTTCTCACATCCCACTAACCAACTGTGTCAAGTGCTTGTCTCTTCCTTCTTTTTTCAAGCTGCTGTGTGCTTGTGTTGATGACATTGTATCCTTTGCAGAGACAACCAAAAAATCATCCAACCCAATTGGTTATTTTTTTTAATAATAAAAATATAATCATTAAAAGATGAAAGCTTAAAACTCTCCGTTTAGAAGTAGCTTTTTTCTTCCTCTTGCTTCGATCCTTTACACAGCTGCAATGCCTTCTCCCAATACGACGCATATACGAACCACATTAGACACTAAATACTATCAATGGTTGACACTGACTACAATGATAGTTGACACGCCACAGAGGTGGACGCCGACGATGGTCGAAACAACATAAAAGTGGAGGAAAGTAGACTCTGACTTTGATCGGGCACTGGAAGATAGATGGCAATAGGAAATGTAATTTTGTTGGATTCAGAGAGTTTAAATTGTAACCAAAATAACATTTTCTAAGTTTAATTTATGTGGCTGTTTAACTGAAATGCGGAATTTTAACACACCAACATGCAAATTATACTTTTACAAGCCATTGACTTGCTGAACAATTTTCCCTTCAACAATCCCAACCTTCCCAATATTTTAATAATTAATCAAGGGTTATATAAGTGTGGAGCATGGATATTCCAAAAACTGTGTGATGCATTGTAAACGTTTCCATTCAAACAGAATGAAAATTCCAATATTTCTCCATTTTCTCTTCACCTAACTTCTTTTATCTCATTTCTCTCAATCCAAACAACAGGAATGTTATATCTGTGAGTAATTCACATATGCGTTGAAATATTTTTTTAAAGATTAATTTGTTTGTCATTGAGCCTATGTTGCTATAAATAAATCAAAATTCAAGCTATATTCTAATTAACAGTGTTATCCTCTCTCTCTCTCTTTTTCGATAATATGAGGGTCGTTGTGTAGCTTTTTATTTTCTTGGTCATAAAAGTCAAAAAATATTTCCCATTTTTTTGTAAGAAATGTTTTTTGTGAATCTAAAATATAGTGGATATATGTCTATGATATTCTAACTTGAAATCGATGTCAAATCAAATTATATATAATTGTAACAATTTTACGAGATATAAAATGAATTTATGAATAAATTAAAAAAAATAGAATATAAAAGGTAAACGAAATAACGAGATTGGTTTTTTACTCATTGGTGTGAACTCTTATATATTATTTTGGTCATTGGTTTGAACTCTTTTTTTGGTAGGTGTTATTGGTTCGAACTCTGAATGATTGTTTTTGGTTATTGGTCCTTTGTATGATTGATGTTTCTAAATTTCTTTTACATTGTTTTGGAGAATAAATTATTCAACACCCCTAATTCTAGTCTTCTTCTAGATTGGCGTTGAACAAAATATTCAATTAGATATCTTAAAGTGTATAATGTTTTTTTATAAAATAAAATATAGTTAGTAATGCATTAAATTTTAGGTAAACAAAATAACGAGACTGATTTTTTCCTCATTGGTTTGAACTCTGATATATTATTTTGGTCATTGGTTTGAACTCTTTTTTTGGTAGGTGTCATTGGTTTGAACTCTGAATGATTGTTTTTTTGTCATTGGTCCTTTGTATGATTGATGTTTCTAAATTTCTTTTACATTAAATTATTCAACACCCCTAATTCTAGTCTTCTTCTAGATTGGCGTTGAACAAAATATTCAATTAGATATCTTAAAGTGTATAATGTTTTTTTATAAAATAAAATATAGTTAGTAATGCATTAAATTTTTATGAAATAAATATGCATAATAAATTTAATTAAAAAATAAAATTATCCCTTCATTTTTAATCATTCTATATACACCTTATACTCTTAAAAGTTTAAATCCAAAAATCGTTTAACTTTCCAATCCATGGGAATATGAGAAAGATTAAAGGGTCCAAAATTCTAAAATAAATATAGAGATCAAAATTGACAAATTTTTTTATTTTTAAATTGTGCAATTTATTATAAAAGTTCCTTAAAGATAAAAATTCTATATGTTTAAGATGTAATTCTTTGTAGTATTCGATATGCCTTTTACAAAGTCTTTGTTAAAGATGTTTAAAACATTTATTTAAAGTAAGAAAAAAATATTACCAAAAAAAAAGAGTAAGAAAAAAAAATACTAAAGAAGATAATTCTAGCATCTGATAGTACGACGCAGGCCACAAGTTAATTTTAGTGAGATTTGAATTTCTTTTTTATGAGTAAAATCTACCTACATGATGTTATTAAGTGTCCCATACCTCGTGGTTAGAGTATAATTCAATTTATGATATAAAAATAAAATATTATAAATGACGGACCAAAAATAGAAAAAAACATAAGTAAATTATGTATTTTTAGATTAGTTTATTTTCTATATTTAAAATAGTCTATAATCTAAAGTTTCATATTTTTTAAAAACAATTATTTATTCCAAAATAATTAAAACCAAACATGGAGTAAGTCATTTCACTTTCATCATTTAATAAAATGTAATTATAATCACACATATTTTTACTCACACCACCTCACAAGTCACAACTGCATAATCTTTATTATTATATTATATTTGGTTTCACTTTATTTTTTAGATATTTTTATTTTGATTCTACCATATAGATACATACAGATAGATGTAAGATACACACCACTCAACAAAATTTAAATTGGTGTATATCTAGCTTTTCTCTTTAACAAAACAATCACATGTATTTTTTACTTTGACAATTAGTAATAGATACTCCAACAACTTCATTCAATAATTTTTTTGGTACTCCCCAATTTAACACCTTATGGAACACTGTATATTTTATGTAAATGAGATTGAATATTATGGCATATCATATGTAAAGCTAAAATTGATATATTATATATAAATGTGAGTAGAGTGTCTTATTTTAAATATTAAAATAAAAGAACTCAACTTCATTATATATCAATTAAAAAGTTAAACAAAAGTAGAAGGAAAATGTTTGTTTTACATCTTTAAAAATGGGTGTAAGATTATTTATACTTTTTTCAAAGAATGTGATTAATTGAGAGAATGTGATAAAAAACATATATGTATAATAAATAATATTAGATGAAATGTAAAAAAGAGTGTATATATTATTTGATGTAAGAATATCATTGAGAGTAGAAATGCAACTTAGAATTTTTTTTGTTTGGGGTACAAAAGTGAGTGAGGATTTTGGTATGTCTTGATTCAATAAATGTATTTTTTATACTTTGATCTGTCGATTATTTCCATACTTTAAATGCCTTATGATTGATTTAATTGAACTCCATATATGCTCAATTGTTGACATTTAGCTAAGTTTCTAATTTAGAGTTGTCTTTGGATGTTTATTGTGAAACTATGCTAAATGTGATTATAAACACTCATAAATGAATTATGCTTTTCAGGATATCTTTGAGTGTTTGAGTCCATTAGCATCAAACCAAGCTTGATGGCCATTTGAGGAGAGAGATAAATACTTAAGAAGATTAGTTTTACCCTCAGAAGCAAAGGAAGAAGGGCATTCATGAAGAATCAAGGCTGGATTAGAAGAAAATGATCAACACGGCCCGTGTCAAATGACACTTGTAAGCCGTGTATTATTCGAGTTTGAAGACTAGAAGATTTTGAAGAACACGGCCGTGTCCAATGACACGGGGTAGAAATATCCTTCTCAACTTCACAAGGGAATTCGCTTTTGAGCCTTGGCCAGATAACACGGGCCATGTCATATGACACGGGGTGGGCCGTGTTCTTTGATCTCTCGACTTTGGAATAGGCAATGGAGATTTGACATCGATGAATCGACACACGGGTTGGGCCACACATGTGGCTAAGTGTAACATGACACGGCCGTGTCATCGCATCAAGTTTAATTTCGTGTTTTAATGCTAAATTAGGTTCTCAAACCTATAAATAGGGTTGCTTAGAGCCCTTAAAGGAGTTTTGCAAATTTGGGAGCATCCATAAGTGTGTTGAAGATGGACATTCAAAGAACAAGAGAGAGAAGATTGGATCGAAGATGGAGTCTCCCATTGCTTTGCTTAGCAATCGGAGATCGATCATCCCAACCTTTGGAAACTAGTTTGATCTTCGATTTTACTTTTGCACTTTCGTTCACTTAATTATATTTTTCTTGGTGGAGGCAAATCAGTTTTGAATTTGCCATGTGTGGCTAGCAGTTTTCTTTTCTTGATTTGGTTAAGGGAAGATGAAACCTAGTTTTGATTATGTGAATCTTGCATATTTCTTTATATCAATACAATTATGTTTTTATTCATATATTTATTGTCTATTATTGGTATGAAGGTTTTTTGATACTTGTTCCCACTTTCAAAGTGGTAGATCTAGGTTTATTATGCATCAATTTGTTCTTGGTAGTAAATCTAGCGGAATGTATGATGCTCATGTGGGTATAATTATCTTTATGCTATTTACCAATTATAAAAGTGGTAGATCTGGATATATTATCGCATTTCTAATAGATCTAGTGAAATATATGTTCTAAGTAATTTAATCTTCACCATCGATGTGTGATTAGATCTTAGTGTGTTTGGTTTTCTAAATCTTAATGCAATTGTTGGATAGTTGTAAGAGCGGTTGCTTTATAACTAATCGATGATTAGGAGTTGATTTGAGCGGTTACTAGATTGGCCAACACTTAAGGAAAAACCTACATTGTGCGGCATTGTCATAGTATAACATACAAATTTATCTCACAATCACATAAGAACATAATTGATCATGTTGGTATAAAAGTATGTAAGTTAGCATAATCATATAAATCTAGTGGTGGATTCCATCTCTTAACCAATGTCTTTAACTTGATAATTCAATTTGTGTTTCTTGTGTTGGTTTAAGTTTAATTTCTTTTGTTAGTTTTAATTAACAAAACTCCTTTTTAATTTTCTTGTTCATTTTTCATCGAGTTTAATTTAGGAATTGGATTGATAATGTTAATTGAATTGATTCTTTGTGGATCGACCTTCTTCCATGACTACAATTGGTTGCAAGATTTTTATATTTTTTTGGAACTTGGCAATTGTTTTTTAATATTAATTTTTAATCGTATTCCACACAAACTCCACCAAATTTTGGCGTCGTTACGACCGGAATGAGTCCTAACCAATTTTTCAATTGCTCTATTAATTTTGTTTCCTATTTTTACTCTATTTTTTTTTTTTTTATTTGTATTTTAATTTTTGATTCTTTCTTTCTAAAATCTTAGTGTTTGTAGGTATTGATGTCCATTGATCATGGAAGCTTGTGAGATTTGCTTATCATCATATACTTGGACATCCCATTGGTCTCCAAGTACACGACTGAAAGTTGTGTCTCACTTTCAAGTAGTAGACACAAATGAGGAGTTGCAGAGGCATCAAGTATATGGTATAAATGGGGATATTCAACCATCCGACAACTTTACAACCCCTACTCCAATACATATTATCCTTCAAAGGTGGTGGGATCCTCCTAACTTGAGTCATGGGCACATGCATCAACAAGTTCAACCTCCTAGGCAACAAATTGATTATAGAATATTTTTTGAAATCACCGGAGGAGCTAATAAGACAAATGGCCACTAATAACATTCAATTTCAACAAGAAACACAGGCCACTAAACCAATGTGTAATGACAATCAAAACTCTTTGGATCGGTGTGGAGGTTAGCCACAAATCTTAGCAAGTTTCGAGCCAAATTTACGAAGAACTTCCTCACAATCGAAGAGAATGTAAAGGAAGATGCTAGTGCTTGTCACACACTACGAAGTGGGAAGATGCTAGATGAACCCACCTCTCCTTCACAAACCATTGAAAAGAAAGAAACGAGCTTGAGGAAGAGGAAGAGTGAGGAGTGGGAAAACTCGAGGCCCCTAAGGTAAGTATTCTTGAACCCCTTCCTAAGGTAGTGGAGAGAAATTATTTTTGAGATTTTTTTTTATTAATTGTCTATTTTGCGGTGGAAACATGATGAGTTGTGTGATGAATTTCCCGATTTTATTAGTTTCAATAATTATACTCATTTTTTGCAACTCATGTAAATTTGTTGATTGTGATGGTGACATGATATGTGTTGTTTGTTTTTAGAAATTTTTACATTCTTGAGAGTTGATGATTCTGTTTTTGTGCGATATTTGCTAATGTTGTTAAAGGATCTATCAATAATACTTTTGATGCGCAAGTTGCGGGATCTAAGATACAAGGAAAGATAGAATTGCAGCCTCTCAAGAGTTTTCAAAATGAAGGGAGAAGAGCACCGGATGACGGAATCACTTTACTATTTTCTTGTAGTAATTTTTTTACGAGATATTTTTATGGGTCAAATTCCAAAAAATAGAATAAACAATGCATATGAGAGTTTTTATGAAGTGTGAACTCTTATATATTATTTTGGTCATTGGTTTGAACTCTTTTTTTGATAGGTGTTATTGGTTTGAACTCTGAATGATTGTTTTTGGTCATTGGTCCTTTGTATGATTGATGTTTCTAAATTTCTTTTACATTGTTTTGGAGAATAAATTATTCAACACCCCTAATTCTAGTCTTCTTCTAGATTGGCGTTGAACAAAATATTCAATTAGATATCTTAAAGTGTATAATGTTTTTTTTATAAAATAAAATATAGTTAGTAATGCATTAAATTTTAGGTAAACAAAATAACGAGACTGATTTTTTCCTCATTGGTTTGAACTCTGATATATTATTTTGGTCATTGGTTTGAACTCTTTTTTTGGTAGGTGTCATTGGTTTGAACTCTGAATGATTGCTTTTTTGTCATTGGTCCTTTGTATGATTGATGTTTCTAAATTTCTTTTACATTGTTTTGGACAATAAATTATTCAACACCCCTAATTCTAGTCTTCTTCTAGATTGGCGTTGAACAAAATATTCAAATAGATATCTTAAAGTGTATAATGTTTTTTATAAAATAAAATATAGTTAGTAATGCATTAAATTTTTATGAAATAAATATGCATAATAAATTTAATTAAAAAATAAAATTATCCCTTCATTTTTAATCATTCTATACACCTTATACTCTTAAAAGTTTAAATCCAAAAATCGTTTAACTTTCCAATCCATGGGAATATGAGAAAGATTAAAGGGTCCAAAATTTTAAAATAAATATAGAGATCAAAATTGACAAATTTTTTTATTTTTAAATTGTGCAATTTATTATAAAAGTTCCTTAAAGATAAAAATTCTATATGTTTAAGATGTAATTCTTTGTAGTATTCGATATGCCTTTTACAAAGTCTTTGTTAAAGAAGTTTAAAACGTTTATTTAAAGTAAGAAAAAAAATTACCAAAAAAAAAGTAAGAAAAACAATACTAAAGAAGATAATTCTAGCAACTGATAGTACGACGCAGGCCACAAGTTAATTTTAGTGAGATTTGAATTTCTTCTTTATGGGTAAAATCAACCTACATGATTGCTCATGTTATTAAGTGTCCCGTACCTCGTGGTTAGAGTATAATTCAATTTATGACATAAAAATAAAATATTATAAATGACGGACCAAAAATAGGAAAAATAAGTAAATTATGTATTTTTAGATTAGTTTATTTTATATTTAAAATAGTCTATAATCTAAAGTTTCATATTTTTTAAAAACAATTATTTATTCTAAAACAATTAAAACCAAACATGGAGTAAGTCATTTTACTTTCACCATTTAATAAAATGTAATTATAATCACACATATTTTTACTTACACCACCTCACAAGTCACAACTGCATAATCTTTATCATTATATTATATTTGGTTTCACTTTATTTTTTAGATATTTCTATTTTGATTCTACCATATAGATAGATACATACAGATAGACGTAAGATACACACCTTTCAACAAAATTTAAATTGGTGTATATCTAGCTTTTCTCTTTAACAAAACAATCACATGTATTTTTTACTTTGACAATTAGTAATAGATACTCCGACAACTTTATTCAATAATTTTTTTGGTACTCCCCAATTTAACACCTTATGGAACACTGTATATTTTATGTGAATGGGATTGAATATTATGGCATATCATATGTAAAGCTAAAATTGATATATTATATATAAATGTGAGTAGAGTGTCTTATTTTAAATATTAAAATAAAAGAACTCAACTTCATTATATATCAATTAAAAAGTTAAATAAAAGTAGAAGGAAAATGTTTGTTTTACACCCTTAAAAATGAGTGTAAGACTGTTCATATTTTTTTTAAAGAATGTGATTGAGTGAGAGAAAATGATAAAAAATATATGTATAATAAATAATATTAGATAAAATATAAAAAAAAGTGTATATATTATTTAATGTAAGAATATTATTTAAAGTAAAATGCAACTGAGAATTTTTTTTGTTTGGGGTACAAAAGTGAGTGAGGATTTTGGTATGTCTTGATTCAATAAATGTATTTTTTATGCTTATTCTATGTAATTACAAATAACTGTATTTGAAATTAAAAGTATGTACTTTTGAATAAAAATTAATCGTCATAAAGTTAAAAAATATAACACACAATTATAGGACTTAATTAAAACACTTCAAAAACCCAGCGTGGATATATAAACATAAAATTTGAATAAATACTATAAAACTTCACAGCGTAGCCATGTGAGTATCTATGTGCTTCTTAGATTGAGAAAAAAGAAAAGAAAAGAAGAAGAGAAGAGAAAAAGACTTTTGAAATGGGAGTTCAGATAGAATTACGCGGGGTATGAAGGAAGGACGAAAGGTCAGGTGAAGGAGTCAGGGAGGGAGTATCAACTGAACTGCCAAGTGCCAACTAGCATCTAAACGCACGGAAATATGTCCTTTCCTGTCCCTTATCTTTTGACTGCCTAAGGAATCAAGCACAATTCTTCTCTCTCTCTCTCTCTCTCGTTTTTCATTCTTTGTTCTGAAATATGGAATTTGTGCTACATTTGACTGTCTCTATCTCTTTCTTAGGTTCATATTGGCATATTATATTGCACAAATTCCCTCAATTACTTGTTAAAAATGGCACGAAATGTCATTGTATTTGTTCATTCATTTCAAACTAGTGATGCAAGTTTTAGACTTGGAATCCAATGGATCAGTATGAAATAATTGAAAATATTTTTTTCCAAGGTTGAAAAAGTTACTTTCAGTTTTTATGATTAATATTTTTGTTGATTGAAAATAAAATATTATTAATGTAAATGTAAACGGGTGCCTGCCATGCCTATCAAATATATAGCTTGACTGGAATTAAGATGTTGGAGTTGAGAGTCGCAGGGGAGAGAGCGCAGGGGAGTGTTGTACACGGTCATGCATATACGGATACTGATACTGATACAGTGTGTATTTTCCCAAGAAAGACATTATATATTATAATATTATATTAAAAAAAAAGTGCTATTGCTGTGGCTGTGGCTGGCTGCCTCTGTCTTTTCCAAACTTTGACCCAAGGGAAGGAAGGGTACAAGAAGCAAGAAGCCTCACCAGCTTTCGGCGCTCTTTTCTTTAATCTCTATTTTCTTTTCCTCCTCCACCCCAGTCCCCCAGGCAGCAAGCAACCCTTCTTTCTTTTTCATTAATATTTCAATCTTTTAACTTTTATTATATGTCTATATTATTTTTTGTATACCCATTATTTATCTGAAAAATGATCATTTTATATTTTTTAAAAAAGTTATAAGTATTATTTATAATGTGATTAAGTGAAAAAAATAATAATAAAAAATATAATAAATAATATTAAATAAAATGTAAAAAAATATATATATATACTGATATAAGAATATAATAATTATATTTGCCCACATTTTGTCAGTGCATTGGTGATCTCACCCAATTCAGCTCAATTTAATCAATTTTATTCGGATCAAGATACGGTATGGATCGGGTCGGTTCGGGTTCATTAAAATCCACGGGTTTTCGGATATTCATATGACCCGGTTTGCAAAGGAGAACCCTGCCGCGGTTACTTTCTCATCTGCAGCAACCTTCACTTATCTCTGTCATAAACGGCGCCGACAGCCGCCATCACCACCTTGTCTTCTTCAAATCGATCTTCATAATGCACCGTAGGACCAAAGGTTTTTCTGAGTCTGGAGTTCGAGGGTCGATGGCAGCGAGAATATGGATGTTGGTTTCTAATTTCGGCCATGGCCAATCTGACTTCGCCGCCGGAATCTGAGATCTGGGATCTACGTCTCCGGCATCTATTCCCGGACAGAGAACCTCCCCCGGTCCTGGGGACGAACCTCGCTCCAGCGGCAGAACCTGTTGACGGTGTCGACTCATCGCATTGTTTTTTTAGTGTCCGTGTCGATTCAGTTTTACCCGATCAGCAAGCTTTTGGATCGGATCAATACACAATCCAAAATTTATGGATCGGATCGGGTTTGGATCCAAACCCGTTAAATTGCTATCCCTTTAGTATTGTTATTACATACTATAAAATAGAAATAGAATAGAACTAGAATGCTATATCTTACTCCAGTCCACAAAGAACAGCACAACACAACTGAACTTTGCTTTCTACTAGTTTCAGCTCACGCTTCACACTTATAACGAATCCGCCAAATCTAGGGGCATATTCCAGCTCCACACCTCTGCAAAACAGACCCCTTTTGCTTCTTTTTCAGGTATCAACTCTTTCTTCTGTTGCATTCCCGATTCTCTCTCTCTCTCTCTCTTTCAAGATCTTTCTTTTTTTCCTTTGGTTATTAATTTACGGGGGTATGGATTTTTTGCTGAGGAGATCTCTGTATTTGGTGTTGCATATGCAGATCGAGATGCGAACATATCTTCTTTTTTTCTTCACTTTTTGTGTGATTTTTTTACATTTGATTTTTGTACCATTTTCGACTGTATTCTCTTTCTGGTGTAAGCTTTCAATGGCTGATTGTACTTTGCATGCTCGTGCTTTTCATAGTACTTGAACTGCTAAAATTTCTCGCTCAGTGCGGAGGGAATCAACATTCAAAACTTGAAATGACTAGCTGAAAAATAAAATAATAAAGGACCATTTTTTTTCCCCATCAAATGAATTGATAACTTGATGATTCTGGTGAATGGCCAAAAAGCCTTCGCTAAGATACAACAAAATTGTGGCCCATGTAAATTTTTATAACAGACCTGGGCATATTAATTATCCTCATAGCTCTATCCTCAACATGGAGTTGCTTGTATCTGGTGATGGGGTTTAGCCATATGGTAAAATTCAAGTTGTAGCTATGTAACAGATAAGTCTTCACCAAAAAAATAAACTAATAAAAAATTTCAAGTTGTACCTTGGACCTTCGAGTCACTCATACTTAGTTCATATGTGATATCTTTCCCCATATGTAAAGAGTAGAATATTCCGATGCTTCTAGCATTTTAGCTAAATAAAGTATTGAGAATAATTCTAAACTTCAGATCTGATGTGGAAAATATTTTGGTTAAAGCGTCAATGCAGATTTTGGTTCAACCTGCTCCTGCTATCCAGCTGTGTCCTTGAGTCTGCTTTGATTTATTCTGCTGTCTTATTCCGTGGATTGAGAATCTATGATTTGTGTATGCTATTGCAAGTTGCATGAATTATCAGCTTATGAATTGACTAAAGATATTCCTCTGAGAGAGGGGGAACCTGCTTCTCTTTGTTTGCTCCTGACACTGTCCTAGTTCTCTTGTTAGGTGAACTCAAGCCCATTAATGCACGTATGCATTAGAGAAGGGCATTGAAACACTCTGATTTCTGGTGGTGCTTGACTAGTGCATCTTATATGCTGTCTTTTGTAACAGAAAATATGGGCTTACTCTGCAGCAGAAATCGTCGTTATAATGATGCTGAAGCTGAAGAAAATGCACAGGTCCATTTTGCTTTATAAATTGCATACTTGTTGAGTTACAAATAATCATAAACTGTTAAATGGGCTTTAATTTGATAAATGTGACATGCATTTGCAGGCTGCAGAAATTGAAAGAAGAATAGAGCTAGAAACAAAGGCTGAAAAGCATATTCAGAAACTTCTACTACTAGGTACGTTTTACTTGGGGCACCTTTTCCTTTTTATCTTAGTTATATATACTTCACATATATGTTTTTTAACTTAAAACTCGTCAACTTTAGCAATTTATAGAAGTACTTGGACTCTAGCATTGTATAAGTGGTCTCCCCAGAGTGTGAAGGAATCATATATGGCACAATCTCTTAAAAGCCTGCTTGCTTTTATTATTATTTTTTTCTCTGGACTTATTTAAATCAATGTGAAAATGTATCTGTTGTTTAGGTGCTGGAGAGTCAGGAAAGTCTACAATCTTTAAGCAGGCAAGAAATTGCATTGTTCTCAGCTTCTATGGATAGTATATAATTGCTAGATTATTAACATTTATTTATTTGTTTATAATTTGCAGATAAAACTTTTGTTTCAAACTGGCTTTGATGAGGCAGAGCTAAAAAGCTACATACCAGTCATTCATGCTAATGTGTATCAGACAATAAAAGTACGCAATACTTGAAAGGGTGTGTTGATTATTTTTCTCTTAAAAATACGTAGAGTTTACAGTGTCCACTGCTTATAGAAAAAAAATTATGTGAGTTGAGTTTTAATAGAGCCAGCTGAGAAAACTGTAATTCTTAATTCGTACTTGATGTGTTTTAACAGTTACTGCATGATGGGTCAAAGGAGTTGGCGCATAATGATCTTGATTCTTTGAAGTATGTTATATCTGATGAAAACAAGGTAGTTCACTATTACCACCTTTTTTATGCCCTAATTGGTTAATAATAGTTGGGTATTTTATGGTATGGTATGTTACCAATATTTTTTATGAAGAATTATAGAATAATCAAGTTTATATAGGATTCTTTCTTCTGGAGCATCTGTTACTTTGTCAAACTTATATGTCAAAGTCTTCTTAACTTAATTCAAGGAGAGCTTAATTTTTTGGCAGGACATTGGTGAAAAACTCTCAGAAATTGGAGGCAGGCTGGATTACCCATATCTCACCAAGGAGCTTGCACAGGAAATAGAGACTCTTTGGGAGGATGCTGCAATTCAGGTGGCCAGATTGCACACTTTGATTGCTTACTTTAATCCATATACGTAGTCATTTTTGTCATCAGTTTACTTAGTATTTATTTCCCACACATTTTACTTGCTGTAGGAAACATATGCCCGTGGTAATGAACTCCAAGTTCCAGATTGTGCCCATTATTTCATGGAAAATTTGCAGAGGCTGTCAGATGCGAATTATGTTCCAACAAAGGTATCCAAGATCTATCATACTTTTGTTGTACAAAGATACAAAAGCTAATTCGTAATAACTGTTTTATTTGCTCTCTGTATATTACAAACCTGAGTTCTTTCTTTTGGTGGGTGTGGTATTTTGGATTTTCTAAATGTTTCAAGTGTGAAGGTCCAAATCATTTTCTACATGCATGGGTCCGGTGGCACTTCCATTTTGTTACTAATGATCAAAAAGTGAAAGAAAAGGATTTGAAAAAGTAAACCATGTATGGTTAATTACTACATTACTGACGAAGGTTGTGGCGTTGTTAATTTTGTTATTTTAAAAAAAAAAGAGTGATCAAAAGCAGCATTGCAATTAGTGGTATGTAATTTTTGTCCTGAATGGCCTTGATGTGCTTAACTTCTCTATGTCCATACATCAACTTATTTTCTAGAATTGACAAGCATATTAATGTTGTGAATTATGATACTATATGTTGCAAAAGTTACCTTGTACCAAGTCAGCACACTAAAGACAGCATATGTTCGAAGAAGTTCACTTGCATTTTTGCATCTGTTTTCATTTATGGACCCCTAAATTTGAAGCCATTGTTATGAATCTCGAGTCTTGATAATTCTCACTCTATTTTACAACTATAGGAGGATGTTTTGTATGCAAGAGTTCGTACAACTGGCGTTGTGGAGATCCAGTTCAGGTGAACATGCTGACCTGACATGATTTGTCATACTGAAATGATAGAGACATGCTTATTACTTTCCCTGTTTTGTCCTTCTGTTCCCGATATACTGATTACTGAATCAACTTTTTTTTTCGTAGCAATTGGTGCTGCGCATTTGTTCATTCTTAACCAAGTTAGAATGGAGGCATATATGTAGTTTTGACGAACTGCATTATTTATAGTCTTACTCTTCATATATAAAATTCTCAAGAGTCTCTAAAGGGGACATAAGAGACTAGATTTCTGCATTTACTGAGTGCAATTGCCTTGGTTGTGAATTATTACTTGGAGAATGTTGATCCTTTAGTTTGGTTTCTGTGGCTCAAGCTTAAAAACGATCCTGTACATGTGGTATCTTTTCATATTCATCTGATTATTTTCATCCTTGTATTGTTCTTACATTTGATTGCTGTAATTGGTCTTTGTTGCTTATGGTTCTATTTTCATCTATGTTATTATCCTCTCTGCCTGTCAAGTGTCAACCATCTCCACCTTCTCACATAATCTAAATAGTTAAAGGTGATGTAAAATTGTTTGCATGTGCTTAAATTTTTTTGATATGCTTTTTCAAATGATCTTTGCCATTTATTCTGGAAGGAAGGATAAATCATACTTGTTTTAGTGTGTGTGATTGTGTATATCAAGCCACCTGTACTACTTGAAGCAGGGTGTGCTCTTTAGTTATTCAATATTTATACAGTTTCATTGCATTTACTTAATCATAATATGGTATACAGAGTGGACCAACTTGATTAGTATGTTCTTGCTATTTTGACAGCCCTGTTGGAGAAAATAAGAGAAGTGGCGAAGTCTATAGACTCTTTGATGTTGGTGGCCAGAGAAATGAGAGGAGAAAATGGATCCATCTTTTTGAAGGAGTTTCGGCTGTAATATTCTGTGCTGCTATTAGCGAGTATGGTCTGCCATTTGATTGCATATCTTAATATGGTTTATAATGATGGTGATAAAGTCTGTGTGGACTATTCTATATATAAAAAAAAGTTTGTTTGGACTACAAAAAATATATATCAATCTTGAAAACATATCTCAATTTCTTGTCTGTATATCTGTTTCGATTGTGTTGCGCACCAAAAAAAGGTCACAAAGTCCAGTTGCACACCCCTAGTTACAATTAAACACTCTTTCTATTTGATATTACTTTGACACTTTAATATACTTGCCAATTAACAAAAGCATATTTTACTTGAAAGAGAAATGAAAGGTAAGCTCATTCTAGTCCTGTAGCTGTGCATGTTTGGTGTTTGTTACTAATATTAAAAAAATGTTGGTATGCATATTATTGGCAATAAATATTTTATGCTGGGTTAGACTTTGAGTAGACAAAGTAATTTTTCACCTATCCTTTCAGTCTTGCTGGCAAGAGCATTATAATTAATAGATGTGTAAAGCTAAAGTCTTGACTTTACATTTGCCTTCTAGGTATGATCAAACACTTTTTGAGGATGAAAACAAGAACAGAATGATGGAGACTAAGGAACTTTTTGAGTGGGTCCTGAAGCAACCATGTTTTGAGGTTTCTTTTTATGCTCTTTTTAAATATTAACATCTACATTTATGTGGGAAATTCTTTTTTATCTTTTTCTTTCTCTGTTTCCTTTATATGACACTTATGTTGAGAGCTTCATACTGTTTTGGCAATTAAGATTTGTATCTATCTCAGTGAATAATGATGCCCTTCTCTTCTCTGCACAGAAAACATCCTTCATGTTATTTTTAAACAAGTTTGACGTATTCGAGAAGAAGATCCTGAAAGTAAGAACCATCCAGACATTGTACACTTTGTCATTGGTATAGGCTATCATCGTTTCAGTCTAATGTCTTGCATTGTGCAGGTCCCACTCAATGTATGTGAGTGGTTCAAAGATTACCAGCCAGTTTCAACAGGGAAACAAGAGATTGAGCATGCATACGAGTAAGCAACTTCTTTATAGGGGATATATCGAATGAAGGGTGTTACTGAAGGCAAAGTAGTTGATTCTGGCTAATGGAAGCATATTCCAAATTCAGAGATTATTACATTATTCTTTAACCTGTCTTTTATTCTATGTTAAGCCTGAAGTTTCTTAGTTGAACTTCCATCTGAACCATCAAAAGGAATATATATATAAATGTGTGTGTGTGTGTGTGTGTGTTGATGCTTTTATAAACATAGGGTTCAATGTCTGCAGGTTTGTGAAGAAAAAGTTTGAGGAATTGTATTTCCAGAGCACTGCTCCTGACCGCGTAGATCGCGTCTTTAAGATCTATCGGACCACTGCCCTTGACCAGAAGCTTGTGAAGAAGACTTTCAAGCTTGTTGACGAGACTTTGAGGCGGAGGAATCTCTTTGAAGCTGGCTTATTATGATCACGGAACAGTATATGTCAAGAGGGACAACATAATTTTACATTGAAGAGGTTATCAGATTTTGGGTATATTACAGGTCAGGTATACAACAGTATTAAATCGATTAAATCGATTTATTGATTTTATGTCAAGTAAATCCTGCTGAATGGGTTGATGGGAAAAGACCTTTCTGAAGTTTTCAGAGATGACATCATGATTTGTGATTATCTTTTTGTTGATTGAAAGTCACCAATGATATTTTTCATATTTCATATTCGTTATTTGTGTTTATTAATGAGGTTATACCGATGGTTCCGTGTGTTGGTGTGCATGCGCGCATGTAGTTAATTTGAAGACTTTGCTTTGTACCTGCCTTGGCAAGTTCTGAATTCACATCATCTTTTGAACACTAGCACGAAACTTCATTGCTGCTGGCAAGTAGCAACTAGACTTATTATTGTCTAGAAGAGTTTTTTCCCGTGCTTGACCGCAACAATTTTTTAGTAATATTAAATTAATAGAGTATGATATTGACTGGGTTACATTACTAGACCGTAGAATCGTACCGTGTCCACGGGAGAACAGAAAGAGGATTACACACGGGAATTTTAAATTTAAGAAAATTATTTAAACTGAATTACTACGTTGATTATTAAGTACAATATCATGGAAGTAAACAGATCTTTATTGTCTATTTTCCCTTTCAATTCAGTCATTCCTTTGGATTGATGGCCAGCCATAAGGCTCACGATTGGACCTGCAGTGACAACTATAATTATATATGCGAATGATAGTGTTATATCTTCACTTGAACTTGTACACCTTCTCTTATACTTACCTTTATTTTTTGGATAAGAGAGAGAGAAGTCGGAGGGAAATAAGGTTGGTTTGATGTTTTTTCTTCTCAAAAGTGATAGGGGTAAGAGTTGTGTATGAGTTTGAGAAAGATATGAAGATAAAGTTAATGAGGATAAAAATAACAATATGAGAAATGATATTGGAGAAATGTTGTGCAAATATCATTATCCTAAATATCCCACCAAACATCGGAAATTAAGATTGATATGAAATAGTAACAAAGGTCGTAGCTAAAATTTAGATACTAAACAAAGGCATTCAAGATGTGAGGGAAAAAGAAGATTTAATTTTTATTTAACCTATGGCTATGACTCTTGGTAATAATATAACATTCGTCAATTGCAACCAAAGTCTTATCAGGCTAATTTTAGGTAACTTAGTAAATGTGAATCAAATGCTGCTGAAAACTTATATTAGTTGAAGTTGATCTAAAGAACCGTTCGCTTCATAAACAAATGAAAGATGGTTTTGTTTGTTGATTATTATAGGTGGAACTGAAATAAGACAGGGAAAATATGCGGTGCATCTTCGTTCTCCAATTTCATCTTTGTTTCCCTCTCCACATTGTTAACAAATCCTCTTACCACCGCATGTTAAGAATAGTATTGGGTAAATTGGGTTCAAAATGGAGGTTGGGATAATCTCTAGGAAAAACAAAGGCTTAAGGCTTCTTTCCCTCACAACCATCCCCTAGTTTCTTTTCACCCTCTAAAAGCCAACTCCCTCACTTTTCCCGCCATCACAAACACAAAAAGTTGTTCCCACTTATTGGTTCCTTGTGGAGACAATTAAAACAACTTTTCAACCACCAACATAACTGATTCTTTACATTTCTCTATAAACTCTGTAATCCTTGGCTGCCTCCTGCAAACACCTCACTTTGTCTTTTCCCACTTTTACAGTGTTCAATTTTAAATTTTTGGGTTCATGGGTACTGAAAGAGCATATTGGGCCATCATTGTAGTATGGTTTACTTTATTTGGAGGAAAAGTGATGTTTGTTAATGGTAATTTTAATTATAAGGAAGCTCTCACCAAGTCCATTATTTTCCTAGAGGCACAACGATCAGGGAAGCTCCCTTCCAATAACAGGGTGCCTTGGAGAGGAGACTCAGCACTCGATGATGGAAAACTCGCTAATGTCTCTCTCTCTCTCTCTCTTTCTTTCTTTTTTTAATTTTTAATGCCCTCTTAATTTCTTTCAAGCACACTTACAAAAAAATGAGTAATTTAGGCTCATATCTCATTTTTTTTTTATGTAAATTCATACATGTATGTAGGTGGACCTTGCTGGGGGATACTATGATGCAGGAGATAATGTAAAGTATGGGCTCCCCATGGCATTCACTGTTACTACTCTATCATGGGCTGCCATTTTTTACAAGTCAGAATTACAAGCTACAAATGAATTGGGACATGTTCAAGATGCCATCAAATGGGGCACCGATTATTTTCTGAAATGTACTCGTAGACCGAAAAGATTATATGTTCAGGTGAGGGCCCTGTGGCTAATGCCATTCTTGTACTAGGAAATAATTTCGCCTTGTTTGTAATATACCTCATTTGTTTTTTTTTAAATTAAAAAATAAACATCGGAATGTAGGTAGGGGACCCAGAAGAGGATCACCAATGTTGGGTTCGACCAGAAAATATGAAAACAAAAAGAACGGTTTTGGAGATTGGTGACACGCCCGGGACTGAGATTGCAGCTGAAACTGCAGCGGCAATGGCTGCTTCTTCTATTGTTTTTAGGCCCATAAATCGTACCTATGCTCGTCGTCTCCTCAACAAAGCCAAACTGGTACGTTTATATACATAACATAAAATATGTATTGTCTCCTCTTTTAATTTTAATTTGGTTGGAAGCATGGAAATATGATAGAATATTACTTAATTTTCTCTCATTTTCCTGGCAGCTTTTCACAATGGCAAAATCACATAAAGGAACCTATGATGGAGAGTGCCCCTTCTACTGCTCTTACTCGGGCTATAATGTAATTTTCTTTTAACCTTTCTTAATATCTATAAGTTTCTTCAAACATGCATGTGTGTGGCAATAAATGTTGGGATTCTAATTTCTAATGGCACGTGTTGGTGGGATGCAGGACGAACTGATGTGGGCAGCAACGTGGCTATATTTTGCTACCCTGAAGCCTATGTATATGAAGTACATAAAAGAAGAAGCCGTAAGTGCTAGGGTAACAGAATTCAGTTGGGACCTTAAATATGCAGGAGCTCAAATCCTTCTCACCCAGGTTTTATTTATTTATTTATTTAATCTATTCTCGGTTTTTTTATTGGCCTCCTAAGTCCTAAGTCCTAAGTCCTAAGTCCTAAGTCCTAACAAAATGAAACTGCGATGTGTTGCTCATCAGTTACATTTTCAAGGACACAAGGATCTGCAAGAATTCAAAGACCACGGTGATAGTTTCATATGCTCAGCCCTTCCTGATAGTCCCTACCATCAGATTAACTTTTCTCCTGGTTAATCCTCTCTCTCTCTCTCTATGTGTGTGCAGTATCTTTATATTGTCATCCCTGCAAGTTACAAGCTGGGCCTGGGGGCTGAGCTATAATTAAAATATATAATAATAATAATAATATATCACCTTAGAGTTAGTTATACATATGATTTTGCAGGTGGCTTGATTCATTTGAGAGATGGAGCCAACATGCAGTATGCCACCAGCATATCTTTCTTGTTCACTGTATATAGTGATTTGCTGGCCAAACATAAACAGAAAGTCACTTGTGGAGAGAAACAATTTAGCTCAATGCACCTCCTGGCTTTCGCCAAGAAACAAGTTAGTATATGTATACTATAATACTAACTACATACATTAATATATTATTTATATCTTCAAAAAAGGAACAATAGACATAGACTAATTGATTAATTGGATGGTCATAAATTGGCACAGATGGATTACATACTAGGGAAAAACCCTGAAGGAAGATCTTACATGGTAGGATTTGGGAAAAACCCACCAAAACAAGCTCACCATAGAGGTGCTTCCGTGCCAAAGTTGCCTAAGGGCACAGAGGTCAGCTGTTCCATGAGCTTCACCAAATGGCTTAATAATGATGCACCTAACCCCAATGAGCTCACTGGTGCCATTGTGGGTGGACCTGACCGCAGCGACAATTTCGTCGACAAACGTACCGCTTCATCCTATACAGAACCATGCACATACGTTAACTCCCTAGCAGTTGGAACTCTAGCAAAGCTTGCATCCTTGGGTTAATTTTCATGTTAACCCCAACGTTTCAAAATTAGCATATAGAGTATATATAGATGATGACTTAACTTTTGTTAAGTCTCTTACATGCTTAGTGGGTGGGTCGGTGTTTATTTGGTGGAAAATGATGTTTTCTTATTATTTTCTATTTCACATCACTTTTCATTTCACCATCTGTTTTTAATGATTGTGATTAAGTGAAAGAAATTAATAAAAAAAATATGCAAGAAAAAAATGTGGGTAAATCAGAATTGTTATTTGACATATATGATTATTAGGTTGTATCTTACTTGTGTCCTGCTGAGTAAAATAAATGGGCAAGTAACATATGAACCATGATGTAAACATTTTCCTGGCTTCATTAATTTCAGCTTTGATAATGTTAGATAAACAACATTTTACTATTAAATTATTTTTTAAAAGTGTTAATAATCTAAACAATTCCTTTAATTATATGCTAATTTCCTTCACACGACGTATAAAAAAATTGCAGGTTCTCATCCCTGTCTTTCATATATCTCACGACCTGTCAATATATAAGACGCAACTCAAAATATTCAAGTAATCAATCTGATTCAAAAATAAAATTGGAAGAGGAAAAATAAAAGAAATGTAGGGAAGGAGAGTTGCTTTTCAGTTTTTCTTAAATAAATTTTAAGTTGTTTTCTCTGGTTTGAATTTTTAAAGAGAGAAAATGAAGAGAACTCTCTTTCATTTATTTGGTAGTTGACGTATTTATGTGTCGTTAAATTTAGTGCTAATGTCATAAGGTTGGGTCGTTTGACCCCGTTTATCTAAAAAAAATGTAATCTCATAAATCTAAAATTAATTATGATCTCTTGAAAACAAACGAAAAGCCATTTGAGTAATACTAGTTCATGTGATAATCTTGCTTTCCATCAAACGTGCCAATTTTACTTTTTATTTATGAGTAATATTATTAGTCTTAATATTATTAGTCTCCTATCTCTTGGTTAACAAATGCAAACTCCTGAAAAATATTAAAAGTTTTTTTTTGTAATTAATGGCTAATATTTAGTTACATATTCTACTTATTTAAAAAATAAATATAAAAATTTAATTTTAAGTAAGACATGTACCCAAATATTAATTATAAATTATTAAATGTACTAATACTTTCTTAAAAATAAAGGCTGATCGAAGAAATTTGATAAAAAAGCAAATGATTGAAAATAGATAATATCGTAATGAGAGGTAAATAACATAAATTTAAATTATAAAAAATTGTACAGATGGCATAAATCTAAATCATCAATAATTTTATCAATCCGCATTATTTTCATAAATCGGCAGAAGTGGCAAAGCCAACTACTCTATCCTTTTCGTGGATCATCATCCTGCCAAGTGTGTGAAATGCCAATTGCCAACCTTATCTCTTGTACTAAATTTTCCACGTTTTAAATTCTTCCCTTTAATTCGTGAGAAATTGTTGTATATTTGTAAGCATTAATAAATGAATATTGCATGAGGATCTTTATTATTAAATTTAAAATTATTTATTTAAATTTTTAGTTATTAATTTAAAATTAATAATAAAAATTATGATAAAACCATATTTAATACTGTTACATAAATATTCAATAATTTCTCATCTTTAATTCATATTGCCTTAAACGTCGATAATTGATTAGCACTTACATCAACATTGAAGTTTTTCACTAATAACTCACTTCTTGAGTTATTGTGGATTGATATATTCAAACATTTTATACTATTTTTTTTTGTGATTTGATCTATATCAAACCATAGGCCACAGTTAAATTCCAAATTCTATTTCCTGACATGATCATATGAAATTTTTGCTGCTTAAACGATGCAATCATGTGACATAGTGGCATTTTGACGCCAACCACAATATTTATATAATATACTCCTTTTTCTTTTCGAGGTTTTTTGTTTAAGTTGCATTTTTGGTGTTGCTCACGGTTAATCCGGACGTCAGTATTATGAAATTTTTATTATTAATAGTATATATATTTTTTATATTTTTTTAAAATTATTTATTATATTTATTTTTGAATAAATTATATTTACCTTCTTCTAGATTTGATGATATTACACTTTCGATCTCATTCTTTTTAAAAATACACTTATTTTTATTAATTGATCAAATTATATAATTATGTAAATATTATCAATTAAAATCTATATAATTTTTATCATTTACAGTTATTTATAAAAAAATATTTTTTTAAAAAAATATCAACTTTATTTTTTTCAAAAATGACATTCACCCTCAATTAATTGATCAAATTACATAATTATGTAAATATTATCGTTAAAATCTACAAAATTTTTAGTATTTATAGTTATTTATAAAAAATTATGTATACTAAAAATAACTATATATATTAAAAATCATTACAGATTTTAATTAATAATATTTATATATAATAATATTTTTTTATAAAAAAATTTATAATTTCTTCCATGTAGATGTGTAAGGAATTTTTAAAAAATATATATATATTTTTTAACTAGTATTATTATCAAATTTTAACTGATAAAAAATATTATCGATTTTAACTATAATATTTATATATAATAATATTTTTAAAAAAATTTTTTTTATAAATAATCTGTGAATCTTTAAAATCTTATAAATTTTAATTGATAATATTTATACAATTATATAACTAGATCAATTAATAAAATGAATGTTATTTAAAAAAAAAAAATTAAGTATAATATTATCAAACTTAAATTTAGAAGAAAGTGAGTATAATTTATTTTTTTATTAAAATTAATACTCTTAAAAAAATATTAATAATACATATATTTTTAAAAAATATATATGATAATTTTTTTAAAATTCTGTTAGAGTTGTGTTGAAGGGTTGCGTGTATGCTAACCACCAGCACAAGGTGGTAGCTGATAGTGACTCACAACCACGTGATGGAGAAGACGTGTAATGCGATAAGATAAGTTGAAGTAGGTGGAAGTGGAAGTATCAATATTCCTTGTTTTTTTTTTCCTTTTCACAAATCAATATTTTCTTTATTCTTTTCGTAAAAATATTAGTCGGACGGCTTATATGGGCCTGAAATTATTTTATCATCTAAAATAAATAAATATTAAACTATTTAAATCAACCATGCGATGTTATACAATAATAATTTATAAAACAACGACAAGAATTAGTTTAATGCTTTTAATTTTGAGTCATATTATGAGTAAATAAATTCTTAAAGCTTGAAATCTGTAATGATGAAAAAAAAAAAAGAGGTTGGATAGCATCAAACCTGGTCAACGACGTCGTTTTAGCAGGCATGGTATCGTTAGGAAGGCAAGAAAAGTGTGTGGGGATGGGTGAAATTGGGGGACATGATTGAAAATAGGGGAGAGAAGGGAGCAAGAAGTTAGACAATGACATGTTTATAGGAAGGCGGGCGTTGAACTTAAATCCAATTCCTCGAATGGGTCCCACATACCCCTTCCCTTATGGATAAGCTTCACCCCCTTCATCATCTCAATGCTCTTTCCCACGTCATCTCATTCTCATCCGACTCACTTACATGATTCTGTATAGATAATATACACCTATACATACATACATACATACTTCTACGTCAATAAAGAATGAAAGAAATTTTAAAATATTTTGAAAGTATTATTTTTAATTTAAAAATATTTAAATTTAATTTAACTGCTCATATAATTTTAAGGTTTTATATATATATCATAATTTAATTAGAATAATATAATACTCTTAGAATGTAAAAGAATTTTTAAAAAATTGACCAATAATAATTTAACTCTATTTTAAGGGTTGAATTAAAGTTTAAATTCTAAAAATACTACTTAGGAAAAGAACTTAACTATATTATTTTATGCTTTAAAGGATTAGTCTAAAACTTAAAAAGTGTGAAAATTTTATTTTTGAAGCTTAAAAACATCACTTATGATGAGGTATAATTGTATCTCTCCATGTTTGAGTAATTAATCTCAATTCTAAAAAGTATAAAAATAGGCTTAAAAAAAGAAGTGTATTTTTTGTTTAGATAAGTACATGATTTTTCTTGACAAATTCTTATAAAAGTGGATTATTCTAATTGTATTGTATTAAACAATTTATATATAAAATTTATTACATATTTTTAAGTATTAAAATATTTAATAAAAACATGACACATGTCATCTTTTTAGGAATGTAGTCTTAAAAAGATAATTTTATGGTAATCTTTTTATTTAATATTCAAATAAATTGTTAAATATTTAATTAATTATTAATTTTTTTAAATTTTTATTATTAAATTAATATTTAATAAATATTTTACAACTCATATAATTAAATGCTATAAAATATTACGGTACTATAGAAATTATTAGTCTCCCTTTTTTTTATATGAAGAAATTCCGAGTCCTAAGTAACATTATTTTAAAAAATAATAATTTTAGCAAGAAAAAAAATCAAACATTCAACCGTCCACATTCGACAACGTGTCGTGATCTAGATATAGTTACGTACGATAGGTTGTGGAGGTGCACGTGGGTAGGCTCACATCGTGATCATTAATTTCGTTGCATTTGCATTTGCATTTGCAGTAGTGCCACTCCCAAACATTCGGAATATCCTATCCCTAATTCCTATTATTCTTGTCATGCAAACATCACCTACTCCTCCGCTTACCAACCCTAAGTCACTTATTCTAAGAAAAATATCATCTTATACTTTAAAAAAAAATATAAATATTATATATATTTTTTAAAAATAAGTAATTGAAAAAAAAAATAATAAAAATATAATATAATAAATAATATAAATAAAATATATAAAAATATATATACACTATTTATAATAAAAATATCAAAATTACTTATCCTGTGCCTACTCGCACTCACACCCTCACCCTCCTCTTCTTATCTTTTCTCATAAAGCAACTGTAGGAGACTTCCTAAAATACATAATAACGAAAATACACAAATACTATATTTTAAGATTAATGATAAAATATTTAGCATTTAGGTAATTTGTAATTTACTTTTTGGTTTTTCTCGTAACACCTTTTTTTTTGGCTGAGCTCATTGTAATAATTGAGACATTTGTCATCAGCAAAGCAAAATTTAATAATTAATCTCATCAAATTTTAAATTATAACTTGTTCAAATCAATGATTTTTGTTATAAGAGTTTCCCATTATGAGATTATAGATGACAAACTAAGGATTAGTAGTTATAAATGACCTTCTAAAAAAGGTTTATCAATAAAAATTGAATGTATGTATCTATCATTTTTTTATTAAAATTATTTAATCTTACCAGTATAATCAATTTGAATAGTTGCTTAAGCCATGAAGTAGTTTTTGACTTGCACGATTACACAAAAAGATGATTGAATGGTTATTGCTATAATCCGAACTTGATAAACAAACTAGTTATATTCGAAAGAAGGTTCTTTTTATAGATTATTATTACCTGTAATTTTCAAATTTTTAATTTATATTGCGAAATGCAGTAGTGTCCCGTGAAACGGTGAATGTAGACGCCAAAGTGTAACAAATGAGCACTCTGACTATTAAAGCAAGCAACAATTATATTTTTACATTAAATAATAGATATACTTATTTTTATATCATATTTAATATTATTTATTATATATTTTTTATTATTTTTTTCACTTAATTATATTTTTTAAAAAAATATAAATAATAATACACCTCTCAAAAAATGTAAAATATCTTTTTTTAAAACAAGTTAATAGGCTACCCAGGTGGTTGCAACGGGAAAACCTGAAGGACCTGATGACAGCTCATTTTAATAAGAAAAAAGAAATAGAAAAATGCTATGAAGACGTGTTTTTTTTTTTTTTTAACAAGGAGTGGATGAGGATAAGGTCAGGCCCTGGCCTTCCATATTTCCCCATTTATTTAATAAAATAAAAAGAGTGTTATCATGTTTCTTGTTCTATACTTTATCCATTAAATTAAAAGAATATATATTATGAAAGTGCAAACTAATGACATACTAAAATTATAAATAACTGAAACAAATAAAAGGAAGACCACAATGTGTTATCCCATTACCATTTTACCATTTCCACGCTGTGTTGTGTCTTGTGTCTTTCTCTTTCTGGGAGTTTCTCGTGCTTCACGATCAGGAACGGAGCTTTATCCATCCACAGCCGTGGCGGTGCTGTGGTTTTCGTGCGCTCTCAATCAACAACACTAAATCTGATTCTGATTCTGATTCTGATCAATCGGTTGAGCGTTTGGTATAATAGTTGTTAGTAAGATGAGGATGGAAGCATCGGGATTGACGCGCGCGGTGGCACGCGCGTCGGCGTTGTTTGAGACCAGAAAGGGTGAAGAAGAAGAAGAAGAAGAATATGAGGCCAAGGCATACGATGAGCAGTGCTCGTCGGCGACGACGTCGTCGATCGGGAAGGACAGCGATGGCGATGTGTCGTCAGAGACAGAGAGCGCAGAAAATGAGGCTCAGAGTGCTTATAATGGACCTCTGGACATGATGGACTCGCTCCAAGAGGTTCTGCCCATCAGGTATAGCATTTATGTATTGTCTTCCCCTTCTCCTTAGGTTATTTACTTTTTACTCACATGCTATTTTTTTTTCTGAAAATTCATTTCTGATCTGAGTTTATTGTTTGTTCCTTTTTTTTTTTGGTGTGTGTGGATTTTATGACTTAATCAAGTAAGTTCTTGTCTTCCTAGGATTCTCTCAAGTTGACGTGTTTCAACGAAAAACACGGATTCTAATTTGATTTACTTGTCTGATCTTAGTCTTACAAAAGAGAACCTTCTCGAGATGCCTGAGAATTTTACGAGCTAATCTAAGATATATAAGCGTAATACAGGTTGTCAAGTTAGAATAATTGCATTTTGGGACCTAATTAACTAAAATTAGGGTTGCCATATTTTTATTCCTGTGTGAAATTTGGTGATTATGCGTTGAAATTAAGCTATAGATTTCTATGTTACATTTTTGCTAAAAATAGTAGTATATAATGATCTCTGATGGTTGGAGTTGATGTTATTGACAGGAGAGGCATCTCAGAGTTCTATAATGGCAAGTCGAAGTCCTTCACGAGCCTGGCGGATGCTTCTTCTTCCCCATCCGTCAAAGACATTGCAAAACCAGAGAATGCATACGCCAGGAGGCGTAGAAACTTGATGGCCTTCAATCACGTTTGGGACAAGAATCGAAACTTCCCTTTAAGAAGCAACAGTGGTGGCATTTCTAAGAGAACAATAAGCTCAAGTAGAAGTGCCCTGGCTCTTGCATTTGCCATGAACTACGACAGCAGCAGTAGTTTTACAAGCGAGGATTCAACTTCAAGCTCAAATTCGAGGTCACCCCCGCCTCTGCCACCGCTCCATCCACGAATTCGAGTATCTAGTGCTAGCGCAGGTCCATCCTCTCCTTTGCAGCAGAATTTCTCAGCCTGGCGATCATTCTCCTTGGCTGATCTACAACATTGTGCCAATGCTGCAACAATAAAGATGCCGAGCTCCTCCCTCGGAAATGAAGCAGCTAATCTATCATAGTGAACTAACCTCATATAACTCAAAACTATGTTTCAACTTCTTTGAACGAATACCTTACTCAACAGCTATTTGTCTAAGCGAGTAAGAGCTTGTAAAAGAAACCAATGATAGATCTTTAAATCTGATCTCTTTAGATTAACTATAATTGAATATGGTAGGCCATGCAAGCACTAACTCCTCCTCTTTCGGTTTTAATCCTAAGCACTAATTGTAAATGCCATTATCTTTGTACCCAAAGAAAAAGCCATCTTCTACTGAACTTCCCCCTGGAAAGGTGACAACACGTTCATGGATCTAAAACATTGGTAAGGGCATACACTAAATAATATAGAAAATTTGTACTAAGTGAATCATTCTATATTTTCGTTTACACGGCTGGCTGTCGCTCGCAAATTTTTCGAGACATTCATTGAAACGAACACGAGGAAGAACTTAAATTGCTTCCTCAGATCCTTGCTGGCGAAACATTTCCACCAATAAAGGTTGTAACACACATCAAACTTGCACGGAATCATACGCTCCTCGGTGGGATTACTCATACAAATGGCCTCTGACCATTGATATTATTATTTAATTTTGGTGTTGAGAAAAAATGTAGATCTTGGCAAAAAAAAGGATGGTTGTCTGTCTTCTAATCGCAGCAAAACTATGCAATACATCCAAAATTAAAACAGTGACCACATCGTCCAACCCAATTAATTTTAAGTCAGCCAAAGATGCCTACCTATAATGGGGATTGGAAAGAGAATGCTGTTCATCATGACGTTGTGCATAGCATTGAATGCCTGCTCTTCCCAGTTTTCAAACAGAAGGGGGGCACCAACACACTGCTGAAGGTTTAAAATAGAAAAAAAAGACCTAATAATTTGTAACTCGCAAGGACGAAGTTCAGTATTTACATCAACGAATAAAATATTTAATTTTTTTTGTAAGGCTCTGGTTACAATTGCATACGTACATACAATACAACACAAAACCCAGTGATAAATACACCTACGAAGATGAGCTGCATATTAATATAAGCAGCATGTCAAGCCTAGACTGTCATCTATCCTTGGATAATTACAAATTGCTGGATTAACTATGTTATTTAGGGAGAAATTACAAATTAAACCAAGGGAACCGTTCTTCCATCTCCCATTGTAAATTAATATCATGATTAGCAAATGCCCCAAGTGACAAGACCAATAAATCTGATGAAAACCAAGATTTGCTGTCCATGTGAAGGGAACTTACATTTCCGACAGTGTAGTGTTGCCATCTAAATCCAGATAACAAATATTGAAGCTAAGTTTCAAGCTTCAGCGACGCTCTACAAATTGTAGATCAATTACTTCTCATGTAAAATAAGAAACTGAGCACAAGGATATTCACACAAAAATGCTGGGAGATCAATATCATCAGTATCTATAGCCTGGATTGCCATATGTATGTCTTCAGCAGAAAAAGGAATGCTGCACCAAGAATTGAAGGTTAAGACGAAGGATCAAAGCAAATGGAATCACCAATATATTATAGGGTCAAGAAAACATTTTACACTAGAAAATCCCAGAAGGATTAGAAATTTACATCCATGAGTCAGCATAAAAAATTCTATATATCTATGACTATGTGGCAAAAGAAGTTTTGTTTGTTCTGTCTGCATCAATTTTGAGGTACAGCATTTACAATTTTTAAAATTAGGAAAAGAATAAGAATTCTAATCACTTGCTAAAAGTGCAAGGAACCGAAAAGCACTTGGATGGGGGAAAGCAGAGTACCTCAGATCATCATCCAACAAGAACGAATTTGAGGGCAGATTCTGATTGTCCTTGCTTACAATTTCCCTCATTTCACTAACTATCTGTTCACCATATGTAGTTCAGAATTCTAAGGAAACTACCATCAAAATTGTATTTTAAATCAAATGAAAACACAACTTGCCTCATTGGACACACTCTGGGTTGGGTTCCATACTCGTCATCCCAGTACATAGTACTGGTACGATAGATTTGCCTCATAGTTAATGCCTGTTAAAAAAGTGCACTAGCAACAGGTAAACCATACTTAAATTTTATATTTCCAGCAAATGTACATCAAAAGAATATTGCACCCATAATACATGCAAAATAATCAGACATACACTTGAAACAATGAAAGGAGAAATAATAATGGGGTAAAAAGATCTCTAATTCTATGGTGACTAAGGACCAAACTGTTCCTCTACATGAACAGTCAGGCATAAGAGGTGCTACTAATATCCCCCAACACAGTGCAAAGAAGGTCTAACTGTTCCTCTACTATTCTAAGAACAGTCAGGCATAAGAGGTGCTACTAATAGAATCACCAACATATTAATTTTCTTAAAAGAAACTATTAATTTAACAAATGAATGTATCAATAATGTTTAAGCAAATATATATTTACATTCACGATTCACATATAGGTTTTTGAAAAAAGAGTATAGATACCCCTTAGACTTTGATCATTTTATAAATTACTACTACGAATTTTAAAATTTTTTCACTTAGTCTCTAAACTTTAATTAATATCTCAATAAATTTTTATGTTTAATTTGAATTCGTTAATTTACTATCGATAATACTACATAGTATTATTTTATTTGTATTAATATTAATTAAGAATTATTTATTAAAATTTAATTTTAAATATATTTTTTTCCTTACAAATATCAATAATATGTTTTACAATATCATTGTTAATGAAATAATAGATTCAAATTAAATAGAAAAATTTATTAAGATATTAATTAAAATTTAAAGACTAATTAAAAAGATTTTAAAAATTGTAATAATGATTTGTAAAAAAGTTAAATTTATGCAGGTTGCGTACTCTTTTCCGTAAGTCCAAGTTTTTTATCATCAAACTTTCTTCACCCGCTCCTAGATTTCAGAGGTAGCCTTCTGTGCAGAAAAAGAAAATAGAAGATAACAATGGGATCGTGTGATGAACAGAGAATCCCCAACCCGTCCCACACCTCCCCAAAACCTCTTAATTCTTGCCTACCTACCACTACCTTCACACACTCATTATATCCTTCCTTCAACTGAATCCTCTCTCTATTGCCACATGTCCCATTCTGTTATGCTCACAGCCCATTAGTGGAATTGGATCCACAAGTGAATATCCTTTTAGGATATCCTGTATTCCTCCCCTTATTTCTCCTAGTGTAGAAGTTAGTAATCGGTGGTCTATCGTAATCAGTTAGAAACAAAACTAGAATGAAGCATTCATGGGCCATGGCCAAAAGTTGTGGTGATTGTAACCCTGAAAATTAGGTTCAGTTACTCACTAGAATCTTCGTGAAATAATGAAACTCAAAAATATTTGAGATGGGAAAGATATTCAATATCAATGTGTGATAAAAATGAAGTTGCAATCCATTAATATGCTATAATGATAATCATACCGGACAGAGATCCTGTCGAATTTCTTCCAAAGACTTCTTCCTCTTCTGATGTATTACCTGTATAATTCCAACAAATAAAAGCATAAATAAGAGATAGCAGTGCTATTTGAGAGAACCAGGAGTTCAATTAAGGTAGTGCTTGTACCAGAAACCCAACAGCTCGTCTTATATAATTCAGCTCATGCCAGGATGTTCCTGCATTCTACATTTCAGAAGTACCAAGTCAAACCATAAAACTAAAATCATGAAGTAACAGCAAGCTCAGTTTACCTTTTCATTTGCATCAACTATCCATTTCTCCAGTTCTGCGAGACCAGACTTCACATATTCACCATTTGAGAAAGTACAACATTCACGCCGCAACAGAAGATTAAAAAAGATTATGGGAAGATTAAAATTAAAAGTTAGAAAATTGAACTAAAGAAAATCAACTCAATAAACCAACCGGGCGTATTAGTGATTTGAGGCTACAAATAAACCGTTTCAAGTAATTATGAGTTTTTACCTGTTGAAGAGTGTAATATTGATGAAGGAAAAAACCTGTGTAACTAGCTTGCGGATGAAGAAGGATGGTACCTGAACATGCAATTTTTAGGTAAGAACAGATGAGGAAAAAAAGAAATTACATCACACTGAAGGTTGAAACTTGTTAACACAGGCAGCTAATTCATAACCACAAATTACCAGCATTCATTTCTTTTCTAAAAGAATTTTGACTTTTTAAGTATAGAAGGTCAAAGCACATGATATCTCTGCTTGCCAGGAACTATACAATTTCAGCCTGCACCTGAGTGTACAATTTTTCTTCTTGGTTTTTAGAATATCAAATCTGATTTCTTTCTCAATAGATGTTTGAGAGATGACAACACATAAGGATTGCACATAAGTTGGAGATGGGCAATGCATTGTGGAATTGGATCAGAAAATTCCAGCAAGCAAATTGCATAAGGAAAAATCAAATTATGGACATCCTAATTTTCAAATAATAAACAAGCATTAGGGTGAAAGAAACCACTTAAGAGACAGAATTCAATAAAAGATTAGAAGATGAAGAATATATTACTATTGACAGAAGTAAATGAATATTAGCTCACTCACTCAAGAACCTAAAATTTTGTGGCAATGTGCGTTCTATGCTACACTTTGGTGCATTTGGTTGCAGTGTGTCTCTCGCATGGTTTCATTGAATCAGCAGCTGATTTGGGATAAGATTAGGCATTTGGCTTCTATTTGGTGTAAATCTGAAGCACGTGATCTTTTTAGTGGATTTCCCTTATAGATATGTTGAGAGATTAGTAACTTTGCTTCATTAATGTTTTTCTTTTTTTCTTGTTTGTGTTTCCTTTTTGCGTTTAGGAGGATCTCTTATCCTCCAAACTCTTTGTAATTATCTTCTCTAAAAATGAAAACAGGAAAAAAACCAAACACTCTCTTAGGTATACATCATTAGCACTTCCTAGTCATTGTTGTAGATAAAAATTTTACTATTCCCCCATTTCCATGCCAAATTTTAGTTTTATAAACTGTCCATGCACTAGACATCGTCGTACTATCAAAATCTAATATAGCAATATCATAATAAACATTTGCAGTAACAAAAACTGAATGCAAATGCAAATGAGGGAAATGAAATTCATCCAAGTTAAAATACAATTCATATAAATAAAATAAGATTCCAAACATAACATAAATCACCTACATGAAAAGATTAGCAGCCATCTGCACATGAAATATTGATTTCTCATCCTTTATTACTGACGAGTCATGCTCTTTTCCAGGAGAAAATTCAATGTTTCCCAAATGCAAAATCGCAGCTAAGGTGCGAAATATGGCTTCCTGATAATAGGAAGACAGGATAACTATTAGTAAACGGAAGGCCATCGATAAAATTAATTTTGAAAGCATACAATACAGCAAGTGCTACGATAATGGTAACATCACTGACCTGATCCTCATGACTTATGCCAACGATGTCCATTGCTCTCCTCGTCTTCATGTATTCTTCAGCACTGCTTACCCCATCTAATTCGTAGACTTTACTTTGATTTAAATAGTGGAAGTGGCATGGATGTCCTAACTTCTCTACATCCTAAAAATGAGGCATTCCAATTACAAAGTATAATAAGAATTAATATTTTGATCATGACATAATGAAAACGGTAACCTGCACATGCAAAATGCAAAAAAAAAAAAAGAAGCATTATGCTGCAATACTAACACAAATATATATAATTGAATAAATACTTCACCAGAGATTGAATACCCTTTCAGATGCACACAACTGATAAAAGCAGTGATAATTTCTTTCTGGATCTGTTATCTGCACCACTCGCGATCTTTCCAATAAGTAAGTTCTATTTGCAGCATCAGATATTCTACTGTTTGAATCAAAATGAATTTCAACAAACTTCCCAAAACGGCTGCAATGCAACCAAAAAACATAGCAATAATATGAGGCTATGAGCAATAACAATTTCAACAGAAGAGTAACAATTTCAACGGAAGAGTATTTGATATTGCTACACTGTAATTACGGTTTCCATAAAGATGTAATTATGTAAAACTCTGTTAAATCACCCAGAACACACACACACAGCATTAGTATCCGTCAAATAAGCTCATATTGGAAAATCATGATTATCTTTTAAACCAAGACAAACCAAAGTAGTATTTTTCTGCTCCGCCCACTTAAACTTCAGAATTTAATCTTTCAAACTTCAACACATCACCACTCCTACCTTCAGTGCTTTTGAATCTGATTCCCTAATAGGCTAATATATACAAGGGTATCAGTTCTCTATGACATCCCAGAATTTACTTCCCATTAACATAATTTTGAGATTTTAAGCATCCATGGTGCAGTCACCATGATAGCAAATATGGGTACCTAAAACGACAGGCCTAAAATAAAAATATCTAATATGAGTATATAACTATGTTTCCATGAAGTTCAACTCTGCTTTTGGATGGATTGGATGTTAGACATGACTGAATTATGGCATTACTGCATATAGCATACTTTAGATAAATAAAAAGATGAGACCAGATCATAAGACAGCCCAAAGACTAAGAACAAGCTTATTTCTTAGAATCGAAGGGGAAAAAGGAAATAGCCTAGAAAGTGGCTAAAGATGTAAACTAAAAAAAACCAAGTTCACCTTGAGTTGTCATTCCTGACAGTCCTTGCATTGCCAAATGCCTCTAAAAGTGGATTTGATTGAATCAAGCAAAAAGTGAAATTAGCATCCCATAATGATGCCTAAATAAAAATTGGAAATGAATTAATCGCAGAACTCATGATTGGTTTAATTCAAGAATAGCTTACTTCAAGAACTTGTTGTTCAACTGCTCTATCATCACCAGCAGCACGCCCACCGACAAAGGTGAGATACTGCATAATCAATTTTGTTGTCTCAGTTTTCCCAGCACCACTTTCACCGCTGACCAAGATAGATTGGCTTTGACCTTCATTCATCATTGCTCTAAATCATGACCAACAGAAACTCACTAATTCGCAACATAAAATGGCAAGTAGCAAATACGACAAAAAATAAAATACAATATGAACACACCAAATGCATACTAACCTATAAGATGCATCAGCAACGGCAAATACATGTGGACTAAGCTCACCAAGCGGAGCTCCCTTATACTGCTCCATCATATGGATATCATACAAACGAGGAAGCTTTGTGAGTGGATTAACAGCTATTAATATGCTCCCTGTATATGTCTAACAAAGACAAACAAGTCAGGCAAAAAGCATAAAATGGTACTAATTTATGCATTTAAAAAGGACCTTTGGGCATTGGCTACCAGATCAATAAGTCCATGCACCCATCAAAATCCGGCATAAAAATGCTCATAAATGAAAGCATTAATTTGATAAACAGAAAGTGTCAAGAAAGCATATGTCAGCTATCATATGATTCACATAAATATTTGCAGAGTGTGAAGTGGCTAAAGTAATAGTTCCACACCAGACCACGATTTTCCAATAATAACTACATTACACTGATAATCTTGTATAGCAAGTAAGATATTATTTTCAGCAATGTGCCAATCCCTAATGCTCAACTCAGCTCACCAAATACCATTTCAACTTTTCAGTTTCATGCAGCACAATAACTTCCATACATTTCAGTTTCAGTATACACAAGTCTATACTAACGTGCATCTCGTCAATAAAAAAAGATTGAGAACATCATGAATAAGCTGGAAGACAACCCTAATTGACCATCTAGAAAGTAGAAACTAATAAATCCGTTCATATCACACTCACATATATATCATTGAGTGCATATCTTCTCCGAAGATTGTACAACACCCCTGGCTCGTTCAAATAAGCCAACCTCGTCATATTTGCAGGGAAGCATTGAAAGTCTGATTGCGACTAGACCAGATATAGTCTTTGGAGTTGGATTGCTAAGCAGATTCATGGAAGAGTCACGCTCTGGCCATTTGCAAGGGGCAAAGAGAATTCTTAGATACATCAAAGGTACTCTGACTGATAAAATTTTTTATGCTAATAATAATGATGTGAAGCTTGTTGGATACACAGATAGTGATTGTGCAAGAGATATAGAAACAAGAAAGAGCACGTCAGGGTATGCATTCCATCTGGGTACTGGTGCAATATCGTGGTAATCAAAGAAACAGCCAGTTGTTGCACTTTCTACAGTCGAGGCAGAATATATAGCAGCAGCCAGTTGTACTACATAGACGGTATGACTGAGAAAATTTTTAGAAGTGATGCACCAGAAGCCAAATGCTCCTACAGAAATATTTTGTGACAACAAGTCTGCAATTGCATTGTGTAAAAATCTAATTTTTCATGGGCGGCCCAAGCATATTGACATTTGATTTCACAAGATTTGAGAGTTAGTAGCAGAAAAAGAATTGGTGATTGAATACTATCCCACTGAAGAGCAACTTGCAGATATTTTTACAAAACCTTTGAAGATTGAGTTATTTTACAAGTTGAAGAAATTACTCGGAATGACAAGTTTGCAAGCTTGATTTAAGGGAGGCAATGTCAGAAATGTTAAATCAAGCACCGGCTATGATGATTGAAGGCCATATGCTGCTGTTTTGTTTGAACGTTATCCTTCAATATTAAAATAATTAATAGATTACATCTTATTGGCTAAAACGAAGGCAACACCACTAACATGGACAGCCGCATTTCTCTCTGCACAAGAAATTGTAGGCACTGCAATATTAGCTGTACCACCGTCCTAGCTTTCTTAACTTGTAGTTTTGCTATTTTATAATATTTTGTTGTAACAATCCTTGCCTATAAAAGGCTGCAAGGTATCGAATGAAATATATCATTTTTGAGAGTTTAAAATTATTGTGTGTTAAAAGTCTCTTCCCTTCTCTCTCGTATTCCGCTCCGTGAGTGTGTGAGTTAAGAGTTTTTATGTTAAAATGGTATCAAATTGGTATCAGAACTTGAGAGTTTGGTGATAGTGTGAGTAAAAAAATATTGAGTCGGTGAGGAACAAGAGTGTTCTCCCTGTGTGGTGAGGAATAAGAGTGTTCTCTCTGTGTTAAAAAAATATAGAGAGTTGATACACTTTTAAGAGAGAGATATATATATGGCCACCAATTATAATATTGTATGGTCCGGTTCCAAGCTAGATGGGAAATTAGATTTTTATTATTGGGAACTTTTGATGTCTACACATTTGAGAGCTCACAATATTTGGAGCTTTGTTGAACCAGGATTAGCAGAAGGAGTCGATGATACCACTAAAAGGAAGGACCAGTTAACACTCTCACAAATTCACCAAGGCGTTGATTATTCAATTTTTGGCAAAATTGCAAATGCCAAAACAGCCAAAACAGCGTGGGATATTTTGAAGCTGTCTTACAAAGGAGTGGAGAAGGCCCAGAAATCTAAACTGCAATCTCTGCGAAGGGAATACGAAAGGTACGAAATGTCCAATACTGAATCCGTGGAACAATATTTTTCATGTGTTACAGATCTCGTCAACAAGATGATGGTGTATGGAGAAGATATTCCCGACAGCAAGGTAGTAGAAAAAATTCTACGCACTATGCCAGTGAAGTTTGACTATGTGGTGACTACAATAATTGAGTCCCATAATACAGACACCATGTCAGTAGCAGAGTTGCAGGGAAGCATTGAAAGTCATGTAAGTAGAATTTTGGAGAAAACAGAAAAAGTAAATGAAGAAGCCTTGAAAAGTCAGGTGAATTTCAATAACCTTGTTGAATCCAATCAAAGTGCAGAAGGTGGAGGTCGTGATAATTTCAATAATGGAGGAAGAGGAAATTTCAGAGGTAAAGGCCGAGGAAACTTCAGAGGAAGAGGTCGTAGCAATTTCAACCAGGGAAGAAATAACAATTTTAGATCATCCAGTCAAGGAAGAGGTGGAAATAATTTTGGGTTTACCAACCGAGGAAGAAGAAGCAATAACAATTATCAAGAAAGAACAAATTTTAATTATTTTTACTGTGAAAAATTTGGGCATAAAGCTGCAGATTGTAGATTCAAACATTAGAAAAACATAGCAGAAAATCAGTATCAAGATGTTGGTGAGAATTTTGATAATCCACAATGCTTATTTTTGGCAAGTAATGCATATTTAGAAGATGAAAATATTTGGTATTTGGATACCGAGTGTAGTAATCACATGTGGGGGAAAAAGGAGTTATTTTCTTCAATAAATGAAATGGTAAAATCTACCATGAAATTTGGAAATAATTCAAATATTCCAATTTTGGGAAAAAGCCAAATTGCTAGCAGGTTGAAAGATGGTTCTCAAAATTTTATCTCTAATGTTTTCTATGCTCCTGGTCTTCATCACAATCTATTGAGTATGGGACAACTGTCAGAGAAAGGTTACAACATGTAGATTCATTATGGCTACTACACGTTGATGGACAAAATTGGGAGATTCATTGCAAAGGTACAAATGACTCCAAATCGCCTATTTCCCTTGAAAATTCAACATGATAAATTTTCTTGTTTGAGTTCCATAATACCAAATGATGATTGGTTGTGGCATATGCGTTTTGGGCATTATCATTTTTCTGGTTTGAATTTTTCTGTCACGAAAAGAATATGTTTCTGGTTTGCCTGTTGTGAATATTCCTAATGGAGTTTGTGAGACTTCCAAATGGGAAAGAAGCACAGAGAATCATTTCCAACTGGAAAGTCTTGGAGAGCAAAAAAGTTGTTGGAGATAGTTCATTCAGATCTATGCTCGGTTGAAATACCAACACAAGGCGGTAGCAGGTATTTTATTACTTTCATTGATATTTTAGCAGAAAGACTTGGATATATTTCCTAAAGCAGAAATCAGAAGCTTGTGATGCCTTTAAGGTATTCAAAGCATTTGTAGAAAAGCAAAGTGGATGCAGAATCAAAGCACTCAGGACAGACAGAGGCCAAGAATACCTTGCCTGTACAGATTTCTTTGAGCAGCATGGAATTCAACATCAACTTACCACTAGATACACACCTCAACAAAATGGAGTTACTGAAAGGAAAAACAGGACGATCATAGACATGGTAAGATGTATGCTGAAAGCCAAACAAATGCCTAAAGAATTTTGGGCAGAAGCCGTTGCCACTGCAAATTATATTTTGAACAGGTGTCCTACAAAAAGTGTTTATGATAAGACACCTAAAGAAGCTTGGAGTGGAAGGAGACCATCAATATGGCATCTCAGAGTTTTTGGGTGTATTGCATATGCCCATGTACCAAACCAGCTTAGGAAGAAATTAGATGACAAAGGTGAAAAATGTATTTTAGTTGGCTACAACATGATTGCTACCGCAAGTGCACGGATCGCTCAAGTAATACAGATACAGAGTAAAAGTTCGTTCCCACGAGGATATTACGATATAAAGATAAATACCAACCAATAGCTTAATCAATTCTAGACAAGGACATAAAAATAAGAAAGCAATAAACTAAACTAATCTAATCTACAAAAGTAATAAACATAAAAGCGGTTAGGTTTCAGGAAATCCTCCTTCACCCCTTACATCTATCAACAACATGCAATCCCCCTCATAAACACAAATGCATTGATTATGTTAGCTTGAGAATCTGATGTAGTCAAAAGCCTATGTCTAGGTCAATCAATCCTGGTTTCTACTTGCCCAACTCACTAAGTTTCCTTGAAAGCTAGTACAACATCCACTCATGAACGATCTATTCTCAATCACACACTATACATGACCAATAGGTATATTTCTATTCTATTAACGAATCAACTCATCCAAGCCAATTGAACTTGCTGAACATATAACAACCACACCATATCCATATCAACAAATCCCTATGTCTAGTTCATTTGCCAATATTAGGATCATATAATTAGTGATCAGCCAACCACAAACATTAAACTCAGATAATGATTGAACAATAATCAAACATCCACACAAACTCAAAGAAGAACACATCATTAATATAAATAAAAGAATCCAAAATATTTCTAAACAAAGTTCAGCTATACAATAGATAAGAAAGAGAAAAGAGAAAGGAAAAAGAGAGAAAGAAGCTCATTGATTTGTCTCTGAAGCTTGAATCATCCTTCAATCCTTTGATCCTTGCCTTCAATCCACTAGAAATGAAGATCTAGCTAAACTATCTAACCTAAAACTAACCTAAACTACAAAACCTAAAAATAGAGAAAATGGAAATGGCCCAAAAATGGCTAGCTCCTAGAGAAAAACGAGTAAAATCTATTTATAGGCTCAGCTGCCGCCTCAACGCCGCGGCGTCCACATACGCGCGCCACGGCGCCCAATTGGTCGGTTTACTTACACCGCGGCGCCCACTTCATCTGGGTCGCAGCGCTCTTGCCTCGGGTCCAAGTATGGCATGTTTGAAAATGCACTTTGCGCCGCGGCGGTGACCACTGAAATGCCTAATTTGACTTCCTCTTCCTCTTTAAGCTCAATTGTTCCATATCTAACCTTGTTTGGAACCCTTTCTAACATAGAGAAAACACCAAATCAGTAATATATATATAAATCTACTTAATCAATGACATTAAACACATTTTTGCACATTAACACATCAAAAAGGCTTAGAATTAGAATATGACAAATATAAGCACAAAACCCCTCAAATATGCATTTAAGCAAGGACTTATCATTCATTCAAGCACAAAATTAGGGCACAAATAACTGCATTCTATGGAGTTATCACAACACAAATTCAAAGGCCTACAAACTTTACAATCCAGAGACAAAGAAGGTGATCATCAGTAGAGATGTGACATTTGATGAAGAAGGAAAGTTAGATTGGTCCTCAAAGTCCCAAAAAAAGCCAGTGGTGATTCCAGACAATTATAAAGAAGAGAATGGACATGGAGTTCAAACTCATGATGAACCAGAATTATCCAGTAGACCATGAAGGCATCATCAGCTACCAGCCAGATTACAGGATTATGTTGTCGGTAATGACAATGATCCATCTGATGAGAAGATTATCAATTTTGCTTTGTTTGCAGATTGTGAACCTGTGTTATTTGAAGAAGCCTCAAACAATGCAAATTGGAGAAAAGTTATGGATGATGAGATCCATGCAATTGAGAAGAATGAAACATGGGAGTTAATGGATTTTCCAGCAGACAAAAAGCCTATTGGAGTGAAGTGGGTGTACAAGACTAAGTACAAACCCAATGGTGAGATTGATCGCTATAAAGCGAGATTGGTGGCTAAAGGGTACAAGCAAAAGCCAGGTATTGATTACTTTGAGGTATTTGCTCCCGTTGTAAGGATAGATACAATTCGAATGATTATTTCCCTCTCAGCACAAAATGATTGAAAAATATATCAAATGAATGTTAAGTCTGCATTTCTTAATGGTACTTTGGAAGAAGAAGTATATGTTGAACAGCCTGTAGGATATGTGATTAAAGGAAAAGAAGACAAAGTGTACAGGTTGAAGAAAACTTTGTATGGCTTGAAGCAGGCACCAAGAGCATGGTACATGAAGATTGATTCCTACTTCATACAACATGGTTTTCAAATATGTTCATTTGAGTACACTTTATACATTAAATTTGTTGAGCCTAGAGATATTCTTATTGTGTGCCTTTATGTTGATGATCTAATCTTTACTGGTAATAATTTAAAGATAATTGCAGAGTTTAGGGAGGTTATGATAAGCTGTTTTGAAATGACAGATTTAGGCTTAATGTCCTATTTCCTTGGCATTGAGGTCGTTCAGCAGAATGATGGAATCTTCATTTCTCAGAAGAAATATGCTGGTGACATGTTAAAGAAGTTCAAGATGGAGAATTCAAAGCAGATTTCCACGCCAGTTGAAGAGAAGTTGAAGCTAACGAGAAAAAATAATGGCTAAAGAGTAGGTCCAACCCACTATAAAAGTTTGATTGGAAGTTTGAGATATCTGACTACGACTAGACCAGATATAGTCTTTGGAGTTGAATTGCTAAGCAGATTCATGGAAGAGCCACGTTCTGGCCATTTGTAAGGAGCAAAGAGAATTCTTAGATACATTAAAGGTACTCTGACTGATGAAATTTTTTATGCTAATAATAATTATGTGAAGCTTGTTGGTACACAGATAGTGATTGGGCAGGAGATATAGAAACAAGAAAGAGCACGTCAGGGTATGCATTCCATCTGGGTACTGGTGCAATATCGTGGTCATCAAAGAAACAACCAGTTATTGCACTTTCTACAGCCGAGGCAGAATATATAACAGTAACCAGTTGTGCTACACAGACGGTATGTCTGAGAAGAATTTTAGAAGTGATGCACCAGAAGCCAGATGCTCCTACAGGAATATTTTGTGACAATAAGTCCGCAATTGCATTGTGTAAAAATCTAGTTTTTCATGGGCGCCGTCCACGAATATTGACATTCGATTTCACAAGATTCGAGAGTTAGTAGCAGAAAAAGAATTGGTGATTGAATACTGCCCCACTGAAGAGCAAGTTGCAGATATTTTTACAAAACCTTTGAAGATTGAGTTATTTTACAAGTTGAAGAAATTACTCGGAATGACAAGTTTGCAAGCTTGATTTAAGGGAGGCAATGTCAAAAATATTAAATCAAGCACCGGCTATGATGATTGAAGGCTATATGCTGCTATTTTGTTTGAATGTTATCCTTCAATATTAAAAGAATTAATAGATTACATCTTATTGGCTAAAATGAAGGCAATACCACTAACATGGGTAGCCACATTTCTCTCTGCACAAGAAATTGTAGGCACTGCAATATTAGCTGTACCACCGTCCTAGCTTTCTTAACTTGTAGTTTTGCTATTTTATAATATTTTGTTATAACAATCATTGCCTATAAAAGGCTGCAAGGTATCGAGTGAAATATATCATTTTTGAGAGTTCAAAATTATTGTGTGTTAAAAGTCTCTTCCTTTTTCTCTCGTATTCCACTGCGTGAGTGTGTGAGTTAAGAGTTTTTATGTTAAAATGGTATCATCTTCGACTCCGTCATGCTCCTATTCATCCACATCATTCAAAAACAGTTTCTCAGAAAGAGCAAGAAACTGCACGTCACACCTCCGAAAACCAAAATTTGAATTATTCATGACCATTTTTCACACAAGCAAGTAGCGTAAATTAGGCAGAAACAAAACCCTCACCATCTTGCCAGAAGCTGTTACAAGGTGAACTTGCTTTCCGGTAGATTCGAGCACTTCAGCAGGCACCCAAGCCAAATCTCTGTCTTGGACCCAAACCTTGGAGCTTTTGCGCAGATTCATTTTTCGTTCCTGCAAAAGGAGAATGAGGCAAGAAGATGAATATGAAAATTGAAACCCTAGACTTAGAGAAGGACAAAATAGTTGCAAAGGGAGAGTGAGATAGAGTTACAGGCATGAGAGTGAGAGTGAGGTTCTGGTGAAATTTTGGGTTCCCGCCCTAAGAGTACAAGACTATGATTCAAAAACGGCGAAACTGCACAATATTTATATAGTATTCGACACGTCACCACCGTAAGGGAAAAAAATAATGCGTAAAGGTTAAGGAAAAAAGAATAAAATAAAGCGAAATAATTTCTTATGTTTGAAAATTTTAAAATATATGAAAAAGAAACAAAATATATGAAAAATTATTTTTTCTCTTTTCTTATTGAATATTTAAATTTTATTCTCCCAAAATTAAATTAGAATAAAATAAATACATGAATAATAAAATTTTATTTCATTCCATTATTAATCTTTTAAACAAAAATAATAATAATTATGTTTCATTTCTTCTATTTTTCTTTTAGTTTATTTTCACTTATTCCATTTCACTTTATTAATTAAAAAAATCCAAAACACCGTTAGTTTTCCACTTTTCACTTTTTTCGTTTAACTTTACCGTATCTGTTCGTTACATTGATTACATACACTATGCTTATGATCGGGAGAGACCGGAGACCATTCCGTTCGTTCCTGGCCCGACCACACCAAAAAAATTTATAAATGGATAAATTTTAAAAATTTGATAAAAATAATATTTACGTTGGTTTTATTTCCACAAATACTTCATAAATAATGTTTAAATTCAATTTTTTAATTTAAAAATATCTTTAAAAATATAATAAACACTATTTTATTTACAAAAATTTAAAATATGCACAATATTTTGAATGAAAAAATCCATGTAATAATTTACATAATTTTTAGTTGTGATACTTTATATATTAGATTATATTTTTATATTTTTTACATATTTATGTTATTATAATTCAAAAGTTAATATGAGTATTTAAAACTAATTGTAAGACAAGAATGATAAGTTGAAAATAAAATAGGGATTTAAAAATGATAAATTTAATGAAGAATAATGATTGTCATTTTATAAATTAAACAATAGTATGTTAGGAAAAAGAAATTAAATCAAACATGGAATTATCAATCTTACCTTTTTGAAATGGAATAGTGATTATTGTTCTATGAAGTGAGGTAAGGGATGAAATTATCATTCAGTGTTTTTGTTTGCTAAGAAACGTGAAAGTTTTCATTTTATAAAATAAAACATAGAATGTAATCATCATTTCACTTATCAAGCGTAGCATTAGTAAATATAACCTATCCAAAAACTCTTGAATGTAATACCTCAAAATTTGAAATTGAGCTCTTTTTACAATAACTTTTTTTAGAGTAAGATATGTGATTAGTAACTAATAAAACTCAATTATTAATATAAGCAAACTTGAGCTGATTCAAGCTTACAAAAAAATTAATTGTGAAAAAGGACAATTATAATACTCAAAACAATATTAAATATGACACATTCAAAGAATGTAGGAATACTTTCTTACTAAAAGAATGTGAGAATACCCAAGCATGCACCAAAAAATAACTAACACCGAACCAACATTTTTTTCTCTTTCGAGTTCACGAGTTATGTAATAAGTTCATTTGGTTGTAAAGAAATAGATACAAATTTAAGGATATATAAGAAGCCTATGTTTATAAACAGATGATTTGGATTCTCTCATAGTCGTGTTGGAGAGATAAAGACACAATTTGTTTTGTATATAATAAGTAGACCCTCTCTAGTTATCATGAAAAGACCCACAATGATTTGTTAAGCTATTCATTAGTTATATTCAAAACAAATTATGTTTTTATCTCTCTAACATAAACTTTTCTAATTAATTAACAATGTGAGGGAATCCAAATCACTTGTTTATAAAAGTAATTATGATTACTAAATAAATAGGTATTCGGGAATATTTATGTTTACAAGTTTAGATAATCTCTATTAACAAAAATATTCGGTTGAATAAAGATAGACATAAATTTTATCATGTAAAGACTCATCATAATTAATTATAAGGTCTACTAATTATATTCAAAATAATTTATCTTTATCCCTCTAAAAAGATCCTTTTCTGGTTATTCAACGTAAGGAAATTCAAATCATCTGTTTGTATACACAAAATTCCTTTGTACCCTTAAGTTCATATTTTATTTTTTAAACAGGAAAAAATAATAATTTTTTCTGATGAGGGAAAAGGGTGCTGGTCCAGTAATACAGATCTTCATATCAACGTAGAAGGGAAGGAATGATCCTTTTCTTCCCTTCTTTTCTGTTTCACCTTTCCTTTATTGCGCTTCAATCCTTTTCATCTTAGGTTGTTCCTTACTTCCTTTTACTCAACTTTAAGGATTATTTATTTCCCAATCCGAAACGATTAACGGTGTGTATAAATTGTGGATAATTATTTTCAGTATATGATAAAACGCTTTATGTTTAAAAATCATCATCATCATCATTTACTATACTAATTCTCTCCTTTTTCATCATTTAGGCGAGAATAATTCTCTGCCATTTGATTGCATTGAGATTCTCCGGTGAAATTCACAGAAAACTACTAATGTTATTGAAATAAGTTTGAGTACAATTACAAAAACAATATATTTAAAAAATAATATATTTAAAATTTAAAATAATAATAGTTGCACAAATTTTATTCTCAAAAAAACCACATAGACTGAAAAATAGACTCATTTAGTAGCCTGTTTGTATAAGATACAACACAACGCGAACGATAAAAGGAAAGTTCCTCTCACTGAAATCTAAAACAGACGGTAAATCATTAAAAACAAGTTAGAACAGAATATTATTCACTTGCGTGTGTGACAAGATTGTCAAAACGGATGAGAACGTAATTGAGTTTCCCGTCCCCTTTAATACGTATAGTAAGGACAAAGGTTTTAGAATGCTTACAATTTAAGAACACAAAATCAAAGACATTTTCAATTTAAGAAAGTCATTACAAAATTAATTAACTCAATATTATCATCGTACAAAACATTAGTTGCTGATCACTTTTTAGTTAATATATTCAAAAAACAAAGAACTTATCGAAATCATTAATATGTAATTAAAAAGATTACATAATTGGTACAAAATATTTGAGCTTTGAGTACTTAGTCTTTGAGATTTCGAACGGTATGCAAGATGCCAGCTTAAAACCTAATAATTGCCTTTTTAAATTTTATTATGGTATATTTTGAATTTTTTATAGATTTATTTCACACTTAGTTACTCATTCTTAAAAAAAATCAAATATGTTATTACAATTAATGCAATATAAATAAATACTATGCATGACCAAACAAAAATACTTGAGTGAATTTTCCTAGTTTATCCACACAGATCGATCATATCGCATAAAAAATGATATTTTTCCTTTTGGGTTTAAATACACATTGATTTTTAATTTGATTCTCTCAAAATCCTCACTCATTGTTCTGAGAGATTACCTCTCCAAACTTGAGGAAGAGCTGGGCATCAGAGGTGCTCATGGATGGGCAGTTCACCAAGTGTGGAGTCTTGAGATTTGCATACTCATCCATGTAACATTGCACTTTATCAGATGGCTGTGAATCAGGTTGTACTTGAATTGGGGATGGTGGGGTGATTGATGGCACAAGACTTCCCAGCACGCGTGTCACCTCATGCATTGTAGGCCTATCACCTGGCTGCTTCTTTGTGCATAGAAGAGCAAGCTGAAAAACCTTTTTCACTGCTCCCAGGTCCTTGAATGTGGCAGTAATATCCGGATCAACGGTTTCCATTACAGCATTGTTAGCTGTCTTGGACAAAATCTATGCAAATAAAATATACATTCGTTACTTATTAGTCTCTGAAAATTAAATTGAGTTAGGTATATCCCATAAAATACTAAGACAAATAATGCAATCCCTAAAAACTACCATATTATTATTAGGTAAAACCTAGTTCAAGCCCAAGGTTGTACGTCAAATCAAAAGAAAATAACTAGATCAAAGCTCATGATTGGGACAAAAATAAATGTTCACCAAAAAAATAAATAATTAAATAAAAGACAGAAAACGTATAAAATGGGTAGACTCACCAGATGATGAAGGTTGGATTCGTTGTCAACAGCTTTCCTCCCAGTTAGCAGCTCAAGTAAAACGATACCATAACTATACACATCAGACTTCTCAGTGAGCCGGGAAGTTCTAGCATACTCAGGGTCTATATAGCCAATTGTGCCCATTACGTAAGTTGAAGTGTAGGACTTTGAGGGGCATAGACTTTTGGCAATGCCAAAATCCGTGAGATGGGGCTCAAAGTCCTTGTCTAATAAAATATTAGATGATTTCACATCCCTGTGAATGATACGAGGACTGCAATCATGGTGTAGATACGCAAGCCCTTGAGCTGCTCCAACCGCTATTTTTAGACGAAGATCCCAGTCAAGCTTTTTCTTCTTGGTAGGTCCTGGAATAGAAGTACATAACAAAATCATACATAAAATCATGGAAAAAGATTATCTTACACCTCTTTTAGAGGTGTAAGTACTGTACACACCCTTTTTAAGAGTGTGATTGAGAGAGAAAAAATGATAAGAAAAAGTAAGTATAATGAATGGTATGAGGTGTGAAAAGAGATTTATGTACTGTTTGTGATAAGAATATCAGAGTTCTAAAATCATTGCTTCGCTGGTATGTAATTTTTTTTCCCCTGAATACACTAATTTGAAGAGGAGATTATGGAAAACACTGCCAAATGCAAGGTCAAATATACATAGTTTATGCAGCAAAGCATGCAACACAGTACATCTGCATCATTTAAGAAATAGCTTGAACTTACCATGAAGAAGATCCCATAGACTGCCATTTTCCATGTAGTCATAAAAGAGAAGGTTCCCATTTGAAGACAAGGAGTAGCCTTGGAGACTGACCAGATTCCGGTGCTTAATGCTGCCAACTGTCTCAAGTTCGGTCTCAAATTCTTTCAAGCATTGTGGATGGTGAGAATAGAGCCTCTTGATAGCCACTGGCTTGCAATTCTTAAGAACACATTTATAAACTGTACTTGATGCACCATATCCAATAATATATTTCTCATTCAGGTTTTCAGTCATCCTCATGATATCCTCATACACATGAAGTGCCATATTCATGTGAAGAATCACTAGTTTTGGTGGTGAGTAATTAACTGTCAACAATTTCCAAGCAGGTGCAATCAGTAGCTTATCATCTTCAGTTTCAATAGGCACGATGAAGATAAGTACCTCTGTACCTGGTTTGTCAAGTGATCCATCAGGAAAAGGAGCTGGATTGTGTGGTCGGCAAGCTGCCAGCAACATCATAAGAAGAACCACAAGGGCACCAAGAGCAATTCCTAGGATAGCTGCCTTAGATAACATAACTGTATGGTCAATAACATATATTAGCTTATTCTGCACATCAGCCCAAAAACCTTTATTTAGCTCTAGAAGGAAAGAATGACATAGATTAGGAAGAACAAAGCTGCTCTTTGAAACATCCTTACCAATCAATTTGAATGATATACAGTGATAGGGAAAAAAAGATACATGTGAAACCTAGCTTTACACTTCATATGCTGCTATTTTAAAAAGTTGAACATATATAAGTATAACAATGTAATGTAATGACTGATCATTTGTGTGCCCCATCTCAAAAGTCAAAACACTAACTATCCCTTATCTTACTTAACATGTTCTCTCAGGCATAGCAAACAAAGAGAACAAGGGAAGATCTTATGGGGGAGGAGCCGGAGATTTCTGGTTGCTCAAAGTAATAAAAAAATGAGAAGGCACAGATGGGAGGTGGCAACAGGATAATGGATATTCCTGCTAGAAAGTTAGGCTTACCTCGTTCTGCAGGGTGAGACCCATGACAAGGCAAATTCAGCCAATAGCCACAAAGACCAGGGTTTCCATTGAAACTGCAAATAAAAGGTTGCATAAATCAATCCAAAGGAATATGCTGCTGACACCAGCTAAACTACATTGTGTTGGAAAATAGAAGCAATAAAGACAATATTCTACAGTAAATGACCTAACCTGTCAGGAGAAAACCTGGAAAAATTGTTGCTTGTGGGAATAACACCAACTAGGTTGTTATAGGAGACATTACTACAAAATTTATAATCAATATTCAACTTGTTAGGTAAAAGTGACATGGTCTTTCCATAGAAATATAATGCCAAATTATTCAAAAATTAATTATGAAAGAGACTGAACTTACAGCAGAGAAAGACTAAGGCAATTTACAAGTGATGTCACATCACCAGATAATTCGTTGTTTTCTAGTCTCCTATATAATTTCAAACCAAGAGATACCATTAAAACACAGTGAGAATTGTAGTAAAATTACCAGTCTACCAACATCGTCCACAAAAATTTACATGAGAAACACAAGATAGAACAAAATGGTTAGTTCTGAATCTATTCAAGTCCAATTAAAAAGAATCGATGTCCATATTCAACCAAATCTGATGAATACTAGATTATAGGGCACTCATCAAAAAATAGAAAAAAAATATATTACAAAAAAAAACATTTCCAGCATCTATCATTAGACATCTGTGAGTAAAATTTATGGCAGAATATCCATTGCCATATGAGATTTGCCAAGGCCTTAAAATACCATTGAATTTTATTAACAAAATCAGAAGGAATATAGAACAGACACTAAATAAGGATACAAAAGGAGCTTACAAGGATATCATGTTCTGAAGCTGACTAAGTTCTTCAGGAATCAAGCCAGAGAGTTGATTATTTGAAAGGTCGCTGAAATACCGAAGCATGAAAATAATCAGAAAAAAAAACCAAAGAAAGAATTTTTGTTTTCATCAGAAAGATAATGGACTTACATGTCCATAACACTTCTTAGATTACCAAATTCTGCTGGAATAAACCCTGTTAAATGATTTCTGCTCAGATTCCTAACAAAATGAATACTAGCAATCAGTAAGAAGAAACAGTCTAGAATCCACAAAATAACTAGTTGAAAAACTCACAGCTTCAGAAGATGTTCCAAGTCACCAAGGGAAGAAGGAATGGAGCCACTTATATTATTATTTGAAATATCCCTGGGAGTAAAACGTCTATTAGTATGAAGTCAGAAAGATTGGTGTAAGAAGATATATTAAATCATTCATACTTACAGTGTATCCAAATTACCAATCCGCGACAATTCAATTGGAATGGAGCCTTGAAGATTGTTGGAAGAAAGATTCCTAAGGACGGTAATCACAATGTCAGGAAGGGATGAGAATCAATTAAGCAAAAGAGTAACAGGTTGAAGTTTGAACTGTTGAGGTATGGGCCAACCATGATAGGAATCCAGACAAGTATGCATCAATATTTCTAGTGTGTATCAACAAGTTTTGAGAAGGACAGAACCAATCACAATATAATTGCAGATATGTTCAACAAATGTCCTATATTGTCAAGGTAAACTTACAGATAGGTCATACTCGCCAAGCTCTGAAAAGCTTTAGGGACTGTTCCATTCAACTTATTCCCATGCACATTGCTGATACAAGACAATAGGAAAATTCATCACCTTAATGTATTATAAAAACCCTTGTAACAAAGTAATAGTATTAGTATAAGGTTTATTGCTTACAGGCAGTTAAGATTTTTACATGAGCTAATATTATCAGGAATAGGACCCTCAAGGTTGTTGTTAGCAACATTTCTGCAAGAACAATGGGTGACTCATCAAGTTACTAAAAAACCAACTAAATTTATTCTTCAAAGTAACGGCACTTACAAGTCAAACAGATCAGTAAGCTTTCCAAGCTCCGGTGGGATATGTCCACTTAAATGGTTATCATTCAGTTCCCTGCACAGGAAGGTGAATCATTAAAGGACAAATTTAAACCAAGTTGTGCCTCTTGGTAAGAGGTCTTTGTTCAACTCAGCTTAAAAATAATGTCAAAAAGGCAACTGACAAGGGGTTCTTCTTAGAAGTTGTAAAATTCAAAATGAAATGATAATTAACTATTGCCAGGAAGCAGTTGCTGCCTGATTTCAAGAGTATGGAAAAGAAATATAAGATGCATATGGTAAACTAATTGCTAAAGCATCATACAAATAGTGAAGCTTTGTCATATTTCCAAGCTCGGGGGGGATGTGGCCAGTCAGCTTGTTTCCATGCAAGTACCTACAAACATTTGCAGAAATTGTATCCAACATATGAGTCAAGAAATTTTCTGAGTTTTAATACACATTTGAGGACAAAATCAAACTAATGGATATAAATTCAAAACTGCTAGCATGTACTTACAATTTTTCTGTGTAAGTCAAATTTCCCAAGATAGGAGGGATTGGTCCACTTAACATGTTACAACTCAAATCTCTGAGAGGAAATTGTAATAAAGGAAATGTTGAAAGAGGCATCAGTAAAGAAGAGAGAATACATCAAGTCAACAAAGAAAACTTGATAAAGTTTGCTTCAGAAACTATTAATACAGTGCTTACAAGACAGCAAGCGCTTGCATCAGACCAATCACTGATGGAATATGCCCCGAGAGTTTATTGCCTTGCAATGACCTACCAAGTTCAAACAAAATGGCCTAGATAAGGGAAGTGGAAGACCACATATCATTCTTGTTAAAAATATCTGAAAAAGGATAACGCAACACATACAGGGTCGCTACTTGCAGAAATCCGATATTGAAAGGTATCTCTCCAGTTAGCTGGTTGTAGGATAAATCCCTGACATCAACAGAATATGTTAAAAAAGTAAAGAGAAAACAAGGAATAGAAAAGTCTGTCATACTGTTGGATATACATACAAGACCTGGAAGGTAGTACAGTTTCCTATGTTTTCAGGAATACTACCCATCAAGCTATTGTTTCTCACATCACTACAAAAAGGTAGGACGAAAATAATTACATTTGCTTAGGAAATGAAAACTTTTGGGGCTTGGAATAAAAAGAGAGCCATTGTTGTAACTTACAAATACCACAATCCAGTTAACTGGCACATGTCTGGAGAAAGTGAACCCACCAAATTGTTACCTCGCAAGCCACTATCATAGCAAGAGGAAAAGACACAAACCAAGATTAGCAGTAAGATCACATTATGGGATCTAGAAGAAGCATAAATAAACAAGTCAATGAAAATGAAATGATAGATTTTATTGCATATTGGTTATACTCACAGATACTGCAAAACTTCATTCCAGTATATAAGTCTTGGTATCTCCCCGCTAAGATTATTTTGTGCCAGGTCTCTAGAATCAATTTTCCAAAAGTTGTGAATGTTAGTTATAGAACCTAAAATAAACATTATGAAGAGAATGAGCAAACGGAGAAAAGACTTACAGAATCTTCAAGTTAGGAATCTGAGACAGAGTTGAAGGAATTGGTCCAATTAATTGGTTATTTTTCAAAATTCTGAGAAAACATTTATGAAAAAATAGGTTGTCATAACCTCATTATAGGATTGGCAAAACAAAATCAAAGAGAAATGCTCACGAAAACTCACAGATTTTCCATTTTTTTCATCTTCGAAATTGAAAATGGTATATCTCCCCGAATCTCGTTAAATGACAAGTCCCTGATAACACATTAAAATATCAAAGTTCCCCATAGGACTTTTTTACTAGGCATTGTCTAATTCTAAATTGAATTCAGATCTTCTGGTGTGAAACTTACAGGCTTTTCAAAGAAGAACAATCGCCAATCTCATCTGGTATCTGGCCTGATAGACGGTTTTCCTTCAGATCACTGTCAAACAAGACATACAAACAAAGTTGGTTTTATCCAAGCTTCGAGTATAGCAGCAAGAAGGATAAGCTAAGATACAAGTGCCACAACTATATCTATTGCAGATATGAGAAATAAGAACTCTAAAGTAGAATAATAAGTACATAGAGAACAAGCTGTTAAGGCTCCCTATAGCAGGTGAAATTTCGCCCTCAAGATTCAATCCTGAAAGATTGCTGCAAAAAAAAAAGGAGGAAAAGAGAAAATGAAATATGTTGTCTTATTGACAAGGAACCAGGAGAAGATGCCTATGTACATACACTGTTCAAGAATACGGCTACTTACAGTGCAACGACATTGAAGGTGACATTATCACATGTGACCCCTCTCCACACACAATAATTTGATGATGGTGAGTCTGTCCAGTCATATAGAACGTTATCCACATCCCTGAACGACTTCTTTATCTCTAGCAACGTTGCTCCTTCAATTGAAATATTCACACGTTAAGCATGTATTGTGGAACATAGAATTCTAAACAAGTTCTTCCATATCATATACCTGGTACTAAGTTATATGCTTATATTATTCAGCAATTCATCTTTACTGCATTCACCCTTAATCACCATCGGCTTAAAATCCCATATATAAACTCAAACACACATTTCCGCTATAATAAAACCAAAGCAGGAACATTACTGATGCTAACAATGTGGATTTTTGCAAGATCCAAAAAAATAACAAAGTCAAAAGCGCGGCCGCGGGAAAAAGGCGCTGACTTTAAAAAAAACATAATAATTGGACCAGCTGAAAACAGAGGAGGAAGTAGAAGTACCCTGTTTGGTTGCCGAGAAAGCGAAAAATAAAAAATAAAGTTAAAAAACTCAGCTTTACGTCTTTTCTTAGGTACCCTTCTACCCAGAAAAAGAGAAAAACGTATCAAGGACTTGGCTTTCAAGCAATGGCAGTCTTGAGAAGAATTCAAATACAAGAAAACACCACAACAAAGTTAAGACTCACCATCGTCTGAATCCACCGAAATGATGTTCAAACAACACAGAAAAACCAGAAGAATAAGTCCAAACCAAAATGCCATAACCATAATGCATCAAAAGCCGTCAACAACAACCGCGAAGAAAACCAATGAAGCTCTTGCTTGTAACATCTTAAGACCGTTCAAATGCTGTGATGAGATGACAAGGTAAGTTGGGAGTATTGTTCTGCTGCGTATTCCTCATCTCTTTTAGCTTTTTCTGTGATTAGGAAAAGGATTTCATTTTCAGGTTTGAAGGGTTTGTTATATTGTTACAGAACAAGCATAATACATAGCTTTCCTTGTTCAATCAAATGACATCATACACCGCGCACTCTCTAATACAAGTGTTGTAAATGGTAGTGTAGAGAGAGAGAAACAATGCTGTGCTGCAAAAGACTATACCTAAAGAGGGAGAGATAGATAAACGAAAATTATTTCACGCATAAAGTTAAAACTATCTGCCACCACTTCTGCTACCACCTGCAAACACTGCACCCGCTCTTTTTTCTCTCTCTAGTCTGATAACTTTCTCTTTTCAATATCTGTTTTCTCTCTGTTAACTGTATTCTGTGGTATCTCATTATTCAGTCATCGTAAATGACACTGTACACTATAATGTGCCATGCCATTGTTGTTTTAATTGAAAGAGGTCGCTTTCACTCTGTTTTTGCTGTGCTTGTGAGAGTTTACAGAGGCTAGGTGTGTAAGGCAAACCCATTTGAGCTGACAAGGACACCGTTCTCTTTCCCATCCACCGTTTCTTTTTCAATCTCTGAACATTGATTGGCCTAATGTTTGTGATATTTGATTTTTCTTTTCTTTTCACTTTAGTTTCATATTTGCTATTTATCCCAGCTATGTTTGATAGTTATTGGAATCTAAGCGGTTCACGTAGTAGTAAACGAGCATGGCATATATGGGTAAATATATATGTTTGAATCTCCCTTAAGTCAATTTTTCAATATCTAAATGCAGAAAATATTTTTGTAAAAATTCTCTAATCCTAACATAAATAAGCTTCTTTTGACTAATTGATATGCACACAAGGTGCACGAACACTGCCCATAGAAGAAATGTTTAGTAGTTATGGATGATAATATATTAAATAATGTGGCTCTCAGCGATACTTTCATTTTTATACAAATTTTATTTCATTTTAAGAATGCATGAAATATTCATATCAAAAAAATAGTGCATGAAATATTTAGTTATAAAGAAAGTCCATGATCTATTAAGTTCAATGATCCAATGTTGAAAAGAAATAGTAGATAAAGTGGTCTATCTAGTGCTTGTTTATCAAAAGGAAAAGAACATCCTTCCTGTAAAAGTTACTTGCAAAGCATGAAAATGTCTATATCTTAAAATTCAAAAATAAGAAAACTGTTACTAAAAAAAACCATTTTTTTGTTAGATAAAGAAACTAATTTTAGCTGTGCCACGAATTATTAATTTTGTAATATTGTTTGAAAAACCCATCATGATTAATTACAGAAAAAAAAATTGGAAGCAATGGAAAAAGTTCAAAAAAAAGAATTTGTTTAAAAATATCTTAAAATTATTATTAAAGAATTTAAAAATAAAATATTTAATATATTATAATTTAAAAATATATATTTTATTTATTTTTTTTATTTTTAAAACCTTAAAAAAAAAAAGATAAAAAACACAATATTTACTTACAACGGCCCCCATCAATTAATTATCTGACCAATGACATTGAAGTCTGAAAAGTAGAGTAAATATTGAACTGGAACTTGTTGGTAGTGGTGACTGGTGAGTGACAACTGACGAGAGAGAGAAAGATAGAAAATGGGGGTTCTCACTTCTTCAAGGCAGAAGATTTGCATCAAAGTAGACCCCACAAGCTCCCGTACCATAGATACCCTCTGATTAACTTCCGTGAAAGAGAAAACAATAAAGTTACCTTATTCACCTTGGGAAGGTCATTTTTCTCGTCACTCTTCTTCTGCCTCTCATCAATCATCATGGTTCCTGTTAGGCCCCACTATTTCTTTGACGCCGGTAATGTTGCTGTCAATGGTCGTTTTCACGTCTGCATGTAGTTTAAGCCATATCATTCGTCTTTTAATTTTGCCATCCAACACCAACAACACTGAACACACCAAAACACTAATAATAGCATGATTTTGATAATAAGTGTAATTAGAATATTTGTTAAAGAAGTAAAAGTAAATAACTTTAAATAAAAATAAAGTATTTAATATATTAAAAATTTAAAAAAAAATTACTTTTCATTTTAAATTTTATTTTTTAACTTTTATTTACAAAATTCATAATAATATTAGTTATTTTTTAACTGAAATGATAATAATAATATTTTTATTTTTTATAAAAATATTTTTATCAATATTGTTATGAGAATATTTCTCTATCAGTGACAAGTGACAACAATTAACGGTGCAAAGTTTAAAATCTGATATTCCCAAAGTGCGAATCATGGAATCCACCCAGGATGATAATAACAGATTTTCAATACTATTAATTAGGGGTGTTTAAGAATTAGCTTATCTATTAAATGCTAACTTGATTTGATTGGAAGTTAATTAAAATGTGTTTAAATTTTAAAAATTAAAATTTTATTTTTTAATTGAATTTGAATCATATTTTAAATTGTCATAACTTAATTTGATATTATGTATTATTTTAAAATATATCTTTTTATAATTAATTATAAATAATGTTTGTAATTTAAATTAATAAATTTTATAAAATATATATTTATATTAATATTATTTATATTAAAATATATATTAAAATATATTTTAATTTTTAATTTCTTATAATATACATAATATTTAAATTTATATATTATATTTATATATCTAATTGAGCCGACTTCAACTAAGTCATTGCTGAGTCACTATTAAGTCAGAATCAAATATAAAAATATAATCTGATTAAAATATCAGTCCGACTATAAGTTGATTTAATAAACACCCACAACAAAGCTTTTTGTTGATCTTTCATTAATATAAGTTGATTTATAAATATTATTGTAAACTTTGTTAATTGTGGCATGATTGGTTTATGAGGCAACTTCTCTTTTTTTATATTTTTTTCCTATAAAAGAAAATTCAGGACTCCAATAGTATATTTGAAATTTTATAAAATAGGTAAAGGCTCATTTAAAAAATCATTTCTATTTTTTTCCTAAAAATTACTCAACCAGCTTTTAAACATCTTTAAGATATTAGGAATAAATTAGTAGTGAGGAATTCAAAACTATTATTTTTCTCTCTGAAAAAATAATGACTATCAAGCAAAACTATTATTTGAAAGGGGAATTCAAATGTACCAGCTAGCTCAACTCTTTTACAGATAAATATAAGGATGTAAGATCAAATTATATATATATATATATCCCCAGGGAAATTGCAAATAAAACATACAGATTTTTTTAAAAAAAGTTTAGTGATTAGGTTTGTTACTGTGACTATTTCTCCCATAATATCTAACTTTTTAAGGCCTTTCTTAATGTGTGTACTGTTCCCCATCTTAAGTCATGCTCCTTATTTGGGAACAAACCTCTCAATCTATCATTAGATTCATTACTCCTTAGGCCATCCCGCTGACTAGTGCCTATCATCCGTAGTTCTACGCGGTGGCTCCTCGTTGGCCAGAAAACACAAACAGGGAGGGAAGGGCATAAAGATTCTTAAGTAAATATTGATCCTTCTTATTATTTTTGAGATATTTAAATTATTATTTAATATTTATAAAAATATTATTAATAATAAATATATTTTTATTATCCGTCATATAATTTTATACATATTAAATAATAATTTAAATATTTATATATAATAAATTATACCTAACGAATTACTTGAAACAAAACTATAAAAAATATATATATATCTTCTAGTTCTTTCGTCCTTAGTTGGTCCAGACATAAACTCACTTTGGAAAAGGCAACAACTGTATAGGTTAGGTTAAAAAAGTAGGAGTCTTTTTATAGGATAAAATTTAAGTTCCCTTTGTTTGGACGTGGAGAGAAAATGAGGAGAGAAAATGAAGAAAAATTATATTTTTTCTCTTATTATTTGAATTAAGAGAAAAAAAAGAAAAAAAAAAGAAATTATATTTTTTTATTTGATTGTGTAAAAAAAAAATAAATATTTTAAAAAATTTATATATTTTATTATAATATAATAGATATAAATATTTTTAAATAAATTTATAATTTTAAATAATTTTTTATTTTCTCTATCAGAAGAAGAAAATTTTTTAATGAAATTTATTATTATTTTTTTCTTTCTTTTCTATTTTCTCTTCTTATCCAAATAATAAAAAATATCAAAATCTTTACATTTTTTCACTCCTTATTTTCTTTCTACTCATTTTCTCTTGTAACAAACAATGAGGTAAAGTAATAGGTAATTGTGATATTATTTTCTTATTTGTTTTTTGACATGTGAATTATTTTTTTCACTCATTACTATCTAATTATCCATTCACCACCCAGAAATTAAAAATCACCACCACAATCGTCGAAGCCATCATGGACCGTCATCATCCCCATCTTCACCGGAAATCGAGTCTCAACCCGCGACCACCGCCTTAGCCACCCAAAAACCACGGCTTGTATCCTTACCAAGCACAAACCACCACCCTCAGCCACCATGCACCATCAACGAACCAACCCCTGCGAGCATCAAAGAAATAGAACCCAGAAAGGGAACCCCAAACAAACCCCTGGTTGAATCTCAGCCAAGCCCAATCGAACTCATGACGGAAGGTTCGAACCACCGCATGGCATCAAAGGAGCCGCCGCATCGCTTTTCCCCCGCGAACCCGAATACCCAATCGAACTCAACCATTCTCCGATCCGCCACCAACAGTCCCACTGATCTAAACTCCACCGCTGTAAGCCGTTGGCCGCGTGATCCAGCGCCATAACTCCTCTCATATTGAAAAACATAAAGGTAAACTAATGCATAAAAAGGAAACATAATGCAGAAAGAAAACAGCATAATGGGAAAACCAGAACAGTTGTGGTGTGGAAGCGTCAACGGCCGGTGGGTGGTTCTCGCAATGGCTCTTCGCATAGGGTGTCAGAGTGGTGTGGAGGAGCAGCGGCTATGGATGCGCGTGGAGCCGCCGTGGAGTAGGGTGGAAGGCCCGCGAAGGTGGATGCATCGACAGAGCAAGGTTGGGGGCGTGAAGGTGGCGTGGAGGCCAAATGGTGGGTGGAGGCGCAGCTTCACAACTTTAGGGTTCTCAATTCGAAAGAGAAGAAGGAGAATGATGTTCTTCTCTTTTTGTTGGAAAAAGATCATCTGGGTGTATCAGTATGCAATAAATATGTAAAAAATTTAATAAGAGAAAATGATAAAAAAAAATAAGTATAATAAATAATATTAAAAATTATAAAAAAAATGTTTACATTATTAATAATTAAAATATTATAAATATTTTTAGTTATGTTTTAGGACAAACAAAACAAAACAGCAAAACCGATCACCAATTGAATCAAATAAAAAATACCATTTTTCTCAATGTCCATATCCCCAATATCTCTGCTTTTCTTCAGCTTTGTCCCCTTTATGTTAAAACTTCAATTAGATTAACTTACTGCTAGATCGCACTTAATAATCATTTAATATTCGTCGAGCAAATATTAAATAGGATTCCTTTTATTAACCTCTTTTCATAGTTCTTTTGCACAAATTTAAAAATTGTACAGCAAAATACGTACAACAACATTCACACACACACGTAAACTAGAATACTTTTAGTCTAAATAAGTTTTACCATAAATGAAATGAGTATTGATTTTTAAAAAATTACTTAGATTATGAACTCTTAAGTTATTTTTATAGATGTTAATTTTTTTTTCATAAAAAACAACCAATTCCCTTATCCAAATAGTGGATAACTCCACTACTTTTGAATCATAATCAGCCAATAGACTTGACTTAGTAAAACTAATAGAAAAGTGAGTAGAAAAATGTAAGACAACTTCAGTTTATAATTAAATTTAAGATTTAATTTAATAAATTCAACATTCTCTTACTTGATCCAACATTTTCTTATATTTTATGATATCCACAACGTTGACATCTTTATACTCACATCTAAGAGGTTAATTACATAAATTATGATGATAGGTTCTTTATTAAAAATGAGTATTACTTTCCATGTATTATGATGTAATCTTTTCCTAGTAAAAGTCACGATTTAACTGAATGAACATGTTCAATACTTTTTCTGAGTCCAAAATATAAATCTTTCTCAAACCAAATGTATACATCAAAACAAGAAGACAAATAAATAAACTAGAGTTTCAATACTATCAAAGGGAACTCTACATAACTATGTAAGTCCCATATGCACTACATGATCGTTGAACAACTTTGGTGGCATGCCTTTCGTCAAAGAATTTGCAATCATCAATTCAGTACTAATATGTTCAATTGAGATCTCATTTGCTTTAATACATTTTCTCATGGCTAAATACTTTATGCCAATGTTTTTGCATCGACTTCTACTTTTGTTGTTTATAGCCAGAAAGACAGTAGCTGAATTATCATAATATATCCTTAATCGCCTGGAGATAGAATCAACCATTCGCAGACCTACAATGAAACTCTTCAACCAATTACCCTGTGATGTTGTCTCGAAATAAGAAACGAACTCAGCTTCCATAGTAGAAGTATCAACTAATGATTACTTCGCACTTTGCAGCATCCTAATACTAGTATCCTAATATATGTAGTATACAAAGAGATATCTAGCATTACAATGTCACTACATACATATTAATCTAATACATATATCCATAATGTCTGTTGAAAACATTATAGAGAATCTTATGAAATGTAGAAAATATAACATTTATATCATAGTGCATTAAAATACGTATATACAACATCAACCTTAGCAAAGACTTGAAGTATTACATAATTTTAAATGTTTCAAAAGAAGTACTAGAAGGTACAACATTTAAAATATAAACTATAAAGCTAATCTAATTTTTATCTTCCTTATTCTTCTTACTCTTGGAAGAAGTTTCATCTGGAATTATACGATACACAATGGGGTGAGAAACTACATTCTCAGTATGAGTAACCAGAACCAGCATACATAACATAGTAAACATAATCTTAACACATACTAAACAAGATATGTTTAAAGCATTTACAAGGTCTAACTATAGCGTTTAGATAAAATAAGTTAACATACATTTCATACATACATACTTAGTCCAACTTAGAACCAAGATGTGTTAAGCTTAGGAATACTAGTTTAATGTATTATCTTGTAGTAAATAGAGGAAGAACTCATCCTCATACTATACATATCTTGGCACGCTGAGAAGTTCAATCTCCATCCTTCCTCAAAGAGGCTTTCGGATTTCTCGCTTATCTCCTTTGGCCTTGACACTATCGAGATATCAATGTTATGTCATTCCTCAAAAGAATTTATCAGACACTCATCTATCTCCCTTGGCCTCCATGAATGAGCATCAAATGATACTTACAAGATCAATACTACCAATATTTCCTATCATACATATATCTGACACCAATTCATCACTCATTACTCTTAAGTGACACACTTTACCACAAAAGTGGCCTAATGTGCTAGATACTTATATAAGACAAATTGTAACTTTTGAATACTCGAAGGTTTATACTTCCTCATACATGCTAAGTGATAATTTTCCTCTTGAAAATATCACATTTGTGTCTTAACACACTTTAGAAAACATATACTAATGATCCCATCTAACCAAGAATTTAAAAACATCAAAAATGATATTTTTAAAAATTCTGGCCTCAGACACGGGACATGGCTGATTATACGTCCCCCCCAGTGTCTTGCTCTGTGAGTACTGTTTCACGAATTCAACTAACAGAGAGGGACACGACCCTCTCTCCCCCGTGTCTTCAAACACGGGCCGTGTTTCTCAACTAGAACATTCTGCAGCAAAAATTACAGAACCGTGACACTCGTTCATTAGTTATTTTCTTGAATTTTAGTTATTCCAATCCAATTTCTAGGTAATCTTAAGTCCCTAATCAGTTCTTAAACACTTAAGAATCATTAATCATTAACTTAAACCTCTTAATTTGGATTAAAGCACCAAAATCACACTTAGCTTAACCTAACCCCTCTTTTTGGACATCAATGGCCTAAATGAGATGTTCTAAGCTTCTAACTTCAACTTATGTTATGAACAAGTCATAAATGACCAAAGAAACACATTCATATAAGCAAAACACATCAAACATCCCTAGAACTCAATTTGACCTATTAAGCATTAAAGGTGCATCAATGGTGAAATAGAGAAAAGTGATGAATATGAATATAAAAACCATACCTTTAGAATTGTGAAGATGAATCAAACTTGGTTGGACCTCAAGCCTTGACTTTACCTCTGGCTTTCCTCTTTTTCTTGCTTGGTCTTTCTTTCCTCTTCTTTCTCTTCTCCTCTCACAGTTTCTGCTTCTATTTTTGAAGCCAAAACAGCCGTGAATAAAACTTATAAAGAGGGTCTAAAAGACTCATATGACCCATAGGCCAAAATTGATAAAATTCTGATATACTAAAAACACTCAGATTTAGCAAATTCAATATTTTTAGCTTCCAACAACTTTAAAATAAATACTAGGATTCGTATAAAAAGTCGTTTCGTCATTATCTGATATTTTCATATCTGCTAGTAGTCAATTTGGCTATAAATAGACAACAAATATGTCTAAAAATACCAAACTAACTCAGTTTACCTTGAAACTTTAATTGTAACTTATTTCATACATTTGTGACCTAAAAATAAATTATCCACATTTATTTCCTTCATCTAAGCAATTAATGCTATTATATGAGTTATTTTAAGCTACTTTTCACAGTTCGAGTTGCAACTAAGTACCTAAATTAACTCAGATTGTCACAAAAATAAACATGCATGCTAAACAAGTCATATGCAATCTTTTGAACACATAAACAAGTCTAACATGTCATTTTAAGGTATTACACACTTCGCTCTGCTAGCCAACATGAAGATATATCCAGATGTTGACTTACGAGAGTCAGTGCAACCAGCAAAATCTAAGTTTGTGTAACCAATAACTTCCAAAATGTCAGATTTTTAGTACATAAGCATGTAGTCCTTGGTTCCTTGAAGGTACCTCAATACATTCTTTGCAGCCTTCCAATGATCTAAACATGGATTACTTTGATATCTCCCTAGCATTCCAACAACAAATACAATATCAGGTCTTGTACAAACCTGAGCATACATAAGGTTTTCGATAGCAGAAGCATATAGAATATTCTTCATTTGTTCCTTTTCAAGCTCATTTTTCGGGTGTTGGTTCAAATTGAACCATATTACCCTTCATAACAGGTGTCACACTTGGCGAACAATCTTTCATCTGAAATCTCTCCAGAATTTTGTTAATATAGGCTTTTTGAGACAAACCAAGAATTCCTTGTGGTCTGTTTCTATGGATCTCAATGTCAATGACATAAGATATCTTACTCATATCTTTCATATTAAAATTCTTAGAGAGGAATTGTTTCATCTTATATAGCAACCCCAATTCATTGGTTGCAATAAGGATGTCATCCACATATAAGACCAAAAAGATTATCTTACTCCCACTAGCCTTGTTTTATATGCATTGATTCATAGTGTTCTAAACAAAACCGAATGAAGATACGACATTATGGAATTTCAAATACCATTGACGGAAAGCCTGTTTCAGTCCATATATGGATTTATTAAGCTTACAAACCAAATGAGCCCCTTCACTAGAGGAAAAACCTTCAAGTTGCATCATATAAATCTCTTCCTCTAAGTCACCATTAAGAAATATCGTTTTCACATCTATTTGATGTAATTCCAAGTCAAAATGGGCAACTAATGTCATTATGATGCAGAAATAATCTTTCTTAGATACAAGAGAAAAAGTTTCTCTATAATCAACTTCTTCCCTTTGAGTGAATCCCTTGGCAACTAGCCAGGCCTTGTATTGCTCAATGTTACCTAATGAGTCCTTCTTGGTTTTAAAGATAATTTGCATCTGACGACCTTTATCCTATCAGGCAACTCAACAATATCCCAAACCTCATTATTTGCCATGGAATCCAATTCATCCTTCATAGCATTATACCACAACTGAGAATTATTACTGTTAATTGCTAGTGAAAACCTCTGGATCATTCTCAACTCCTAAGTCATATTCGAACTCTTGCAGATACACATGATAGTCATTAGAAATCGTTGGTTTCCTTATTCTGGTTGATTTTCTTAATGTTGCATCTATAACCTCTTGGGTAGGGTGTTGTGCAACAAGCTGTTCAATATCTTGTGTTTGATGTTGTTCAACTAGATCTTCTAGAATAGGTTCATCTTGACGTGGAACTTCAGTTACTGGTGGTTCCAAGTTCACTTGATTTTGGTGAGAGTCACCAAAAACTATTAGTTTATAACTTGATATGGGAGTAGTTTCTTTATAGTGATCTTTCTCAAAATCTAAGTTTTGAGGTAGATCACTCCCACCAATCACATTATTCTCAAGAAAATTTGTATTTCTTGATTCCACAATTCTAATACTATGAGTTAGACAATAAAATTTATAACTATTGGATTTTTCAACATAACCAATGAAATATGCACTAATAGTCCTTGGGTCCAACTTCCTCTCATTTGGATTGTAAATCCTAACTTTAGCTGGACAATCCCAAACTCGTACATGTTTTAAACTTGGCTTCTGACCTTTTCATAACTCAAAAGGAGTTTTAGGAACTGCCTTCGTTGGAACCCGATTTAATATGTACATTGTTGCTTTAAGAGCTTCGCTCCATAGCAAACGAGGAAGTTTGGAGTTGCTAAGCATACTCCTCACCATGTCCATCAAAGTATGATTTCTCTTTTCAGCCACACCATTTTGATCTGGTGAGCTAGGCATGGTGTATTGAGCCATAATACCATGCTCCTCGAGAAACCTTACAAATGGACCAGGTGCTTGTCCACTCTCAGTATATCTACCATAAAATTCTTCACCTCTGTCTGATCTCACAATCTTAATTTGTTTTTCACATTATTTCTCTACTTCTGCCTTGAAAACTTTAAAGGCATCTAAAACTTCATTTTTATTATAAAGTAAGTAAAGATACATGAATTATGAGTAATCATATATGAAAGAGATAAAGTATTTTTGACCATGTGAGTCCATGTCGGGACAATAAATATCTGTATGTATGATTTCTAATATTTATGAACTCCTCTTAGCATTTTTCTTTGTCGTGTTAGTTTGTTTTACCTTTAAGCAATCCACATAAGTGTCGAAATCAGTAAAGTCAAGAGTCTCAAGTACTTCATCATTCACCAACCTCTTAATTATTTCTATGGAGATGTGTCCTAATATCCTATATCATAACATCGAAGATTTTTCATTCATAACACAGCGTTTAATACTGGCGTTTTGTTGCGTAGCCATTAAATTATATGGAATCATGTTGAATAAATTAATTTTGAACAAACCTCTATTCAATACACCATTTCCAACAATAGTAGACTTAAACGATAAATTAAATTCAGGTGCGTTAAAATTTATTGAATAACCCAAATGTATAAGTTTTGAAACTGAAATTAAATTCCTAGAAAACCCAGGAATATAAAAGACATTATTCAATTCCAAAATAACATTGGATTCTAAAATAAGTCTACATGTGCCAACAGTTGCCACATGCGAACTCATCCTATTTCCAGAGTAGATGAATCGTTCACTTTTCGTCGGCTCCCTCTGGCTTACGAAGCCCTGCATGGTATTAGAAACATGGATTGTAGAACGAAAGTCAATCCACCATATTGTATGACAAATGTTAACCATATTAAATTCATAACAAAATAACAAAAAGCATTACCTTTCTTTCCAAGTCAAGCCTTATACTTGTAGTAGTCATTCTTCATGCACCCCTTCTTTTTACAGAAGAAATACCTAGACTCCTTCTTAATCTTGGCAATTGCAGGTATGTCTTTCTTTCCATTGTCATTCTTCTTTTTCTTCCCTTGACTCTAATCTTGAGTCACTGTAAGTGCACCTTCACTAATCTCTTGAGCAAGTCTCTCATTTTCTTGAACACACATAGTCAGAAGTTCATTAATTGACCATTTGTCCTTATGTGTGTTGTAGGAATTTTGAAAGGACCATACTGTGGCGGGAGCGAGTTCATGATCAAGTATACCAAAAAGGAATTAGAAATCTCAACTTCAAGTGACTTAAGTTGAGCTGCTATGTCCCTCATTTTCATGATTATTTTCTCACACCTTTGACTCCAATGAGCTTCATGGAAGACAACTTTGCCATTAGAGTTCTAGCTAATGCCTTATTAGATGACTCAAACTGCTCATCAATGGCTTTCTTGAAATACTTGACATTTTGACAGTTAGGATTTGAACCATGAATGCTAGTAGAAATACGTGTTTTAATGAACGTAATTGAAAGACGGTTAGATCTTTCCCATCGTTCGTATAACATAACTTTTTCAGAGTACTAGTATCAGTGAGTTCAACAGGCTCATCCTTATGGAGAGCATAGTCAAGGTCCATGCACCCTAAATAAAGAATAATTCTCTCCTTCTAATCCTTATAGTTGTTACCAGTCAAAATGGGAACTTCATTTTTGTTATCAGAGACAACTAAGGAATCAATTACTGCAAATAAATAAAAACAACATACTTACATCATATAATAATTCAAGGCAAATATTAAACTCACTAATGTAAGTTATACATACATGAATCAATATGTCATCAAAATCTACCTGTGGGCTATGATTTTAACACAAAATAGATTCATTTAAAATTTCTTATGATGAAACTAATAAATTACCATGATCTCCTAATACATGTGGGCTACTTAAGAGATAAAAATAATTTAATTATTTCATCCAAATCAATTATGAAAAAATTATAATAAATACGTGTGGGCAAATTTACTATACTAATCACAATTAATTACAATATATCATATTTAACCATATGTGATTTTCTTTAAGTAAAATTATAACTAAGGATGCTGTGACTACTCCTTAATATATAATGAACTTATCATAAATATGATATGCATCGGAATAAATTAAAAAAGGTCATACAAAAACACTTATAATGCATCCAAACAAATAAATATAATACGGACAACAATAGATAAATATAAAACGCGCCACATGATTTCATAATCAATATCTAGCGTGGTGGTTAAGCGCTGACATTTTATCTAACACACCCAGATTCGATCCTTCTATGCCATAAAATGCAGAATTTTGGTTTCTATCCTTTTTTTTTTGTTCCTGCATGTGTAGAGAATTTGGGCTGGTAGCCCAAACGAAACAATACACCAAAATCTAGATTCTGTTTGTCGTTGTACCTGCAACGTTAGTGATAAACAAAACACAATATTGTTTTTAATTACAATACAATACGGGCTTAAAGCCCAAAAACCATTTAAAGAAATGAAACCCTAAAATTTTATCTTTTCCTTTTTTCTATTCCAACCGCCGCACTCCATGTCTAGCTGGTGTTTTCCATCTCTTCCCCTTCTCTTTTGCAAGTCATTTTGGAAGCAGATCTCCAGCGAGAGGATCAACCCGGATGCAGGTGAGATGCTACGGTCGCCTTTCCTCCCGTCTGCCACGGCTAAGAGACCACCACCATTTTTGGCCCTTCACTCCCTGCTGCAATGAGATCAACAGGGAGGCTTTATGAGGGCGAGATTCCGGCATGAAGTCGGCAGACCAACCACGGCCATGGCGTTGCACAAGCACCACCCATTAAATTCAGCAGTCACCAAATCTACGGCAGTCTACCTTGAAGGACAGAGCCCTTGAACTCTTACGGTGATGCTCAAAAAACCCAGCCACCGGGATCCTTATCAACGACCCAGAAGAGGATTTTTCCTCAATTGTTGTTGCTAACTAGTGACTCCTTGCAGTTCCTCAGTTTGGAAACAAGATGATAATACGAAAGCACATGGTCAATTGTATAGGAAAAATACGATTAACGATGAATTCAAAAACTCATACCAAACAATTGCTTAGGTAAAATTGTTTTTTTTTTTTTTTGCGTTAGATTGATAACGAGCCTATAACCAGATAATTAGGCATGTTATGTATGTTTAATATTTTGATTTACTAAATGAATAGAATAACAACATAACTAAAGGAGCCGAATAACAACATACTTAGATTTTTACAAAGTACTGGATGACATGTTTTCACAAATTTAAATACCGAAGCATGGAAAACTAGAAGCATACAATTCATGCAGTTTGTTAATGTGCATAAATCTAAATGGCTAGGCAGAGATTGACATTGCTCTGATACCAAATGTTAAAACTTTAACTAGATTAACACACTGCTAGATCGTATATTTGTATGCACTTAATAATAATATAATATTCATTGAACAAATATTAAATAATATTCCTTTTACTAACCTCCAGCCATAGCCCTTTTGCACAAATTTAGAAATTGCACAGCAACACTGCCAGCACACGTACAACATTACACACACACGTAAACCCAGAATGCTTCTAGTCTAAAGAAGTTTTACCATAGATGAAATGGGTATTGATTTTTGAAAAATTACTTAGACTAGGGACTCTTAGGTTGTTTTTATAGAGGTTAGTTTTCTCTATCAGAAAAAACCAATTCCCTTATCCAAATAGTGGATAACCCCACTATCCAAATAGTGGAACACGTCACTATCTCTTAATTTCCTTAACAAACCATAAGTCAAATATTTGTCCTTATCTTTTGACTTATCTGACTAGCTAGTAGACTTGACTTGATAAAACTAATAGAGAAGTGGATAAAAAAATATAGGACCACTTCATTTTATAATTAAATTTAAGATTTAATTTAATAAATGCAACACTTCACACTTTTTTTCTTCTTGTTCATCAACGCCATCATAACTATAACCGCCATCACCGAGTTTGACTTTGGCACCATAACCCCCAGCAACCTCAAGTTCCTTAGTGATGCCCACATGCACAATGGCATCGTCAACCTCACGCGCGACCTCGCCATCCCCAAATCCAGCACTAGTAGAGCCCTCTACTCTCGTTTGGATTCCAGCAACCCAAAACACATCAACTTAAAAATCACAAATAAATTTGAGAAATCAGAAATAACACATAGCACATCAACTTAAAATAAATCACAAAACTTTTTGAAGGTCTCAACCTGAAACTTATGAAACCGTGCAGAGCCCCATAGGGTTTCCCACGGTCTCAATCTGGTGCATCAATTCCAGGTTCACGAATATCTTCTGCTCCACCATCATGATTATCTGGTCCTACCGGAGCTAGACGCTGCGAACGGTTGCTCAGAATGACAACTCGCCGGTGCACCTGCCCTGCTAATCATCCCAAATCTCGTTGGCTAAAAAGGCGAAGAGGATCTTAGAGCTACGAGGAATGCTCGTGTGAGTCACATCATTGCCTTACGAACCACAACGGCACACCGCCCTATGGCTACTGACATGGGATATGGTCTCGGTGGTCGTAGATCTAGTTATGCTGGTTCCTGCAATCTAACGAGAGAAGAGAGAGAGAGAAAATATATATATTCTTAAAGGATAAAATTTGGCTCTAACTCCGATTAGAGGGAGTCTCTCTAACTCTCATCTAATCAATTATCACGTATTCATTATTCATATAATCTATTATTATATGTCAATTAACTTAATTAAATGAGATTAAAAGTAATACATGATAATAAATTAGATAAATAATATACATGTGATAACAGATTAGATAAATTAAATAAAAATTAGAAAGATTTCCTTCGATTAGAATTAGAGTCTAGTAATGATTTTGAAATTTTGGAGAGACTAACAAATAAATAATTATTAGTTTAAGAGACTTTCACATAATTTACATGACTTACAAAATTATCTGCTATATAAGGTACAGGTCTTAAATCTCTGTCATTGATTTTTTTTATTTATTAATCAATATCTAAAAATTAGGGGTCCACGATGAACCTAAACTTAGGAAATCCATGTTAAATGCCACCAAAAAAGTAATACAAGTTTTTGTTAATATTGAGGTAATTATTGTAAATTCATCAACCAAAATAAAAACGTCTATTAGTTTTTATTTTTTTTATGGATAGGGAGAACTATAATTCAAATTTAAAAGTCCATCTAATCACCTATTGGTATATGGATACGAGGACGTGTCATTGAATCTCATTTCACTTTTGTTCTTTCAGTGGGAGGTCTCACCTTATCTTTCTTCTGTTTCCATTGATAAAACAATAAATACAAATTATTTTTAAATATTAAAACAATTGCTAATCAACCCAATCATATCACCTACATGTCAATATATATATATAAAAAAAAAGTGAGAGACAAAAAATTCGTATGTTTTTAGATATATTAAATATTATTATTATACTTTAATTGTATATCTCTCACTTTAAATTTTCATAAATTAAAAAATTTAACATTTTTTTTAATTATGAGATATTTTCACAAGTTTAACTCATTTGAATTATTTATAAAATTAATTTTCATTTGACTATAAGAATATGATAATTATATAATTTCTTTATAAAAATTGTACTTTTTAAAAATTTGAACTTGCATTTTATATCAGGCGGAGTGAAGGTTACTTCCCATTTTCACTGATCATTTGTGGGTAAAAAACGTAACATTTTTATTTGAGTGAATTTGTACTTTTGTTTCAAAACTGCACTGTTTAATGAAGTATTAGGGGAACACTATAAACAGAGAGGAGGGAAGGCGGTATTAGGGGAAGGACCACCGTAAGTGTCGACACATGACATGCTTGATGCTTCCCTCCCAGGTTGAATTGAAATAGAAGTGTAGAACTGTACTAGATGTGTATTTTGCAGTAGGCTTGTTTGGGATGACTATACCCTCCCTTTGCTTCTGGGCTATTTTGCTTAGTTTTTATATATATGATTTCCCTTTCTCACCCAAAAAATGAAAAAAGAAAATTAAGGGTATGTAGCTATGGGATTTGTTTAACATGGGCCCTGATATTTAAGGATCATGGTCCTTGTTAAATGACCGTTAAATATATTAAAAAATAAATGGATGGTTGTAAATTATTACTTATTACCTACTAATCAAGTAATTTGTTAAAATTTGTTATTATAAAATTATGATATAAAAATAATAATATTATGTGCAAAAATATTTGTAAAATTACTCCTAATCGACACTAGCATCACAATTAATCTCTACTACCCTCCTCCACCTCTCCTTCCGGTTGATTCCCCGTCGGACTACCACTTGTGCATCTCTATCAACTTGAAGGCACACCTATCTGTTTGCAAGGATTCGTAGCATATTTTCACTCAATCCATGCTGGATATTATGAGGTGTTTGAATATGTGAATTGACGAATGTATAAATCTCTCAGCCACACAATTCCAGAAAATGCACAATCACCCAAAACAAAACAAAGCTTACCCAAGATTTACTGTGAACACACAAGCCACGCCACAGCCACAGCCACCAATCATAGCTAGCACCATTCATTGCCCCAACCAAACCCCACCCGCTTTCATCCCAATATTTAAGCTAGAAACAGCCACCATATACTTGACGCACCAAACCCAGAGAGCCTCCTCAACGTCAAAACCACCTTACCCAGAATCGCACCGCCGTCTCCATCGCACAGTAAACACTAAAAAGTGTTTTTCTTAGCAATTGAGCCACTCCTTCTACTATGTCAGATTTGCGCTCGCTTTCTCTCACCCTCCCACCCACTCCGCTTCTTCTCTCTTTTCTCTTGTTCCACTTCATTCACTTCTCCAGAACACCCTCTGTGTTTTTTGTGAAGAAAAAAACGATTTCGAAGTTCAGATCATCGAAATGGTCATTTAGCCGCGGTCGTTTAGTCATTTCGCCGTGGTTTTTAACTGCGACTAAACGATTCAAGGATCTTTGCCGCAAAATTGAAAACTTATTAGTTATTATAATGGATAAAGTCAAATGCCATTGATGGAGCTTTGACTACAGGTCCACAACAAAAGCACTCGTAGCTTTGGTTAGAGGTTGGTATACGTGTCGCAGTCTGCGAGTCACAGATTGGGGTTAGGTAAAATGTAAAATTATTTAAAATGTAGACATACGGGTCTGGTCTACTTAATTCATGGGTTAAACGGGTTATAATATTTGGATTTGCAAGCCAACTCGTAAACCTGCTTATTATCATTATTATTTTAAAAAGACAGGTTGCCTTTAATAATTAACAAGCTACCGGAGTTTACTATCCCAACATATTAAAATATTAATGGACCAATATGTTATCAAACTCGATATTACTTACATCATGGCCCCAAAAAAATATTAATATTAAAATAATAAAATGGGATGTTGTTTTTTGTTTAACTATTTAAACAGTAATATATCTAAATATTGCAGGTCATGAGTCAGCGCGCGAACCCACAGACTTAACCGATGCATACGTGAGCTGACATTATGCTAACTCATTTAAGTTAAGGGCCAATTTGGTCTGATCCACTTAACTTTGGCCTGTCACCAACCGGGCCAAAATGGACTGGGCCCATATGCTCACCACTAGCTATGGCTATGGCCCAACAATCACATGCAAAACGTTTTGGCATGAAAGCCATCTCAACAATTGTTCCAAATCACCTGGCCATTAAATGTGTATATTTAAGGTTTTATGGGTCCCATAATTCTCCATATGAAGTTCTGAACTATGAATCCAAGTTGCAGATATATATAAATTAAAATAAACGGATTTCCCAGTGTGGTATTGGAACAGAAACAGATCCAAACAGAACAATATCCCACTTTAGTATAGAATCATCACATTTAAAAGGGTGAGTTCATATTCTTATATGCACTTCAAATAGTTTATTCACATTTGGTTTAACTATTTTTATTCTAGTTGTTTTTATTTTATTTTACATCAATCAAATTTCTTTATAAATCAATTTTATGTTAAAAAAAAAAACTTTCTTAAGTGCTACTTATGTTATTATATTCCTAACAAGTAAGTGCCTTTAATAAATTCAGATAGTTTTTGTTTCAAAATATTCAGATAGTTTTTTGGTGGAAAGAAATTCAATTATAAATCAAGTACAATACCAATATGATAATAAACATGTATTTCTTGCACCCAAAAAAAAAAACACCACATCCATTCCACATTTCACAGGAATGTTTATTTTGTTTTAATTTAATTTACAATGATTGCATAAAAAATCAAATGCCTCCTTCAAACTCTGAAAGCTCTTATTCGTTATTACTACTCTTCATAGCTTCACACAAATATTTGACTAGGGCAAAGTCTTAAACATCAACATCAAAATAAATAAAGCCTGCCAACACATGGAACCCGGCTTTAAAGACAAGCCGCCCGGTGGTAGTAATAAATAAGAAAAGAGATATCTGCAGTCCCTAGGGCAGGCCGTGACACAAGCCTGCAGTTTGCATTTTGCAAGAGGTCACCCTTCCATTCCTGTACTTCATGAGCCTACATTAGCCGAGTCACCAAATATGTCGCACGGTTGAGCACTTCGAAATATACAACTATACAACTTTTCTTTTCTTTTTTTGAAAAAAACAACAAAACAAAATAGGAGCTTGTTTGTTGGTTACAATTCTGAATTCTGGTTATTATTTGATAAATGCCGAACTTATACTCTTACTGTCATGATAAAGATCATCACCGCTGATGCCATCTTCAAAATTTACATTATACTAATCCATGTTCGAATGGATGGAAGATATGTTTTATTACGTGACTAGAGTGAGCCCTTTCTGGAGGTCTGAGACCCATGAAGCTGTAGAAGTAGTGAGTTGCCAACCACGAAGATGGAGCTCAGAGCCATCAGTCCTCCTGTGATTAAAATCAAGGGTGACAAACAGAAAAGAACCATTCTTTAGCTGACATAGAATATACAATCAAAAACACAATATGGCAGGTGCAGAAAATATATGAAGGTAAACAGGAAGTACAAGATAAAAATAGAGCCTTATTTGCCTCGCTATTATATGAAAAGAAACGAGCGCTACAATGTTGCTCACCTGAAAGTGAAGGTGTCATAGCAAATTCAAATTGGGGAAGTAACACACCAGCAGCAATGGGTATGGCAACAACATTGTAGGCTACTGCCCAAGACAAATTTTGGTACACTTTTGCCATTGTTGTCTGTGCAAGGTCTACTGCATCGACTACCTGTCAATTAAAAGTCAGTAAACTAAGACGATGGACAACCATAAGTCCATAAGGTGGATTGTATAGCAAATACGCATAGTATTAAAAGAATATCCTTATGATTATTGAATATATTGAATAAGACATTTCAATGCTCTTGAGCAGCAATTTCAATTTTTGGAGGTCCAGTTCCATCACAAGGCATAATATGGACAGAAAAAACCACAAGAGAGTTATGTACCAACAGAGCAAAGCTCAGTGCAAAAGAATACATGAAATGATGAGGGGTGAAAGCATAAAAGTAAAATCTTGGGATGCATAAAAGCAAATTAATAAATTCGGGACATCAGAAACGACTTACTTGTGAAATTTTGTTCCCAAGAAGTATAATGGATGCTGCATCCGAGGCAGCATTCTCTTGAGCTTCATTCTTCAGAGCAATCCCAACGTCAGCTACAGCCAAAGAGGGAGCATCATTTATCCCATCACCTACCTTAGAGAAGGAGAGAAAACGGAAGGTCTCAGTAAAATGCCATTTTTCTGTTCATTGCTAGATACATTAACTAACTGTCATTTTTAACAAGGCCAAAAAAAAAGAAAAAACACTCCACAATATGATGCTTATAGAGAAAGCATTTTAGTGTGGAGCTGCTCCGTGACCATTTTATTCAATTAAGAGCAAGCATAAATATCTCAACAACTTGGAAAAGAAAAATAAAACGAAATTCAATTCTTTAGTGTTACCAATACATGCAACATTTAAGACCAAATTCACTACCATTTTATGAGCTCAGTGTACCTTTTATCATAGCACGATTCTCTATTTAGCTAAGGTCAAGATAGAGAGAGATACTAAGAGTGAGCAGATGGGAGGGGAGGGGTGGGAGGGGAGGGAGGGGGGGACAACTTGTGTGAGTATAGCTGTCATCATACCATCGCAACACGATGTCCATCAGCTTTCAGAGATGAAATAAATCTAGATTTCTGTTGTGGAGACAATGATGCTTTGACAAAATCACTTTCAATTCCAACTGTCTCTGCTATTGTTGCAACTGCCTCTTCCCTGTCTCCTGATAAGAGGACCATTTTAATCCCCTTCTGCTTGAGCCTTCCAATAAAGGCAACAAAGTCAGCCAAAAAATGCACAAATCAAGCAATAAAAGAACAAGTATACCTGAATTTGGCAAATACTTTCAACAAATACAAATCCTAATGGAAAAGAATGGAAGCAACCATTAAATACAATTCCCATCTCAGTAGAATAAATGGAAAAGAAGCAAGGAGGCGCAACTCAATTCAAAAATCTATATAATCTTATTGCAAATGAATATGATAGTGTGAATTGTGAACTCAGAATAGTGTGAATTGTGAACTTAGAATAATGCCATAAAACTTTCTAAACCTTTTCCTGGCGGAATAGGCAATCAAAACAAAACCACATGCATATATAAAAAGTGGGGATAATTACAAAAAGTGAATTCTTGATAAAAATATTTCCAGTTTAGGAATAATTAATTGCTCAAATTAAGTCAACGAGTAGTTACTCATTAATCACACATTGAACGTTGTTAACCAGCTGAGTGGTTCCTAGAAAATAGAAATATTATTATCAGAATTCCTTTCTTGCAATTTTATCAGGAATTAACAAATGGTTAAGAAAAGGGTGCACGACTGTGCTACTTTTAACAAGCTTCAAATGAAGGCTAAGCTTAGGTGGAACACAAAAGAGAGGGAGACCAAAAAAAAATGCACTGTCCCGCTCTTTCTGAAGAAAGGAAGTGAAGTGAACTAACTTCACATATGGTCGGAAGAGGCAATAGTATTGTTTGCCTAAAAAAGGTGGGTAGTATTCTGAGGACACATGCAGCAAAATAAACATACCTCGTTACAGTAGATTCGGCATCTTCACGCACAATGTCAGATATGGCAATAGCACCAATGATGCCTTCTCCTTCACGTCCAACATAGACAACAGTTTTCGAATAGTTTGAAGATGTCGTATTTGATGAATGATTCATCAAAATATGTTCCAGATTCATCAAATCAGATGGATTCATTCTTGTCTGGAAGCGTTCATGGACCCATTCTAAAGATCCAACTGCAACCAAACGCCCATCTATTTCTGCCAAGGTTCCAAAACCTGGTTCAACTAACTGCCTTTTTGTGACTGGAAGGACCAACTCTAATGATTCAGCTTTATTGACAATAGCCTTTGCTATTGGATGAGATGCTGTTTTCTCCACTGCAGCAGCAACCTGAAGAATTTCCGACTCTCCATAATGAATAGAGCCTATGGCAGAGACAACTGGTTTTCCTCTGGTGAGGGTTCCTGTCTGAAAGTTTAGTGTTAGTCAATCTTCTTCTTCCCCTTTTTTTCTTTTTTTGAGGGAAGTGGTAGACAATCATGAAAGTTGGAATAGTGTACAGATTAGTATTTTTTAATAATTAATTGTATATACTTATATAAGTACCTACAGCATTGTACGATGGGCTTAAGGCTCCCATTTACGTAGTAGAAATAAAGCCAAACACAAGGGATCAATCACTTACTCAGTTACATATGTTTGGCTGATCCCTGATAAGCCAAACATAAGTAGTCGGCACTGAGTAGGGCTTTCTTTCTTGATCTTGTTGAATATCTTTTAATATTATATCATATCATATCATATGATTTTAATACTGTATCTTGTCGTAACGGCTGTAACTAGAATATAGGAAGTAGAATATTTAGTTAGCTTAAATAGAGATATCAATCCAAATCTTAGGAATTTAGTTTAGAATTTAGTGTATATATTGTAATTATAAATATGCAATGCTGAGAGGGTTTTCTCTCTAGCAATTCAATCACAATAGTCTCTCCTCTAATTTCAAGGTGGTATCAGAGAGAGTTTCGACCCAGCTTTGTTTGTTCTTCATCTTTTCTGCTGAAAAACAGCCACACAACAATCTCAATCGCTGTCTCGAATTTTACCCATGCCAAACCCACCTCAAATCCGTGTTCAGAGAGGGCAGGTGGTCCAAACCCTGAAGCGTCGTCGCCGTCGGCCGTCCGATGCGCCACCACACACAGCAACCGCAGCTGGCGCATGTAAGCCAACCACGCACCACCTTCCCGGAGTCCGTTGGATACGCCGCCTCCACTGTTCACCGACATCCTATGGTCCTATTTCAGGGGTCAAACTGCCGTTTCGAGGACTGTTTAGATAGTGGGTACTTGTCACCCATCGTCTCTATTGTTTCAAATTCGGTTTCTGCTCAGATTTTACGTCCTCTCTTGTCTGAATCATTTCTTCTGACACGGATTCTTCCTCTACTAACACAGGTTCCCAAAATGACAATTCTAAACCAGTGAAGAAGAGTCTTATCTCCTTTGCTTTTTCGGGCATGGTGAAATAGTGTTTAGATTCATTGTATAGGGTAACTAAATCATAACCAAATCATGTAATTACAGTAATTAAGATTTTTTGTAATCTTTGTATTTATTACAATAACTATAATTCAGTCTCTGTTGTGTAATTCAGACACATGATTTTCTTCATATGTCTCTCTCTTTTCTCTCTTTCAACATGGTATCAGAGCTTAAAGAGAGGCAATCCTAAAACTGTGCACGCCCAGTGAGCCCACTGCTCTCCGATGAAAAAAAAATTTCCGGTGAAACCGTGTTTCCACTCCGATTTACTGGCCTTTCTTCTCTTGCTATGTCCTCTTTCCAGTAAACCATCTCCTTTGATGCTGTCCGCTGCTGCCTGCAATTGTCTGTTGCCGTTAGCCACTGTCCAACTTTTCAACCACTTTTCTGGCCAGCGACCCCACCACCGGAATCGCCTCTCCCTGTTTGGCCAAAACTCAGAAGTCCGAGCCCAGAAACCCCACGACGCGCCTCCACGCTTTGTCATAAGTTCCGGCACACAGCTACATGTGCCGCTCAAAGAGCGGTACCACAGCGTGTGGAGTAGTCGGCATACTAAATGGTATGTGACATTGGTTCAAGACTTTACATACTAAGCAACTCCACAACATTTTGTAAAAAAATGATTTTGGTCAATCCAACTACTAAATTACAAGTAATTAACTATGTTGATTTTAAATGCCAAATTTTAGAAACTTTAAACAAAAATAAGCATGTAATCAAATGGTTGATATTTTCTTTTATTTGAAAAGTATATTATTAATTAATTTTAAGATATTTTGACAAATCAAAAAATGATCAAAGATTAATGTGAAATGATATGTATGATATAAACTTTCAACCAACAGTGTTTTCTTTATGAAATTCATCCTATCTAGTCATTAATTACACCTGTATCAATGGATCCTGACCCTATTACACACACATATACATGGTAGCATATGTATGTTTGTGTATTGTGCATGAGGGGGAGAGCCGAGAGAGAGACAAAGATAATAGTCTATGAACATGGAATTTACCTTGTCTACAGCAATATAATTTATGCTGGCCAAGCGTTCCAGCACATCCCCTCCTCTAATAAGAAGTCCTTTTCTTGCCCCTGGTCATTGCCAAGATGTATTATGCCTATTGTCTGAAAATTAGTGAAAAAGGATAGAGGATACTAAAAACACCTAACCAGGTTACCAGGCTGTAATATGCTTTACAATAAAATTTCACAAATTCAAGTGTATAAGAGAAGACATCTTATGCCTAATTAAGACACAACTACTTCATATTACAATAGTTGTGATTCTTGTATTGGGTAAATATATATTAATAGAACCACAGTTGACCAAGAGTGCCAGATAGTAAAAGGGAAGAACTAAAAAATAACAAAAGAAAGAAATAATGAAGAAACGAAAAATGGAAAACGAAATAAGAAAACACTACTTAGTGCCAAACAATTTTTCAACGAAGAGAAAAATTGAAAAACCTTAGTACCAGAGAAAATGATTCAATATTTGAGCAATGAGCAGGTTTTTCATCATAAGAGCAATGTAATATATTTCATATATGTGTTCACTGTTCAAGTAACTTTAAGTAACATTTATCTAGGTTTCCTGAATGCAGAAAACATAATTAACATACCAAGTGAGGTGCCAACCAGGATTGCTGTGGGTGTGGCAAGACCCAGTGCACAAGGACAAGAGACAACCTGCAAAGTGCAAAGGGGCAAACACTATTTGTAAAAAATCAACTAAAAAGTAAATTAAAAACACAATATTCATTGTTGTCCTGCGTGAACATGTCCTTTATCCAGGAAAAATGCCAAACTTGACTTGCTTTCATGCACTCATCTCCTTGACCCTACTTTTCTCTTCCTCCCTTTTATTCACACTCGTGCAACTGAATGATACAGTCAGTTTCAGACACATAACATTACAAATACTAGCTTATAGCACCATGTCTGAGATTTGACTAATGCAAAGAGTCCAAATTGAAGGCTGTTTGCAATGACTGAAGAGTTTTAAGATAAAGGACATGCAAGGTTTTAATTATAGATTGTCCAGCATGTCCTAATTAACACAAGTGGGAAGCCAGTAAAAAGGGAGTGATCAAAGCTCAGGAGATACAGGAAGAAAAGTCAATAAGGATAGGAAAGTAGTTTTAATCACAAACTTGAAGCACAAATTACAACTCAGGGGAACCTGAGTTTAAAATCACTCACCAAAACATCTACAGAGAGTTTTAAACTCAAAAGCAAAGGATCTCCTTCTGGGCCCGCAATATCATTGAGCAAAACATCAGGAAATATGTGTGATCCAATAAAATACCTGGAGGCAAACGCAACAAGCTTGTCAAAGGTAACGGATAAGATGAACCATACACGAAGTCTATTCCTTGGGAAAATTAAACGTGCGTGATAATCATAAATCTTATTGCAAGATTGTAAGAAGCATGGGGCATTGACATTGACAGACATGGAACACAAAAGGACACAGCTCCTTTTTCATTTTAAGTGTCAGGCTACATAGGTTGGATTACATCAACATATCTCATAATAAATTATATAGTCATCATTATGCCAAATAAACCCCACCATTTGGGATCAGTGGCACAAATCATAATCATATCAAATAAAAAATTTATATGAGAAAACAAGTACTTACCAAAATGCAAATGTTGCTGCTGACAGAGTCATTACACTATATACAAATGGCCCTGCTATTGAATCTGCAAGCCGTTGTACAGGTGCTTCACGCGATTGAGCATCCTCAACCTAAATTTTACAAGATAGAGCTGTAAGTTTGTAACAACATTGCAGAAACTTTCTTTAGAAATGTTTGATTTCCATACATCCCAAGTCAATGGACTTATCAGCAGTGCAATCCTAAAATGTCCAGAGAAACATTAAACATCATCCCCGGATGCATGATTCTAACAATCATATGAAGCAAAGCAATTACACAATATGTTTGGCGCTACATTGTCCTATAAAGCTATAACAATTAGAGATGCAGGAAACTACATTCTTAACTATAAAAGAAAAAAAGTGAGAATTTTGATCACCACATTAACATTATATAGCATCTCACCACTAATCCATCAGAGAAGATGGTATACTAACCATGCGTACAATCTTGGATATCATTGTGTTGGAGCCAGTTGAAGAAGCTTCAATCCTTAATGGACCATCCTGAAATAGAAATTTGTTTGGCCAATGAAATAGATTAATAACTGCCCTCACAATCAAAGGTAGAAAAATAAAAATCACATAGGAGCCTCACATGTGAATTTAGTGAGACAGCATAAAATTCAATATCAAGTTCAAGTCTTAGACTCTTAGTATAACCTTACCCAATTTATAGTTCCTGCAGAAACAGTGAGGCCTTCCTCCTTAAATACAGGAAGCGATTCTCCTGTAAGCATGGATTCGTCCACAACGCTTCTTCCTGAAATGACCTTTCCCTGCCCAGGAATTTCTAGCATTAGCAAGTGATACTATATGAACCAACAAGTTTCACCAGATATTCCATCTTAAATCATGAAGGGAGGCCTTCCATTTTCAAGCATAAAGATTTCAATGACTGTTTTCTATGACAATGTCATTATTATAGGCCACTGATGGCAGATTGGGCCCATTAATCAAGCATTTGGTCCTAGGCATCACGAACTTAATATGCACAGTCAAAATAGGCACTTCCAATGCCTTTAAACCTTAATTCAGGTACTACACATGTAGCTTTAAAGGTTTCAATTAACATAAACAGAATTTCGCTAACAATCAGAAAGGCTTACATCTATAGGAATAGTTTCTCCAGGCAATACCAACACTGAATCACCTACTCGAATATCATCAGTTGGGACTTCAACACAAATTGCGTTAGAGCAAAGCACGCTGTCACTAGATGGTGAACCTTCTGATGAAGTTATCACAAGTCTTGACTGAGTAGATATCAGTGACTGGAAAAACATCCACCACAGTTAAGACTAAATAATTAAACCTACTGTAAAATATTATGCTAAAAAAATGTCATTCTTCACAGAAAAACAATAAATTGATGCTTAATTCACATATAAGCCACTTTTTCTTATCACCAAAGTTCCAGTTCTTGGATTATTCATTTTTTAAGAAATCAAAATTGATCAAAAAATTGGAAGAAAGTGAAATTTATAAGATCAGAGTTTTAAATGAAAAACCATTAAATGTTCTCATTTATGCGGTTTCAACTTGCAAAGGCCGTTTAATCATCAAAGGGAACATATTCTTAGATCAAAAGTCTTTTCCAACAATGTCAGAGCAGTTAGGCTCCCAAAGACTTAAGTTTTTCCAACCCTGCTAATGATGTATTATCAAACAGAACGTGAAACAATTCGTTCTTGTAAACACAAAATTGATTCCAGATAGCGAATAACGAAGTATAGAAATCCATATGGAAAATAAATTTTAAGGAACATAATCTGACAGAGATCATAAATAAAAAGAAAAGTTTTACATTTAGGAAAAGAGATCACCGATGATTTTTCAATAAATAAAAGAATTTTCAATTGAAATAAGGATGTATGGAAGTTAGAAGAAGATTTACGAAAAAAAGGTCCGACAATAATTAAGAATGCAAAAGTGGCACCAATTTTTGGACATCCTATTTTGCTGGAATATTATCAGACGAAAGAGATGAACCACATTGCCACTTACAAGAAGTTCATTCATATCACTAGATGCCTGAATCCTCGCCTTTTCTTCCAGAGAACGTCCTAGAAGCACAAAACCAAGAAGCATGACCTGCATGCTAAAAGACGCAATCTTTACATGAGGAGCTTATTATCAACATGAATGTAAGAAGTGCCAAAAAGACAAAATTTTGTGAAGGCTAGAGGTTATCAAATCTAAACAAACAAAACCCCAAGCCAAGATGAGTAGTAGCTTGTTCTTGCTTGGCTTAAGGTAGCAAATTCTCCAATGACAAACACTGGGACATTTGAAAGTAAAGAAAGTCACCGGTTCATCGAAAAACGATGCATCCCATGCCAGCCCAGGGTTAAGTAGTGAGATCTACAAAAAAGATGAAGTTCGAATTAACAATAATATAATGAAAACATAAATTTCGCCATCTTGTAACCTAATGGAGCACTCAAATTTCAGAGAGAATCTCACCGAACTGATGATAAAGGCAGCTATAGAACCAAATCCCACAAGAGAGTTCATATTTGGCGATCCCTTCTTAAATGCGTTTAGGCCATCAAAGAGTAACTCTGTAACATTTTGGTGAGTCTAGTACAGTAAGAAACTTGCAACACTATGATTAACTTTAAATTATTTAGGACTGTATGCCCCTAGAACTAACAGGACTACCACCTGAAACAAAATATTCTTCAAATTTATAATTGTTCATGGTAAACAAATAATAATAATCTAACTATTCTGCCTATAATACTTCAAGACATGGTTCTTCAAAAGATGCTGTTGCTCAATATCAACAAGGGAAACGAGCGACGAACTAACCTCGTCCTGGTCCCAATAGAGCCCCCAAAGCTAAACCACCTTTCACATATGAATTATGAAGAATTTCCCAAAGCGATCCTATAAATAAAAAAGCAAGTTAGAGTTGAGTAGCTGAATTTGGTTAACAAGTTGCGTTGTCCCTTGCTTTATTTGCGTTTAAGCAAACTTGCAGCTAGATACTATAGTGAATAACGAATATCGCATATTTGATCTGAGCATTACCATTACCATGAGTAATGTGAATTCCCAAAGAATGAAAAATGTGCGAAGCGTGCGATCCACAGCACAAAGCGACCAAAGTCCAAGCGAAAGCGACGCGGTTACGACTCTTGGCCACGAGTTCCTCCTTCTTCTTCACCAACTCCTTCCACTTCCTCACATTCTCCGCCACTCCCAAACCCGACGCCCTCCTCTTCGTCGGAAACCCGCAATCGCTCAATCTCCGAGCAAGGCTCTCCGCAACACTCGCCGGTTCCTCCTCCTTGTCGATCCCTCTCAACTTAACGGCGGCGGTCTCGGTCAACATGTTGACCACGACCGAGTCGACTCGGTTGTCGGCGGACAAGATGTTTTTGACTCGGGAGACGCACGCGCCGCACATCATTCCGGTGACGTCGAGTAGAACCGGCGAGTCTTTGCTCTGTCCCCGGCCTTGAAGTTGAAGAATAGCTGAGTCCGGCGAGCCAATTTCAGTATCAGAGGAGTTTGATACGACGAAATGTGGCCGGAGAATTCCCCGCCGGTGGTGGTTGCGGATGCGACGTCGTTTTGTAGGCAGCAGAGAAATGAAGTGAACATCAGGATTTGTTGTGTAAGTGAAAGAGAGCTTAGGTTGCGGGGAGAGAGAAAGCCTGAGCAGATGAGTCGCCATAATCGGAGAGAACAAGTTGTGAATGTGAAGTTGTGAACCACGAAATTTTCAGAGTACGTAACTAAATTCTCAATAAGGTAGAGGCGTTCGTTGAATATTTCAAAGTCTTCCAATCAAAATGCGACACGCGTCATATCCGTATGCATCTGGCGGCGAAGAAACAGTATGTACTGTACTGTTTATTATTTTGTATTTACTACCAAATAATGTTACTTATACTCTTATATAATATATTTATATTATTTTATATTTACAAAATTTTTACTTTTTAATTATATTATATTATATTATATTTTTTTACAAATTTACACTTTAATTTTATCACATATTCTCAAATATATGAGAGATATAAACTATAAAGATATGCAACTAGCATTTTATTTTACTATCCTCTCAATCTTTAAATATGGTAAATTACACTTTATCTTTTGTAGATTTACTATTTTTCAAATAATCAATCTTATTTTTTTCACTTAAATTACGTTTAAATTAAATTACTTTTAAAGAAATAATCACTTATTTAAAAAAATAAATATTTTTTTATAAATTATTTTTAATATAAAATAAACTAATTCATACATACACTCAATCCCTTTAACTTTAATTTAAGTTGAAAATACTAACTTTTCAATTAATACTATTGGTAGTTTAACACATCCTCAACATGCTCCTTAATTTATTTATTTTTTGGTCACCAAACCCCTTATGGCTTAATCAATGTTGAAAATGTAGTGTTATAAAGTGAAAATAACTATGTGTCTTTACCATTTACTTGATTCATAGTTACTGTACATGTATTGTATGTCCACATCTTTATATTCACTATATTGCACTTTGTTTGATGGTCAATTATAGCATAAGTTTCTGTGGATTAGTGATAGCATATTTTCTATGGCTCATTGATAATATATCATTTTTTTCATTATTTACATGTATCACAGTTGTCCCATAGATATTATGTATCTACACCTTTGTATTTACTATATTGCACTTTGTTTATGGGTCATTGATAGTAGAAATATTTGTACGTCAATGATAACATATTATATTTCTTTATCATATTTACCTGCATTGCAATTGCTGCACAGATGTTGTGTGTTGCAATTTTGTTGGGTTTAGATGATAAAAAAAAAACTTTAAGGGTAGAATAAGAAAATGTTAAATCATAGGAGGTAATGTGCAAAACAAACAATAACTACTATTAAAGTTATGTACCCAAAAAAATTTACTGTTAAAGTTAACTTAAAAAGTTAATGTTTTCAACTTAAATCAAAATTATGGGGGTTAAGTGATGAACAAAAATAAAGGGGGTTAGTTGAAAATTTGTGAAACTATGAAGGTGTAGAGTGTAATTTACCCTTTAGAATATACTTGTCTATTAAGGTAAAATTGAGAAAATTAATTTTTTTTAATCTCTTAATGAATCTTTGTAAAATTTTGTTTGGATTAGTAATAATGAGTGGAAATAAGTGGAATGGAAAAGAAAAATAATATGTGCCATTGTTTGGCTTTTTAAAAATGGGATGAAACGGAGCATAAATGAGTAGAATTCATCCAACTTAATACTAAAACATTCCTTCTTCTTTTTTCCCTCTCAAATTGGAGTGTATGTGATGAAAAGTGACGGAATCACTTATAAAATTAATTTTTTGTCATTAAACCTTGCTTTTGCGTGGTTAAGATAAAGGTGATATAAAAACAGAAAACTTAAAATTCTCATCATTCAATTTTTTTCCACTATAACTTCTAAGCTAAAGAATGAAGACTTTTCTCGATTTCATCGTCATATATATATCCAAATAATGATAAGAGAACTTTATTTTATTGTATCTCATTTCATTTCACTATATACAATTCCTTCTACTCATCATCATAAAATTGTTAGAAAAAATATACGTTAAATTGGAGCCATACATGTAATAATTAAATGTGTTAAGCCATTATTTAATTAGCCAAAATCAAAGTGGTCTATTTGAATTAAAGTGTTATGGCTAAGGGTATAATTATCATGAAAAATATTATATAGATACCAAAAGTCTTATTTCTATTTTTATGATGAGCCGAAATAGAAATAAGAAAAGTATAAGAGTCATGACTTATCATGAAAGGGTATGAACTCAAAGAGACATTACTCTTCATGAAAGAGCATGTGCTTCTTATAAATATAAAGGGTTATGGTTAAGAGTCATGACTTATCATGAAAATATATGAACTCAAAGAGATATTACTCTTCATGAAAGGGCATGTGCTTCTTATAAATATAATGTGTTATGGTCCCCAATTATAGAACAAGAGTATATTCCTTATCTTCATCCCATCAGAAGAGGAACTAAGGCTCTGAAGAATTCTACAATTGGAATATCACTACTCTGTCGAGAAGATCATCTCTTCCCTCAAGTTCTCATGGATTCTTCAGGTACGCTTCCGCATTTGTTAATCATCTTGAATTGGCATAGGATTATAGATAGAATTCGATTTTGGATTTGTACTTGTTGTTTGAGAATGAGAAACATGTTATTAGGCACAAATAATTAAGGCTAACAAGTGGTATCAGAGCCACCCATGATCAATTCATGTATGATTTAAGGAATTTAAGGTTTATAGTTTCAAAAATGGAGTTTTCAAGTTTTTCTGATATATTCGTTCTTGATCTTTCATGATTGAAATTTTGATTTTCGGCTTTTTACGCTATTTTTAACCATGACTGTTGTGGTTAATTTGTTATGTGTGTGCCAATTTAACAGGTCACAAATAATTACGTTTGATGGCCGATTGATTTTAAATAACGTGAACTAATTCCTTTTGGAATTGAATGATGGAATGTGCTCACTAGTTTTAATCTACGCATAACGGTTTTACCATTAACTTATTATTTAGTTAGCAATTAAGATTACCGTAGTTTGAAACCTTTTTTGATTTCAAGTCACGTTCTCTCTCTTCTTTGCATCTCTTGAACGCTGTTGGGTATTTTGCACATCTCCATTATGATTTGAAACAATTTGTCTCCTCTGCTATTGTACTTCTTCAATTTATTATTTTATTATTACTTTCCCACTTCTAATTTAAGTGGAGATATGAATGTTAGCGAGAGATTATTGGAATATCAAACAGTGGAGGTGGTATTTCAATATTCAATCTAGTTTCCAAATTATTTTTGGGTCAGACATGTTATTGTATATGTGATTGAATATATGATAAATAAATAAATAAAATTAATTTTCAGATTAAGTGTTCAATCAATATTCAAATAATTGGTTATATTTTTTGGATTATATAATTGTTTAACATTTTAAGTGAACCAATTAAAACAAGAAGTGGCCAAAGTGACATCTCTTGTGTAGATTGCTCATGAAAAATGTTGAATGTTAGTGTGTATGTATATCCATGCTAGTATTAGTCGGCCCAAAAGAAGGTTAATATTTGGTCGGATTACATACACACCTGTGATGGTAAACATGTGATAATTATAAGGTTATACATGTGAATGATCAATCAATCCAAAGATGGGTTTATTATTTGACATGCATTATTGTCAATGTTTGATCATTACAACAAGAGTACCACTAGCAATTAATATTAATGTCCAAAGACTTGATATTAATGTTGCACTAGGTATCTTGAGATGAGTTACACCATTATTTGAATTTGTTGATGATTGAATTTTGATTATGATGTGAGTATATTTATGTTATTTATTTTGTTCTCTTTACAGCTACTATTGCTACTGTATCTGCTAACCTAAATTCGGTTCCGATCCTTAATGGTGCCAACTTCAAGGACTAGAAAAAGAACATTTTAATTGTTCTTGGCTGCATGGATTTTGACCTTGCACTAAGGATGGAGCAACCCCTTTCTCTTACAGACTCCAGTACCTCTGAAGAGAGGAAAAATTATGAGAAATGGGACCGCTCCAATCGCATGAGTCTCATGATCATTAAGCGCGGCATTCCAGAGGCATTTAGGGGTACCATATCCGAAGGGATAACAAGTGCCAAAGAATTCCTTACCGAAATTGAGAAGCACTTTGCTAAAAGCAATAAAGCAGAAACAAGCACACTCCTTCAAAACTTGATTTCTATGAAGTATAAAGGCAAAGGAAACGTAAGGGAGTACATTATGAAAATGTCTAATATTGCTTCCAAGCTTAAGGCTCTAAAGCTCGAGTTGTCAGATGATTTACTCGTGCATTTGGTGTTAATATCTCTTCCTACACAATTTAGTCAATTTAAGATCAGTTACAATTGTCAAAAGGAGAAATGGTCTTTTAACGAGCTCATTTCATATTGTGTGCAAGAGGAAGAGAAGATGAAGCAAGAAAGGACAGAAAGTGCTCACTTGGCAAGCACCTCTAAGGATAAAAGCAAAAAGAGGAAAAATAAGGCTATTAAAAATGAAGCTGTTGAGGGTCCAGCACAAAAGAAGCAAAATAAGGGTGACAACAGTTGCTTCTTCTGTGGCAATACTGGACATGTCAAGAAGAAATATACCAAGTATCATGCCTGGCGTGCAAAGAAAGGTATGTTCCTTACTTTGGTCTGTTCTGAGGTAAATTTAGCTTCAGTACCTAGAAACACTTGGTGGTTAGATTCTGGTGCTACTACTAACATCAGTGTTTCAATGCAGGGTTGCCTGAGTTACCGAAGGCCAAATGATACTAAAAGACACATTTATGTGAGAGATGGCAAGTCGGTAGAAGTAGAGGCAATAGGGCAATTTAGGTTGTTGTTAAGTACAAGTTAGTATTTAGATTTAATGGATACTTTTGTTGTACCATCGTTTAGACGGAATTTGGTTTCTGTTTCTTGGTTGGACAAATTTGGTTATCATTGTTCATTTGGAAACAATCAATTCAGTTTATCTATTAATTCAAATGTTGTTGGAACTGGTACTCTTATGGTGTATGATAATCTATATTTGCTTGATACTATTACTTCTTATAATGAAACCTTAAATGTGGAATCACGTGGTACTAAGCGTAAAGTTGACAATACGAATTCAGGAGCATTATGGCACAGGCGCCTAGGTCACATCTCTAGAAATAGAGTTGAGCGACTTGTGTCATATGGGGTCCTGGATTCCATTGACTTTACAGACTTTAATGTCTGTGTTAAGTGCATTAAGGGCAAATAGACTAAATGTAACACCCCAAATTCTGACTATATGAATAGTAATAGCAAAATTACACTGTTTTGGTATTTTCTTCGTGGTATAAAAATAATTTGACTGTTCTGATATCATACTTGATCATTTTGTGTGATTTGGTCCTGGCTAGGAAAAATAATATTTTTCAGGCCGGGGAAATTCTGATCTGCCTCATTTGGAGACGGGGGATCTTACTAAACCCGAATCCGAGTGACTCAGAAAAGAATCTTTTAATTTTAGAATCTATCTGTAAAGATAAAAATATTGTATTGATAAATATCTGTGATTATATTTATAGCAGTTGTTGCTATGAATGTTGGACCCGATAAGTTTTAATTAATAGAAAAGTGTTTAGAATATTTCTTGTAATTAAAATTAAAGTGAACCAATAGAATATAGTCAAAACAAATGGTTGGACCTTTCTAACCAATGAGAATTGGTCAAGGAAAGAAGCTTAGACTTCTTTGTGGACCATTAGATTTGAAGCTTGACTTAGAAGCTTTGATCTTCATCATTGATTCAATCAATGATATAAAACAAAGTTTACCAAAACTATCAAGTAATATTCACTATAGATAAGATTAATGGATAAGATTGAGTCAACATTAATTGCTTGACTTTTGCTTAGGAAATTAATTAACCTTAATTTAGTTATTCTAATTACCTAATTAAGAAATTAAGTAAACTAACTTGATTAGGGATTAGTTATAACTTGATCCTTAATTTAACATCCTAATTCTAATTAGAGGTGATGATGCATGCTAAATATGTTAAATTAAATTAGTTATATACTTGAAGGATTAAGTAAGAATGGTTAGAAAATTAAACCCAATCAAATAGCTAATCAACTAACTAGTAATTAGGCTTGAACTAATGATGAATTAAGGATTTAAACTCACCTAAACCATCATGGACCAGCAGGAAAAATTGGGCAGCCCAGCAGCACCTAAGCTCCACGGTCCAGCTGAATTGGAGCAGCAGAATTGAGCTTGGAATTAGCAACCAATTAAAGGGTTCAAACTCACCTAAACATGCCATGGTCCAACATGCAGAATGAAGACGTCCAGCAGCAAACAGCCCAGCATGCAGCACGGTTCAGCAAATTTTTGAAGCTTCTATGTGATATTTGAATATCACAAAGTTATGCAAAGTCATGCAAAGTCAAGATGGTAACCAATGAGAAGTGAGTGTCCTTGTGCAATTAATGAATGACTATTTACTCAAGCAAAATGTTCATTCACGGTCACACCAAGACAGCATGCAACAGCTGTAAAATTTGGAGAATTATCCAAATAATTCTCTTCATTTCTCCTCACAAATCACACGGCTGCAGCTGGAAACAAATTGGACAATTAATCACTTAATTCCCTTTATTTTATCCTCACAATTCACTCAAGGCAGCAGCTGTCCTTATGCAATTAGAATTTGGATAATTACTCACGTAAAGCATTCCAAATTTCACAAGAAAATCACACGGCCAGCAGCCTTTCCCAAACGTCCTCACTCTTCATTTTCCTACTTCTCAAACATAAGCCTATTTCTCTCAAAGTTCCAAGGGAAAACTCACGCATCTCTCTCCCATTTCTTTTCTTCACATTCGGTCACCATCTCCAAATCACACCATCAAGCCTTTAAACATTCATCTCTTGATTTTATTTTGACTCAAGTTGTGTTCTAACCATTTCTCCTTCACAAGTTTTGTCACAAACCTTTTCCTAAAGAGGTAAGCTTTGATTTAATGATTCAAAGCTTGATTTTTTTATTTTGTTAACCATGATTTTTCCATGGTTCTCAATCTTGATTCTTGTATGAACATTCACTAATTTTTCTTGAAAATTCTAGGGCCTGTTAGGAGATTAACAAAGTTTCAAGGAAAGGGAGGAAGGCTTACAAAGCTTGTCTTCAAGAGGTAAGAGGGAGACTCAACCTTACCACCCATGTTCTGGTAGTATGATGATGGTTTGTTCGGTGAAAAATCCTTAAGGATTTATTCACCTATTGTTTGATGTTCTTGGACTGTGTTTGGGATGTGCCTGCTTGTGTTTTCTATGTTTGTATGTGTAGTATCTGTGAGATATGATTTTGTTTCAATGCTTTTCTGTATGTTGTAATGTTTAAGGAACTGATAATAAGTGTATATGTGAAATATATACTGTAGCGAAGATTATACCGTATGTAGATGGAATTTATACTGTAAATTTTATGAGAAAGGGACTCAATTGTAAATGTTATGGAAAATATGGGGTCATTATGTAAATATGAAACTTTGAGGGATGAAAACATAATTAATCTGTTTTGAGGGATGAAAATATAATTTACGTGTTTTTGAGGGATTATTTTGCAAATATGATAAAGATATAGTAAATTTTAATATTAAAATAAGTAAAACAATAATTCTGATTCAAAACGTATGCAAAATATTCGCGATTGAAAAACGTTAAAAAATCACTATGTGATTCGAAAGGGCGACAGAATTGAGTCGCGAATGAAAATATACGAGAATATGACTACATGATTAAATTACAGTATTACTGTTGTTAAATCATTATATGAACCCTGTACGTGTGATATTAATAGAAATTGTGAATAGTGTATAGTACATGCATTGAAAAGGTCCAAAGGACTGTGTAAGGCAAGTTGTCTAGGAGAGATTACACCTCCTGAGTGGGTGCGATAAGCGTAGTGTAGGTCACTGATTGACCTTGGGGGCATTGGGGTGCGGGTTGCCTACAATGGACAGTTGGTAGCTCTTCTGTACCGTAGGTTAGACCGATGCAACACACCAATGATCCGGACCGAGACACTATCCTTAATCATGATTTGTTAAAGACTGTCGTGCATGTGCTAAATGTGCAGAATTTGAGCACGTGGTCTGAAGCATGTTGGTGCCGACCGATCTTTATAGTCACTCTCTCCGACTTGAGTTGTAGCTCCATAGAGTAGGATATTGAGTCAGTGTACATTGCATTCACAATTGCATTCATAGAGGATATATCATTGTAATTCTTACTCATTTGTAATTATTACTTGTAATAATTAAAATATTGCATACTAGAGTATTGAAAATATCGTAATCGTAATTCTTATTTTATTTCCTGTGTAATTAATGATATGTAAGGCTAAAGGCATAACTGTAATTATAGTATGACATCTGTATGATATTTTGAATGTGTTTATCTTCATTGCTACCATACTGGTATTGGCATAGGTGATCTCACCTCTTGTATGTATATATTGTATCATGTGTATGTGTTGTTAAGACACTGAGCCGGACGTAGAGCGAGAAGCAGAGAAAGGTCCAGATTCCGTTGAGAATTTCGAGTTCTGATGGCGGTGGAGATTCCTAGTTTCCTGGGTTACATGAGACTGACATTTATCGGAGGGGATGAGGCATGGATCGAAGATTTAGAGAGAGAGAGTATTTATTATTTGGGAGATGTAAATATTAGACTCAATAGGCTACAGTCAGGGAACCCTTACTTTTCTGTTACTATTTATGTACAGTTAGAGTTTCCTATATCTATCAGGCAGCATTGGGGAGCGTACTATCGCACCCCTAGAGAGAGTAGTGTCGTATCGTCCGCTCGGACATTTCCTCCCCGGACTTTACATAGAGTTGGAATTCCCCCACCCGGGGAATCGAGGAGGACCCATCCGAGGTCCCATTACTTCGAGGGCTCAGCGCCTAGTAGTACTTGGGCAAAGATGTCAGTGTAAATAGTGTTTATAATTTTTGGAGTGACTAGTTTGTAATATTTACAGTATGATAGTGTTAAAGGCTTGTATATGTATAACAAGAGACTTGGATATGTATAAATGATGTAAATTATTTGTAATGATGCTATGATGTTTTATTTTCTGCTAAGTTTATTTTCTTATAATTAAGAAATTTTGCAACTCGTATTTTTCTCCTATAAAGTACGTTATCTATAAAAGGGTAATCTGGAAATTTTGTAACATAAATATGGCATCCTAAGGTGGGTGTTACACTAAACAAAAGAAATTGGATGCATATAGAGCTACAAATGTCTTAGAATTGATACATACAGACATTTGTGGGCTATTTCCAACACCATCTTGGAATGGTCAACAATATTTTATATCATTCAAAGACGATTATTCTAGATATGCATACTTATTTCTTATACATGAGAAGTCCTAATCATTGGATGTGTTCAAATCATTTAAGGTGGAAGTTGAGAACTAACTTAATAAAAGAATTAAGAGAGTCAAATCTGACCGTGGTGGTGAATATTACGGTAGATATGACAGTTCAGGTGAACAACATCCGGGATCATTTGCCAAATACCTAGAGGAATGTGAGATCGTCCCACAGTACACCATGCCAGGGTCACCTAGCATGAATGGTGTAGCTGAAAGACGAAATTGAACTCTTAAGGATATGGTAAGAAGTATGATATGTCATTCTAACTTACCGGAGTCACTCTGGGGAGAGGCATTAAAGACTGCAGCTTACATTCTGAACAGAGTGCCAACTAAAGCAGTTGTCAAAACACCTTATGAGCTTTGGACAGGTCGAAAGCCTAGTCTATGTCACTTTCATGTATGGGGATGTCTGGCTGAGGCAAGGCCTTATAGGCCAAATGAAAGGAAATTGGAACCCCAAACAGTGAGCAGATACTTTATCGGCTATTCTGAGCGATCGGCTATAAGTTTTATGATCTCAAATTGGAGACAAATTTTGAGACTGAAATTGCCACGTTCTTTGAGGATATTGAATTTGGGGAGAGAAATAAGGTTAGAGACTTTGCCTTTGAGGAAGAATTGGTTTCAATTCCAGAACTGATTCATACAGTTGCTTCTGATGAAGCAAGTTCGGAACCTTTATAAGACATCATTGTTCAAACTCCCATTCAAGATGAATTAGATGTTCCTGAAAGACAAACTCAATATCCTAAAGAACCTGTGCATCAAGAACTAGTGCTTCAAGAGCCAGTACCTGTGCGACGATCCACTAGAGAAAGGAGAAATGCTATTCCAGATGATTACATAGTGTTTCTCCAGGAACATAGGAAAATAATGGTATGATGGAAAATGATCTAATCAACTTCCGTCAAGCCATGCATGATTCCAACTCGAAAAAGTGGATTGAAGCAATGAATAAGGAGTATAAGTCCATACAAGATAATAAGGTTTTGGGAACTTGTCCCATTACTATAATGTGCGAAACCCATTGGTTGCAAATGGATATTTAAGACAAAACGGGATTCCAAAGGTAATGTAGAGAGGTATAAGGCTCGTCTTGTAGCCAAGGGCTATACTCAAAAGAAATGGATTGACTTTAAAGAGACTTTCTCTCTGGTTTCATCCAAGGACTTTTTTAGGACAATCATGGCCCTTGTTGCACATTATGATTTGGAGATTCATCAGATGGATGTCAAGACAGCATTTCTCAATGGCAACATTGACGAAACAATTTATATGGTGTAGTCAAAAAACTTTGTGTCGGGAGACCCAAAGAAGATGGTTTGCAAATTGACAAAATCCATCTATGGGCTAAAACAAGCATCTCGTCAGTGGTACCACAAATTTCATTAAGTAATTCTCTCATTTGGTTTTAAGATGAATGCTGTTGACGATTGTGTGTATCATAAATTCAATGGGAGCAAGTACATTTTCTTGGTATTGTATGTTGATGACATACTGCTTACCACTAATGGTATAGGCATATTGCACGAAATCAAGAGATTTCTATCAAGAAATTTCTAGATGAAAGATCTTGGTGACGCCTCCTTTGTATTAGGTATCCAGATCCATCGGGATTGATCTCGGGGTACTCTAGGATTGTCACAGAGGAGCTATATCGTTAAAGTGCTCAAAAGGCTTGGCATGTAGGATTGCAAACCAGGAGATACCCCAGTCACTAAGGGAGACAAATTTAGTCTCAGTCAGTGCCCAAAAGGAAACCTTGAGATTCAGGAGATGCAGAATATTCCTTATACATCGACAGTAGGGAGTCTAATGTATGCTCAAGTTTGTACGCGTCCGGATATAGCGTATATTATTGGAGTGTTAGGCAGATACTTAAGTAATCTAGGAATAGATCATTGGAAAGCAGCCAAAAGAGTTATAAGGTATTTGAAGAGAACAAAGGATTATATACTCACATATAGAAGGTCAGACCATTTGGAGATCATTGGATATTCTAACTCCAATTTTTCCAGATGCCAAGATAGTGGAGTATTCACTTCGGGCTATATTTATCTGTGGGCTGGTGGTGCAGTTTCTTGGCGTAGTGCCAAGCAAACTCTTGTTGCTTCGTCCACTATGGTAGCAGATAAATATAGCCCGAAGTGGATCTTCTACTATCTTAGCATCCGGCAAAATCAGAGTCAGAATACCCAATGATCTCCAAATGGTCTGACCTTCTATATATGAGCATATAATCCCTTGTTCTCTTCAAATACCTCATAACCCTTTTGGCTGCTTTCCAATGATCCATTCTTGGATTGCTTAAGTATCTGCCTAACACTCTAACAATATACGCTATATCCGGACGCGTACAAACTTGAGCATACATTAGACTCCCTACTGCTGATGCATAGGGAATCTTCTGTATCTCCTGAATCTCAAGGTTTCCTTTTGGGCACTGACTGAGACTAAATTTATCTCCCTTAGCGACTGGGGTATCTCCTGGTTTACAATCCTGCATGTCAAACCTTTTGAGCACCTTATCGATATAGCTCCTCTGTGATAATCCTAGAGTACCCCGAGATCGGTCCCGGTGGATCTGGATACCTAATACAAAGGAAGCATCACTAAGATCTTTCATCTTGAAATTTCTTAATAGAAATCTCTTGTTTTCGTGCAATATGCCTATATCATGAATGGCAAGCAGTATGTCATCAACATACAATACCAAGAAAATATACTTGCTTCCATTGAATTTGTGATACACACAATTGTCAACAGCATTCATCTCAAAACCAAATGAGAGAATTACTTGATGAAATTTGTGATACCACTGACGAGATGCTTGTTTTAGCCCATAGATGGATTCTGTCAGTTTGCAAACCATATTCTTTGGGTCTCCCGACACAGTTTTATGGCTGCACCATATAGATTGTTTCGTCAATGTTGCTATTGAGAAATGTCGTCTTGACATCCATCTGATAAAGCTCTAAATCATAATGTGCAACAGAGCCATGATTGTCCTAAAAGAGTCTTTCGATGAAACTGGAGAGAAAGTCTCTTTAAAATCAATCCCTTCCTTTTGAGTATAGTCATTGGCTACAAGACAAGCCTTATACTTCTCTACATTACCTTTGGAATCCTGTTTTGTCTTAAATATCCATTTGCAACCAATGGGTTTCGCACCTTTTGGTAATGGGACAAGTTTCCAAACCTTATTATCTTGCATGGACTTATACTCCTCATTCATTGCTTTAATCCATTTTTTTGAGTTGGAATCATGCATGGCTTGACGGAAGTTGATTGGATCATTTTCCATCATACCATTATTTTCCTCATGTTCCTAGAGAAACACTATGTAATCATCTGGAATAGCACTTCTCCTTTCTCAAGTGGATCGTCGCATAGGTATTGGCTCTGGAAGCACTAGTTCTTGATGCACAGGTTCTTCAAGATGTTGAGTTTATCCTTCAGGAACAACTAATTCATCTTGAATGGGAGTTGATTGAGACCGCAAGTGCACAGATCGCTCAAGTAATACAAATACAGAGTAAAAGTTCATTCCCACGAGGATATTCGATTATAAAACTAAGTACCAACCAATAGCTTAATCCATTCTAGTCAATGATATAAAAATAAGAAAATAATAAACTAACTAAACCTAATCTACAAAAGCAATAAACATAAAAGCTGTTAGCTTTCAGGAAATCCTCCTTCACCCCCTACATCTATCAACAACATGTAATCCCCCTCATAAATACAAATGTATTGATTAGGTTAACTTGAGAATCTGATGTAGTCAAAAGCCTATTCCTAGGTCAATCAACCTGGTTTCTACTTGCCCAACTCACCAAGTTTTCTTGAAAGCTAGTATAACATCCACTTATGAACGATCTATTCTCAATCACACACTATACATAGCCAATAAGTATATTTCTATCCTATTAACGAATCAACTCATCCAAGCCAATTGAACTCGCATCAATCATACCATATCTATATCAACAAATCCCTATGTCTAGTTCATTTGTCAATATTAAGATCATGCAATCAGTGATCAGCCAACCACAAGCATTAATAACAGATAATGATTAAATAATAATCAAATATCCACATAAACTCAGAGAAAAACACATCATTAATATAAATAAAAAGATCCAAAGTATTCCTAAACAAAGCTTAGCTATACAACAGATAAGGAAGAGAAGAAAGAAAGGGAAAAGAGAAAAAGAAGCTCATTGATTTGTCTCTGAAGCTTGAATCCTCCTTCAATCCTTTGATCCTTGCCTCCAATCCACTAGAAATGAAGATCTAGCTAAACTGTCTAACCTAAAACTAATAAAACTAAGAAACTACAAAGGAAATACCTAAAATAGAAAATGGAAATGGCCAAAACGGCCAGCTCTGAGAGAAAAACGTATAAAATCTATTTATAGGCTCAGCTGTCGCCTCAGCGCCGCGGCCCTCACATATGCGCGTCAGGGCGCCCAATGGGTCGGTTTACGTACGTCGCGACACTCACTTCATCTGCGCCGCGGCCCTCTTGCCTCGGGTCCAAGTATGGCCAGGCTAAAAATGCTCTCAACACCTTGCGTCGCAGCGTCAACCACTGAATTATCAATTTGGCTTCCTCTTCCTCTTTAAGCTCAATTGCTCCATATTTGACCTTGTTTGAAGCCCCTCCTATCATAGAGAATACACCAAATCAGTAACATATATAAATCTACTCAATTCATAATAATTAAAGCTCAATTTGCTATAAAACATATCAGAAAGGCTTAAAATCATAATATGACAAATATAATCATAAAACCCTCCAAATATGCAATTAAACAAGGACTTAGTATTCATTTTAGCACAGAAATAGGGCACAAATAACTACATTCTATGTAGTTATCAAGAGTTTGAACAATGATGTCTTGTAAAGGTTCCAGACTTGCTTCATCAAAAGGAACTGTATGAATCGGTTCTGGAATTGAAACTGATTCTTCCTCAAAGACAAAGTCTCTAACCTTATGGTATCAAGCAAACTCTTGTTGCTTCATCCACCATGACAGCAGAGTTTGTAGCATGTTATGAGGCATCAAATCATGAGATTTGGCTAAAGAACTTTGTCACTGGGCTGCGAATTGTAGAAGGAATTGAAAGACCGCTTAAGTTATATTGTGACAACAAATCAGCCGTTTTATACTCCAATAACAATAAGAGCTCGACCAAGTCAAAACACATCGACATCAAGTTCCTAGTTGTCAAGGAGAGGGTACAGAGTGGACAGATTTTCATAGAACACTTAGGGACAAACTCCATGATAGCAGACCCTCTTACAAAGGGCCTTCCACCCAAGGTCTTTCATGAGCACACTGCTCACATGGGTGTCTTACAGTTTGAGGATTCTTTGGTTTAGTGGGAGTTAGTCATTGATGTAATTTGTATTATATGTTTAGTATTATATGTGTATACTTTTGTATTTGGATATTTTTCTGATTAGAAATAAAGTTTGGTATTCAGTTTATTACACTTTGTACGATAATATCTTTAAATGATCTTACTATAGTAAAATAGGACCAAGTGAAAATCGACATGTACAGATCACCTTCATGTGATTTTCATGCTACACATTTCATGATTGATCTATCTCATTTGGTTGTGTTAATATTAGTGATCATTGATGGGTTCAGTTATGATTGATATAACAAAAGCTGTTTTGGTCCTATATTGATATAACTAATGGATGAGATTGTTCAGATATGCCCTATGTTTATGATGGCAAAGTTTTGAGCTCATAAAGTCTAACACATTTATAAGGATACATATGTGGCCCAGTGGGAGATTGTTAGAAAAAATATATATTAAATTGGGGCCACACATGTAATAATTAAATGTGTTAAGCCATTATTTAATTAGCCAAAATCAAAGTGGTCTATTTGGATTAAAGTATTATAGCTAAGGGTATAATTATCATAAAAAATATTGTATAGATATCAAAAGTCTTATTTCTATTTTTATGATGGGTCGAAATAAAAAATAAGAAAAGTATAAGAGTCATGACTTATCATGAAATGATATGAACTCAAAGAGACATTACTCTTCATGAAAGGGCATGTGTTTCTTATAAATATAAGGGGTTATGGTTAAGAGTCATGGCTTATCATGAAAGGGTATGAACTCAAAGAGACATTACTCTTCATGAAAGGGCATGTGCTTCTTATAAATATAAGGGGTTGTGGTCCCCAATTGTAGAATAAGAACATATTCCTTATCTTCATCCCATCAGAAGAGGAACTAAGGCTCTGAAGAATTCTATAATTAGAAGATCACTACTCTGTCGAGAAGATCATCCCTTCCCTCAAGTTCTCATGGATTCTTCAGGTACGCTTCCGCATTTGTTAATCATCTTAAATTGGCATGGGATTATAGATAGAATTCGATTTTGGATTTGTGCTTGTTGTTTGAGAATTAGAAACATGTTATTAGGCACAAATAATTAACTCTAACAAAAATATCCAAAAAAACTATGTTTAGATGATATGTAATGAGAATAATGAAAAGATAATGAGTGGAATAAGAAAAAGTTCCCTTATTTGGGAGTTTAAAAATATATAAGAAGTGAAATGAACTCAAGGAGATATATTTCACTCTTTTCCTCTCAAATACCCAATTTTTGTTCTAAAAAATTAGGGTGAAATGAAAGAAACTAAATGTTTATAAGTCAATACTAACTATTTTATATTTCATTCTGTTCCTCTATAATTAACTTCCAAACAAGATAATGGAATTTGGTTCTATTCCTTTATTATTTTCCATACAAGGGAACATATAGCTTTGTTTTGTTTCACCTCTTCCCTTTCTAACTCATTCTCACTTGTTCTATTATGTTCCATTAATGTAAAAACATTCAAATACAAGGTAAGGGTTTTGATAATAATTGATTTCGGGATATTGAATAAGGTACATTTATTGTATTCTATTAAATGCATTCAATTACTAAAAGAAAAAAAGCAATAAATATTTTTTGAGTTTTCAATATATTAAATGTTTTCTTAAATATGTTTTTGGTCCTTAAAAATATAACAATTTTTAGTTTAGGTCCCTATTAAATTTATTTATTTTTATTTTGGTCCAAGTTTTTAAATATTTTTAGTTTTAATTGTAACATCTCAAATATGATACTAGTATAATTGAAATTATATATAAGCAACTAAATTCAGGCACGTTACTACTTATTAAATAGTCTATAAATTAAAAATTAAAACATATATATATATATATATATATGAGCCTAGTGAGGGATGATTAATACATAACATCTATATTTCTCATAAATACATACGTACATAGGCTACAACTAGACCTTCCAAGGCATAAATATATACAAAGTTACAAAATTCTTAAATATTAAACTAGATAAACAACTATTGTTTCAAAAAGGTAAGCTAAGCTCCAAAATTTATTGTCCAGTGCCTTACTTTGCAAAAGTCTCATTTCCTTTAATTATTACAGAAAACACAACACATGGGGTGAGAATCTTAAATTCATAGTAGATCAAGTTTATATAAAAACCCATGTCATCATAAAAACTTCAATTGCTACGGGAAATAATCAGATAAATCATTAATTATTATAGAAAGATGACTAAAGTTAAAAGAGCTTCCTTTATCTTCCCGAAGCAAAAATTCTAATTTTAGACATTTATCAAATATCATTTTCATATGCAATATACATCTCATTGCCATATCAATAAATCAACAACATTGAGCTCAAATAAAGTAAATCTACTTATTCAAGTGTTAATCAATCATATCTCAAACATCAAAAGGTAGAGAGAGAATGTTCATCCTTACACTACCTTAACAATAAGGGAATGTTCATCCTCAGTCTAGAGATTCATGTAGAGAGGGAATCATTATTCTTCGCAACACAATTCATCTAGAGTCATATCAAGTAGAGAATGAATGTCTGTCCTCAACTACTCTGATAAGGAGAGAATCTTTCTTCCTTATACTATCATTCATCTAGGATCACCTCAAGAAAAGAGGGATCCATCCTCAACTACTTACTACCTAGAGTATACTCAAGTAAAAAGGGAGAAAATGTCCATCCTCAGCCTCAATTACACTAGTAGGGAGGGAATATTCCTTCCTCGTACTACTTTGAATAACCCTAAGTATAAGGATTATCTCCTGTATCATTCATTTAAATATAGCACACACCAACAAGCTTCTTAAGAATAAACAACATTTTAATATTTCACACAAGATGTAAAGTCATTGTATAATTTATCACATTTAAAAAACCTAATCAAAGTTTATCATATTTGACAATATGAAGCTCAATTAACTCAAAAGAGGGTTCACTAAGCTATTCTCAAAGTTTGGTAGCCCATAATAACTCCAAAATGCATGTTTTTTTTTTACAGGATAATCAATTAACATTCTTGCCTAATCGATTATCACATATGATAAATGGCGTTTTGTAAGCCCATAACCGATTATCAACCCTAGTTAATCGGTTATGGCCAACTAGTATGCGTTCTGGAAGGGTAAATAACTGGTTAGTCATTGTCCCTAACTGATTATGTGACCTTCATGGTTCTCTAAAAGAATCAAATAATTGATCATCTCTTCCTGGGTAATTGGTTATTTCGATTACAAAACGTTCTGGAGTAAGTCAATAGTCGATTATCTAATCTGAATAATCGATTATCAGGGGTGCACCTAACCAGAAAAAGAGTGTAACCTCACCGCCTCCCATTCTTTCCATCATCTCCACCAACTTGCCTTCAAAACTCAACTTACTTACACACATATTCAAAATTATATATATATATATATATATATATATATATATATATATATATATAAATGGAAAAATAGCAAAAATCAACCACAAAGATTTCTCAAGCCATACATAGCCACACAAAATGATGGTATCACAAGAAAAGAGAATGAAATAAAATGATCATGCAACCCCTACCTCTATTCCTATGTGATTATTAATTTAGCCTTGACTTGTTCTTGATGAGTTTCTTCTCTTCGTTTTCTTGTTCTTCCTTCTTTTCTCTTCTCACGTTCTCTATTTCTTTCTTTCTCTCCTCTTCCTATTCTTTCTTTTCTTTCTTTTGTTCTTATCATTTCCTGCTTAAGATACATGAGTGAGTGAGAGAAAAAGAGAGGAAAGTCAAAGTTGGAGTCATAAAGGTGGAGGAAACTGTGGAGAGATAAGGATAAATTGAGATATTTTGTTAGAAATATTATATCTCTTAGAAATATTTTAATTTTACAAAATTAAGTTTCTTAACTTTTATAGGTATTATAGAAAATCTTAAGATTCATTTCATTCTTAAATTCATCATTTCATATACCATTAAATGTCACATATGCTCTATTATTCTTTCTTAAGTTAAGTTAAACCTTAAAAATTAAGTTAATAAGCTTTCAGATATCTACCTTAACCTGTACTCATTACCAAATTTTTTTCACTCTTTACTTGATATCTTGACAAATTTTCATAATTTTTCAATATATCTGCATATTTAATCGACATTTAAACACTTATTCAATATTATTAATAATACTAAATTAATTCAGTTAATTCTCTAAAATTAACCACATCACATTCTATTCATTTGTGACATAAAAATAAATTCTCCTTATTTATTTACATCACCTAAGCAGTTTATACTACTCTCAGAACTATTAACAACTATTTTTTCACATTCTATGTTATAACAAAATAGCTCAACTAACTTAAAAATACTACCAAAGTTAATAGGTAACTCTTACAAGAATTACTGAACTTCTATAATCATGATTAAGACTAATTAGTTAGGAAAGATATTATATTAATACTTGCCATTAGTGAGTCTCCCTTAATTGCTTACGTGACAAATGAAGGTCTCACTCACTGATGTCACATGTCAGTAGCTAAACTCATTAATGACAGGGACTAAAATAAAAAATATTTGAAAATCTTGGATCAAAACAAAAAAAAGAATAATAAGGACCTAAACAAAAAATTGTTATATTTTCAAAGACTAAAAACATATTTAAGCCTAAAATGTTTTATTTTTATTAAATACTTTCTATTTTTTATTATTTGATCAACGCCCTAAAACACTTGTTAGCAAATTTTTTTGGTTTGATATTTCTTTTATTTACTTAAAAAAGAAAATAATAATTGTTTTTTTTATTTTTCCCAGAGTATCCCTCTGTCTGGAAGGTGAATGATTAATCTGTCGCAGTATTGTCTGGTTCCGAAGAAGACGACCACTCCTAATTATGTTTTCTCTATACACATGAGTTAGGAATCGAACCACTGACCACATGCTTAAGGTGTTCAAGCCCATTATTACTTCGACCAACGCTATGTTAGTAATTCTATACCCTTTTAATAAATCTTCTTAATTACTTAAAGGAAAAAGTGCTAAATAGTTTTAAAGTTTTTAAAACATTAAGTACTTTTATTTTTTCATTTATTACTTATACTATTTTAAATAATTTTGAAGATGTAAGAAAATTTGTTAAGAGGCTGTAACACCCCAAAATTTCCTATCCTATAAACAATAATTTTGACAGCTAACAGAATTTTACTGTTTAGTAATTTCTGGATGCTGTAAAATTATTTTGTTTATTCCGTTAAGATATTTGATCGTTTTGAGTGATTTACTCAGTGTCGAAAATAATAATTTTCTAGTAGGAAAAATCTTTCTGTATTTATTTCTATTGACTATTAATTATTTTTAACAATCTGACTTGATTTTCATACGTTTTCTAATTTTTGTGATTTTATGTGTGCTTTTGAATTTTTTTTGTTTGTGGGCCCCACGAGGTGTTTGTGGGCCCAGGTGACCATACGTGGGCCCAGGTGAGTCCCGCAAAGTGAAAAAAAATTTTACGCATAGAAAAATTTGTACTGTTTAGACGGAGATAGGGGATCTTACTAAACCTGAATCCGAAAATAGTTTAAAAAAAATTTATTTTGTACTGTATTTATTTATCAGAAGATAAAAATACAGTAAATATATTCTTTCGTGGGATTTTTAGTAGATAAAAATAGAAATTATATTGTTTAAGTCAACATTGGTGGTTTGGATATCCACTATTAATTCAATTAACGGTTAAGAAATAAATTTAATAAAGAAACATAAGATAATCATCATTGATTTAATCAATGGTGTGAGAATAAACTCAATTAGGCAAGTTTCAATATCAACCGTAGATTTAATCAACGGTGTAAATTTGATTATATAAAGTGACCATTTACAACCATTGGATTTAGAGTTGATCAAGGGTGGAGATTTGGTCTTAAAAAGTGACAAAGACCATTTATGACCATTGGATGAAGAATTAATCAAGGGTGAAAATTTGGTCTTAAAAAGTAGCAAAGACTAATTATGACCCTTGGATTAAAAGTAAGAAGAAGTAATCTTGACCCTTTATTTTGGAGACACATCTAATGGCTAGAATTTAAAGGAGAAGGATCCAATGGCTTAAATTAAGTCTTCTAAATTAAAAGTCAACCTAAATCCTAACCATTGAATTAATCAATGGCTAGGAATGCTTCAAATAATTGTATAAAAAAAAAAAGATGACAACTTCATGCATTATGGAAGGGGGGACGATTTTGGAGTGCTTGGACAAGGAGGAGACAATTTTTTTTTTAGTAGCCTTTTTAGGCTAAAGAAAAGATGAAGTCAACAATGATTTGATTAGTATAATTAAGCTCTAATTTGATTAATCTAATGACCTAATTAATAAGTTAAGTAAACTAAATTAAATGTTAAATTGTTATAATCTAATTCTTAATTAGATATCCTAATTTTAATTAGAGATTATAATATATGAAATAATATGTTTAATTAATTAGTTATATAGTTAGAATGTTAGTTAAGATTGGTTAAGAAATTTAATTTAACTAATTACCTAATTAATTAGCATGCAATTAGGTGTAAATTGAGAACAATTAATTCCCTAAAATACTCAAGGAGCCACACGGTTTTCATGCAGCTTGGGGAGACTTTTACATGGTTCTTGAACCACCAATAATAGCCATGCAAACTAAATTAATGACCATTATTGTTTATCATGGTCAATATGACCATTATTGTTTTGTTTGCTTCATTTGGATTGCATGATGAAGGGGGGACGGTTGGAGAAGCAAGAAAGAAGAAGAGACATGTTGAGACATGTTGGAGTAGCCTTTTTAGGCCAAAGAAAAAGCTTGAAGACATTAATTAGATGTCTTGACCAATTATTGGTCATTTTCCTAAAGCAAAATTATTTTCTTCTTTCTCTCCATGCAATGCTACGGCTGCCCACTTCAATTCAGCCATTTGATTTCATTTGTATCACATTTTATAACACTTAACTCATTCTCTCTCTCTTCTCTCTCTTCCAATTTGTCAAGAACACCAAGAGCAACAATATTTTCTTTCCTTCCTTGAGCATTCGGTCACCACCCATGGAACCACTTCCAATCTTCCATAATTTTATCTAACTACATATCTTGAATCCTCTCATCAATTCAAAACACTTACATGTTGGAGACTTTCTCTAAATCATTCATCTTCATCACTCAACCAAGCCAAGAACACAAAACAATCATTTTCCTTCATTTTCTCACCAAATAGTTCGGTCATGACCACCAAAAGCACCACCCATCACTTTTAATTTCATCCAACCATAGATCTTGAATCTATATGATATTCTAAGCAACTTTCATATTGGAAACTTTCTCAAAATCATTCATCTTCATGGACTTTCTTCAAGATCAAAGTTATTGGGTTTTTGAGGTGAAGTATAAGAAGACTTCATTTCTTCTCTTTTTTTTTCATGTTCTAAATCATATTTGATCCATGGTTCCTCTTAATCAAGCTTAGTATACTAATTTCTATGTATTTTGTTTTGAATTTGATAAGCCCTTGGTGTTGAAGGACTTGGAAAGAGAAGCAAAATCAAGAAGCTTTGAGGATCTTCAAGAGGTAAGAGGGAGATCCATCTCACTAACCATTTATGGTGGTGGAAGATGGTCTTATATTTGATGGATTATGAATTCATGTGAGAATTCCAATCCATGGTCATGTAATAATTAATTGTGTATTTATGAGCTTTACTTTATTTTCTTGTGCTTTGATTATTTTTGTCTATGCTTAATATGCTTTGCATAATTTTATGGCTTTGATAGTATACTTATAATATGCATGATGAGTATATGACATGTTTGTGATATTTATGATGAAATATATATATGTATGCCATGATGTGTGGATGGAAAGAAAATTGATCTTGGTTCCAATGATCAAGGAAGAGCTACGGTTTTGATGCCCTTGATGAGGGTCAATGTTAAAATTTTTTAAGAACAAGGAAATTAAATTTTGATCCCTAGAACAATGAGAATTTCGACCAAGACACTTCAAAATAGGTGTTTACAAATTAATATGTTTATGGAAGAATAAAATTGGATTGATTTGAGGAGTATGGAAAATGAACTAAATGTTTATTTTTTTTAAGAAAACATTAACACAAATTTTAGAATGAAATTTTATTGATTTATTTTGTGTAGAAACAAGAATGAAATTTATTTAAGTTAGAAGAAAAATATTTCATGGTTCCAATGGCCATCTATAAGGTTTTGATAATTTAGAAAAATGTTTTGATACTATGAAATACAAGAATTTTCAAATAAGGATTTTTGAAAAGGGAATTAAGTGTTATAAATTAAGTGAAGTGGAATTTTCATAAATAAAAGAAAAAGGAGATTGAAAGTATTGAACTTCAAATTAATTTAAAAAGAATCAATTTTTAGAAGTGATTTAGAAATATAAAAGAAAATGTTTGTAACTTAAATTTACTCACGAATAATTTATTTGAGTTTTGAAAAACGTTAAGAAATTTAAAGTTAAGAAACAAATATTAAAACAACTCAATATGATTTTGTAGGACTAGATCAATAAAAAGTGATTTTGAGAAAATATATATTAAGGAAAAGATTTTTGACTAAGAATGAAAAAGGATTTGCAAAGAAAGTGAAAATGAATTTGAACAAATGGGTTTAGTTTTTATAACTATCGGTACTTCAGTTTTGAAAATAAAATTTTAATGATTTTATTTGTGTAAAACCATATTAATTTAGAAGGAAAAATATTTAATGATTTCAATAGTTATGTCCACGTTTTTGAAGGCTTGTAATGCCTTGATTTTTATGAACAAAGTGATTTTCAAAGTGAAAACGTAACTTGAGTTAATACAAGAATTTGGAAATGGAATTAGAGCATTTATCACTTGAGAAATTAAGTTTTTGTAAACGAAAATATTTTTGAACTTCAATTTATTTTGAAGAATGTTGTGTTTGGAAATGCTTTGAGAAAAATGGAGAATATAATGGTGATTTGAGAATTTACTAAAGTATAACTTATTTTCAAGTTTTGAAGTACGTGTGAAAATTTTAAGATTTGAAACATTGATTTATATCAATGAAAAAGTAATTTTGTGGATTATATTTGAAAAAGAATTTCTTGAGTAAAGAAACGGGAAATTTTTTTTTTTGAGTAAGAAAATGTGTTAAAAATGATATTGACTTATTTGAAAGTCCAAAATAATGTTTGGAATATTGAGGAATATTTTACATGATTGTAAAATGGTGAAAAATGATTTACGTATCTTAAAAATGATACTTCTACGCAATTTGAAATATGTTAAAATATTTCTACGTGATTTGAATTACGTTTAAATATTTTATGTAAGTTTAAATATTTTACGTGATTTAAAATACGTTAAAAAATCACTATATGATTAAATAATGATAGAATATTTTTTTGTAATTGTGAAAATGATAGAAAATTGTTATGAGATTTGGGAAGCGTTTAAATATTTTACACTATTGAAAATATTATTGAAAAATATACGCAATTTTGAAATAGTGGAAAAATATGCGATTTGAGAAACGTATATTTTTACGCGATTGAGAAAGACATTGAAAAATTAATACGTGATTTAAAAGTCAAATGAAGAAGATTACAGCATTTTGAAAACGTAACAAAAGTGTTACAGTATTGGGAAAATATAACAGAAACATTTCAGAATTTTGAAAAAGTAACAGAAACATTTTGGAATTGTGAAAACATACTGGAAATGTTATGTAATTTTGTGAAAACATGGCGAAAGTGTTTTATAACTATGAAAACATGATAACATGATTTTGTGTTGAAAATATAGACACTGTATGAGAAAATGACATGTTTTGCCTATGATTGGCATTTGGTGTATTATACATGCATTGGAAAGATATGTCTGTGATTGAATTTGGTGCATTATACGTGCATTGAAAAAAATATGCGTTGAAGCATATGATTACATGAACAAATGAAATTGAAAAGATTTAGTAGATTTGGGGTTGACTTGCAGACCGATATATTCATACATTGTATAAAATATAGCTAATAGCTATTATGGCCCTTGTGGTTGAAGAGGGAATGAGAATTGATAGTGAGGTCTATGATGGATCTTGGGGGCGTCGAGGCGCGACGGTCGACCAATGTACAGCTGGCGAGTACCTTGTGCCACTTGACGATGCAGTCTGTTGCAACGCATTGACGATACCCGACAAGAACACGATTCTTTTCAACAACTGGGAGATTGTCTTTGGGCTAAGGCTGACAATTAACCGAGCGTTCTTCTCGAAATTGTGAAAACCTCCATGGAGTCGTTTTTGATAAAATGAGTCTTTGTACATATGCATAAATCGAAAGCATTTATATCTCATGTGTGATATATTAATTGGGGAATATTGGTTATTGGTTATGACAATTGTTTTGAGTACTTGGATGGTAATTGAACTGATAAATGATTAGATGATGATAGTTGATTAATGCTGATAGCATGATTATGGTATGATCTATCTGTATGATATTGTTGTTTGTGTTATCTCTGTGCTGCCATGTTAGTATTGGTGTAGGTGATCTTACCTCTTTGTTATATTGTTTTGTTGTGTCTGTACTGTTAAAATCAAATAATAGAAGGATCGGGTTGTCTTAGACATAATGAGCGATGGATACTCTGAGATTGGTGACAACAATAAGGAGTGGACATTCAGGACTCGAAGGTGTGCAGTGTTGACAAATGAACAGATGTCTGATGCATCAAGATGGACATGAAAAAAGGAATAAGTATGTTAAAGTTTTTCGTTAGTGTTGTCTGCGTCTTTATTAAGTAGGACCGTCGTATGGGTTTTCTTGTCAAAAAAAAAAAAAAAAATAAGTCTGTTAATTTTATATTTCTCTTTAAAATGTGATATTAATTAGTGTCAATATTACATAATGAATAGTTGAAATATGATTTTCAATATTACCTAATATTTTCAATAAATTTACGTTTCAGTAAAGAAGAAATTTTGAAACCCATCTTTTATAACTCAAACTTTGTGCGAACTTATTTTCAGATTATGAATCGGAAGTCAGAAATGTGATGCCCTAACTAGGGTGTTAAATTAGTTGGTATCAGAGTTAGGGTGTTACATAGGCTACCCCTATAACATTACTCTTTTAGAAAAACACAATTATATTTAATTAAATTATTTTTTATTAAAATATTCAAAATATAGTTATTCTTCACATTTTATTTAAGGAAGATATTAAAAATAAAAAGATAATTAAAGATAATAATTAATACTATTTAAATTTTTTAAAACAAAAAATATAAATTAAAATAAAATAATTTTTGTCCAAAGCAATAGATAGGGAAGCACAGACGTTGTGGTTGGGCACGATATTTATTTGGATTATCTTGTTGTCGTCCCCGGATCCATGCGTTAGCGTTATCTTGTTTGGGCTCCATAGAATACAGATAGATGCAGAGTTAAGCGTTGAGCTTCCTCAACGCAAACGAACTAACTAGAATGGCTGTGAATGTGAATGAGTCGTCCACTGAGATAGAGACTAAGAAGGCGGCGTATTGTTTGATACCCAGACCCAGTTGCAGTTGGGGAAATGCTCAAACACCATTTGCTCTCCCTTCTCTCAGAGTGCCCAACTCCAACTTCACCACTCTTGTTTCTCCAAATATCAATCTAATTCAACTGCGCAGATCCATGACCACTGCAGCTGATCATTTTTTCAGATTTCTACACTCGCTCGCTTCTCAAAACCCCATTCTCAAGAAAGTCCTCTCTCTGTCCTCTGAATTTCACAGTTTATGCATCCAGGTCATTGAAAATTTTCACTTTAATAATTATTGCTCTCGTTTTTATTTTATTTTATTTTACTTTTTTGTTGTATGAACTAACCGTATGGATTACTATTGGGAAAAATGAATAAGAAGCCTTATGTAGTGTATTGATGTTTCACTTCAGATTCGGTGCAGTAACTACAGGAACATGAGGTCGCTGTCTAGTCACAATTTCGCTGCTGTTTTGCCTGGGGATTCGGTGGCAGGGCTAGTGGTGGCTAATGGAATCCAGAATTTCTTGAACATTTACAATACCTTGCTCATTGTTAGGCTTGTTTTGACCTGGTTTCCCAACTCTCCTCCTGCCATTGTTAGTCCCCTCAGGTGAGCCTCTTTTTGTTGCAAAATTACATAACTTTTGTTTGTACCATTGGATTGTCACTAGGCTCTGGAAATAAGGTTTAATACCGGTTTATCTAAAAGACCACCATTTATCACTTCCATTTATGCTTTCAAAGTTGAAAAGCCAATTTTATTGCAAGATATACTTTAAGTTGCTGGGCTCGTTTGTTGTTACATATAGGTTTTAATATGATTCAAGATTCACCTTTTCTGCTAGCCAAAGTGCCAATTACGAATAGACATGTAAATATTGATTGATAGCATACACTTACAGAGTTGTGATGTAATTAAACTTTTGATTCTGTTATTTTATCCCTCATGCATCATGTAATCATAACAAATACAATTTTCCATTTTCTTCACTTCTGGGGAAGGGGAGGGACCGGGGTTCTTGACCATTTTACACATTTATTTAATGATAGCATACACAATTTTAATTAGTTCAAGAATTTCTAAGTGTTGAATAAAATTATTATTGTTTCATTCAGCACCATTTGTGACCCATATCTGAACATATTCCGTGGACTTATTCCCCCTCTCGGAGGAACACTGGATCTCTCTCCCATCCTAGCATTCCTGGTCCTAAATGTCTTCACTAGCACTGCTGCTGCACTCCCTGCTGAGCTTCCAGTCATACAGCAATCTGAACATGGTCTTGCAGCACCATTGCAGTCTACTGATGTTTCTACTTCACACAAGAAATGGATGACACGGCTTCAAGGGAACAGGTCAAGGACCTCCGGTCGTGTCAATTAGAATATAATAATGTTCATTTGTTCCTTTGGCTGTTTATTAATTTACATAGGTTTCCGTTGTTCTTTCCCAATTATGATAGTTCTAGGCAACAGAATTTTTGAGCTTGTGACTCCTGGGATTTGAAGAGTTGTGTACTTCTTCTGGCCATCGCTCCTTGGCTTGCAGTGGTCGAACCGCAGAGGTATATAGACCATCAATTAGATTACTGAATAATCATACTATGTTATTCATTAAAACTAGACTTGTATCCCGTGCACTGCATGAGAAGGAAAAAGTTATGAATTTTATTAATATTTTGTGTTTTTTGTTTTGACTTAAATATGTTTTTTTTCTCTAAATATAATTTTTTTTGTCTTGATCCCTCTAATTTTTTTTTTTGGTTTTGGTTCCTTTATTTTTTCTTTTGTTGACAGTTAAGGTGTTTTTTTTCCTCTTAAAAAATTTTCTGTAGCATGTTACTTTTCTTTATTTCAAGCTGAATATTTCTTTGCCCTTAGAATTATTTCATCTCGACATGGATTGGTTCTAATTTGTGACGCTGTATTATAGACATTCGGGAGGATTTCTTTATATTTCTTTCTAATTGATCTTGCGTGGACATACACAGCAGAAACGGCATCAGATTTCAAATGAAATTTAAGCAGCGTCGAATATTGAGCTTTGTTAATGGAGAATCTTATTCATATAATCATATCCATACAATGTAACAACCATAGCTTTGTCAGTAAGCACTAAGCAGCTAATTCCGGTATGTGGTTAGAACATACTATTTGTAGTCCTCTCCTACATTTTATCTTCATCTTCTTTTTATATGGAAAATTGTTATTGTAGCATTTAGTAACAGTTCCAAATACAATAATTTAAATTTAAATGTGTATATGTTAGAATATTCAGAGTATTTTAAAACATCTTAGCATATCTTCAAAAATATTTTTAGAATATCATAATTGGTCCTTAAAATATATTATAAAATTAATTAATCATCTAATTGAAAAAACATTTTTTACCTATTATTAATATAAGTAGTCCATTAAGTTAATATTTTATATCATATATTCATCACATAATATCACATTATTATATATAAGATAATATTATTAAAAGTCTTATTTGTCTGTTTTCCTCCTTCTCGACCTATACACCACAATCCCAATAGTGTACATTAGCCTAGTATTTCATGTCAAATATCACATTAATTTAAGTCAGCGCATCAGCATAATCGAGTATAGCTTATGCATGTTAATGTTAATGTTTGCTTCGAAAAAGCAGGACTCCCCTCACCATATTAACATTTTGGGTGGCTTTTCCACAACAGTTATTTCTACCGTACATATTTTAGCAGAAAAAAATTAGCCCACAGAGAACCGAGGTGACTCATCATCATCTATCTTATGAATGGAACTTGGAGCTAGCAGGAGGAGAAGCAGATTTTCTTCATATGAGAGACTGGCTGCCACAGGCTTGGTGGTTCTAGCTGTGGCTTCTCCTCTCTATATAGACCGCAAACCTGAGTGTGACTTGGAAGAAGAAGATGAGCAACCCATAAACATTGCTTTTTGGTTGCCTTTACTGCTCTTTCTATTGATTTTAGCCATAGCTTTATCAGCTTTCCTGGACGGCAGCTTCACCAGGTTTGATCGTAACTGGATTCATAGAGTTGGTGGTTCTTCTGGCGGTATTCTTTCTTACCGTTCTTTTTCTTATTTTGAAGTGTAAATCGTCTCTATAATGTCCTGTGATGCTCAAACTGTATTGTAAGATATCGAAAAAGTATGTAAGAATTTTCATTTTTGATATGTTTGTGAAGAACTCAATAATCATCTTAACGTTAAGAGAATAAAAGATCATCTCAAATTTTGACAGAATTCAACTAAATTTATGGATAATTGTTGAATGAAATAAAATAATAAGAGTTACTTATCCATCCAAGAGTTTAAACATATCAAATCTTTCTGTCAACAAGAATTCTGTTTAAAAAAAAAAACTCTAGCATTTTTCAATTGAGATATAATTAGAAAGTATATGATGAAGAAAAACATCAGATATTATTTTACGACAATATTTCTGAAAAAATGATATGCAATAATCCCATCCTTAATTTCTTTATGGATATCCAAATCCATATTAATGGACAGAAATTGTCTTATGTAGCTTAAATTCTGATTTACAATAAAAACTTGGAGTCCCACATAAGAGATTTGCAAGAGCCAATCTATAAATTTTATACGTAAACAAGAAATTACAGTTGGCATGAATGTCTTAACAAATAACAAAATCAAAACGAAGGAGACAAAAAAAGAATAGCTGAGGCCAAGCCTGCCGTATACAACAAAGACGACTAAGGCCCCTAAATCAAGTGGAAATCCATACAATTTATCTCAATTTTATGATCATAATGGAAAAGCAAACCCCAATGCAATCAGAACTGAAGTGGCAAATAGCCATATTCCACTGAGTGGAGACCAATCATGAGCACCGCTGCACTCATCATTAGCTCCACTAAAGCAACCAGGTCTTGTTATTTTAGCCACACCATTCTCAAAGGCAAAGGTGCTGTTAGGTTTGCCACTGCTAAACAACACACACCAGAAATAAGGAGACCCCCCATCAGTACCTGTCACAGCAGCTCCCACCTGAGTATGATTCTTACTATAGAGTATGTCTAAGCTCTTCTGGTTTCTTATCAGGATTTCAGAAAATGCTTCAGGTGCATGGACATACTTAGACTGGCACCCCAGGAAACGACCAGTTATAGGGGAAAGAGTTGATGCCTTAACACCACAGCTTGGAGCAAAAACTTCAGCAAATTGAGATTCAGGAGGCTTCTTGGCATCAGGTCCTCCCACAGCACCACAATCACCCTGGTACGCCTTAATGTATTGTAGAGCAATACAGGCAAGCCCCGGGTTGTCAGATAAAGTTGATACCTTGTGAGCAGTTCTGTTTTCATTAATCACAGCTACCAACTTGTCCGCAGGGTTATTAGTAACTTTGACTGCAAAGTTTTGCTCATTATGTCACACATGGAATTTTAGAAAACACATAAGTGGGGAAAATACTAGTATATACAATACGGATTTACAGTAATCAAATCACATCATAAGAAAATAAATAAATCTATGGAGTAAGGCTTCAGAACCATAGATGGGTTGGTACTTGGGAACTTCCATTAAGCCATAAAGAGGCTTACTATTGTGAGGAAAGTAGTCATGTATATAAAATCAATGAAAACGTCAAAATATGTAACCTGAAGCTAATAAGAAAACAAGGCACGGCAACGACATACACACAGTTTTTGCAACTGTGTTTGACACAGTCACGAACACAAACAAGTAGTGAAACATAAACTAAGTGTGGCATCTCAAATGCATACTATATATGAAAAATCAAAGGAAGAAAAGAACTAGTAAACTTCAATTAACAAAATATGAACTGTTCAATAGATTCTCTGCAGAAGAATCTACCATCTGGCAAGCACACGTCCAAGACAACAAAATGATACATCGGAGTAAATATAATACAGGTTGCTGGTAATTGCTACCAGTTGGGAGAAATATCAGTAAGGGAAAATTTTTTAAAGCAGCAGCTAAGGTTTCCTTTTTCTTTCTTCCTTCACTTCACCAACATTTTTTTTTATATTTGCTTGGATACAGATCAAGCTATGGCTAAAATAACCAATTCATCTGTGATAAATATAGATTTGCAGAGGCCATTATGAATGCTAGAGGTTCATTTGCCCACAATTTGTTCTCCCACTCTCAACCAACACCAAATCTCAAATTTATAAATCCTAATGTTGTCTGTGTTAATATATATAAGAGTTCACCGTTAAGGGTTTCAAACACACAGCAAAAGTTATATTTTAATAAAATTGATCTAGGCGAAATGATTGAATTAGCTCGTAAACTGTAAGCCTCAAATGGGTTGTTGCTATTACACACAGAAGATACGGCCAACGGCACATTCTTGGATTGGATACTGCAAAAATAGGGAAAGGGAACAGAAAGCTCATTGAGTTTTGAAGCTGATATGGTTGGTTGTCTGAATAAGAATCACCTTAATATGTTTTCCTTTTGTCCCCTTTTTCCATTTCCAGCATTATACTGAAAATCCAAGATCCAATATGGACAGTTTTCTCTAGCATCAATTTCTTTGCCAGCAAAGAACATTGAAAAAAATGAAACAATTTCCCTTGAGAAATCAAATGTACACGGTACACGAGAGTTTTAACCAATTAAGATCTGGTCATAGAAAAGGTAACAGCTTCACTATGAAACGCTGGCATTGTAAACACTGGTTTCATTTAAAATGTCAAAGATGCAATCGAGAATGAGGAGCCACATTGGGATGCATCAGAAAGACTAACACTTCAAAAAAAAATTAAACTTTTAAGTGGTAGTAAGGCAGATCAAACTTATAGTAGCCAGGCACTAACAGATAGGTTCCAAATCTGAAACCGAAACCACTGGTCTGAAAAAAAAAAGGACTTGCTTTGAACTTACTTTGAGTATCAGCAGAAGCAGCATGAAGGAAGAGAAGGGTGAGCAAAAGATACCACAAACTCATAGTGTTGGCCATTGTTGTTGTTTCGGAATAGAACACAGAGAAGTTGAAGACAGAGGTAGATCGGAGTGATACAGAATGAGTCAGTGTTATGTCTGCCTCAATCTGGTTCCTTTTCGTTCAAACATAGCTGGAAGAAATTCCACCAACCGGGGGCCCCCTCCAGCTCCAACTTGGTATTTTTTTCCCCCTCGTTTTTCTTTGTTGAAGTAACCTTCTCACTTCAAAACTATTCTGGAATTTTTATAAGATTAAGGTTATCTCCATTAAAGAATAGAAAATGTTATTCTTACATTTTGTAAGGCTGTATTATTATTCATATTATTTTTAAAAATTATGATTAAATGAAAAAATAATATAAAAATATATATAATTAATAATATAAAAAAGAGTATAAAAAGTGATGTAAGAATTTTTTTTTTAATAAAATCAGAGTTTTTAAAGAAATGATGATTTTGAAGATGGTATTACCGATCAAATTAGTATATTTCCTGTCGGTGAGGTTATATATTTAGTAATTCAAAACTGAAAAAGAAAAAGAAAAAATCATGATATTGTCAACGGACGAGGGAGTGAGGAAATTAGTTTAATGACTACGATTCACTACTTTCCAAAAAATGTTAAATTATGAAAAGTACCATTTTTTTTGTGAATCCATTTTTTGATGCTATAATAATGATTGTAATATATATTGAATGCGTATATATTGAATCCATTTTTGGTTTTTATTCTATTTGGTGAGCTGTTAAAAACAAGGAATTTACTTTACAACTATTTTAATTATTTGAACCAGTTATATTTGATAAAGTATATATTTTTTAATTTAAAATAGTATTACAAATAATTATATTTTGTGATTTTTTATATAAAGAACAATGATTTAAATATAAATTTGCATTTTTTTATTATCAAATACGAATGCGAGTTAAAGTAGAAAAAAGGGTTTATTAGAAGGAAATAAACCGAAATTTTAAAAAATAAAATATGACTGACTATAGAACAATTAAATGGGAATTTTGGTAAGGGTATATTTGCAATAATGTTAATGTGGGGTGTGAGTGAAGGACAAGAAAAGAAGAGGATAAGCATAGTCATAGAATATAACCCACCGAATTGGTTGCGTTACGAATATTAATATGATATTATCTGCAACAAGAACGAACAAGAGAGAGAGAGAGAGAGAGAGAGACAACCCGCCGAGAAAAGAAAAGAGTATCTATCTATCTATCAATATCTATTTATCGGTTGGGAGTGTGATTGTGTACTGTGTCGGCATGGCGTCACTTGGCGCCCCTGCGCATGCTAGCAACAACCCCTTGCAATTGCATTCCTCCACCTCCAAACCCAAGCAATCGCTGCGCCTGCATGTGAGTGTGAGTGTGAGGTGCGCACTGTCACCCCCGACATGGCGATGGAGGGAGAGCCGGCGTATGGTGTCCATCTCTCTAGCTCTCTCGCACCTGCTTCTCATTCCTAACCGTATGGGTGCTTGAATTATATATATGCTCATTGGAATTGGTTTCTCTGTTAAGTTAAGCCTTGCAATTTGCAAACACATGATTCAGTGTCTGTCTTCCACGTTGCAGATGCCGCTGCTGAAGGAAGTATTTTGGATAAGTATCTCAAGAGGTATGTATGTATGTATGTATGTATGACTTTGTCATGGATTTCTCTTTTCTTATTCAAGTATTCTCTTGAGTTGTATAGTCAATGTTCAGAGAGCTAGCTTAGCTACCTTGCATTTGAAAGTTGAAACAATACTACTAGTCTAGTCATATCACTAACACTAAATTATCTTGACTTGGATAAGTTTTTATAATTTTATACCTACCCTATTCACTAGCTTGGACAAGGTTGTATAATTGTCCATCTGAAAAATGTTGATTTTAAAACTAATTTGTTCCTAAATGCTCTAGAAAAAAGCTTGATCCTCTGGAGGCTTATATACCTGCTATCATACTTACACAGTTCCAGATCAAGGACTTGGGTAATCCCTTTCTTTTTCCTTAACCATTGCCTTTGTCATGCTACATATCCTGATATTAGAAAATCTGTGTGTTTCCAACATTTTGAAGTTTTTTTAATTTATTTCCTACCTAGTATTATTGTACTATTTGCCAGGCCTCCAACTTTCCCTGTTTATTAATTTCTCTCTTTTGGATTGCCACATTTGCTAATATAACTATTAAAAAATAAATAAACACTTTATAAATGTAATTTTAGTGAAATATATTTCTTTTATTCCAAATTGGAAATTTTGACATCATTATTATGCCTGTATGCATCTATTATCTTGATTCACATTGCTGGATATTCTTGTCATTCCCTTCCATTTTCTCTCTTTGCTAGTAGTATTGCTACAGGTGTTCATGTGGCATGGTTTGCAACAATCATAAATTGAAGATGATATAAAATCTACTCATGCTTTTCTTTCTACTACTATAGAAAAAACATTAGAGGGTGATGAACCCCAATTTGCCTTCTGCCGGTCTCTACTTCGTTCTGGGCCTGCAGCATCACTTCGTGTAAATATTCGAGCAGTAAGTAAAGGCTTCCTTCAACTTCTGAGTTCTTCTGCACTCTCCCTTTTCTGGTTCTAATTTCCTTCTATTTTTCGATGTGAAAAAGTTTTTTGTCTACCAATTTTTGTTAAATTAGAATTTTCTGTTGTGAGTTTTTTCACCTTTGAGTCAGTTGAAAGCTTTCTTAGGGTTCATTTATGTAATTGAGTATAAAGTATTACAGCAAGTATTCTCTTCTACACAGTTCCTCATTTTGGTTGTTATCATCTCCATTCAGGAGCTAAACAATAAAGAGCATTTTCGACTGCACGATACAACCATACTAACCTTCATTATCAAGCAAATTTCAAAAAGACTCCTAAACAACACAGAACAACCAATAGCTTCGTTGATTGTTTTCAAACCATTGCTGATATCACAATTAAGATAATCTATTTCTCGTTCTCCATTTTATCATCATTCACTTTATGGTATATTTATGTATATGAAAATTAATTAGAGATTCACAATCTTTTTATAGGTGGCACAATATGCATCTGACAGTGGCAATGGTAAAACTGCTTTCAACAATGTTGATGAATGTCTGAGGTAATATAATCACTTTCCCGCAAAATAAATAAATGTGCATGAAATAAGTCAAATAACTATCACAACGAGACATGGAGCTATAGGTTGAATAGAAATTATAAATTTTATAATGATGAAAAACTCAAACCCCAACTGAAGGATTCTGTTTCTTAAGGTCACTGGAGGAACTTGATTCCTTGCTTCTGCATGCATCAAGAAGTGATCCTGAAGCCTCAGTCAAATCAATGAAGGCAAAAATCAATTCTGCTCTTAACGCTCTGGACAGGTGATTTGTTGTAATTAGTTTTTTTTTTCTTTTTCTTGCACATAATATCCCTTGTGCCTCTTGAACATATTTCCCCTAGTGTCATCCCAACTTGCATGCCATACAGATAAAGATGCGATTCTTAATAAGCTTTCTGTTTCAGCCTCTTACAAACCGTTCCGTCGGATGTGCTAAGTAAGGGCAAGGTTATAGCTGATTCATACAGGGAACCAGAAGACGTGGAAACAGATAGTTTAGACCCTGATTTAAAGCAATTAGAATCAATACTATGAATAGCTATGATGCGTTTTTGCCTTTTGAGTATTAGCCAACATAGTTAAGATTACGGAACCGAAGATCCAATAGGTAGAATCTTAAAACATAGTTAACATCATGTGTATTAAAATTAAAAAAAGTTTTGATTTATCGATCTTTTTATAAACTTGATCAAGTGGCATTATCTTCTGTGGTTGGCTGGTTGCCCGCGTCTAGTAGCAGTAGTGAAGATACCGTTTATGATAATGTGATTTAAGCAAGTGAAATCAGTCATCGATACCTTGTATTTGTATATCAGTTGTTTATCTCGAGTCATATGTTCAACCCTTAATTTGAAAAGTATAGAGATAATGTGAAAAGTTATCTTATCAAATCAGAATGTAGTTAAATTTGTAAATGAAGAAAAAATAGTGCAAACGAACGCACAAGTCCCACACCTCGCCTTTCCATCGACATGGGTGGGAATAAAATCAAAAGAAAATGTGTTCTCTGGGAATACCCATCCTTGGCTTTATTTTCTTTATTGCCTATTTTCTATTTTTTCCCCCCTTTCCCCCATCCAAACAAGCAGTATTGCCAGTTAAATCATTGGAAACGCTGCCACCATTTTTAGCTGCTGAATTCATCTCAGGTTATATTCATCTCCATTTTCTGGATGGACGAGTAGGTTCGACTAAACATAACACATGCTATCCAAAAGCTTCCAAAAAAGCTGAAGTCAACAAAGGTTTGATTCAAAACCATTCAAACCACTGGAATATATCTTCTCCTAAACTAGTGACGTTTAAGGGACTATATGATATGAAAGCTAGCTTTCAGATCTTGAAACTCTGCAAATGTTTGTCTCCTAAAACTATATTTTAGAAAGACAACCGCATAAAACGCTGTTTAATGTTGTCATTTGTCAAGCATCTTTCCTCTCAATTAACTAAATCGAGGAGATCCAAAGCCACAGCCTTTCACCTCCTATCTGTAATGGAATGGTTCATAAGAGTGGAGGGAGAAGGGAAGCCGTGGAAGAGAGTGGGAAATAGCTCATAGCCTTCATTGTCTGGATGCAAAAGAAAGTGAGAGAAAATGGAGAGAGCTATAATTCTTGAAAAAACAAAATAGCAGCACCATAAAATGAAGATAGAAATATAATTGAGGATAGTGATTTTAAATAATTTTTTTTCTCTACTTCAACCCAAACTCCCAATTCTGGGACTCAAAAATTGCTCCTAGAATGGTACAAAGTGCTTTAAACTCCCGAATTTGACTCCTTGCACTTCAGAGGATAAAGTGTACATATGTTAGCCATTAAAAAATTTGGATGGTGGAGATAAAACCAAGTCACTTACCCATTGTTTGGATGAGAAGAGAAAACGAAAGGAAAGAAAATGAGAAGATAGAAAATGGAAAGAGAGAAAATAAAGAGAAAAGTATAAAAAAAATTAGTTGTTTGGATTAAGAGAAAACGAGAAGAAAGAAAACAATGAAAATAATAAAAAATACATTTTATCTGTTGGCTAAAAAAAACGCTCCCCACTCTACGTTATCCCTACCCCCACCTTTTCACAAACCAACTCCCACTCCTTCTCTGTCCGTCCTTTCTCATTGACCTTTCTTCATTTCTCTTAGTTTTCTCGCCTGTTGAGCGAAGAAAACTTTTGATGTGAGCTCTACGTAATTTTTTTCTCTCTTCACTGTTTTCTCGTATCATCCAAACAAGAGAAAATGTCATTTTTTCTCTATTTTCTCTCTTTCCTACTTCTATCTTTCCATTTTCTATTGATCCAAACGAAGGGTTAATAAATCCACATCATAGTTTTTTTTTAAAAAAATTTTGATTACGTACAAAAAAATAATTATGTCATTTTCCTCCACGACCCTGTGAAGCGAGTCTTCAGCCGCTTCAACGCCAATGGCGACAGCAAGATCTCCGTCAACAAGTTGGACAATGTCCTCTGTTCCCTTGGATCGGGCATCCCATTGGAGGAGCTCCAACGCGTCATGGACGGCCTCGACACCGACCACAATGGCTTCATCAACCTCTTTGAGTTTGCCACCTTCTACCGCTCCAACAATGCCGACGGTGGTGCCTCTGAGCTCCGTGTCGATGCCTTTGACCTCTACGACGAAGACAAGAATGGCCTCATCTTCACCACTTAGCTCCACCTCGTGTTGAACCACCTTGACTTGAAGTTCTCCGACGAGGAATGTCACAAGATGATCAAATCCGTGGATTCCAAAACAGAGTGCTTTGTTAACATATGATAAATGTTTTCTTTATCTAGTAGGCTTGACATAAATTTACTTCAAAGTGCAAACATTTATCAGAAATTAAGAAACTAGCTAGAGTTCGCTACTGTATCAGAGGAGGATGGACTTTGCTCTAATTGATCCAAGATTGGACAACACTCACAAGAACTTGATGTCACAGCAAAAGGAGGTTGCAGAAAACCAAATAAGTTAGATTGGAAAAGAACGTGGAGACATAGCTGCCAAGTTAGGGTGATGGTTGAAAACGGAAATGGAAATGGAAATGGAAATGGAAACAGCGATAGAAGGGTCATGGAGGAAAGTGAATGGAGGAAGGAGAAGCTTGGGAGAGGGACGTATAATTTTTTAAAATGTTTAATAATATAATAATTTTTTTAAAAAAATCTTATGTAAATTTATTAAGTAAGTTGGTTTCATTTCCACCATCCAAATTTTTTAATGACCAAAGATGTGTGCACAATATCCTAGTGCAGTTAACACTTTCAAGGAACCAAATCCTAAAATCCCACTCCATTTTTCCAAACCAGGGAATTTAACTGTTTTCGCCCCATTCCATTACTAAAACTCGTATCCTATCATTCCAGCAGATTAGTTCACTTTATAAATTAGAGTATTTTTACTTTGATTTTTCTCTAAACAATATCACAAATTTTTTATACTCAACTTTCGTACAATTCTTCATTTAGTTCCATACAAGTACAAAAATACACAAATGGCGTAATTATAATGTCTTTTTTTTTGTCGTCTCGTAATTATAATGTCAAAAACTAGAATAAATCAATATAATTGGGAGTATCAGCCTTATTTGCACATTTAGCTGATAAGATAACGGCATTTAAGAGAAAATAACTTTTGCGTAACGACAAATGAGGTTCTAGATGGACAAGGCCATGCAGACGATTCAACTTGAGTCTAAAGAAATCCCAAAATTGGGACAGCCAAATCAACTGCCAGAAGACAATTTGAGGTTCTCAAAAGCTGTCCAAGGGAGATGAAATTCCGGTGCAAGTAAAAACTAAAGAGATTGAAAAGTGAAAACAAGACAATTCCCGCAAGGCTCACAAAGTTTGAAAAAAAATTCCTTGTAATACCAATTGTGTTGCACTAGGCCATACTCCATGATACTCGGGATACGCATCATAGACATTTTTTGGTGCTGGCCTTCTGGATTTTTATGGGATTTTTTTTTTCTTTTGGGGGGTGGGGGGGAGGGGCTCTCAATAAAACCAAATTTCTACAGCGAGTTCCAAATGAAGATAGCATAAATCACAATATAAATGTCAATATGTTATCATTGAGATATAGGTATTAATCATATGTTCTAGTCAAGGTAACTAGACATTGATGTACAAAAATTAAATATAAATTAACAGAATATGCTTTATTATTATATTTTATCAATGATCATTATACATAATTTACAGCATAATGACATACTATGCAAGGTCATACTGCACAAAAGATCAGACAAGTATTCTTTAGAACAAAAAAGGACTCATTAGACTGCTTTAGAAGAAAATATGCATCAAAATTGAAAAGTAAGATTTACAAGAGTAGCAAGTAGAACAAAGATAAATTATTGCAATAATACAGAGAGAGTTACCTGATTTCCATGTGCCAAACAAACACAAACAATGAAAAAATTAGCCATTTACAATACATGAGGAAATAACCAGATTTATTACCAAGCGTGCCTTCACTCCAAATAAACAACAAGAAGCACTGGAAAGATTTTGACATCCTTGGTCGAGTTCATGAAGTTGACAAGCTGCTGAATATACGCTTCAAACTAGAACACGCTGCACGTAATCTCCCCATGCTCGATGAGCTTATCTGTGGAGCACCATAAAGTATATAATAAATAGTTTAAGAACACGACCATAAACAATAGTCAAACATTATTCCATCATCAAGTATGACAAGGTTAATTGGCTAAAATGACTAAAAGCATCAGACAACACATAAAATGGAGGAATATAATAAAAATGAGTTTGCTCTCACCTTTGGACAGAAGCGAACATCAAGAGTCTCCAGCATAGTGCATTTTGATATAGCAGCTTCAACAGCTTCCTCATCAATATTGCAAGACTAAAAACCCAAATTCCCAAACCCCAAAAAATTAATAATTTAATATAACAAAAAGGTTTGAAGCAAATTGATCAAGGGAGAGTCGCACGAACTTGGTTATAAATTGGACTGACAATATCCCAAGACAACACATTCATATTTTATACATGCTGCATTTCTGGCGGAGGACAAAAAGCCAATCCCAAAACTGAACATTTTTCTATAAAAGACTTATGCGACCCATTAGAGTTTAGCAGAAGCCTTTATATGAAGCTTGAAAAGAGCCAGACAACCCAAGGCAAGAGAGTGAAGCAAACTTGTGATACATTCAATAATACAAAGCAGGGGAATGTTTTAAACCAAACATTTCAATAAATTTCACTTGGTAAGTAAGATGATAGCTGATAACAGCTGTAATGCAGATAAGATAACCAACATATGACATAATATATTATAAAGCATATCTTAAATAACAAGACCTGGCACCAATGAAGCATCAATATTCAAAACATTATAAGTGCATCAACAGATTAAAATTGACAGGGAAGACTAATACCTGAAGGAATAGACTGGTCAATCTCGGACACTCCAGCTTCAAATTTTCCAAAGAGGAACAATTGCTGTACAGAGAAGTTAAAACATTATCACAACTGATATGAGAAGGATGAAACCAAGCCACATTTATTAAAGAGCCAACCATACCTTAAATTAAGAAAGCACAGGTTGAGACAAGTAACATCAACCTCCTTCAAATTTGCTGAGAGTGAAAGGTTTAAAAATACTAAATGGAAACAATGTGCCATTAATGGAATGACAACCTTTCTAATATTTGGACATCCCACACAGTTGAGGTTCTGCAGTAAGCGGGTAGATTGCTCACTTGATCCAGGGACGTCCTCATCGGAACTCTCTTTCTCTGGGGTGTTTACAGCAGGCAACTCGTCAATCTGCCCACAACTGCATCCCCAATTCAAATCATGCATATTCACACAGCCATTCAAGCTCACACGTGTGAGGTTTGTGCAGCAAGCAAGAAGCTCCTCTATGGCAGACTGACAGAGAGTTCCATAAGACAAGTCCAACTCCTCAAGTGCTGGTAAAGCACCTCCTTTGTAAAGAGGTTCAAGTGATGCGTCAGTGAGATATTTGCATGCCTGCAACTTTAACACCTTCATGAAACAGAAGAAAAGCAGCACTATCAGAAAAGGTGAAGACAATAATTATATAAAATGTAAGAGACTCAGAATAATTGAAATTATGATGATATGATGTTATGAGATAAGTACAAAACTCTAACCACGAACCAAATAGTCCTATTTATACCAAGAACTAGCGTAGTACAACTAGTAAAAACCCAGCTCATTAGCACCACTAACATAATAAGACTCCTAAAACAAGAAGAATCCTAATATTCTAAAATAAATGAAGATAACAAACCACTCTATGGTAACTCTTACCTTTAGCTGTGAACAAGACTCAAAAACAGGCTGCAAGTTCACCAAGAAAGTGTATGATAAGTCAAGAAGAGTCAAATTTGGAAGCCAATGCAGAGAACGAAGACCATCCGAACCAATCGATGGGCATGACATCAATATTAATGATTCAATCAGTGGACATGAGGCAGTTGTTGCAGACAAGTACTCATCTGTTAGTTGGCTGTAATTCCAAACAACAAATGTCAGTTGGCATACAAGGAGGGTATCTAAGAAAAAAACGAATACAACATAACCTGCAAAAGGAAGCATCCAGAGACGTTAAGAGTGGGCAATTAATGAATGCTTCGGATAGTACTCCACATCCTTTCAACTCAAGTGAAACCATAAACGGTGCTTCAATGCTGAGTATGCTCAATTTTGGACATATTCCTAAATTAAGAGACGGAAGACCAACCTGAGAAGCAAGTGAAGAACAGAAAGCACTTAGCCTCTAGTTAATGTAAGTCAGACTCATAAAAAATCAACTCCTTGAGTTTATTTCATACACCTAGGCCCAAGCCTTGAACCCAACAGCAACCCTACCACTGCCATTAGAGAAGGGAGAAAAACCCAGATGTCTTGCATTGCAAAGTATAATCTTTTTCTTAAAGAATGAGGACAGCAAAACACACAAGCAGAAAACTTCATAGTAATATTCAGTAGTCTTAATTATAGATTTAGCATATTTACCAAATGTGCAAATCAAAAAGCATAAAGAATTTACAAAGTTTCATCTCATGCAAAACATAATATAAATCACCTAATAAATCAATACCACTTACAGGACAAAATGATGCTCTTTCCAAATGATCACAACCATCCAAAATAACTTTCTCAAGATTAGGGCATGTGAGCTCAAGATTAGTTATTGCGCGGCAACCACCAAGAGAAAGACTGACTAAAGAGGTACTGATGAATCGAACTGATGTCAAACTCTGAATTCATCAAAACAACATAGGTTAGTATTTTAAAAATGATCACAGATTAAAAAAATTATTAACAACATCATCGTTAATAACTCCATAGGCCAGATTTTCAACTTAAAATTCACAATATGGAGTTATGGACAATTACTGAATAAGGTGACTAGACAAACAAGTAAAATCCATGACATCCATTAGTCCATACTCCATACTACTAGCATAGATCATGCATAAGAAAATTTGGGAATGTGAACCCAATAAATGGCAAACAAGAATTTATTCAAATACCTCACAATTATCAAGAACTAATAATTTCAACATCGGGCATCCTCCACCATCACTAAAAACATCACATACAGAGTTTGTCAAAGATTCGCACTCAGAGAGATCCACTTCTTGTAAAGATTGGCATTGCAGAGATAATGTTGTTAAGCTGTCCTGCTTTGGAATTGCCAATTTCTGCATTGCCACAAAGTCCATCCCTTTAGACTTCTACAGCATACACGAGTATGGGATCAAAAAATGACAGACAATTATGACATACTTGAAGTGAATTTGAAGTGATGTTGATACGCTGGAGCGCAGGGCAGTTGGACACCAGCATAGAAGAAAGTATTATAGTCCTCAAGTTCAAATCAGCAAATCTGCCAAGGAAAACAATTTAAGAAAGAAATTAGAAAAGAAAATACTCAAGAACAGAAATAGGATGTGAAATGAAGCATCAATGAAGCAAGCAACAGAGAAAGACAGATGAAAAATAGATTATTTTCTGAGGAGGAAAAATGGGGCAGAAACATACTTGCGACAGTGTACCAATCTAATATTCTGCAAACGTGGAAGATCCAAAGACACTGAAGTCAATAGGCTACAATTATCAAGCTCCAAAACCTGCAATAGCAGTGACATCATGTACTTATAAGTCTATACTCAGGAATTCAGACCTATCATTAATATCAGTATCTAGGACAAATTACACACCTCCAACATATAACTATGAGATATTGCAGCCATCGAGGCTGAAGTGATGCCCTCACAACTGTGAAGCTTCAGAACTGTCAACATTGGCAGTCTAACAGACTTCAAAGAGAAAACAAGCATGTCAAACAAGGGAGATTGAATCTATATAGGCAAAAGGTGATTATAGAGTCTAAAACATACCTCCAAAGATATGTTTGGGCAGTACGATGCATCAAGGAAACTAAGGCTAGCACAAGTCAGGGATATTTCACGTAGTGTTTCATCACTAACACATGAACAATTTGACATGTCCAGAGAAACTATTTGTGGGCAAGAAGTTGCAGCTAAGCGAATAGCAGAATCAGGAAGTTTGTGGCAAGAGCCTATGTCAAGCTCATGCAAAAGAGGGCAATTAAGCACAGCTTGTGCCATGGTACTGCGCTTCAATGACATAGATTCAAGTTGTGGGCACCTGAAAAAGAATAAACGATCACATTTTAGCTCATTTGTAAAGAGACATCTAAATGTGAGTTAAGCATCAAAACATATTCACCTGACTGCTATTCGCATCACACGGCATTTTGTTAATTGAAGATGACACAGCCTATCATGATTAATAGATATCTCCTGAATACCACTGCCAAGTGTAGCATCATTGATGCTCAATCTTTTCAACATAGAACAATCGGCCAAAGCATGGAAAAAATTATCCACTATATGTCCTTTTCCCAATGTTAAAACCTCAAGATTTCTGAAAATGAAAATAAAGAATCAGCTGGAGTCACAGATAACTCAATATAAATACCGCAAAAGCTACCTACCTCAACGAAGTGATAGCCTTCATAACAAGCAAGTAAATAGCAGGACCAGATATGCTCACTGCTGTGGCATTAGGATAACGCCGACACATGTCCTCAACTGTAAACACATAAAGCTTTAAATCAGCACATTTAAGGAGAGGAAAAAGTATTACTAAAGCAGGTCTTCTACAGGGGGCACAGAGCATAATTTCCAATACCCATAGTTGAATGTTAAAAGGTCTGCTGCAACATAAATTTTTTATAAATACCAATTTATTATAACATATGCATTCAGGCTCACATTGCTCTACAGATATGTTCCGATCTTCAAAATTCAAACTCTTCCAGAAATCTTCATGAGCACTAGCAGTTCGCCACTGCTTACAAACTATGGCAGCTTTGCAGAGATTGGGATGATCCAAAAATGAGAAAACCTAAATTACATGGGTAGGGTAAAAGAAGAATTTAAAATCATTAAGAGGCATTAGAAGCAATTTAATTAAAAGAGAAACAAAGAGCACAAAAATTATTCTTTTCCCGGAGCATACCATATGCAACAGGTCATCTGTAAGATCCATCTTGACTTCTAGATCTTCTACTTCTGAGATGTCACAGTCATCTCCTTCGCTGTCTTTCACACAGCTAGAACCAAAATTATTCTCCTCACCAGTACACATCAACGCTAAAGCATCATAACACGTATCATTGTTAGGTCGAAGAGAAGAGCCTTGAATATTATCATAATCGCCATAGTCAGCAGGTGCACTGGATTTCCCAGTATTTGAAGATGCTGAAGTTGCACAATGAAAGCCACTGCAGAACACAATGAATCATCAGTATAAGATATTTCATGATATCCTACAATTTCCCAGTTTCCAGTTCAGAAATGAACATGAATTGTGAGTTCGTAACACAACCCTAGTCAAGAATATCTGTAAGATAATGCACTAAACACTGAATAAAAGGAAAGATACCTTACAAAACAGAACAAAATATGCAACAATGAAAAATTCAACACTGTTCAGACGACTAAACATATTTGCAAAGAAGAAAAACAAAACTAGAGTTTGAATGCCAAAAACTCACTCGAAATCATAGTAAACCTTGGCGCGCTTGTGGTGAGAATCGTCGGCAACAACAGCAGAAGCGGAGCTACTCTCTGCGTCGGAGCGGCGCCGGTTGGAGCAAGAGGCAAACGCACCCGCCCTCACCATCTCATCAAACAGAATCAACTCCTCGTCGTTCAAATTGTCGTTTCCAAAAATGACTTCCTCGTTCATTGACTCGGGATGATTATCACTGAAGCATAGACAGCACCAAAGCTTCATGCACTTGGAGCTTGAAGATGAGAACCTTATGAACCCTAGGTCTCGATCCCACTCTTTTTCTTATCATAAATTGGAGCACTTAAGAAACCATAGAAGATCGGATTGATGGACTTTGTTCCAGAGAGTGTGGAAATGGTGCACAGGAGTGAGATAGAGAGGTAGTTGAATGGATCTGATCGGATCTCGGGAGCTACTTTCTTGGGATTTTTGGTTTCTCAGGAAACGATAATTCGTACTTCTCTTTCGTGCGGAAAGCGAATGACAGAGAGTGCGAGTTGCGGACGACGGCGTTTTACAACTTTAGTCCACATTTATTTAATTTTTTTTTCTTCCAAATTCTGCTTCGGCGTGTTCATTTTGAAATTGCTGTGTGTAATGCCTCTTGTCTCTTTTCCCGTCTACAAAAGTGCTGGTAACAGAAACAAAAGGATGATGTCTTGTCTTGGTGAGATGATCATTTTGATTTTTGAAGACAAGAATGAAAGAGTCAATTAATAATAATAAACATCATAATAATACGTCAATTCGTGTTAATGTCTAGTAAAAATGTAAAATAATCATTAATTTTAGAAATATGAAATTACCTCGTGGAACAATTAATTTATTTTTCATAAATAAATAAAATAACAATCAATTTTTTTACTTAAATAAAATAAAATACAAGAACTCACGTCATCTTTAAATCACTTTTTTTCTCTTTATTGCATTAGTCATTATAAGATATTTTTTAATGTTAAATATACATTAATTTTATTCATAGTTTTCGCTTTATTTATTTATGTGACAAAATTAAAATATATATGTGTATAAAATGAAATATATTTAATTATAATTAAATGATAAAAAATCATGTATATATAAAATTATATGTATATAAGTATGTATGAATAATATTATTATATTTTTATTTATTTATTTATTTTATATGTATACGTTAGTTTCACCACCATGCGCCAACATAACGCACGGTATTACACAATAGTAGATTTGTGTAGTTTAGTGGCATCAAGAACTTCAATTTCTCTTTAAACATGTACTTACTTGTGTTGAGCACTTGCCTCAACTAATTTGTTGTTTTGATGGTCACATGAAACAAGTTTTAATCAATTCCACAATGCACCATTTAAATTAGGACACATAATGCACCTTGAATCTAGACTGTTGAATTAAAGTTAAAAAACATCAATGGCTTTGATTTATTCTTGGAAACCTACTTGTCTGGCTTTTTGGCTTTGATCACAAATTCCACTCTAGGAGATGTCGTCGGATGCACCAGAAATGTTGCATCGCCAGCATGCTCAACTTCTTCCAGGTGACCAACCACGGCATCATGTTGGAGCTCCTCCGCTACACCCTCACCGTCATGAAGGCATTCCACGAACAGTCCAGCACTACACTGGATTCCTGAGGTGTGCAAAGACGAGGTGATGGAGTGGGACAAGGAGGTGGTGCGGGTGGGAGAGGTTCTATTGGGTTTGCTGAGTGAAGGGTTGGGTTTGGGTGTGGGGAGGTTCACGAAGTTGGTGTAGGGGTAGGGTAGGGATGGTGACTCTGTTTGGCTCATTCTCATTAATCTCGCATGATGGTGGTGGTGATAGTACTGGTAGTGGTGTTGCTGGAAGAGTGTGTCAAAAAAATATATATTAAAAAAATTGTTATTATAAATAACATCAATGGGTGTATCATGTTAGGGTGCATGATAGAATTCTGCATAAGTATTAGGGTATGTTTGAATTGATGGGATTGAGTCGGATGGAATGGAATGGGATGGGATTGAGATAGGTTTCATTGTTTGGTTATGTTAAAAAATGATAGAATGGAATGGATCTCATCCCACCAAAAACTTTCAATTTTCTTCTCCTCTAATTTGGGAGGTAGGAGATGGAATCAGTTTTTCTATTATAATTATAATTAGTATTTTACTACTTTAACCTTATATCTTAAAATTAGTGTGTTTAGTTATAACTCATACCATTCTATCCACTTCCCAAATAATGGAATGGTAACTTTACATTTCAGGAATGATATTTTTATCACATCTCTGATCCTACCCAAACATAACCTTAGTGTACTTTACAAAGAAGCAACACAACCGACTAAATTTTATGCCATACACGTGGTGTCATTAGACTTAAGGGATCATAAATTTTCCTCGTAACTTTAATACTTTTGTGGACTTCACAATAGAAAAACTCTTAGAGAATTTTATTTTTCTAAAAAAACAATCACTACCATCCAATTTTTAGAAATTTCACTAAATGTTTGTTTGGTTCTTGAAATTGAATATGAAATTAGAGTTTGAAATTAAAATTAAATTTCTTAATTCTAATTTTTATATTTAGAATGTCATTTAAAATTAGAATTATTATTCCATAAACTAATTTCATAGAATTGAAAAACAATTAAGTTAAGTATTTCTTAATTCTTAACATGTACCATAAAATTACCAATTTCATAACTTAAAAAATAAAATCTCTTTCTCTCTCTCTCTCTTTCTCTTTCCATATTTATTTATAAATAATCATATTTATTGAAATTTTATATTTATATAAAAAAACTATTTTTATATTTATATAAAAATTATTATAATAGCTATTTATTTTTTTCTAAAAAATTCATGAAAATTTTATTTATGAAAAAAATGATTATTATATTATAAAAATATTATTGTATGAATATTTTTATTAATTTTAATTTTGTATATAATTTTTTAATGTTTTAAATCATATTTTTAAACAATAAAATTATAATTAAATTTAAATTACAATTTCTTATCTTAATTCTTTGACAACTCTAAACATAAAATTTAATATTTTGAATCAATTCTAATTATGAAAAAATTGAAATTAAAATTAAAATTTTATGTTTCAATTCTAATTCTACTATCCAAATGAACCCTAAATATAAGTCACATCCTCAATTTTATGGTATAAAATCTTTTGTGGGGAAAGAAAATTTTCTTCCAAAAAGGAGCAAAATTTTTTTCTTTACAATATCTTTAACAAGCATTAACTCAACTCATTGACCATATTATTAACAATAAAAACTACGATTATTTGTTTGGAAACAAATTTAGCATATGTTAGGGTTGGGTATGGTACTAAATGAGTCAATTTTAAATAGAGGATCAAAACTTTTGAATAAGCACTTATTATGAGGACTTCTTTGTTAGCAACCAATCACGACCGTGTTCAATTACCCAAACAATTTAACATTTCTTTTCTTAAATCATAATGTATGGTTCAATTAGCAAATTAAGTTATAAATGGACTTAACTACAATACATGTGTTCAAAACTTAATGAAAATACCTTGTATTCATAACCAAGCCAAAGCTCGAATAAAAATTAGTATCACACCTAAAAAATTATGAGAACATATTGTGGTCTTAAAAAAGACTTGATTGCATCTCTGGAGATGAAGAAAGTTTTTTAAAAATTTGGAGATAATAATACAAAAATATTGTTTCACTAACCCATAATATTATACATAAGTTCTATCATAACAAATACTTAGGTCAAGATATCAAATCTCAGCACTAAACTAATATGGGTGGTTCAATGTTGTTTATTTTTAAGCATAAATCACTTATATTATCATGGAAACATTGTTTTAACTAAGATATAAAGGTTTTTTTTCTTAAAATATCCTCTCATTTTATTGGTGAGAGACTAATCTTTAAAAATATAATCAAACGTTTAAGTGGAGACTCTACTCTTCTCAATAATGTCATTTTATACACATAAATTCTGTAATTGAATCTAAAATTATATACTTAAGATACTCAAACTCCATCCACTCAAACTAACATATGTTGGTACTAAGATATAAAATTAAAAACACATAATCTCACTGATAAATTTTTTTTTCGCACATTCAATGAATTACACGCAGCATATGGAAGAGGAGATGACGAAAATGCACCCAATTCTATTTGATTCACTTGATCTGATACTTATTGTAAACACAGTAGACATTTAATAATTATTCTCAATTATAACTTTTTAAGTAATTTTAATTTAATTAAAATAATTTTATCTATATAAAAATGTTAATAAAATAAGCAAATCAATAAATGACCGTGCAATCGCACGGATAAATAGCTAGTATGATAAAATAGTTATCTCCTCTCATTATCTTCTTTAATTTTCTATCCCTATTGTCATCTTTGAAGACATATACTTAGTGTTGTTTGGATCTATATTCCAATTGGGCCTGGCCATGTATTGTTTTTTCTTTTCATTTCTTTTATTTTTAATATAGTTTCTTTTATTTAAAAAATATTTTACTAACAAACACATTAAGAACACAGATTACTGAATTAAAATAAAAAATTAAATATTCAATATATAAAAATCCATAAAATATTAATACTTAATTCTTTAAATAAATAAAATGATTTCATAAAAAATATTAATTAATTCTTAAAACAATTCCTTTAAGGCATTAAGTAGCAATACCCATTTAAAATTTATCCATATATTATAAATAAGAATACTCTCTTTTGAGAGTGGTAAAATTTGAATTATGTTCTCCCTCTAGTGTACATGTCACATCTATTTTTTATATGACTATCATAGGTCCTTACTTAAGCTTTCTTTTAATCTTTTCTCTCATATATGTGCTTCCATTTAAAGAGAGAATTTATTCTCCTTAATTATCTTTTAATCCCCTAAATCAACCAAGATTCTTTTTTTCTATCTTAATTATTTTCAATCAAATTTTAAATTCATTCATTATGAGAAATCCTAGTCTTTTTTTTTCTCTCTATCTCTCTCTTGTTTTGAGCCTTCTTTCGTGAGATTGTTGGAGCAGGGGGGAGGCTGTCCTCTTCCTCTGGTGGCAACCTTATCATCTCCGTTTCTTTCATTTTTTTGTGTTTTTTCAATAATTTGCTCAGATCTGATAGATATTGAGCTTGATTATTCAAATTTGTTTCTATTAATGACAAATATTGTGACTTTATTATCCCAATTTTTGAATGTTTTTATTATCCCTTTTATAGATGTTTTAATTTTCAATTTTTATGGTGTCTTTTATCTGTCCCATTGTGGTTGGTTGTATTTTGATGATTTTCAAAGTAGAGGAGAGTTTCATATCTACTTTAGAAGGAAGCATAATACACTATTCAAGATGTAATACTTTTAGTATCAGTCTCTGCTGTAATGCTTAGACATTATTAGTCTTTGGGTAAAGAGCAAGTATATAAATCATTGGTTAGTTCAGATAATAGACTGTATTTGTTTCTTTCTCTTTCTAAATCTGATGTATCTTTTTCGATCTGTAAGTGTCTTTGATTTTTGATAGTAATGAATTTTATTTATCATAAAAAATAATAAATTCCTCCATACCATCTTTTTTTATTCCAAATTATAATATAATTTTATTTATTTATTTATTTATAATTTTGTTTTTCTATTACTTTAAAATAAAATATTAACTATTAAAGAATTCAAATTTATAATATCCTACATATGTATAATATGCTACAAATTAAGACTCTAAAATATATTATAAATGTAACATTCTACCTGATACAAGTTCTAATTAATGTTATAGTAGTTCAATAAAATGATATAAGTTATTTGATAATTTTAGTAATTATTTGGATTGAATTGAACATAAATTTATGATACTGAATGTCAGAAATAGCTCAAATAAGCTTAAAAAATATATAATAATAGTATAGCTGAAATAGCATAGAAGACAAAATAAGCTACTGAAAAAATTTAGAAACTCAAATGAATTGGTGTGGTAATTTTAATAACATTAGGAGGATATTTAAAGGCCAAATTAGGCAGATAAAATGTTTCCAATTGTATTTCACTTTTACTATTAACCTTTTCCCCTCTTATCCACTCATTTCTTATCTTTTCTCATATTTCTCTCTTTGCTCTCACGTCTCCCACTCGGCTCTCTATTCTTTTTCTCATGCTTTGGCTGAAAAAGGGAGAAACAAAGAGGGAAATAAGGAAATCAAGGGGAAAAGAGGAGAATCAAGCCAAGATCAAGAGGAAAAAGATAGAAAAGGCAAGAAGAAAGTGATACCAAGTTAAGGTAGGGGTTTTTGAGCTTAAAACTTCATTTTTTTCTCATTTTTCATGTTAGGCTTGTTTGGGGTTTAATATGTCAAAATGAGTTCTTGAAGTGTTTTGAATGAATTTCTTGCTTGGATAATTTTTAAGTATAGTTTATAACTTGTTCATGCTAAGAGTTTGAATTAGAAATTGAAAATTTTTCATTTGGACCAATAAAGTTCAAAGTGTTGATTTTTAGGGGTTTGGATGAGAAATTTAGTGTTTTGATCCATTTTTGATAAATCAATTGGTGTTTTAAGTTTCCGTTATGTTTGTGAACTTATTTGAGACCTGAAATCACCTAGAAATTAGATTGGAGTGGCCAAAATCTAAGAATTTTGCCCCTGGAGCAGTGCCACGATACTGTAGAATGAGTTGCAGAGTTTCTGGTTGAAAAACACAACCCGTGTCTAAAAACACGGGGGTGTCCCTCACTGCCAGTGAAATTTGTGAATAGTGCTCACAGAGCAAGACACAGCGAGGGCCCTATAATCATACATGGCCCGTGTCTGAGGCCAGAATTTTTAAAAATGTCATTTTTGATCTGAAAATGATGGATACATAGTTCTTTAACCCAGGTAACCTAAATACAAACCTTAAACATTGAATTAAATTATTGGAATTCACTAGATTGTGAAAAGATTATGCATCTAAATAAGTTTAAGAAAATGATTTCATAACATGATTGAATCAAATGAGATTGATTGATAAATATGAATTGATTATGCATTATATTGCATATGTGGTGATTTGATAAATAAATGAATGGATATTCATTGGTATCCCTTTGTGGGACTAAGCCGAGTTGGATTTTGGATGTACTTGTATTAGGGTAAATCTTGGTTAATGGTAAGAGAATATATGATTTTTTTCTATGTCATAGTAATTGAGGTTAAGAAAAAGTCTTCCTCTTTACCTGAGTTTCTCTAGTCATTAAGTGGTTGAGGATAAGAGTTTCCCTCACTACTTGGAATAATCCTAAATCCTGAATAGTCGGAGTAACGTACCTCTCTTACTATTCCCGATGATTGATATTGCAAGATAGCGTACTTTCTTTGTATTATGATGGTTTGATGTCTAACCCTAATTTTGAAATGGAGAAAACGTACCTCCTCTAAGCTAGACAGGGAAGGACAGGGCCTAGCTACCCGGAGTAGTTCTGTGTGGCGACATACAGTCATAAAAATGTTGATATGCACTAACTTAAAAGTAGACTACTACCAAGCAAATAATTTTTTTTTTTGTAATGCTAACATGATTAATGCATGAGTTTAATGATTTGATATTGAGTGATACCATTGATTTTTATCGTGAGTTTTGTTGAAATAATTTATGATTCACGAGTTGTGGACTTAAATGATTTTCATGATAATAGAAATGAGAATTCTGTTTCGAGAAGAGGAATGACTGGATTTGACTTTTGCCACCTTCCTAAGTTATAAAGATTAGCTTTAAAAAAATGGTTTTTCCTAAAAATAGCTGAAATTGTTATGATGACACAATTTCTTATTAATTGTGCTACTGAGAATTTCTTAATTCTCACCCCGTGTATGGAATTTCTGTGACAATTTCAGACAAAAACAAGCAATGGAACAAGATGAAGTTTTGGGCTTGAGAAGAATAGTTTAGATCATTTTGGTTATTAGTTCTAGTGAGTTTGTTGCCATGAGACACTTTTTGTATATTAAGTACAATGATGTAACATTTTGTATAATAGTCTGTTCCATAACATAGCTATATATATGTTTTGCGAGAGGCTCATATTTTGATATTTATGTGAACTATTTATTTACAAAATTGTGATATTTGTTAGTAATGTACCAAATCTTAATTACTGATACGTAAACTGAATATGTTATTAGTTCTAGTATTTTGGTCGTTACAATAAACACACATTAAAACTTTATAAAACACAGTTTCAAGTTGAAATTTTTTATTTACGTAAAAATCTTCGAGCCAATGCGATGTGTAGGGATGACAATTTTACACCCCCATGAATACCAAAACCGTGACGGGGCGGTGTGGTAATACAATAAATACCTTAGTGTTTTCCCGTTTAATAAACGCGGCGACATTTCCCATTATGTATATATATAAATATTTTATATAAAATTATTAAAAAACTTAATTATATAAATTTAAATATTATAAAGTTATATAAATTAAAAGTATTTTAAGTGTTTGACATTATTTCTAAATTAAGTTGTATTGGAAAAATTTTGAAAAATTATAGTATTATACTTTTTTTTCATTTTCATTTTTTTATTTTATTTTTTTGATTTTTTTGAATTTTTTTTACAATTTATTGGGTACCCGCGAATATCTGCGGATACCCGTTTACCCGCGGGAGAAAGATAAACAAGTACCCGCACGGATATGGAGGCGGGGGCGAGGGCCGATATTATTCGCGGAGGCGGGGACGGGGACTACTACCCGTCCCCCCCCGACCATCCCTAGCAATGTGTGTCTAAAAAATGGTAATACAAAACCTATGTCGTTTACATTATATAAGTATATTACTTTAATTTATATAGTGGTATATTTTTAGGTGTACATGCTTGTTTCGTCCTCTACCCGAGGGGAGGTCATCAGACATCCCCAAGTCAGTCGTCCGACAGTTACCCGAGGAAGATAGGGTGGAATGCCAGCAGAGGCATTCTGACTGATCAATCTTGAAGTCAAGACAATGATGAAGGCATAGGTAGAGAAAAGTGAACATGTCTGGTCTAAGCTGCCAGGTCAGTTTATATAGAGATCCAGAGGAGTGATTCTCCGGATACCTTTCGTTTAGGCCATTTATGATTTTGAACGTTATGTCTAGTCAATATGACGTAAAGCCATTATATCTGGTTATTATGGCACGAGAAACGTTATGTCTAATTATTATGGCACGAGAGATGTTATGTCTGGTCATTATGGCACAAGAGACGTTATGTCTGGTCATTATGATACAAGGTCATTATGTCTATTAATGGGTTATATTAAGCATGTGTTTGTCGATCTGTTACCCATTTGGGTATAGGTCGGTCGAACCTTGTTAAAATGAGCTTAGCTTGTGGTCGGATGTCAATTGGGTTAGGACGGTAGACAGTCCCCTAGCTTGGTCACCTGTGAAGATGAGCCAAGCTTATGAGTGGCTGAATGTCAATTACACCAGGACGGTCCACAGCCCCCCAGCTTGGGCAATCAGTGATGATAGTCCAAGCTTGTATTATTAATGTTTATTCTTATCCAAGCTTATGAATCTGGACGATGTGTTTTGATGATCATTTAGGAGAGCTTAGAGTTTGCAAGGAAATAATTGATGATCGATTTGTTGATCCTAGATGTTCCAAAGAAGATGATGAAGATGATGCAATGGCCGATAACCAAGACAAGTCTTAAAACCTTTATTTTATTTGATGTAAAACTTGTATTTTTTTTCTACTTGAATGGCAAACTTGACCTATCTGTAAGCTCAAAATTTGTTTAATTTCTTATTTAAACAACACCGATCTTGAACTTAGCAGCGTGGTGTCTGAGTACATCTTTAGATTTTCAATTTTAACGAAATAGTTCGAAGAATGAATTAACTCTGAATTTAATAGTGTATTTTAGAGCATTTCAAATTAACTTCAAATTTAATGGCATAGTTCTGAACATGCCTTTTAAACAAATTTTGAAACCAACGACAAATACCAAGTAGTTACATAGTTGAATCCGAATGCGTTAAGTAGTTGTATTCGAATACTGAGTAATTAAATAAAGTTTGACTCGGCAAATGAAATAATGATCTCAGATCCGACCTCAGATATTTATCGAGGAAAACAAAATAATGACCTCGGATATTTACCAGACCCTCACCAAGTCCTTAGAACTTTGCTGAGCCTTTCGTAACCTTGGAAATTTACCAAATCCTCGAAACTTACTGAGCCTTTTGTGACCTTGGATCTTTACCAAGTCCTTAGAAATTTACTGAGCATGTCTTCGAAAGAATCTCAGATCTTTATCGAACTTGTCTTGATCCTGTCATGTGAATATTTCTAATAATAACATGCAATTTAAATAAACATAACTAGATTCTCATACCTCGGTAAAGTTGTTATTAAACCTATAAAATAAAATCCATACATTTATAGCTTAAAAAGTTCAAGGTAAAATAAATGAATATACAATACTGTAGAATTTAATGTTATGCAAATAAACAATAATAAATTAAGATGAATATAAATCAATGACAATAAATAGAGATTAAAGCAATGAGAAATACAATTAAAGTAATATGATATTATAATTCAATTTAATGTTAGGTAATTATTAATTAATAAATTAATGACAATAAAAAAGGAATTAAAGCAATTAAAGCAATGTGATATTATAATTAATTTAATGTTATGTAATTATTAATTTATAAATTAATGACAATAAAATAAGAGTTAAAACAATTAAAGCAATGTGATATTATATTTAATGTTATGTAATTATTAATTTATAAATTAATAACAATAAATAGAAATTAAAGCTAATAACAATGAATAGAAATTAAAGTAATTAAAAACGACAATTAAAGCAAACCAATTTAATATTATGTAATTATTAATAAATTAATAACAATAAATAAGAATTAAAGTAATATAATATTATAATCAGAGTGTCTTGATAGATATTCACTGAGAATAAAAAATTTTCATGCAAGTTCTTATAAAAATATTAGTTTTTGACAAATAACTACTATGTACTATCCATATGTTTAACCAAATGAGCAGGTCAACAATTTGTCACGGAATAAATCCATTAAGCCTTCTGCATTAGAGATCATAAACTGTAAAGCAATTCCACGTTGGATTAAATGTGTAAAAAATGCACAATTTAATTGAAACTTCTCAAATTCGCAAAATCAGAATACCAAGATCAGGAACATCTTTATCTATCCTAGCATAAACGGCAAGAATATCCCATAGTTTTGAAAAGTTCTCTTGCTTCTCATAAAAAAACTAATGTCCTATCAGTGCAAACCACATCAAGACCCATTTAGTATCCATTTGGTTCTTAAAATTAAACATAAAATTAAAGTTTGAAATTTAAATTGGATCTCTTAATTTTAATTTATATGCTTGAAATGTCATTTACAATTAAAATTGAAATTTCATAAATTAATTATATGAAATTAAAAAATAATTAAATTAAGTATTTCTCAATTCTTAGTTTATACTTTAAGAATTATCAATTTTATAAATTAAAAATTAAATTCTCTTTCTCGTTCTCTACATTTATTTATGAACAATCATATTTATTGAGATTTTATATTTATATAAAAAATTATTTTTATATTTATATAAAAATTATTATAATAACTATTTATTTTTTTCTAAAAAAATCATGAAATTTTTTTATAAAAAATATGACTATTATATTATAAAAATATTATTATATGAATATTTTTATTAATTTTAATTTTATAAGTATTTTTTAATGTTTAAAATCATACCTTTAAACAATAAAATTATAATTGAATTTAAAATTATAATTTTTTATTCTAATTCTTTAACAATCCAAAACATAAAATTTAAGATTTTAAATTAATTTTAATTTTAAAAAATTGAAATTAAAATTAAAATTATATATTTTAATTCTAATTTATTATCCAAACATATCCTTAAAAAATCAAAGTCAAAGCAAACTAAGTCATGCCATACAAATCAGATTGCATTTGTGTAACAATGCATTTCAGGCATAATGGATTTACGAAGAAAATAATTGCAGGGCAGGGTTCGCCTAAAACTTAGACTATATGTGCCTAAAAATTAAATAACATATAATAGGAGAAATGTAATAGACAGTGCGTTGAGAACAAATTATTCACAAACCTATTTTGATGTAGAGTTAACATGCACTGAACTAGTCTCTTGTTTGTCACCTTTTCTAAATTATTTGCAGCATCTATACTTGAAGGCCTATTATTATCTTGAGGAAATACAACCAACCCCTTGTCTGGATTTGTTTATAACAGAACCAATGGATCTTGAATTGGCTGACCATCTTCAGTAATTACAGGTGCTGTGATAAATCTACCACTTCCAACAAGAGGAAACAATTGGCGGCATTCTTCCTTATATGTAGCATATTGCATCCTTCGGCGCTGTCTTATCTGATCTCTCTTTCCTCAAATGTACTCTTGGGATCATAGCAACCAAGTAGAAATTCCCAAATTTCTCCCCTAGTTGATGGATGGATTCCGCTGCAGAATGAATGATGAGCCCAATAACTACAATTGCGAAAGGGAGGAAGTACAAACACTCCACCTCCGATTATGACCGTGGGAATTGCCCAACAAAAGATTCTAATTGAACTGGTCATGAGAATATCATCAAAGAAATGTATGTAACAACGATGAAAACATGACTCTTGTAGAATTCCCGAGGGGTGGAAGAGTTTTACCTCTCACCATAGACGATGTCATATGTTCCGTCCTCTACTCGAGGAGAGGTCACCGGATAGTCCTAAGTAGGTCGTCCAGTAATTATTGAGGAAGACAGAGTGGAATGCTAATAGAGGCACTATGACCAATCAGTCTTGAAGTTAAGATAGTGATAAATGCATAGATAGAGAAAAATAAACATGTTTGACCTAGGCTGTCAGGTCGATTTATATAGAGATTCAAATGATTGACTCTCCGAATACCTTCCGTTTAGGCTATTTAAGATTCTGAACATTATGTCTAGTCATTATGATGTAAAGTCGTTATGTCTGGTTATTATAGCACGAGAGACATTATGTCTGGTTATTATAGCATGAGAGAAATTATGTCTGGTTATTATGGCACAAGAAACGTTATGTCTGGTCATTATGACACAATGTCATTATCTCTGTTAGTAGGTCGTATTAAGCACGTGTTTATCGAATCGCTACTCATTCAAATATAGGTTGGTCAGACCTTGTTGAAATTGGCCTAACTTATGACCAGATGCCAATTAGGCAGGACTGTCCAATGATATACTCATATACAAATAATTATATTACTTTAATGTATACATTGATATATTTTTAGGTGCCCATCTAGTATAGTTTACAATTTTCTGGATGTTGCAATGAAATAAAACAAACTAATATTATTTAAATTTTGTTAACAAACGTCGTAGGTCATCTATTAAGGAATAAAAATAAAAAATATTAAATAAAAAATAAAGTTTTTAAAGTTTTAAATATATTAAATATTTTAAATTTATTTAATACATTTTAAAATTTTTAATTAGTATTCTTAGACACCTTTTAAACAAAAAGTAATATTATATTCTCTTATAAATTTTTTTAATAGTTCTCTTAATATTAAATAAAAAATATTAAATAAAAAAATAAATATATTTAATGTCTTGAGAATATAAAAAATATTTAATATTTTTTTATTTAATAATTAAAAAGATTAATGAGAGAATTAGAAGATAAAACATTTCTATTAAATAGTAAATTGTGGTGCTTGATGAAATAAATTTGGTAATTACGAATGATGGGCAATTTACATGCAGGAAAACCACTCAAATTAAGAGATGATCAGAGGCTTCCTTACAAGGAGACAGGTAGGCTCCACCAAAGCAATCAACGGTGACTTTGGAAGGGTTGATAAATAGATCCACTGGTTCATAAAGTCATGGACAAAGTTGAAACATGGTCATTTGGTCAGCCTAAATGACCGACCATTGACTTTATCGGCTGTCATTGCCATGAACGATGCACAGAGCTTAGCAGTTGAAAACAAGCCACCGTTAAATTTAGGGCTTTAATACTGATTGTAGCATGGTCATTTATGTCTACATATGAATATGAATGTAGCAGAGAAAAAGTCAAACTATAATCACTTACTTTTTTATGAAGTCATTTGTGATTTTTTTTTTAAATTACAAGTTTAATAATAGTTGTGTGAATAATATTATAATGTTTTCAATTAAAAACATAAACTTGACATAATTATGAGGGAGAAAAAAAGGTTGACGATTCTCTTACCCTAGTTTCTCTACTTCTCTGATTTCATCTGTTTGCACATCACTCAATGTTTGTAGTTCTCTTATATACAAAAAATAAAAAATAAAAACACATCGTTTGCATAGAAATCATTTAAACTTATTCATTGTAAGTACGTGGCATTTTGTTTAAAAAATTTCTACACAGGCTTTGGATATATCCAGTTTGAATTAAGATAAAACATACAATTATTTTTTTATGTTTATTATATTTATTTCATCAATCAAGTTATGATATGTATTTATTAATATTTTTTCTTACTCTTCTTTTTTAAAAAATATACATATATCATAACTTAATTAGTGAAATAGATGTAATGAACATAATGAATATAAGGAAATAAATCTAAGTTTTCTTCTTTAAATTAAAGTTTTATTGTTCGGCTGGTATAACAGTTGGATGTTATACCATTGATGATGGATCGCGTCATTTTTTGTTGAGTGTTTGGGTTGCGCGTTAGCTGGTCGAACTAGGGTCAACCTAGTGGACTGTGGGCTGCTCAAATTTCAGTTGCTCTCAGTGTAATATTTCCTTACATCAGCACACTTGCCATGTGTATATGCTTACAATACTCAAGTATCTTGTTGACACTTAAAAAAAACTCAATTATCTTGTAAAAAAAACAAATATCATGAGTAAAGTCCAATTACAATTCGTTCTTATATCAAACTGAAAATGGCTCCAAAAAAACAACAACAAGATGGAAGATGGTATGAAGAGAGAACATTAAAGGATAAGAAGGAATAGAGAAATATGCAGTTGTATTCAAAGGTTGGGTTGGGAGGGGTTTAACCTTACTTAATATCTTGATTGAGTCTTTTTTTTTGGACCCAGACCCGACCAATCATAGCATAACTAATAATTGGGTTGGGATTTGTTTAAGGTACTGATTGAGACTTAGGTCGATATGGCAAGGTAGGAAAGACGAGGACTCGCTGGAGGCCTATGGGGGAGGCAACAATAAGGTTAATGGCACCTAGGCTAGTCAGCATAATAATCGCAAAGTATGATTGGTATGAGTGTTTTGGTGAAAAAGAAACATACATGGCTTAGGCAGTCAGGCCGGTTTATATACATATCTGAGGATCGACTCCTCAGATACTAAACGTTCAGGCCATTTAGGGTTCTGAACCCTAAACGTTAAGATTTGTTATGCCCAGTTATTATGGTGCGAACCTGTTAAGGATCGTTGGTCATAATGGCGCCAAACGAGTGATCATTAGCAGGTCATTTAAGCACGTGTTATTAATGAGTTATTAGCCATTTGGCTTCAAGCCGGTCGGGTCCTATTGACAGGACTTTGATCAGGCTACCTAGACTTATTCGAGCCTGTTGTTCCGAAACGGGTCTACCCAACGTAAACGTTGGGTTTGTACGGTTGGCCCAATAAGGTTTGCTTTTAGCTATGGCAAGCCTATTATTGGGGTTAGGTGATAATCACATATTTTATTTATTAAGAAACCCTTATGTTTAGTCATTTACACTCTCCATATTCTTAATTGATTGAATTTGGTATGATTTTGTGAGTTTGAGCTCAAATTGGTCCTAATTGAATATTTTCAGTATTATTGAGTTTTTACACTATTTCTGTATTTTGATCATAACTTGAGTTCCTGATATCTGACAATCATGAATTTTATCTTGTAGGAAAGCTAAGAGGAAGCTTTACAACTTTGATGAAGAGCTCGAAGTCCTAAACATATGTCTAAAGGACCTAAGTTTACATGGAAGTCAGAATACGGGTTCTATCACTAGAATCCGAACGGTGTGCACTCATAAAATCATATCTCAAGCTGTAATCATGGAGATGGGCTTAAATTTGGATAGTTGATAGTCAAGACCCAAATAAACAACTTTCATGAAGAACACCTTTTGAAAGAATGAAGTCTAATAGGTCAGTTTGGGCTTGCAAGTCGGAACAGAGGTGCTGAAGTTGGGTTTGAGCAACCTGTGGTATTTGGGTCATATCTTGGGCTGTAGGAAGCCAAATTGGACAATCCAGATATGCATGTTATAGCTAAGACAAAGATCTACAACTTTCATGAAGAGTACTTTTCATGAATCTGAAGTATAATCGGTCGTTTTTGGCTTCCAAGTCAGACCAAGGAATTTTCGCACTCAACCACTCCACTCAACTAACCCACTCAACCAAACCACTCAACCACTCCACTCATCCACTCATCCACTCAACCACTCAACCACTCCACTCCATTCACCCACTCAATCAACCACTCATCCACTCAACTAACCCACTCAACCAATATTTAATCCACTCCACTCAACCACTCATCCATTCATCCACTCAACTAACCCACTCAACAATATTTAATCCACTCCACTCAAACCAACCCACTCATCCACTCACCCACTCAACCAATCCACTCAACCACTCCACTCCACTAACCCACTCATCCATCCACTCATCTTTGTCATTTTGTTACCCTAGACTTCTATAAAAGGGCACCATTGGTTATCATGTAGGGGTTGGACTCTCCTTCATTTTTCTCTCGGTTTTCTTGTGATTTCCTTCTAGCTATGTGTAACTAAACCTCCCTTGGTTAAGGGGTGATGAAACCGCTAGTATTGATGTTGTAAACTTTGCATATTTGATTATTTCAACACAGTTATGTTTTTATTCATATATTTACAATCTATTATTGGTATGAAGGTTTTTATACTTGTTTCCACTTTCAAAGTGGTAGATCTGGGTTTATTATGCGCGATTGCGGTAGTAGATCTAGTGGAATGTATAATGTTCATGTGGGTATAATTATCTTTGTGCTATTTGCCAGTTATAAAAGTGGTAGATCTGGGTTTATTATGCGCGGTTTGCGGTAGTAGATCTAGAGAAATATATGTTCTAAGTAATTTAATCCCTGTGTGATTAGATCTTAGTGTAATTGGTTTTCTAAATCTTAATGCAATTGTTGGATAGTTGTAAGAGCGGTTGCTTTATGACTAATCAGTGATTAGGAGTTGATTTGAGCGGTTGCTAAATTGGCCAACACGTAAGGAAAACAGAGATTTACTCTCACAATTGCATAAAAACATAATTGGGCATGTTGAAATAAAAGGATATGTGGATTTACATCATCATATAAATCTAGTGGTGGATTCAATCTCTTAACCAATTTTCTTATATTGTTGTTTTCAGTTTATTTATTGTTATTGTCTTTGAAGTTGTTCATTGTTCATCAAAACTCCAAAACCGCCCTATTTACTATTTATTGTCAATCAGAGTTTAAATTGGGAATTATTTAATAGTGTTAATTGACTTGGTTCTCTGTGGATCGACCCTTACTAACTACAACTAGTTGTAAGGTTTTTATTTTCTGGTGGGCCTAACAACTATTTTTTTATCAAAATTTTAATCGCTATATCCGCACGCATCAGAATTTTGGCGCCATTCTTGGGAGCCAATTTTTCAATTACACTATTAATTTATTTCCTATTTTTACTCTATTTTTATTTTGATTTTTATTTTATTTTTTCTATTTTTGATGTTTTCTTTCGAGTGTCTTGTAGGTGTTGATGTCCATTAATCATGGATGCTTGTGGGATTTGCTTATCACCTGGACATATCACTGATTTGTGTCCTACTTTCCTAGTGGACACAAATGAGGAGGTAGAGGCAGTATGGGGATATTCTGAACCTTCTGATAACTACAACCCGTACTCCAATACATATTATCCAGAGTGGTGGGACTATCCTAATTTGAGTTATGGACAGCAGCCTCAGATACAACCTCCAGCCTATGAATTTCCAGAATTTCAACAGAGGTAAACACATTTCCCTCAGACACAGCAGTAAGTTCAAGATCCTTGGCAGCCTGAACCTTCATTGGAGGAACTAATAAGACAATTTGCCATTAATACCATACAGTTCTAACAAGAAACAAAGGCCAATTTACAGAGTTTCCAACAAGAAACAAAGGTCGCAATCAATAACATAGCTAACTCTTTGGAGCAGTTAGCCATAGAACTCAGTCATATGCAAAGCCTAAATTTTGAAGGACTTCCCTCACAACCCGAAGAGGATGTGATGAAAGATCCTAGTGTTGACATATTGCATAGTGAGAAGACGTTGGATGAACCCATTTCTCCTCCACAAACCACTACAGAGGAAGACCAAGAACCTAAACAGGTAAATAAGGAAGGGAAGAACTCGAAGCCCCCAAGGTAAGTAATCTTGAACCCTTCTTAATGTAGTGGAGGAGCAACATGATGAGTTGTGTGATGAATTTCCGATTTTATTGGTTTTAATAATTATATTCATTGCCACTCATGCACTAATTGTCAAGGTGATATGATATGTGCTAGGCATGTCTTTGAGATTTACTGATTTGAAAGTTGATGATTCTGTTTGCAAAGCGAATCTAAGACCCAAAGGGGAGGAGGAATTACAGGCCATGGAAGAATTTTTAGAAAAAGAAGAAGAGCACCCGATGACGACCTCTTGAAGTGGACTTTGTTTTTGGGCCATCATTAAATAAAAACAATGCACATGAAGTGATCAAGTGCACATATTACTTTTCGGTGGTGAAACCAAGGAAAATAAGGGCCAATGGGACCCTGGTGGGAGCCGTTATCTTTATGAAGCTTAATTTGTTCATCACACAACCAATGGCATCCTGGTGAAAGCTCTCATATTGTTTCAATTATAACTTGGTCATCACTCTTCAACCAATGGCATCCTGGTGAAAGCTCTCATATTATTTCACCTACAGTTTGGTCATCATACTTCAACCAATGGGACCCCTGAAAGCTATCATGTTGTCTTAACTTGTAGCTTGGTCATCATGTTTCAAACAATGGATCCTGGTGGAGTCTTTTCACCTACCTCACTTAATAAGGCCAATAAACACCGCCTCAAACAATATTATGAACTTCCGGAGAATGCGAAGTGGAAGTGATGAACCTTCTCCATCCGCATTATGAATAATAAAAAAAAAAAATTAGCCTTTTATTTTTATCTTTATTTTTATTTTTTATTTTCTATTTTTTTTTACATATTAATTCCATGGGGGTAATTCTCCATTTTCTTTTCTTGTACATATTAATAGTGGGGTTAATTCTCCTTTTTATTTTATTTTATTTTATTTTATTTTTTTTTTTGAACAATGGGGGAACCTCTTCCTTTTATTTTTTGTAATTTTTTTATTATTTATTTTCTCATTTTTATTTTATTTATTTATTTATTTATTTTTATTTTTGTCATTTATTTATTTCCTGTCATTTATTTTCTGCCATTTATTTTTGTTATTTATTTATTTATTTATTTTTTACTTATTAATTTATTTGGTGGTTGGTTTCTACCACACCATTTTTGAATTTTTTTTATTTGGTGGTTGGTTTATTACCCCACCTTTGTTATTTTTTTATTTGGTGGTTGGTTTATTACCCCACCTTTATTATTTTTTTTATTTTATTTATTTGGTGGTTGGTTTATTACCCCACTTTTATTATTTTTTTATTTTATTTATTTGGTGGTTAGTTTATAACCCCACCTTTGTTATTTTTATTATTATTTTATTTATTTGGTGGTTAGTTTATTACCCCACCTTTGTTATATATAAAGAAAAAAGAAAAAAAATTGAAAAAAAATAAAAAAAAATAAAAAAAGGGCGAAACTTCGGTTGTACTTGGTCTTTAATTAGATTAGGAGCCCCTGCCAGTGGAGTGGCAGACCGTCATTGACTCGGGTGGACCTTCGCACGCCGGTCGGTAAATAAGGTTCGTGTGCCATGCTCTGCGAGAGAGTCGCGCAAGCATTCCAGGTTTTAACCAAAGGCTCTGCTTGTTGATGGACAGAAAGAAGCGTCCCGTGTTTGCATTCTAGCGTGACAATGCCTCGAGCCGGATCCCGTGATTTAATGTCATGGGCTCTTCGGCGACCTCTCACCGGCGTGGTCGTTGGTGGTAGGCGTCGATTTACGCACTTTAATTAGTGGCGTCGTAGCTCAATCCAAAATATCCTACAAGCGGGAGGGAGAAGAATGCCCAGATTGGCTGAGCCGTCCTGGTATTACTGCACTCATGATGCGCAGTATAAAGATCTGCCATGAAACCTGTACATAAAGGTATGTAATCATTTGTTTTTATTATTTTATCTTTGTATGATTTTGTTGAATTTTGGTTTTGGACAGACGATCCTTTGGATGAGATCCTTCGGGGGTTTCTAGACTTCTTTACCCTGATGGTTTTCTTGAAGTCAAAAAAAAATATTCAAACTTTTCTGACAACAGCCAACCTACCCTTATAGGTGCAATTATTTCCCTTCCCATTCTCTTTCCTATTTAAACACTCCATTTTCTTTACTTTTCTGCAACTCTTAATCATTCAAAGAGAGCGAGTGTTGAAATGGAGGGAGCTTCTTCTTCAGTTCGTAGATTTCTCAGTATTTGTGTATTTTGTGGGACAAGTTATGAGAATGGTTTAGAGTTTGTAAACGCAGCAAGCACTGTTGGTAGAACACTTGCTTTGCGAGGAACATTCGTGTAGTATATGGGGAGGTTGCATTGGGTTAATGGGGGCGTATCACTTTTTGCATTTGTAAGAGGTGGTCAAGTTTTAGGTGTCATTCCTGAACCTTTAACTCGAAGGAACATCGTTGGAAAGACAGTTGAATTTGAAATTAAGGTATCCTCTATGCATGGACGAATGAAGGCGAAGCTTGACAACTCTGATGCATTCATTGTCTTACCTGGTGGTTTTGGTACTTTGGAAGAAGTCTTTCAAGTTGTCTCTTGGGCCCAATTGGACATCTACCATAAACCCATAGGTTTGTTGAATGTTAATAATTTCTTTGATAATTTGTTATCTTTTGTTGACCATCTTTGTGGAACGAGAAATTTGTCACACCTTCAAAGAAGACAACTCCTTATCTCTCGCTTCTACTTGTTGATGAATTGATTAATAAATTAGAAGCATTTGTTTATGAACCTGATCCAGTAACAGCTCAGATAGATTGGTCCGAAGGAAGCGGTGAAGGAAGTGGTGAAGGAAGCAAAATGAAGAGAAAGCCAGCCAAGACACTCCAATTATTTAAATAATTACTAGCTTTGGTTTTATTTATTGTACTTTATTTTTGTTTGTGTGAGGTTTTTCTTTTCAGTAATTGCAGCAATAGGTAATATACTCTATCCTTTACCTATCTATGTTTTGACAAAAAAAAAAGAGTGTGTTTGTTAATATGTTTGTTGTATTTGTCATCAATTTAGTAATTAAGGATGGCAGAGTAAAGAGTAAATAATTTTACTCTTGAGGCGATCTTAATTGGTGGCGAGTAAGGAGTTTGTTTTTAGGTAGTAATTAATTAGTATTAAATTGTAGAAGTACTAAAGTTTTATGATTTGATTTCTTTTCGAGTGTGTGATGCGGCAAGACCGACAAGTGTGCTTCTTTCGTTTGGCGTTGATTCACTTCTTATCAGGTTGTGTTGCTCTTTTCTATATCTCTCTTTCGCATTGAGGACAATGCTTATATTAAGTGTGGGGGAGATATTTTAGAAATTTTTATTTCAAAAAAAAATTTAATTTAAAAAAAAAGTTTCATTGCATGATTGAATAACTTTTCTCCCTTCTTGAACTGATGTGCTTGGTGATGGATGATTGAATTGATGGATGCATACCTTGTGAGATTTTGAGCCTAATGGATGGATTTAACATTTATGTCATTCTCTTCTTTCTTGTGTGATTTTCACTCATGTTAATGACCACTCTAGAACTTGCTTTGATTCTTTTTAAGGCTACATTTCACTTGCATGCATGAACATGATTGAGGCCCTCTTTCTTAATTAGCTAGTTTAACCAAATAGCCAACCTTGTTTTTAATATGATATCAAGCACTCTTTTGACTTCTTGGAAATTCTCTGATTTCTGCCAACCTTGTATATTTTCCTTTGCTTAACCCCTTTGAGCTTATTTGACCATTCCTTGTTTCTAGTTCATTATGTACCTTAAATGAAAAATCGTGTTCTTATTTTACCTTAGGGAATAAAAGAACATTAGCTTTGTTAATGGATGAATTTTTGAACAAGTGTGGGGGTGTGTGTACAAAATAGTTGTTGAAAAAGGAAAGAGTGCCTAAAAACAAAAAAAAAAACAAAAAAAACAAAATATATATATATATATATATATGTATATATATATATATATATGTATATAGTTATGTTTATATATATATATATATAAAGAAAAGAAAAAAAAGATTGAGAAATGAATATGTAAAGGGTTATACATTAGAGGTGGGATGAACTTTTATGCTTGTTATTTGAACTCAATTCTCATTTGCTTTTATTCTCTTTGGTATTTATCCTCTCATATCCATTTTACCCTCTTCTTTACCTTGACCTCACTACAACCTTGAATAAAGTCCTCATGATTTGTGTATGCATATGTTTTGAGTAGTGGAGAAGTAGAAGATAAGCAAGCTTATGGTAGTGCAATTTTCATGGTTGAATTGAGTGAAATACCTACCTTTTAAACACTTGAGAGATTGAGAGGGAATCTTGTGAAGATCTATCATTCTCGATTCATATTGAAGATACCTTGCTTGTTGGTTTGAGATATGGAGAATTGTTAACTCATGAATGTTTTGATCCCTTGAACCTTTGGTTGTTCTTCTTGATTGTGAAATTTTGGGCTCTTGAATGTCGTTGGAATTTAAAATTTTGATAATCTCTTATGTCCTTGTTTTGGTCTTAAGTTTTTCCCAGGAGTACAAAAAGCTAAGTGTGGGGGAATTTGATAATCACATATTTTATTTATTAAGAAACCCTTATGTTTAGTCATTTACACTCTCCATATTCTTAATTGATTGAATTTGGTATGATTTTGTGAGTTTGAGCTCAAATTGGTCCTAATTGAATATTTTCAGCATTATTGAGTTTTTACACTGTTTCTGTATTTTGATCATAACTTGAGTTCCTGATATCTGACAATCATGAATTTTATCTTGTAGGAAAGCTAAGAGGAAGCTCTACAACTTTGATGAAGAGCTCGAAGTCCTAAACAGATGTCTAAAGGACCTAAGTTTACATGGAAGTCAGAATACGGGTTCTGTCACTAGAATCCGAACGGTGTGCACTCATAAAATCATATCTCAAGCTGTAATCATGGAGATGGGCTGAAATTTGGATAGTTGATAGTCAAGACCCAAATAAACAACTTTCATGAAGAACACCTTTTGAAAGAATGAAGTCTAATGGGTCAGTTTGGGCTTGCAAGTCGGAATAGAGGTGCTGAAGTTGGGTTTGAGCAACCTGTGGTATTTGGGTCATATCTTGGGTTGTAGGAAGCCAAATTAGACAATCCAGATATGCATGTTATAGCTAAGACAAAGATCTACAACTTTTATGAAGAGTACTTTTCATGAATCTGAAGTATAATCGGTCGTTTTTGGCTTCCAAGTCAGACCAAGGAATTTTCGCACTCAACCACTCCACTCAACTAACCCACTCAACCAAACCACTCAACCACTCCACTCATCCACTCATCCACTCAACCACTCAACCACTCCACTCCACTCACCCACTCAATCAACCACTCTTCCACTCATCCACTCAACTAACCCACTCAACCAATATTTAATCCACTCCACTCAACCACTCATCCATTCATCCACTCAACTAACCCACTCAACCAATATTTAATCCACTCCACTCAAACCAACCCACTCATCCACTCACCCACTCAACCAATCCACTCAACCACTCCACTCCACTAACCCACTCATCCATCCACTCACCTTTGTCATTTTGTTACCCTAGACTTCTATAAAAGGGCACCATTGGTTATCATGTAGGGGGTTGGACTCTCCTTCATTTTTCTCTCGCTTTTCTTGTGATTTCCTTCTAGCTATGTGTAACTAAACCTCCCTTGATTAAGGGGTGATGAAACCGCTAGTATTGATGTTGTAAACTTTGCATATTTGATTATTTCAACACGCTTATATTTTTATTCATATATTTCTGAATCTATTGTTGGTATGAAAGTTTTTATACTTGTTTCCACTTTCAAAGTGGTAGATCTGGTTTATTATGCGCGGTTCGGTAGTAGATCTAGTGGAATGTATAATGTTCATGTGGATATAATTATCTTTGTGCTATTTGCCGCTTATAAAAGTGGTAGATCTGAGTTTATTATGCTTGCGATTCAAGCGGTAGTAGATTTAGAGAAATATATGTTCTAAGTAATTTAATCCTGGTGTGTGATTAGATCTTAGTGTAATTGGTTTTCTATATCTTAATGCAATTGTTGGATAGTTGTAAGAGCGGTTGCTTTATGACTAATCAGTGATTAGGAGTTGATTTGAGCGGTTGCTAAATTGGCCAACACGTAAGGAAAACAGAGATTTACTCTCACAATTGCATAAAAACATAATTGAGCATGTTGAAATAAAAGGATATGTGGATTTACATCATCATATAAATCTAGTGGTGGATTCAATCTCTTAACCAATTTTCTTATATTGTTGTTTTCAGTTTATTTATTGTTATTGTCTTTGAAGTTGTTCATTGTTCATCAAAACTCCAAAACCCCCTATTTACTATTTATTGTCAATCATAGTTTAAATTGGGAATTATTTAATTGTGTTAATTGGCTTGGTTCTCTGTGGATCGACCCTTACTAACTACAACTAGTTGTAAGGTTTTTATTTTCTGGTGGGCTTAACAACTATTTTTTTATCAAAATTTTAATCGCTATATCCGCACGCATCATTAGGACAGTTCACAGCCCCTGAGTTCAGTCAATCACTAGGATAGGCTGAGCTTATGAAGGGCCTGATGACGAATAGGCCAAGACGGTCCACAGCCCCTCAGCTCGATCAATTGCTAAGACTGGCCGAGCTTATGAATAGCACAATGACTATTGGGTCAAGACAGTTCACAGCCCCTCAACTCGGTTATTTGCGAAGTTGGGCCGAACTTGTGCGAGTAATCTAAGTGTGTTAAGGCCTTCCTCTTTAATTGGGCACTTCATAGTTCGTGCAGTCGTTCTTGGTGGAATATCGCATGCAGCTTGCCACGCATCACGCATTCATTGATCAAGCGTCACTTCAATCACTTTACAATTAATGCGCTTATTACTTAGTTTCATCAAAGTCATTGATCTTTTGACTCTTAAAATCCAACCATTAGATGTAAGGGCCCGAGCTGATGTAAGGTCCCGAGCCGATGCCATCCCCGAACTGATGAAAGGCCCCGAGCCAGTAACCAGCCCCGAGTTGATGCTAGCCCCGAGTTGATGAAAGGCCCCGAGCTAGTAATCAGCCCTGAGCCAATAATCGGCCCCGAGTCAGTAATCGACTCTGAGCCAATGCCATCCCTGAGCTGATGAAAGGCCTTGATCCAGTAACAGGCCCGGAGCCGATGCCAGCCCCGAGCTGATGTCCGGCCCCAATCCGATGCCAACCCTGAGCTGTGTTAAGGCCCTGAGCTGATGAAAGACTCGAGCTAGTAACTGGCCCTGAGATGATGCTAACCCCGAGCTGATGAAAGGTCCCGAGCAAGTAATCGGCCCCGAGCCGATGCCAGCCCCGAGCTGATGTAAGTCTCCAAACCAAAACTGGCTTTAGAACCAATACCGGTCTAGAGTTGATAATTAATAGTCCAAGATCCAAAAATTAACCATATTCTGAGAGGGAACCGGTCCAGAACTGATAATAATCGACCTAAGAGCCAATTTCGGTAAAGAACCAATGTCATTCCCGAATTTGAGGATGAACAACCTTTATTTCAGCACAAACCGCCACACAAGCGTCCATGAAAGTCTATAGAAGATTCCCACAGCATTAAAAAAATTTGCACTACAAGTCTTGATTCAGCTAAAGTTATGCTTTCTTAGACTACTAAGTCCGATCGAGGTTGAAAGATCAGCCCCTAACCCGATGTTAGCTCTGAGTCAATGTCTGACTGTCAAATGTTAAATTAATCGGCCAAATTTCGAGAAAATTTGAGTTTAATAGGTAAAGTTTCGAATCGAAGTTAAATTGATGGCATATACAAAATCAAGGACTATATGGAGGCGAAGTTTGTCATTATAAAAGTAAATCAAGTTCGAATTACACCAATAAAATTAAAATTCTTTCTATGCTTCTTCATCTTCGACTTCTTCCTCTTCAGGAGGATCAACAATACGACTATCAACTACGATTTTAAAAGGGCCAAGTTCCCTTAACCGATTGTCAAAAACGCCATCGGGATTAAGGAGTTTAGCCTGTTGAAGACCAAATTCAAAGCCGATAATTCTTTGCTCAATCACTTTTTCTTTTAAGTTCACCAGATCGGCCTTTAAGTTAGCTCTTGACTTCAAAGCCTCTTTAAGAACACGGTCAGCTTTAGATTTTTGTTTCTTAGCATCTTCTTTCTCCTTTTTTGATGTTACTAACTTTTCTTCAACCTTCTTTTTTTCACCTTCTAGTAATTCCAATGAAGCCTTAAGTCCATCAACACGATATGATTTTTCTTTTAATGCTTCAATCTCTTTTTTAGCTCAGAGACTTCGGCCAAATGCGCCTTTTGAGTTTTCTCCAGTTCTATCCTATAAAATTTGTTAAAAGACGATAACTTTCTCTTCGAGTCTTCTAGTTCATGCTCGACTGATCTAATCACACTTGTTGCTCAGAGTAGTTGGACTTCTGCCCATCGGCATAAACCTATCTTGTCGACCTTGTCCTTCATCTCCTTGTTACTTGGAAGAGTAATCTACGTCTCCATAAAAGATTCAAAGGGGAATGAGATGGCCCAAAGAGAGGGGGCATCTACACCAGCATCGAAGTTATTTAGTGCCTCAAATGCACCTCAAATTTCTCGATTCTCAGAGAAAGAACCCTCACCTATTGCTTGGTGCTTGGGGATTGATTAATTTTTTGCTTCTACAACTTCAGTTTTTTCATTAACCTCTTCATGGTTCCTTTTTCTGACCAAAGTCTCCGACTGGGTTTTAGAAGAATTTGCAACATTAGTCAGTACTCTAACTCTCACCATGTCAGCGTCAGTTACTTCTATCTCATCATCCTCGGTCGATTTAGCTAAATCCTTTTTCTTCAAGAGTTTTTACAAATGCCAAATAAATATCTAAGGCGCCATTGATTCTGAAAATTTGAGCAATAGGTTAAATGCCACTTTAGCTGAAAGTTAGAATGATAATAAAATTGAATTAAAAACTTACTCATAAGCTTTGTCATTTCGTCTGGATAATCCTCGAATTTGACAAACGAACTAGTGTCCAATAGAGGACAATTCTCCAAGTAGTCGATCATTTCTCAGTTGGCCAAATGAAGACTTCGGTACTCAACACTCAATATTGATGTTGGTTCATCTCACCAATAAAGTTGGAATTTCTTTACTCCAAATTGGTTGGCATAAAAAATGTACGTCTCCTTACTAACTTCTAACTCGAAAGATTTATTCTTAAAATTCTTATACGATGTGTCAAAGGCAAAAAAAAAATCTTCTTACGAGGAAGACTGTTGAGTGAAACCTAATCACCCTTACCGACCCCCTTGCATTGAAAGAAAAAAAAACTCCTATGCTCGATGCTTTATCGAGAAAATTCATCAAAACTTCAAACACCCTCACAAATGCCCAACTGTTAGGATAAAGTTGAGTTGGAACAACATTTAATCGGTCAAGGATCGAACATTAAAAATCAGTGAAGGGCAACTTCAAATGTAAACGGAGAAAGAAGATGTCATACATATATACCCACCTGATTTGTTTATCGACACAAGGTGACATATATATTCGTTCATCATTTTGGCATGGAAGGTAAGCAAACTAAGCTTCATCGTCATCTCTACTTAGCGATACGCGTTTTCAGAGCATATCGATGCTCTCGACCATGTTAAAAGTCGATGTATACTTGCTCACAGTGAGATGAACCCAACCATAGGTTCTTGTTGACTTTTCTCCAGTCAGCCGATCTCGAGAGGCGGACATGTCACCCGTCTCGAATCTTACACCGTATCTTTAAACATCAAACCCTTTCCTTGGATTTCCTAAATACAGGTCTAGAATATTAAAATCAAAAGGGTGGGAAACACCTATATTCCACCAAGATTCAAGACCTATGGTGCTATAACTCTAAAAGCCACCACGTTACGGTAACACTATTCTAAGAAGCACCCTGGTTGGATAAAATTCCACAACTCAGAAAATCCCCAGCCACCTCACCCCTCATCTTAGAAACTAAAACAAATAGAAAGTGAAATAATGAACATGTATTTGAAACGTTACCTGGAGTAGGTCGTGAATAGGAAAAAAATGGTATGCATTGATGAAGTACCTGCACTGGAATGAAGAAGACATTGCACAGGGAAGAAATGAAAGAAAAGACAAAATTATAACCCGAAGAAAATAAGGAGGGGAAAAGTAAATGGAAGTATAGTTTAAATATAGTGTTTTAAATACAACAAGTTGCTGGATTCAACGATCAATAATCCAAGAAAGTTAAAAGCCTTAAACTAGACTATTGGATACATCTAATGGTTGGATTTTAAGACTCAAAAGATCAACGACTTTGATGAAAGCAAGTAACGAGCGCATTAATTGCGAAGTGATTGAAGTGACGCTTAATCAATGAATGTGTGACGCGTGGCAAGCTGTATGCAACATTCCACACAAGAATAGTTGCACGAACTACGAAGCACCTAGTTAAGGAGGAAGGCCTTAGCACACTTGACTTACTCGCACAAGCTCGACCCAACTTCGCAGATAATCGAGTTGGGGTTGTGGACCGTCCTGACCCAATTATTGTCGAGTTATTCATAAGCTCAACCCATCCCAGTGATCGACCGATCTTGGTAGTTGTGGACCGTCCTAACCCCAACAGTAGGCTTGTCATAGCTAAAAGCGGACCTTAATAATAGGCTCGGATAAGTCTAGGTAGCCTGACTGAAGTCCTATCAATAGGACCCAACTGGCTTGAAGTCGAATGGTTAATAACTCGTTAATAACACATGCTTAAATGACCTACTAATGGTCGGTCGTTTGGTGCCATTATGACCAACGATTTTTAACAAGTTCGCACCATAATAACCGGGCATAACGAATCGTAACGTTCTGAGTCCTATATGACCTGAACGTAGAGTATCTGAATAGTCGATCCTTGGTTTCTATATAAATCTACCTGGATGCTAGGTCAGGTATGTTCTATTTTCACTAAAAACATTCATACCAATCAGACTTTACAATCATTCTGCTAACCAATTTAGGTGTCCTTGACTTTGCTGTTGCCTCGCCTATAGGTCTCCAGCGAGTCCTCTTTTTGCTTACCTAGCCATACAGACCTAGGTCCTGGTTAGTACCCGGATCATATGGCGCCCACTATGGGGTTCAGGTAAAACTTTCCTACCCCATAATGAATCAACTTTCCCTACAACCAACAACACAACCACTTTTTCGATCGTGGCTACTAATGAAAATAATGTTTTAAATGGGATCAACCAAGGAAGCTCTCAACTCAGCCTTGTTGAAATGCTAATGTAGACCATTAGGGATATAAACAACTGAATTGATTGAATTGATCAAATAACCAATAGAGATCAGCATAAGATGGAACCTGAAGGGAGGTTGAGAGAGTGACCGAGGAAGACAATCCTAATAGAGAAGTCCATCGATAACCCAGCATTTCCTGAAAGATCGATCCAGAAGTTTGCCTAACAAGCAAAGTATCCTCCACCTGTTGCTGACCACCTTTTCTCTGATTTCATAATGTCAATTCCTCTTCCAAATGGCTTTCGACTTCTGACTGTAGAGTTTTACAATGGGACAACTAACCTACAGAAGTATCTTACAATGTTTAATTTCATTATGCTATTGAATGGTGGGTCTGACCCAATCAAACGCAGAACCTTTCCTGATGACTTAAAAAAAATCGACATTACTTTGGTTTTCAAGCCTTGAAGCATGATCAATTTTATGATTTCTCTGAATTATCTATTAAATTTTTTAACTATTTTTCTATGAGCAAGACACACTAGAAGAATTCGCCTAGCCTTATTAACTTGAGGCAGTGTCGAGATGAATCCCTTAAGGAGTTCATGAGGAGATTCGGAGAAAAAGCAGTTCAAATAAGGGACCTCAACCCCGCTATATCCCTCCATGCCATCATGGCTAGTTTGCAACCGGGACTGCTCGCAGATTCTCTGGCCAAAAAGCCACCTTTGGATTTGGATGATTTGCGAGCTAGCTCTATAGGGTACATTATCATGGAGGAGATTGTTGTTGTAAGAAAGCAAATGGAGCAAAGATTTTTCGAGTCAAAAGCAACAGGAAGCAGGAATAATCCACAAATCTCTGTCCGATCGATTTTGCAAGACTGACACTAGGGAGGATGACTTAACCCAAGATGCAGACTGTTGTGGATGGAAGATTGGTATGATAGATTTAATCAAACTCCTCGGGTATTGTTTGAAAAGTTTCAACCTGTGTTTGATAAATATACCCCATTGAACACCTCGCAGGATCAGATCTTTCGGGAAATCTTCAATACAGGTTTAATCTAGGTTCCAAGGAACACAGGAAAACAGAAGGTTTCGGCTAATATCAATAAAAGTAAGAGGAGCGAATTTCATAAAATGAATAGGCATTCTACTAAGGAGTGCATTACGTTGAAAGAAAGAATTGAGCTACTCATTCGAGAGGGTCACCTTGGGAATTACGTCTACCGATGCAGAAGTCGAAGTAGAGAAGCTAGAGAAGGGAATCAATCTAGACCAAGAAGTCTGAGCCCAAGTGAAAAGGACAAAGCTAACGTTGTTGTTTCTGATTCTCGGGATCATATGATTAGAGGAGTTATCGACTTTATAATCGGTGGCTTTGTGGGAGGAGGAAGCTCAAATTCATCTTGAAAGCGATATCTCTGAGCTGGCATATCAGTAAGTCATCCTTCCCCGTCTTAATTTATACAGCACGGGGATGAACCAGTTATTTTCATTTTCAAATAAGGACTTTGCTGGCCTTAATGAGAATTTGGATGATCCGATGGTGATCTCTATCATTGCTGGAAACTTTCAAATAAGAAGGGTATTGGTCAACCAGGGGAGTTCGACAGACATCCTATACATATCCACCCTTCGTAGATTACAGATTCCGAAAGATAATTTAACCGCTTTCAATGGGAGCTTGGTCGGCTTCTCCGAAGAACAGGTAAATGTGAAACGATATATTGAACTCCAAAAGACTTTTGAGACATGTACACTTTTAAAAAATATTCCAGTTAAATATTTGTTAATTGATTGCCATACTCCATATAATGTTATTCTTGGAAGACCTTTTCTTAATTCTCTCGGGGCTGTAGTTTTGACTCCTTATTTGACAATGAAGTTTTCAGTATCCAAAAGCGAGTTCAGAATGGTTCATGCAGATTAGAAAGAAGCCAGGATTTACTATAATGAGAGTTTGAAGCCAAAGCCGAAAGAGCCGACCGACCAGTAGAGCCTTGCGATAAACAGTCGATACACATCAACATGACTGAGCTTGATCCGAGGAACGATGAGCAAGACCGACCTCAGCCAATTGAGAATTGCAGACCGTCTCTCTGGGTCCCAAACTCGATCAGGTGACACATATCGGGGCCCATCTTCCAACCGATGTCAAGTAGGAACTGGAGGAACTATTAAAGAAAAACTTAGATCTTTTCACATGGACTGCATTAGATATGCCAGGAATCAATCTGGAGATTATCTTGCATAAGCTTTCTTTAGATCAAAAAATAAAGCTTACTGCTCAAAAGAAGAGGACTCACTAGAGACCTACAGGCGAGACAACAACAAGGTCAATGACACCTAGGTTGGTCAACAGAATGATCGCAAAGTATGATTGGTATGAGTGTTTTGGTGAAAATGGAACATACCTTGCCTAGGCAGTCATGCCGATTTATATAGAGATATGAGGATCGACTCTTCAGATACTCTACGTTCAGGTCATTTAGGGTTCCAAACGTTAGAATTCATTATGTCTAGTTATTATGGTGTGAACCCGTTAAGGATTGTTGGTCATAATGGCACAAAACGGCCGACCATTAGCATGTCATTTAAGCACGTGTTATTAACCATTCAACTTCAAGCTAATCAGGTCATATTGACAAGACTTTGGTCAGGCTACCCAGACTTATTCTGGCCTGTTGTTTCAAAACGGGTTTGCCTAGTGCAGACGTTGGGTTTGTATGGTTGACCCAATAAGGTTCACTTTTAGCTATGGCAAGCCTACTCTTGGGGTTAGGACGGTCCACAGTCCCTGAGTTTGGTCGATCACTGGGATAGGCCGAACTTATAAAGGGCCCGATGACGAATGGGTCAGGACGGTCTAAGATAAAATTGACTTGATATTTATATAAAATGTATAAAATTAGACATTATGCATATTTAAATCATAAAATTTTAAAATTATGTAAATAAAACTAAAAAATATTTTATAATATATATTATTAAATAAATTATATTAATACAAAATATTATTATGTTATGCAAAAAATATTAATTTATGTTTAAAATTTTTATAATCTATCACTAATTTTTAAAAATCATATAAATTTTAAAATATTATGTTGTATTAAGCTAAGTCGAGATAACTCTGAATATAACCCAAACCCAATTCAAAAATTCATTAGATCAATTTTTAAGAACTCAAATTCTATTCAATTAATTTCAAATTGAGACAAGTCATGTAGAGATAGGTTTTGAACACTCCTAAAAATAAGTCGAAGCTTATTCTCCCGAAAGATCTCCTCACCCAATGTTAAATAGTCAATGTCCAATATTAACTGTTAACAACCAGCCCAAGCCCATTAAACCGTGAATAGAAGTAACTGGAAGATTTATGGTGGATAGGGGTGGAAATGGGCAGTTGCCGTCGAGGCCATAGCCTAGCTTACACTACTGAGTTGACTTGCTTAAATTTGCTTTACTAAACAAGTTAGGCCAATATTTTTTAAAAGCCTGTTTAACTAAAAAGGTCGTATGTATCTAATAGCCTTTTAAAACTGGTAAAAATTTTACATTTAATTATATATAATATAATATATATTATTATAATAATTATAAATTATAATTATAATTAATAATTTATTATAATATATTAATATATTTTTAATTAAATTTTAATAAAAATTAATAATTAAAACTTAAGTTAATAAGTTATAATAGAAATAACATATTTATTAATATATTTAATGTAATATATTTATTAGAATGAAAATAATAAGTTAACACTCACTCCTTATTTTTATAGATGCTCACTACTTTCTTACTCTGATCTTTGATCGATGTGGGACTTGAAAGACTAGAGTAAGAAAGTGAGCAACTTGGTATATCTCCAAGTCTCATATCGACCAAAGATTAGAGTAAAAAAGTAGTGAATATCTATAACACTCACCCCTTACTTTTATAGATACTCACTATTTTCTTACTCTGATCTTTGGTCAATGTGGGACTTGAAAGACTAGAGTAAGAAATTGAGCAATTTGGTATATCTCCAAGTCCCACATCGACCAAAGACTAGAGTAAGAAAGTAGTAAATATCTATAAAATTAAAAGGTGAGTGTTAAATTATAACAAAGACTTATTGGCTTTGAGTAGGCCCATTGACTTATTTCAAGGCTTAGGCCTGTTAGCTTAAATTTAAAGGTAGGTCTGTTAGCTTGTAAGACATGTTAACCTATTTAAAGGTAGGTCTCATAATCTATGTAAAGGCCTGTTGGCCTATTTAAAAGTAGGTCAAGCCTTTATTTAAAGGCCTCATTTAAAAGTAAGCCTTTAAATAGGCTTTCAGTATGACTAGACTTTTAAAAAGTCGTAAAAGCCTTAAAAATCGGCCTATTATAGGCTCATAGGCCAGACTCAGGCCTTATAATTGGGATACAGGTCAAGCCTGTTTAAGGCAAAGCCTGACCTGGCCTGACCTGTTTCCACCCCTAATGGTGGATATATGCAGATCCGACCTAGTCAAACAATAAAGTAAAAGTAGAACAACTTGACTCCAACATGATCCAATCAAAGCAGTGATAGGCTAAAAATAAATGGATTAAAGCTATAATTTATACGCTGACTAACCCAAAAATTACACGACTTTAGCCCAGCGGGTTCAAACAAGTTAAAAATTGTTTGAGTAAACTAGTTTTCCAGTCCTTGAATGATGATGCCATTTAACATGGACCACAAGTTCGATGGATCAATGGTGGACCACGTTATAGAAACTGTCAGATTAAGTGAGAGAGACATCAAGAGTAGATGGCAAGCACCGATTACATGATGACCAGGTTAAAATGCCATGACATTTGTGTGACTAACCCTGAAGACTGATTACAATGCCTTGTGATGTCTAATATATTGGCTTCAACTTTGATGGAGTGTGATTTTCTCCATCTGCAATTTTTCATGCGAAAGACTAGTTTGGTTTCAAGAAAAAATTATAGGAAAACCCAGATTCTAGAAGAAAATATTTAAAAAATTTAGAGGAAACAATAAAGCTAAAGGGTAGGCATGTTTGTTGGGTAGGTTAGGTAGATTCAAAAGTATTTTTGGACCTGATCTGCTTAGTACAGTAGTTGGTTGGGTTGAGTTGGATCGAGGTGATTTTTTGCTCAATGTGACGCAACTCGACCCGCTTATGAATGGGTCGGGTAGGTCGAATCCGTAAGTCTGACATATTTTTTTTTAATCTTAAAAAAGTTAAAATACAAAATTTTACAAATTAATACTATAAATCTCAATCTTAAACATAATATGTTTCAATCTAACAAATTAACATCATAAGTCTCAACTGAGCTTACTCAAACATAATAGGTCTCAATCTTAAATAAACTACACATCATAAGTCAATAAGTGCATAACAAATTAACAACTAATAAATCTTACTAAGCCTATAATAAATTAAGCAAAGCTAGTCATAACCCAAATAACAAATTAGTCTAACCAATCGAAATTAGTATCATCATACATGTCATATGTATTGATATAATCTTGACTTCATTATCTATTTTTTTTTCATATATTGTTTATCATCTAAACGATTTTTTCCTAAAAAAAATAAAAACGTAAGTGGGTTGAGTTTGTACGGGTTGAATGTTCTCCAATTTGCTACCTGGCCTACAAACTCACGAATTCGTAGATTGACTCGACTTATTGAACACCACTATTAAAGGCTATGAGAGAGAGTGTGTGTGTGTGTGTGTGTGTGTGAAAGGAATAGAAAAAAACTGAGATGGGTGAGAGAATCAATATATGATATTTTGGAAAAAGATTGTTATATTAAATAATCAAATTATTTTATATATATATATATATATATATATATCAATGTAACTAAACAAAAATAAATTAAATTATATAAAAATAAATACCAAATTTTGAATTTGATCAATTGTGTAGATGATCCTCCTCTCTTAAATTTAAATGTAACTAAACAAAAATAAATTAAATTATATAAAAATAAATACCAAAATTTGAATTTGATCAATTGGTTAAATTTAAATCAGAAACTTAATTTGATTTACTATTTGGTCCAACTTTAATAACACTGTTTTGTACATTTTTTCTTTTTCTAAAAATAAAAGGGGTAAAAGTCTTGAGTGAAGAAAACCACACAGTGTCTAATGTTTGTCTAATCCTATTTTTTGTGTTTCTTCTTCTTCTTCAGCTGGCAATGGTCGAGCACTTGGCTTCCATATTTGGGACAAATAGAGTTAGAAGCATCAATTTTAGACAAAGGAAGTGGTCTGTTGCAAACAAAGTCCTGCACGTTGAGGCTATGGCCTTAAAGACGTTGAGTGGCCATATCTGTACTGTAGCCCATCAAGCTTGCTACTATTCCAACACCCAATTATGTTGTCCCCAGTTAGACTTTGTTTGGGTGCTCGACTGAATACACATAGAGCAAGCATTTCAGCCAAACATACGTGGAGTGGTAACATGGAGTTGATCTACGATTTTTCAAGCACTATCTCTCCCGGAGCTCCACCACATAACCGGAAATAGAACACTCCATCGTCTCTGCTCAGAAAACTCTTGGGACCTATCTCGTTCGTCTTATCTCTCTCCCAAAATAAGCTGGATCTGCTTTAATTGGATCATTTACCTATCTTGCGGAGGCAGACCTGAAAGTGACCATATGGGCATAAGCATGGATGATGTAGACTGTGAAGCTGGTCGATTGCTACAGGTTACTGAGGTGGTCCACCATGTGATTCATTAACCACAGGGTCCACGTTAAATGCCACATTGACCCTTTGTTTGGATCAATAAAAAATGGAAAGAGAGAAGTAGGAAAGAGAGAAAATAGAGAGAAAATGACATTTTCCCTCGTTTGGATGATACGAGAAAACAGTGAAGAGAAAAAAAATTTGCGTAAGGTCCACATCAAAAGTTTTCTTCGCTCAACAGGCAATAAAACTAAGAGAAATGAAGAAAGGTCAATGAGGAAGGAAGGACAGAGAAGGAGTGGGAGTTGGTTTGTGAAAAAGGTGGGGGTAGGGATAGCGTAGGGTGGGGAAGCGTTTTTTTTAGCCAACAGATAAAAAGTATTTTTTATTGTTTTCATTGTTTTCTTTCTTCCCGTTTTCTCTTAATCCAAACAACTAATTTTCTTTTATACTTTTCTCTTTATTTTCTCTCTTTCCATTTTCTTTCTTCTCATTTTCTTTCCTTTCATTTTCTCTTCTCATCCAAACAATGGGTGAATGATAATATGATATATTATTTATCAATTTGGTCACTCTACTCCTCGCTATTTTTAATTTAATTGTTAAGTATTTTATTTAGTCATCCTGCTCACATTCCTAATGTTGATTTTAAAATGTTTAAGATAAAAATAAAGTAGAGGAAAAGGCCTTCTTTTGTCTAAATTATAAATTTTATTTTGTTCATTAGCTCATAATTGTATACTTCAAGAGTTGAAATTTTAACTTACAAATTTTTTTAAGGCATGTCTCTGGCACCCTTAATTTTTTAAGAATATCGGTATCATTCCCATCAAAATATGTTATTTGTATTTATTTATTAGATAAATTTTTATTTTGATTAACTTTTACTTTAGTTTTTTAATATAAATTTGACTTCAAATTTTAAATATTACAAATTTTATTTTTTATTCTACATTTTTTTATTCTTAAAATCCTTATTCATTGTGTTACTTAAGTTATTAAGAGAAATGAAAATAAATCACATAATCAAATGTATATATATATGAATCAATTTATCAAGTTATAAGTTATTACTAATAAAATATTTTATAAAATTAACTAATAATATTATGTAAAGTTAAGAAGGTACTAATACCCTTTTAAAAACAAGGACATCGAAAGAATTCTTTAAAAAAAAATCAATTTTTGAGCCAAAACTTACAACTTTAATCAATGTAAATGTTCTGTGGCAAAGGAAAGTCCGGTCTACTTGCATGGTCACAGAAAGCTGGGCTCTATAAAGTGACATACGGCCCAAATTTAAGTTACAACCAATTTACAAAATCTAATCTATAGCTACCAATTTGACCCAAAATAAAATAACAACAATAATAATAAAAATAGCTACCACCAAAATATTGTTGTGGCATAAAATAAAGTTTTGTGCGAAGATTTCCTGATGTCATCTTACAAAGCATTTAAACGTGATAGGATTTCGAATTGAAAAATAGTGTGTATATAAAAATAATATTGTTAGAAGGAGTTTCAACTTAGATGTTTGATTGAATCTTAAAAGATTAATTTATCACTTATCAGACGAAAAATACTCTAAAAAATAAAAATAAAAATAACAGTTTTATTTGTTTACTTAAATACTATTCACTATTTATGTTAAGTTGTTAAACTTTTACCCCTCATTTTTATTATTTGATAAAATATGTGTTTAATAGTACTGATTAAGAACTATTTAGTATTCATTAATAATATTATTTAATAAATAAATCCTTATAATTACTAAAAAATATTAAAATACTTTTTGAATTCTCTTATTAAATATTTTTATTCATTATTTTTTATTTTAATTCATTAATTAATCATTCCCCTAATGATACTCGTTAACGATCAACAACACTCTTTTTTGAATGCATCACGAAGTAGCCTTTTCAAATGTTCCGTAAAGGACGCCAAAGTGAAGTTGAGTCACTCAGTGCTTGTTTGGATTCACGTTTGGGTTGCCAAACGTAATTCCCAAATCAGGCAAACTGAAAAAATCTAGTTTGTATATTTTTAATTTACATTGGCTTCAACTGAAAATAGCCTCTAAACTCAGTTTTGGTTAAAGCACAAATTTTGTGTTTTTTCATTAGCAAAAGTTAGTTAAAAAATATTTTGTTCTTCAATCTTATTTCAAAAGTGATTTTAATATTTCATCTAAATAATATTTATTTTATCAAACTCATTTTTAAAAAAAAGTTTTAAACATAAATTATGTTATTATAAATTTACTTTTAATTAAATTAAAGTTTACAAACACACTTTTAATTAAATTTAAATTTATCAACTGTAAATCAAACACACAATTAGTCACTCTCCGTTCATTACAAACGCATAGTTTGGTTTAAATCTAATGGTTTCTAATTAGTGAATTATTGTTCGAGTGTGAAGGCCCGCCTTGACTTTTGTACTGCTGGAGCAACCATCTCCTCACTCTAAATTTGACTTTCTTTACCGAATAAAAAAAATGTTACGTCAAGGACCATTCATTATTCATCTTATATTCGCGATTATTTCTGTTCATGTCACATTGAGTGCCACATATATATGTGATTGATGCGGTTTGAAGTTTGGCTTATCCCACATATATATATATATATATCTTGCTCCTTTATTCCAGTTGTTAAACAGGAGCTAGCTAACCACTTGTTCACATAGTACAAGCCAAAGCATTGATTCTTTCCTTCAACATGCATGCATATGACTTTTCAAGTCAAAGCTTTGCCCTTGTTTTTTAAACTCAGCTCAGAAATGTACAATATTCTTCTATGCGAGGAGAACATATGAAGCGAGCAGAGTCTAGTAAAGTCAATCTCATAATATGGCTTTTAAATTCGGAAATGGTGAATAGTCTTGTATAGATGAAAAGGAAGCTTTTTTTCGGAGTATATCTTGTTACCCAAAGCATTCAAATAGATGAAGAGTTTAATTTTGATGTGAATGTAATACTTGATACGATATGGTTAGTATCACATTATTAAAGAATATGACATTTTAATAGTTTTCATCAATTCTTTTAATAATGAAGAATATTATTAAAAAAATTACAAATCAATTTTAATAATTGCAGATACAATAAAATACTATTATGTATCAAATCGTTGCAATTTCTCATTTGCATTAGTACAAAAATTTAAAAAATAATTAAAAGATATAAGTTAAAAGTATTTAAAATATTCAAGAAATATCTTATACGTATCAAATATTTATATAACTATTTTAAAATATTAATACTTCCTAGCTACAAGGTACAAAAATAGTATTAATTGTATATCTACTAAAGTTTATTTAACTATTGTTATTTTCATTCAACCTAAATAAAGTGAAGAGTTTTTTTCCCTTCTATATTTTTTGTCCACTGTTTAATCCTTTTTTAGCAAATTACATTTTGTCCCCCCTTAATTTTTCATTGGTAAAGGTAAATTATCCGATCCTTTTCATCTTCAAACTAAGGGTACATTTGGTATAAAAATTATGATAAGATTTAATAGTATTATATCTGATAATATAAGATTTGATAATATAATACATAATACGTAATAATTAAGAATATCGAGGTGTTTAAAATTATAATAAATTTTTTTATAGTTAAGTATCCATCATTTTAGTGCATGTTTGACTCAACTTTTTCATTGTTAAAATAGCTTTTATAAAAAAAAAATTATTTTAATAATATTATAACATATTTGACAAAATTAATTTTAATTTTTACATAAAATTTAATGTATTATAATTTTTTTTTTATAATGTTAAAATTAAAGTTTATGATTTTACTTTATAGATTATTCTTTACACTTTGATATGTAAATACTATTTTATCTTAGATCAAATAATTATTTTAATTATTTTATACTTATTTTGATAATTTAATATATAAAAATAATTCTTTTTATATCATTTAAATAAAATATATTAACTTAAAATCATTTTTCATTAACATATCTAAACATAAAATTGATTCAAGTATAATTAATTATAACAAAAAACTTTTATACAATAATCGATTATTAAAATAATCAAATTTTTATAACAATCTTAAATACACACTCAATATATAAGAGAAATTTTATAAATAAACTTATATAATATAATATTTATACTAAATAATTAATAAAATTATAATATACTATATTAATTTATCCTACTAAATTTAATACACAACAACGACAAACAAATTCTAATCAAAGCATTAAGGTTGTTTCTTAATTAGAAAGCACTCAAAGCAGAGTGGCAGACCTGGATAAAGGTAACTATATTAAATTAACCGGGTAAATTGCAAGCTGTAGGATTACACGCGCATCACCTATGCGTCCACACCATGTCAGGCTCAAAGCAAGATCTAGAATTCTAGATGGGAAAATAAGCACGTCCGTGCATGACACGTTTACCAAATCATGTAGGTGCCACTTTTGCATGAGATTAATCGAGTAAACGCTGCGTGATTGGGTGGTGCTTCTTACAATAAATCATAATCTTAGTATTGCCTTCTAAAGCAAACGTAGGGGACCCAAGTATTTACTACTTTCCTATACTTTTAATAATTTCAATTTTTTTACTACTTTCTTTTCACATTATTTTTTATATTATTAATTATATTATTTTATTATATTTATTTTATTTAATTATAATTATTAAAAATATAATATAAAATAATATAAAATAAAAGAATGATATGAAAACATCATTTTTCTACTTTTAATGAGAGGAAAAGGAAATTATCGACGAGCGAAAAACAAAGTTACAGAAAGAAAGAATAGGACAGTGGAGAATGAATAGGAAATTATGGAAGAGTGAAGAAACCAAAGTGACGTAGTGTTTTGTTTGATTTTCGCGTCAATAAAAAATTTCCTAACGAGCAGAGGCCGAGGTAATCGAAGAAAAGGAAAGCTCTAAATCAGGGACGGACTTAAAAATAATAATAATGGGGATGTTTAAATTTTTTCTATTATTCATATTTGTTATCCATTTCATATTTTTTATTTTGTCCTTGATGACTAAATTTATAATAATAAAAGTTAAAATCTACTCGATATATTTTTTTTTCAAATTACATTTTATGTGATTAGTAGTCAAGATAATATATATATATATATATATATATATATATATAATGTGAAAAAATTATAATATTAAAAATAAAAGATCATTTAATGTAAAAGAAATAATTATAAATCAATATTTCATCATTTTATAATATAATTTTCCTTTGATTTTTTTTTCTGTTTGTATATTATCTTTATCCCGACAGTTTAAAATATTTGGGTCCATTACTGCTCAAAATTATTGTAAGGCAAGGGAAAAAAAAAGTTTTCCTTGTATTTTCAGTTTGTTTCTTGAGTTCGATTTGATATTTAAACTTCAAAAAGTTAAAAAGAGAGAATAAAGAATTCACGTATATAACTCAAAGTTTAAAATTTTTTACATTAATAAATATTTTGATAATTTTTTTTTTATATATTAAGAAGAACAAGCATTAATTTTTTGGATGATGCTAGAAGTTTGATATTTCATTGGGCCACATAATATTATTTTTATTTTTGAATTAAAATTTACATCATATATATCATATTCATAAATTTTATGTCAATATAATGCATTTTTTTTCTATTTCATCAATTTATATTAAAATTATTAACAAATAATATATTTATTGCTTGATCACGTATTTAAGATCAACATGTCAGCACAACTTTGATTTTCATTTTTTTTAAATGCAGGAGTATAATTATTAATTTTTGAGAAGTGCTAGGAACACATTATCTAACACACTCCTTTCAATACACTCTTTGTTATTGGATTACGTTATCTACTAAAACATACACTCAAACTTGATTACACGTCAAGTAATTAATTACATACTAATTAAGATAATTATATATTAATTAAAATTAAATATATATTTTAAAATATAATATAACTCAATAAAAAAATATATTAAAAAATATATTCCTAACATTTTCCTCAACCTTAGATCTAAGGACAATCAAACTTGCGTCGAAACATCAACGCCAGTTAAGATTGTCTCAAATAAGACACATACATGTAGTGGGCGGACCAAATTGATGATTGGTATGTAGGTTCTGAAAGATTGAAATTCCAAATGGACAAAGGGAAAAGGACTAGCTGACAAGCCCTAGCTAGTTTGCTTGATAGGATGAAAATGACGCGAACCAATTAAGCTTTACATTTACGTGTCATGCATCACCAAGATTATACTTTAAACTGCTGTGATCTTGGTCATAGCCCATAGGGTTTCATTAATTTATTTAGATATAAATCTGACCATCAAATCATTAATAGACTGCGCTAAAGAACAAAATTCCATATTATAATTTTGCCCTGAAAACATTCCTTACAATATGACTGCTACATTATAGTAATTGTTTGGAGCGGTGGGGACAGAGACAACTAAAGCAGAAGAGGAAAATAATAAAAGACAACAAAAATTACAATGGATGACAAGTATTCTAATTATGTGATAGAATAAGGTTGAGGGATTCTGGAGAAAATTTTCTGTCCAGGTGCAAGGATAGCCATGGGATCGAAATTGGCCTTTCTCTCGATGAATCTGGTCCATTGATTCCCAAAGTGTTTCATCCAATCCTCCCGTGACTGGTAGTGAGGAAAGTATAGCTTGAAATCAAAGCCTCTGTTTGAGCAAAACTGAATAATCTCATGGTTTTGAGCCACCAAGACTTCAGCAAGTGGTCCCTTTGGGGGTGGTGGAGTGAATCGGAGCAAGGCTACTATGTAGAAGATGTCACTGTCCGGCACCACCACCGAGTGACGACTATCCCACCTGATTTATTAAAAAAAAAAAGTGAATTACCCGATAATTCTTTTTTTCTCCCCCTCTTTTGCAATCTTAATTTAGACTACATAACAAGAATATTATTCATTTAAGTTCATAACTTTCATGTTCAATTAATGCATGAGGTCAATTCAACGCGCATGACTTCAACTACTGATTGTCCTCTTCATCCCCACCATGGTAAAGAGATTCGCAATGGGGGGACCCTCGAAGAACCAAATTCCAACCCCTCCAGGGAAAAGCACCATCAGAAATTAAATCTGGTTTCTAGAGCCCATACAAATACCATGGTCACTATAATCCGGTTGGCGAACAAATATCGCTATCGATTCTCAATTGGCAACACTGACCATGAAAGCTACATTGCTTGGAATTAATAGAAATCTCAATTTCCAGTTCCAGATAGAATTTCCCACTTCTGTGACTTACCATTTTACCCTCTCATATCAGTCACTGTTCAATCTTATTAAATCGCCTGATGTAGTGACTGTATTTAATAAATAAAGCAGTGATAACCGGTTCAACAAATACAATTCAACGTTACCCCTTCCCTCCTTAAGACCACAAATGTATAATTTTAAAGTAAGATTATTCTCAAGCGGGCCCCACTGTATCTTTGTCCCAATCCAAAGGTACAGGTTCTTAGTTTGCTCATACGCCAACCCACCAGAGGCTGCAACAACCGCCTAAGGCTATGCATATGGGAAAACCGTATGCAAGGAGTGAAGAGGAATGGGTGTCATACCATACGGACGCGCACAGAGTAACAAGGTACAACCGTCAGTATGATGAAAACAGCTTATCTGACGACTTACGACTTACGATAAAAAAGATGGTAAGAGTCCATGGCGACCTCTACCGGTCCCACTTTGGCTGACCTTAAATAGTAACAAATATTTGACCCACCTTCAAAATCTTAACCACCCGGTTTAAATCGGTGGTCCTGCAAGCTCAGTCAGCATATCCGGTGAAAGGGCTCCGGTGATTCATATACGTGGCCTACATGTCACGGTGGGGTCCTGGCCCATGTCCCTCTTACTTGTCATGCACAGAGACCGTTGATGTTTTTACTTTTGAGCTCGCATCACTCATCATGCTCTTTTGTTCAGTTAATGTCAAGTTTACACGTGGCCCCATGCACCCAACAATACGAAGTACATAAAAGAGACATATATATGAAATGATGCAACCTCGCACCTCTAAAGTCCCAACCAAATTGGGGTAGAGAGTAAAAAGAGGCTTATATGTTAAATTGAATAATAATAATATTATTATATATAGATGTACAGTTGATGATTGAAGGGTGGTAAGGGAACCAAGCACTTACTTGTTTCGCAAGAGCGGGTACACTAAAATGGGCCCATCGATCCCGTCCTTGAGGATCTTCTTGAACACCTCGCGATCAAAATCAACGATGTTGGAGTTGGACACGAACAGGTTCAGCCAAGGATGAGGTGCATCCCAGATGCCGTTGGCTTTTGCGTGTTCCTCCACACGCTTTACACGTATCAAGAATTCCATGTATTTCACATCCACCTGAAACTTCAGACCCTCAACAAATCGTAGCCGTCCAAGCAATCGATCCACATCCTAGGAGCGTACAGGCCAGTCCAGTGGAGTGGTACACTAGTTAGTAAATAACATTGAATAATATTGAATTGGATTTGCTCAATCGAGGGTATTTACACCATCATATAGTTCATACTCTACAAATTCCAGAAAATGATGGCTTTTTGGCCATTTCTGGAACTGTGGGGACCGTAACGTCAGCGAGATCTCAATGATCAGCGCTATGGATTGGAGCACCTACTGATGTTAGGTTACCATTTTAACCACAATGAGGAATAGCTCTGTAATCTGTACAAATGATTAAATTAAAAATTTTAGATAATTTTTTTATTAAAAAAATATATTATAAAAGATATTATTTTATATAAAAATATTAATAATGATAATAATATAAAGGATTTTTCTAATAAAGAATGACATTTGTTAAAAATATCAAAATAAAATTTTTAAATAAAAATAGAATATTAAATGAATTAAAAATTTAAAAATATTTTTTATTTGAAATTTTTATTTTGATATCTTTATTAAGTACTTATAAGAGTCTTGTTAATAAAATTTTAATATAAATTATAAAAATGAGAATATTACTTAATAATAACATATATTTTATCATAATAAGAATTATTTAAATATTATATTTAAATTTTACAAGTTATATTTTTAAAATATTAATTAAGTAAATAAACAAAAAATAAAGCCAAATTAATCTGATTCATTTTAACGACTTAACTAAATTTGATTTGACTAATTCAACGCCAAAACTTATTATAAACATGAATCAGACCAACTCAAAAGCTGAGTCAGGGGTTTTCTCCAAGTCAGTTCATACACTATGAAATGGGGTGCTCCCTATTATGAAAGTGACACATTATGAGAATTATTATAAGGCAGCAGCCAAGTCAAGTACAGTCCCGTTCGGTAATTTGAACTAAGGCATGGGCCTTTTAATGAAAGGAAGATGCGTCAGAAAATCCAATGGAAGATACATCATTACCGTATTGCCAGTTTTCAGCAACCATTCCAACTGGAGAGACAAACTTATAAAATTATAACATTTGTTAAAAAAGGATTAGAACAAGACACATGATCTGTGTCATTGCTCAACTTCATAGGTGATTGTGAACTCTAAGTATATTGACTTTTTACTAGGGACCTACATAAAATAGTGCTCTACGGCTAAGCCTTTAACTAAGGGACCCACTTAGCAACCACCTAGGTCAAAACTCAGTCATCATTGGCCCCGCGGATACTGAGCCCCTAGGACCCACTCAAACTAGAAGTAACGGCTACAAGGTTAGGGAGTATATTGTGCTGAAAATGAGGCAGCACACACCAGATCAGAAAAAAAGTAAATTAGTTAATTACCGTATCAACGTGGGAAGGATGGTCAGTGTTACGATAGTGAAGAGCGAGCTCCAAGCAGTAGAGGACGGGGCCAGCAGTGGGAGGAATATGAACCGGGTCGAACACTTGTTGCGGGTCCAGTGGCACCGTGGCCCAACCATTAGCGGGGTCATCACTATTCACGAAAACGAACCCTTCCACGTAGTCAAATGAGTTACCTTCTTGGTTAGCCACCAGCAACTCTGCATCCCCAGTGAAGTCCTCAAATTCAGAGTAAACCACCCTTATCCATCTCACCTAATCACATACCCAGAACAAAAAAAAAAAACCCAATTAAGTTCCATAAACCGATAAACGTGTCGTTCATGCAGCAGTGCACCAAAATATATATATTCAGGTAAGCAAATAAATAAATGGGAAAAAATTCAGATAGTTAATATATTTTTAAAAAAGTAGCCTACCATATGTGGAGCTTGTTGAAGCACGACCCTGGCCCTGGTAATGATACCAAACTGGCCAAGGCCACCGAGAGCCCCAAAGAAAAGCTCAGAATTTTGGGTTTGGGAGCACAACAACGTATCGCCTTTGCCAGTTACGACTTCCAATTCCGTTACGTTGGATGTCTGTGGACCGTAACGGAATGCTTGCCCGCTCACGCCAGCGTACGACAGGGTTCCGCCCACCGATAAACTGAGATAATCGGTCCACGACCTCGGGGCTAGCCCAAACTCCTCAACGCACCATTTAAGGACGTCTTCCCATAATGCCCCTCCTGAAACGTCGACGTATGGCGAGCCATCTATCCACTCAACCTGAAAATTGTCTTCCATGGAGCGCATGTCTAGCACCAACCCTTGGTCGGCCATGGCCTGGCCGTTAATGGAGTGGCCGTTCCCTCTGGCCGCCACTGTCAGATTCGACGACCTCGCTGCCGCTTTCACCACCCGAGCCACGTCGTCGGAGGCGGCTGGCCTGATCAGGGCCAAGGGTTTCACCGATTTCATGCCGCCGAAATCTTTACTGGCTATTCCGGTGGGACCGGCTTGAAGTTCAAGCGCTTTGGAGAGGCCTGCGACGTCGTCGTCGTCGTCTGGCCTCGATTCCGTACCATTTCCATGCAAGAAGTGCTCCAGGTAAGCTATCATCTTCACCGACGTGGTTGTTTTTGTCGTTGCTCCGGTGACAAGTTTCGCCGGTGAGTGGTGAAGGTTTGTTGTCGCTCTGGAAAGTCCCCACTTCGTTAATAGTATAAAACTGAGTGTCCTTCCAGGTGAAGGTTGGCGTTAAATAGCGGCTGATTTGGATTTATTTGGAATTTTCTTAATAATAAAAAAAAACAAGTTGTGGAATTTTTATGGATTCAATAGAATTATGACGTCATCAATTCCCTTCAATATCCTGTTGACGCTATGATCCTTTCAACATCAACTGTCTGCCACTTATACATTTTTTTTAATTACTATATTATCATTATTCCCGGTAATGTTAGTGTGAATGCAGCCACATGCCCTTCCCGTGAGCCTTTCTCGTGTATTTTAAATATTTTTTTTTTTATATTTTAAATAGTCCATGAGATTTGTATAAGCATTGTATGTTGTATATTTTTACAAATTTTTACGAAAATAAAACATGCAGAAAATCGTGCCCATACAAATATAAACAATTATTTTCCTTCTTGAAATATTGAGATAATTTGAAGGTTATAGTTAATCAAGCAGGTGAAGTTTTATGTAAGTGAATGTAAAGACCAGTACTAACTTTCATTGACAAATAATCGAATACTCTATTCACGAAGGAATTAAAATTTAAAAAATAATAATAATGCAGAAAGCTGAAGTGGTAATTTTTTTTTGAGTTTATATATAGTGTTACAAGATGTCTTTGGACTAATTTTTGCTCACGCATCGAATTAACCCTAAACATAAGGTATTTTAATTTGAATAAAATTTGGTTTCAACTTTTTTTAATTATTTTTTAATTTTTTAATTACTTTTTATGTGTCCATTAATTCAATTAAATAAAATTAAAAGTAATAAATGTATCCATTAAAATTTGGTGTTTTCTATTTATATGAAACTTAAACTACTATTATTACGTCACACATGGTGAGTTGTGATGATGTTTTTCTTTTAAATAATAAAATGTGTTCTTCCACATAATGATTAATCTATCTTAATTAATTAATACATCACAATTAGAAAAACAATCACATATCAATGTTTTAAAATTGAACTAAACCAACTAGATAAATCAGTCAAGTTTGAACTAGTTATGTCTTAATTTTGAACATTATTCAATTCAATTATAGTTTAATTATAATTTAATTACAATTTTAATTAGTTAAATTAATTGAAACATGACTTAAAAGTTTTATTTCAATCTTCGATTCAATTTTTTAAATATTACATGATATATTGCAAAAAAAAAAAACTATACGATTTTATAAGGGAAGCTATATATGCATTAAAAGCTGTAAGAGCTCATTACTCATTAAAGGTATTTAAAAAGGAAATTATATGCACATTTAAGAAATTAGGTCAGGCTCCAATTAACAAGCTGTAATCAATTACCGTATCAATAATTGATTTCCTATTTCCGTGTTTGCAATCAATTATCAATCAAAGCCATGCTGATTGGCTGGACGCATATTTTTCTAAAATGATTGGTTTTTTTATTAATTAGTTATCATTGTGGTTCATTAACTTAAATTTTTTTAGTTGATTCGCCATAAGAAGTCATTACCAGCGGTCTGAAATTGAATTTGTTCTCCAGACATCATTGTAAAACTATGACCAACCAATTCAGATTAGAAGAATGAAATATACATGTCAATTCAATGTGAGGACAAAATTAAGTAATGTAGCTAAAAGTATTGAGTTCTTTTGTTTTAAGAATTTTTAAATGCATAATTATAATAAAAGTATGAATTATTGTTCATAGATTCTCATTATTCTGTACATATATTTAGGTAAAAAAAATTAAGTACTTGTATTGCTATTCTCTAATAAAAAATATAATATGTGCTTTATTTTTTAACCACACTTCATAATCTTTTTTAAAATTTTTATTGACGAATTATACAAAAATATACACATGTCATATTTTTATTGAAAAAATATCACAAATATCTAAAAAAAATTATTTAAACTTTATTTTTATCAAATTTGATTGTGTGTAGCCAGCTCAAATGATCGATTTCACTGAATAAAAAAATGATTAAAAAACTGAATTTAAATAGTGATAACATATTTTCTGCCAAAAAAAGTGATAACATCTATTAACTTACCAAATTTTTTTTTATCAACTGTGTCATTCTATACTTAATTTTAGTGTTCTAAAGTTTTTTTTTATGATAATATATATGAGTAAATTAAGTGAGAAGGATGTCTTATTATAAATTAAAAGGAATAAAATTAGACTATTGAATCATGCATATATGATCAAAATTAAAAATAAAAGTCATATGACTTTTAAATAAATTCCAATTCTAATCATTTATGTAATATTCAAGACTAAATATTTTTCAGATTTGATAGCCTATATATATATATATATATTACGGATTAAAACAGTCATAGTTCATTATTTTAAACGTCTTACATAAAGCGAAATCTTAGATATATAGCACAATTTAGGGGACTTCAGATGTGCAATTCTGATCTGAGTCGTCGCATATACATATACATGCCATTTATACAAGAATTTTTTCGCTATGTAAATTTATTAATTATTATAATACAAACAGCCAAATTGTATTTGATGGCTACCTTCATCAGATAAAGAGACTATGAGAATCCGAGGCCAATATCACACCTTAAAAGCAGGGGAAAAAAAAGATTTGGATAACATTAGTAAATGTGAGAGAAGATATAAAAGTACAAATTTTTTAATGATAAACTAGGAGAAAGACTTAGTTGCTCACAGCTTAGGAAAGAAAAGAAAAGGTTGCGCCATTAACTTAGTGAAAGCGATATCTAAAAAGTTCTTCAGAACTTAGCCGATTCCCAATCTTATTAGCTTTACCTGAAATTAAAAAGACTTTGTTCCAACGTATAAAACAAAAAGATTGGCTTTTTGTCCCTACAGAACTAAAGGCAAAGAAATGTGGACCTTTTAAGTAGATGAAACATTGTAGACGGTAGTCATTTGATTTGGATGGTCAATTTAAAAATTCAAACCCAACTTTAGCACTCAAAAAACCTCAATTAACAAAAAAAGTTAAAAAATGGTAATGTAAGAATCAAGATTTACTAATTTTATGCACTAACTTACTATTTTTAATTAGTTTAACCATTTTGTATTAATGTTCCTAGTTCCTACTTTTGGGAATTAAAAGGATGAGGTAAGCGTCTGTTGGTTTCGGCAGTGTCCATGGCTTAGCGCTTTCTATTGGGAAAGTGGACGGAGAAGCGTCGGCAACATGGATCCAACAGAAAAGGTTTCTGAAATTAATAAAATCACACCATCTCTGTTAATAAGTGAAATTTATCTAAACTTCAATTCCACGCACACACAAAATATTATTTTGACTGAATTTTTTCAAAAATAATTAAGCATTAAGAAAACATCAATTTGAGGCATTTAGATTATTAAAATATAATCCTGACGTTTATTCTATATGCAATTGAAGGCAGGTTCACATTTTCATTAATTTTATTGTCGTCACGAACAGTTTGGATCTGTGTGTGCGTGTTTTTATCCACGTTAATTAGGACAGTTAGGCACTACTGGACCAATTTTCTCATTTCTAGCGTTCAGATTATTGACTTCCGATGTAATATTGAGGCTTGTTTCAGATTCTTAAAAGATCTCGTTCACGTCAGCTTTGATTCATTGACGTGTTTCGATTGAAACTCAACGTCTCAACCTATATTTTTGCTTCATATTAAAAAGCGTGGTTTTTGTTTTGCAATTTGTCATACTCATATACATAAGCATCATTATATTGATTCCTCACCTCACATATTACTTCATGCTATGATTGGTTTATCTTTATAGAATCACAGTTTTAATATGTACAAAACTTAAGTCCATATTTTTATATCTATTTTACCAATCAAGTTATGACATGTGTATATTTAAAAAAAATTAAAAAAATATTAATACATATATGTCATAACTTAATTAATAAAATGAATGTAATAGACGTAAGAAAATGAACTTAAATTTTATACTTTTAATATTCCCCACTTTGCTCTCTATTTCTTTCCTTCCCTAGTTCCTTTTTTTTTTGTTCATCTTTTATTTCTTTCTTTCTTCGGTAACTTAGGTATATATCAGACTGATTAAGGGGTCACTTGAAAGAGAAATTATTGACATGCACTGTCGCGATCGAATAAATTACGGCAGGATAGCAACTTAAATTAAAAATAATTTAATTAGGAGTCGTCACCAATTTTATTTATTTATTTTTAGAAAAAATTGGAAAACCCAAGAAAAATAGTCTTTGAAACCAGATTGGATTCGGAAGTCGGTTATGTGTAGGGAAGGGTGAAAACTTAATCCCACAAAGACTTAACACACCCGTCCCAAGATGATACATCTTAAATTAATTATGCAAATTCTTAATAATTTTGAAAATATTTGTTTTACCACTTTTGTAAAAATATGAAATAAACAAATAAATTATGAAAATTTAATTTTTTTTTGCTTGACGGAATATGAGTCCCGCTTCCTACGATCCTCGCAAAGTGCAATGAGAAATTCAAAGTCACGTAATTTTTAGAAAATAATTGTGGGTTGGTTGATTTTAATTTAAAAAAAAACTTTAAAAATTTGAATCAACAAACCGTCATACCGCTTATTCAAATTAATGATTAAATAGGTGAAGCTTTCGCGTCGCTGTAGAGACGCCACCCACTGATTATCAAATTTATTACAAAAAAAATTATTTAAATTTATCAATTAGTGATAATTTGAATTAACAATTCGTCGCGGCCGATTATTCAAATTAATGATTAAATGGGTGAAGCTTCGCGTCGCTTGAGACGTCACCCATTGATTATCAAGTTTGTTACAAAATTTTTATTTAAAATTATCAATTAGCGATTTAAATTAAAAAAAATTAAAAAAAAACATGATAATAATAATAATAATAATAATAATAATAATAATAATAATAATAATAATAATAATAATAATAATAATGTAAATCATCAATTCGTCATGAACTCGATGTTTACAAAATATAAGGGTTAGCAAGCTGTCGCAACTCAGGTAACCCATATTATTATTATTATTATTATTATTATTAATTACTCTTATGTTTTAAATTTATCTTTTCCTCCCCCTTTTTTTTTAACGTTTGGCCCAACAATCAGAAGCCCACCTCCCAAAAGCACAATTTGAAATCCAAAAAAACAGAAAAAAAAAGGTATGGGAAGCAGCTTACGAAACAGAGGCAAAAGGGAGGGGTTATTCTAGCCTCTTTCTTCTCCTCCTTTGACACCTTGTGGTGACCCAAACAGAGGGTCAACGATGCATCCGACTACCGGCGGTGAGGAGGTCAACGATGGCTGCTGAGTGCAGCCGGATCTGCCTTGGCGTGGAGGACGGCTCGAGCACGGCGGTGCGCCAGCGCGGGAAGCGTACGCAGTGAGATCTGCGATCAACGACGCGCTTTTGAACTCATGGATCTGTTCGAGTGTGATGGTGCGGTGATTGCGAAGTGGGTCACGATGGGTTTACAACGGGGTATGGTTACGGGTACTAGATGGTTATGGTTTGGGGGACAAGGTTGGGTGATTATGATTGGTTGTGTGAAAGTGGATGATGGAGTGGTGAGGAATATGAGTTGACTCAGGATGGGTGTTTACTCACTGAGTTGACTCAGCTGCTGGATGTTGAAGATGAATGTGGGGAGTGAGGGGTTGGAGCTATGGTGTGATGGCTGGTTATGGAACTTTGGCAGAGCTGTAACGTAAGTGAGTAGACAGTAAATATGGCCTGGGTATTTGCGTGAGTCAAGGTGTTTTTTTTTTCAGTATCGGTTCTTTGCCTATGCTCTGATGTGGGTGATGGGTATTTATAGGAGGGGATTAGGTTGAGGTATTTGAGTTAGAATGTGATTAGGAGTTGGTTTAGGATAAGTGGTGGGAGGTTTAGGATAAGTTTGTTTAGGATGAGCTTGAGTTAGGATGGGTTTATGATAGGATAAGTTTGTGTTAAGATGAGTTATGGTTAGTTTAGGATAAGTTTGTTTGGATAGTTAGGATAAGTGTTTGAGGATTAGGATAACTGATGGGGTTTATTTAGGATAAGTGCTTAAGGGTTGGTTTATGGGTTACGGGTTAATGGGTTGGTTTATGGGTTACGGGTTAATGGATTGAAAGATTTTTTTTTTGTATTCACAAAACGTCCCGGACAAAATTGGGTGTTCACAGTTGCCCCTCTTTACTTGTTTCTTACTAGATAAAAAGAATAACCGTAGTTTTTTCATTTTATCATGGTAAGGAACGAGTAAAGACATGAACTCGAATTTTGTTCGGGAGCGAAAAGAAACAAAACAATGCAAAGAGCGAAGCGCTCAATGAAAGAAACTTAAAAGACAAAGGCCGATGCGCTCAAGAATCAGAGACAGGAGCCGATGCGCTCAAGACAGGAATTAAAAGACAGGGAGCCGATGCACTCAAAAAGTAAAAGACAGGAGCCGATGCGCTCGAAAAGTAAAAGACAAGAGCCGATGCGCTCAAAGGACAGGAATTAAATGATAAGGAGCCGATGCGCTCGAAAGTAAAAGGCAGAAATTAAAAGACAGGGAGCCGATGCGCTCAAAAAGTAAAAGACAGGAATGAAATGACAAGGAGCCGATGCGCTCAAAAGTAAAAGACAGGAATTAAAAGACAGGAATTAAAAGACAGGGAGCCGATGCGCTCAAAAGTAAAAGACAGGAATTAAAGACAGGAGCCGATGCGCTCAAAAAAAGTAAAAGACAGGAGCCGATGCGCTCAAAAAGTAAAAGACAGGAGCCGATGCGCTTAAAACTAAAAGACAGGAATTAAAAGACAATGAGTCGATCCACTCAAAAGTAAAAGACAGGAGCCGATGCGCTCAAAACTAAAAGACAGGAGCCGATGCGCTCAAAAAGTAAAAGACAAGAGCTGATGCGCTCAAAAAGTAAAAGACAGGAATTAAAAGACAGGGAGCTGATGCGCTCAAAAAAGTAAAAGATAGGAGCCGATGCGCTCAGAATTAAAAGACAGGGAGCCGATGCGCTCAAAAGTAAAAAACAGGAGCCGATGCGCTCAGGAGTAAAAGACAGGAGCCGATGCGCTCAAAAGTAAAATGCAAATGCAAGGAGATGATGCACTCAAAAACTTAAAATGCAAATGCAGGGAGCCGATGCGCTTAAAATGCAATGGAAACATTCATGACAGTTAGACAATGCCTTAAAATCTCTTTCGTTCTCTCTCTTTTTCTCTTTTTTTCTTTTATCTTTATTCTCTCTTTCTTTCTTTTTCTCTTTTCTTTTCTTTCCTTTAATCATTCGAACCAAATGACGACTTTTGGAAAGCTTTGACCAATCAAACCCTTGTTCACTTGCTTTTCTTCCTCAGACCCTTTGGCTATCTCGAATCTTTTTAACCCTTTTTCTTCTTCATTTTTTTTTTTTCAACTCTTCCTTTCCTTCTTGGCAACAAATCACTTCAACCAAATGTCACATTGCAAACTATACTTTGAGCTACTTGAGATCTTTCAATCTAACTCAATCATTGAAGGATTGTTTGTAGAAATGTCGAATCAAGTCATTGACCTTAAATTTATGTTATTTGAGACTTAACTTAATGAGTTAAACATGCATTCATGTATGGATAGAAATTCGTTAAATGAACAAACTTCTTTTCATCACTTTGGTAATATGATGAATATCTCGGTAAGACACATGCTTAAGACGAAAACATAGAAACAAAAGAAAATTGCAAGGGAAAGAAAATTTGCCCCAGTTTTGGTTCCTTGTTCCTCATTCAATTGATTCCCTGCAACCATTTGATAATCCAAATATTGTCTCTGTTGCTAATTTCTTCAACACATCTTTCCTTTAATCTTTCAGATATTTTCCCCCAATATGGCCAATTGAACGCAGAATAAAAATTGCCCCAGTTTGGAGTTTCAGACCTCCTTCCTTTGAGATTTTGCCTATTTATTTGTCCTAACTTTTGCTTAAGCCTTTCGGGTTTTCGACCTAACGGACCTCTTTTTTTTTTTTCTTTTTTTTTTTTTTACTCTAACTTTTGTTTAGGCCGCCCTTTCGGGTTTTCAACCTAACGAGCTTCCTCTTCTTCTTTTTTTTTTTTTTTTTTTAGGCATAGAATCTCTTAACAACATCAGTATTTACTGGCCTTGGCAATTCTTCTCCATCCATATTCTGCAAAATTAAAGCCCCTCCAGAAAATGCTTGCTTAACGATGTAAGGACCCTCATAACTCGAAACTCATTTTCCTCTAGCATCCTCTTGATTAGGGAGAATCTTCTTCAATACTAAATCTCCCGAATGCAATTCTCTAGGACGAACTTTTTTATTAAAGGCTCGCCATTCTCGCTTTGATACAACTCGTCCATGACAAATAGTCGCCGCTATCTCTTCTCTTCTATCATATTCAATTGCTCATATCGAGTCTTTACCCATTCAGATTCCTCCAGCTCTGCTTCCATCAATACTCTTAGAGAAGGAATTTCAATTTCTATGGGAGAGACAGCTTCCATCCCATACACCAAGGAGAAAGGCGTTGTCCCAGTGCTTGATCGTATATTGGTACGATACGCGTGCAAAGCATAGGGTAACATTTCGTGCCAGTCCTTGTAGTTAACAACCATCTTAGCCACAATTTTCTTGACATTCTTATTTGCAGCTTCAACTGCACCATTCATCTGAGGCCTGTAGGGAGCTGAATTATGATGCTTGATCTTGAAATTTTCACAGAATTTCTTAATCTCAGCACCATTGAGATTAGCAGCATTATCCGTAATTATCCTCTCGGGATTACAGATCTGCAGACAATATCCCTCTTGAGGAATTTCAAAAATACCCTTTGAGTAATATTGGCATACGAGCAAGCTTCTACCCACTTGGTGAAATAGTCGATTGCTACTAAAATGAAACGATGACCGTTGGAAGCTTTGGGGTTAATCGGCCCAATGATATCTATTCCCCACATCGAGAAAGGCCATGGAGATACCATATTGTGCAAGGGGAATGGAGGTGCATTGACTCGATCTGCATATATCTGGCATTTATGGCACTTTCGAACATATTCTATGCAGTCCGCTTCCATGATGGACCAATAATAACTGCTCCTTAAAATTTTTCGTGCCATCATATGACCATTAGCATGAGTCTCACAAATTCCTTCATGGACTTCAGTCATGATTAAACGAGCTTCCCGAGCATCCACACATCTGAGTAAGGTGCCATCATGGCTTCTCTTGTATAGAACTTCTCCATTCAAGAAAAAGGCCATAGCCAACCGGCGAATAGTCTTCTTATTCACTTCACTTGCCCCAGTTGGGTATTCTCTATATTGGATATACTGCTTGATATCATGATACCAAGGTTTACCGTCTGGCTCACCCTCCACATTGGCACAATACGCGGGCTCACTATGTACTTTTACTTGGATAGGCTGGACATTATTGTGGATATCCAACTTAGTCATTACGGCCAAAGTGGCCAAAGCATCTGCGAACTGATTCATGTCTCGAGCCATATGGGAAAAGGTCACCTCTTCAAACTTCTCAGTCAACTTGGTCAAATACTTTTGATAGGGTACCAACTTTGGGTCTTTAGTTTGTCATTCACCATTCACTTGATAAATGATAAGTGCCGAATCTCCGAATACTTTTAATTGCTTGATCCCCAAGTCAATTGCTACTTGTAAACCACAAGCACAGGCCTCGTATTCCGCAACATTATTAGTGCACTCAAAATCCAACTTAATAGCAATCGGATACTTGTTTTCCATCTGGCGAGACAACAATAGCTCTATGCCACTGCCATACATGTTGATGCTCCATCAAAATACATCTTCCACGCAGACTCCTTTTTCCTTCCTCTCCTTCTCCCATCAAAATTTCTCCATCTGGGAACTCGGATGTCATTAGTTGTCCACCCTCAAGAGGATTTTCAGCCAAATGATCCGCAATTGCACTCCCTTTGACGGATTTCTGAGTCATGTACTTGATATCAAACTCTGATAATATCACTTGCCATTTTGAAACCCTTAATGAGACATGAGGGCTTTCAAATATGTACTTCGAGAGGTCCATTCGGGAGATCAACCAAGTGGTGTAATAGAGCATGTACTGTCCGTAATCGTTTTGAGGTCCATACTAGAGCACAACAAGTCTTCTCAATAGTCGTGTAACGGGCTTCACACTATTAAACTTCTTACTCGTAATAAATCGCACGCTCCTTTTTCCCGATTCATCGTGTCTTTCCCAAAGATTGCCCCCATTGAGGTTGACAAGATGCAGATTAAGTATAATATCAAAGGACGACCGGTGTAGGGGGGTACCAACACGGAGGGTTCATCAAATAAGCCTTTATCTTATCAAAAGCTTCTTGACATTCTTCATCCCATTTTCCTGGTGATGCTTCTTCAACAACTTGAATATAGGCTCACAGTCTTTGGTCGTTAGCAATGAACCTAGCGATGTAATTAAGTCTCCCAAGAAAACTTCTCACTTCTCGCTCTGTCTTAGGAGGAGGCATCTCTTGTATTGCCTTTGCCTTATTCGGATCCACCTTTATCCCTTCTCTCGCTAACGATGAATCCGAGTAATTTTCCGGTGGATGCTCCGAAAACGCATTTATTAGGATTGAGCCTCAACTTATACTTCCTGAGTCTTTCAAATAATTTCCGTAAGACTGCTACATGACTTTCCTTTTCTTTGGATTTGGCTACCATATCATCTACTTAAACCTCAATTTCTTTATGCATCATGCCATAAAATAATGCAACCATAGCACGTTGATAGGTAGCCCCAGCATTCTTCAATCCAAAGGACATTACTGTGTAACAAAAGGTTCCCCAAGGTGTAATAAAAGTCGTCTTTTCTTTGTCATCAACATCCATGGGGATCTGATTATACCCAGAACACCCGTCCATAAATGAGAACCTATGATATCTTGCTGTATTGTCAACAAGAACATCAATATGGGGGAGCGGGAAATCATCTTTCGGACTGGCCTTATTTAGATCTCTATAATCCACGCACATCCTGACCTTCCCATTCTTCTTTGGTACTGGCACAATATTTGCTACCCATTGCGGATGTCTTGACACCTCTATAAATCCAGCTTCTAGCTACTTATTCACTTCTTCTTTGATTTTTAATGACATATCCGGGTGCATTCTTCTCAACTTCTGCCTTTTTGGTTCTACATCTGGATATAGTGGAATTTTATGTGATGCTATTCCAGGGTCTAATCCAGGCATATCTCTGTAGGACCATGCGAACACATCAAGGAACCCTCTCAATAGTGCCACCATTTCTATACGCTCAGGATTATCTACTATTCTCAACTTTCTTATCTTCTTCTGTTCCCATGTTAATTACTTCTATTACCTCATTACTCACATCAAACTTCCTCTCTGAGTATTCCAGCATTTTTTCAAATTCTTCAACAATCTCTTTCTCTTCACCAAATCCTAGATCCTCTTCATCAAACATTGCAGGGGAATCAATTGACAAGTTTTCAAGGTCCCTCTCATGAGACGAACTCTCTACAAGACTCACATCCCTGGAAAGTAATTTATGGGGAGTTGGAAAGATAAAATAGAGTAGAAATGATAAAGCAAGAGAAAGAAGTCTTTTTATTTTTTTAAGAGAAACACAAGAAAATGAAACTAATAAATGTAAAAAGAAGATAAGCAAAGAGAGTGACACAGAGGAATGCTGAATAAACATGCAACTTTATTTAGTTAATTGTCTCAAATAACATAAATGTAAGATAAAAACATAGCTAGACATAAATATCTGCTTGTTACAGCATGACTAGACAATTACTTGGAAGCAATAACATCAATCATTGATTCAGATTGCCAGTTCTTCAATGGCTCCTCTTCAGTGAAAGGCCGGATTGCTTTGTACTCTTCAGGGCTTTCTTCATGCAATGCATTGATAGTAAGATGGTATTGTGGACGAATGACTTCTTCAGGCATGATTACTTTGGTTGGTGCCGGGAATGTTTCCCTCAGGTGAGGAATATGCTTCATTTCGCCCTTATCACTCCTTTTTCCCAAAGTCATATTCTCCATTCTCTCTTCCAGAGCTGCTTCGTACCCCAATCCGAACTTGTCTAGCTTTTCTGGAAGTGAAATCGGTGTCCGAGTTCCTTGCAATTTTGAGCCCAGGCCTTTTCCTTTCTGGTACCCATTATTAGTCATAATTCGGGCCACCACCTGATTCACAGTTTGTATCAAGGGCTCACCCCCACTGAGTTCAGTTTCAACTACCTCAAAGCTATGCCACAAATTCTCCTCATCTTTCTCTGCACTTTCCACATACGGCACTGAAACCGGTTTTGACACCATGATTTCTTCTTCTCCGTGTATAGTAATAACCGACCCATTCTCGATGTATTTAATACTCTGGTGTAGTGTAGAAGGAACAGCACCAGCAGCATGGATCCATGGTCTCCCCAGGAGCATAGTGTAACTAGGCTCAATGTTCATAACTTGGAACAATACCCGAAAATTACTTGGACCAATCTCTAATGGCAACGTCACCTCTCCTAAAATGCCTCTCCTATTTCCATCAAAGGCTCGCACTACCATTTCTCGAGGTGTCAGTTCATCCTCACTTATCGACAATGAGGTTAAAGTCGACTTCGGTAAGATATTTAGCGCAGACCCCCCATCAATCAAAACCTTTGCAACTATATACCCTTTGCATTTAAGGGTTATGTGTAAGGCCCATGGGTTTTTCTCAGACCGAGAGGTGATCTCTTCATCCGTAAATGTGATCATGTTGACGTGCTTTACCGGGTCCACCATGCTGACAACATTCTCAGGGGTAACATCGGGTTTGACATAAGCCTCATTCAATACTCTTAGCAACGCTTTTCGATGTAACTCAGATGTCAAAACGAGTGACAAAAGGGATATCCTTGCTGGAGTCTTCTTCAGCTGTTCCATCACATCGTATTCACTCTGTTTCATGATCTTCAAAAATTCTTCCTCCTCTTCTTTCCCTCTCTCTTCTTCTCTTGCATTTTCCTCCTTACCCCATTCTTTAACATTCTTCTTCTTCTCTACTTCTACTGGGCCATAACATCGCCCACTCCTTGTAACTATATTAGTCATACACCCTTCATCCTGGAGTATTTTAGCAACTCGGGGCTTTGAAGTCTCTTCCCCGACTCCTTTCATTTCCACCCTAGTTTCATAATTCCATGGTACTGAGTGGGTATCATCATAAGCAAATGGCATTAGCTTCTTGACTGTAACAACTACCCTCCCTGGCGCCGGGACTTGGTTGAGAGGTGGCACCTTCAGCACAAAGCGTTCTACCACACTAACTTCTTCAGAGGAAGCTACCCCTTGTCCAGCTTGTATTATTCCCAAAGTGAGTAAATCTTGGACCCGAACCTTAAAGTCCCAACAGTTCTCAATATCGTGTCCTGTTCTCCCACAATGGTAAACACATCTTGATTCTTCATCGTACTTCTCCTCTTCTTTTACTGATGAAGCTGGTGTCGTGATATCATAACCTGCTTTCTTCAACCCCTCAAATATTTGAGTCATCGGCGTACGTAGGCTCATGGCATTCCTTACTGGAGGTCCTTCCGTCTCTAAAGCATTTACCACATTCCTTTCACCATGATTAGGAATTGGATTGCTGACAATATTAGGTCTAGCCTCTTCTTGAATGTCCAGTTTTCCACAAGCAATAAGCTTTCTTACTGCCATCTTGAAAGACTCACAGTCCTCGATTGAGTGCCCCGAAATATCCATATGGTACTTGCAAGTTAAATTGGGGTTGTACCATGCTGTAAATGGTGGTTGTAGGGGACGTACAGGGTTCCCTGAGATGAGGTGAGCATCAAACAGCCTTTGGAATAGATCTGCGTTTGAGATGGACAGTTTTGGGAAAGGGGGTAGGTTTTGGGTACGGAAACGGCCTTGATTTTGGAAGTTTGGTCGAGGTTGTGGGTAGTTTTGGAAATTTTGCGGAGGCCGAGATGGGTACTGAGTATAGATTGGGCGAGTTGGTGCATATGGCTGAGGTACCGGGATATTATTGATTTGGAATGGCTGGGTTTGAGGTATATTTACGGGAGGAGCAGTTGGGCCAGGTAGATGGGACGGTGCAGGTGTCTGATAGGAAGGGTAAATGCTTGGGTTGTATGGGGGTGGTCGGTATGTAGGGTAGGATGGCAAATATCGGGGTCGTAAAGGCTGCAGATTCTGCACATAACTCACTTCCGGCTCTTTTTTCTTTGGGGGGAACCCCTTCTTGAAACTACTCTCATTATTGCCAGCTGGCAATTTTCTAGCCTTTACCAAAATTTCAATTCTTTCTCCAAAGAATATTAAATCAAAGAAAGTCTCTATAAAAGGCGCCCGCCATTGTCCCAATATAAGGAGCTCCTAAAGTTCCCAAGAAGTATGAGCACATCTCGGTCAAAGTTAATGGCGGTTGCACTTGGGCAAAGAGTTCTCCACCTCTGGGCATATTGTTTGAATGTCTCCTCATTTTTCTTCTGCAATGTTCCCAATCTCCCGGGTTGGGGCAGTATCCGATTAAACCGATCATCGACCCATAAATAAATTCGCCTTGATCATCCCAAGAGGAGATTTTTGAGAGGTCTTGTTGGATACACCACTCCAAAGCGGTGCCCAGTCAAACTTTCATGAAAGAAATTGACGAGGAACTTCCAATCCCTTGACCAAATGGACATTTTGGTAATATAAGTTTTTAGGTGGAAAAAGGGATTAGTGCTCCCATCATACTTGACAAATTCTGGGACTTTGAAATCCTTGGGGATGACGATGTTAGCAGTAGGGCACAATTCTTCTATCCCAAGGGGACCGTAGGTGCTAGGACCCTTGATCGCCTTAATTTACTCTTCCATCTTTTCCATCCATTCTTCTTTCATCTTGTCATTCTGAACAGTTGCATGTCCAGTACCAGTAGGAAATCCAGTTGTCATCATATGTGGTTGTTCCCACGTGAACTCAGTATTACCATGGACCTCATTGCGAGTACCTTCTAATGAATGATATCCTTCTCCAATAGGAATCACTACTGATGCAGTGTTTGAGGTTCCTCCCACATAAGGTACCTCAGTAGTGACTCCAGGGTTTGTCCTCATGGAAGTGGTATTCAGTGGGTGCGAGTGCGCCCCGGTTACTCCTGTACCTCCAACTGCTCCCAACAAGGTGAGAGTCTCCCTCATGGCTGACAACATTTCCTCAATTCTTCTTTGAGATTCTGTCACCTCATTCACCCTTTCTTTCACTTCATCTACTTCCAAACTTAGGTTCCTACCTTCGTTCTCGGCTGCCATTGCTGCAAGCAACCTTGTTCGAGCCCTTGTGTTGTGAACACGGGTTTGATTGGTGTTTTCTTTCCTTGGTCGCACAATGGTTTTAAATTTTCTGTGAATAATCAAAGTAAAATTTGTTAAAACAACCATGATTATTATTGATTTGTTAAAAGACCATTGTTAATTTGTGCCGGGCGGATTCGAGTGAGTATCTTTAATCTTTGCTCGCCATGACTGTTTCTTAGAACGTCTCGTTCAAAAGTTTGTCATGACCATTACTTAGAACGTCTCGTTCAAAAGTAATGGATCTTCAGTGCAACATAGGATCAGAAGAACAAAAAGGCATACTTTATTCAATTGAAAAAGAATCATCAACATTATTTAAGAGGAATACATCATTTCCACTCTACTTGAAATACATCATTGTCTAGTCTAATTCCTCATTCTCAAATGACTGCACCCTGATCATCTGTTTCATTTGCCCAATAAGATTCTTGCAATATTCAATAAAGTCATTGATCTCTGCCGGAGTCTTAAGAGGATCGACCATCTTATCCACCACCTTTAAGTAATATGGAATGTCTGCGATCGCCGTGTTGGCTAAGCATGCCAGCTTCGAGAATTGGTCTCTCCAAAAATGGACTTCTTCTTTCCATCCATTAATGTCCTCGTCTTGTTATCTTGCATGATCTATCATTTTCTGCAAGTCCTCTTGTCCCTATCGCAATGCTGCTTCATATCCTCCAATCTCCTCGACAGTGCGCAACCTCTCAATTCTGATCATGTCTTCATATCTGGTTGACACTGTCTCCACTTGTTGCCTTATACTATCTCTGGCACAAGAGCCTTATTTTGTCTTTGCTTTGGCGCTTCGACAGCTCCTTGAGTTGTTGATTTTCCGTCGAGCCTTATCTCTTTCCCCGCCCTCGGAGCCTTAGTTCCTTATTTGCGCCTTCCAAACATTTTCTGATTTTTGACATACTATCTTGCTCGTCCTTTGCCTTTTGTTTGCTTTTTCGAGAGCAACGTTTTTCTCAGCATTTTCACGTCTTAAAACTGCACATGTCTGGCGAACCTTTTCCAACTCTGCCTCTAATTTTCCTTTTTCTTTGTTGGCTTCAGCTAACTTTTCTCTTATTTCTTCATCTTCTATCAAAGTCGGAGGCAAAGATTTACCAACTGTAGAGGTTACTGGGATTTTAAAGGGTAACTTAACTTCCTGCGCCCTGTTCTTGACCCACTGCCCGTACCTTTCTTTAACTCCGCAGCTTCTGACTCCCAGCTCTTTACTTTTTCTAATAACTTTCTTCCAAGCGTCTCGCACTCTCCTAAGTGTCTCAGTACACTTCATTTGCATATCATAGACAAAAGGAACGGTTTCCAATTCTGATGGTGGCCCCATCATAGGATAGCCTAATTGTCGCAATGCCAGTGCAGGGTTGTAGTTAATGCATCCCCGAGTACCCATGAGAGGAACATTAGGAAAGCCTTCACACTGATAGACCACTGCTTGCCCTTCTTTACGCTGTGGGTACCATACAATTTTCTTTTCCTCAAGTTTGGCCAATTCTTCAGCCCATTCGCGGCCGTTCCTGGTTTTCAACTGGAGCATCTTGAGACTTGTAGTGGGACATGGATCCTCGTAGGCCCTCTTGAACATGTGACTTATGAGCCATACGAATAACATCGGTAGACAACATAAGATCCGCTTACCCTTCTTTTCATGGCAGAAATTCAGAGTATAATAAACATCGCCAGAAGAAGGGTGGGACAGGGATTAGCAGCATTATTCCTTCGAGCGAGAAACACATCTATTGCTGCAAAATTTATCAAGTGTTCATTACTCGGGAATAGGATGCTGCCATAAATAGTGAGGGCTAACACATCCATAAAGGTATTCCAGTCTTCAACCTTGGCTAGGTGGTGCATGTGTTCTTCTAAATATTTCCTTGGGAATCCCTCTGTTCCTTTCCTATTTTGCTTTGCTTTTTGCGAGATCCTTCACATGAATCTTCAAGATGTCTCTATGGTTGGCATGGATGCATGGTGGCCTATAAAGAAGTATGGCTCTTCCTTTTCCAACGGCAAGCCCAAGATCTGCTCAAACTCTTCCAAGGTGGGGGCCAACTGACAATCTTGAAACGTGAAACAACGCAATGGTGGGTCGTAGAATTGGGCTAGCGCGGTAATAGCTTCTACCTGGACATCAACCTCTAACAGATTCAGAATCTTCCCATATCTTGCAGTGAAGGTCAGGCGTTGCGTCTTCTTCAACATTCGGCCCAAACTTAACAGGCTTTCTGTGTCAACTTCATTGGCCTTAAGTCGCAAAGTCTTTTTCAAAACAACCTCATTGTGATCTGATCCCATGACACGTTCCATTATTAATCAAAGATACTCACTGTTAATCCTTAGGCACTTAGTTTCAACAGTCCCTCAACAAACTTGGATTTAACACATAAGAACTGTCAATGCATGGTTTTTGGAGAAAACATGATGCGAAGAATGATGACTTGTGATGCAATAATGAGTGAGTGAGTTGTTGGTCCTTTAATAATGACTCATCTCCTCTTTTTTTGGAAAAAAAAAATTTAAGAGGGACGCAAGTATGGTTTGTCACATTAAAAGACTGAACAACTCACAAGATATGGATAAATCTAAAGGTAATGAAAGGTGTGCTCCCTTTGTGTCCTAATGGGGTTGCCTTAAACTTGGGAATTCTATCCTAAGGATCTAAGAGTCTTTCTGGTTCGTGAGAACTTCCATGGGGTGGCTTTTCTATTTTAAAGGTCTCTAGAGCCAAGTCCTATTTCAGAATGTTGACCACGAAATAGTGGGTAAACCAACTAGGTGTGGGACATTCATGAAAAAGGTGCACTCTAGATGAGGTTTTCGCGATAACCAAACAGGAAGTACATCCAAAATGGCTACCACTACGCAACCTCTACTTAACTTAGGCTTCACTCAGACCCGGGTATAGGGCCCCACTCGAATGTGTGTGCTTTACGTGTATGTGCAGTGGGTGCTGGGAGCGTACAAACTTTCATAATCCTAAAGACTATCCACATCCTGCAAAACAAAGCAAATACAAAACAAATTCCAAAAGTTTTCTACCCTAAGGTTCAGATAGTACAACAATTAAAAATAATATATATATAAAAAATCATCAAATAATAAAAGAAAAAGAAAAAAAAAAGGATAAAACAAACACATAAAGATCACAAATTTTTTTTGCATAACTAACTTTTACAGGCTTGACTCTCAAGTGTCCCCAGTGGAGTCGCCATCTGTCGCGACCGAATAAATTGCGGCGGGATAGCAACTTAAATTAAAAATAATTTAATTAGGAGTCGCCACCAATTTTATTTATTTTATTTAGGAAAAATTGGAAAACCCAAGAAAAATAGTCTTTGAAACCAGATTGGATTCGGAAGTCGGTTATGTGTAGGGAAGGGTGAAAACTTAATCCCACAGCACTCCTAACACACCCGTCCTAAAACGGTACCTTAAATTAATTATGCAAATTCTTAATAATCCTTGAAAATATTTGTTTTACCACTTTTGTAAAAATATGAAATAAACAAATAAATTATGAAAATTTAATTTTTTTTTGCTTGACGGAATATGAGTCCCGCTACTACGTATCCTCAGGTGCAATGAGGAATTCAAAGTCACGTAGTTCTTTAGAAAATAATTGTGGGTTGGTTGATTTTAATTTAAAAAAAAAACTTTAAAAAATTTGAATCAACAAACCGTCGCGGCTCAGTTATTCAAATTAATGATTAAATAGGTGAAGCTCAGCGTCGCGCTAGAGACGTCACCACACTGATTATCAAATTTATTACAAAAAAAATTATTTAAATTTATCAATTAGTGATAATTTGAATTAACAAGCCGTCACGGCTCAGTTATTCAAATTAATGATTAAATGGGTGAAGCTCGCGTCGCGCTAGAGACGTCACCCATTGATTATCAAGTTTGTTACAAAACTTTTATTTAAAATTATCAATTAGCGATTTAACTTAAAAAAATTAAAAAAAAACATGATAATAATAAAATAATAATAATAATAATAATAATAATAATAATAATAATAATAATAATAATAATAATAATAATAATAATAATAATAATAATGTAAATCATCAAGTTGTCATTAACTCGGATGTTTACAAAATATAAGGGTTAGCAAGTAAATGTCGTCATGACTCGGTAACCCATATTATTATTATTATTATTATTATTTTTAATTACTCTTATGTTTTAAATTTATCTTTTCCTCCCCCTTTTTTTTTAACGTTTGGCCCAACAATCAGAAGCCCACCTCCCAAAAGCACAATTTGAAATCCAAAAAAATAGAAAAAAAAAAGGTATGGGAAGCAGCTTACGAAACAGAGGCAAAAGGGAGGGGTTATTCTAGCCTCTTTCTTCTCCTCCTTTGACGCCTTGTGGTGACCCAAACAGAGGGTCAACGATGCATCCGACTACCGGCGGTGAGGAGGTCAACGATGGCTGCTGAGTGCAGCCGGATCTGCCTTGGCGTGGAGGACGGCTCGAGCACGGCGGTGCGCCGGCGCGGGAAGCGTACGCAGTGAGATCTGCGATCAACGACGCGCTTTTGAACTCATGGATCTGTTCGAGCGTGATGGTGCGGTGATTGCGAAGTGGGTCACGGTGGGTTTACAACGGGGTATGGTTACGGGTACTAGATGGTTATGGTTTGGGGGACAAGGTTGGGTGATTATGATTGGTTGTGTGAAAGTGGATGATGGAGTGGTGAGGAAGATGAGTTGACTCAGGATGGGTGTTTACTCACTGAGTTGACTCAGCTGCTGGATGTTGAAGATGAATGTGGGGAGTGAGGGGTTGGAGCTATGGTGTGATGGCTGGTTATGGAACTTTGGCAGAGCTGTAACGTAAGTGAGTAGACAGTAAATATGGCCTGGGTATTTGCGTGAGTCAAGGTGTTTTTTTTTCAGTATCGGTTCTCTGCCTATGCTCTGATGTGGGTGATGGGTATTTATAGGAGGGGATTAGGTTGAGGTATTTGAGTTAGAATGTGATTAGGAGTTGGTTTAGGATAAGTGGTGGGAGGTTTAGGATAAGTTTGTTTAGGATGAGCTTGAGTTAGGATGGGTTTATGATAGGATAAGTTTGTGTTAAGATGAGTTATGATTAGTTTAGGATAAATTTGTTTGGATAGTTAGGATAAGTGTTTGAGGATTAGGATAACCGATGGGGTTTATTTAGGATAAGTGCTTAAGGGTTGGTTTATGGGTTACTGGTTAATGGGTTGGTTTATGGGTTACGGGTTAATGGATTGAAAGATTTTTTTTTTTTATTCACAAAACGCCCCGGACAAAATTGGGTGTTCACACATGCACAACAAGTTTCACCAGTTGTTTTCAAAGGCATACATCATGTAAACAAGACACTAGAAAGTTGAGATGAACGGAAAAAAACTATTTCCCTCAATTACAGTGCTACTTAATTTAGCTAAAAATTTTGAGATACAAGGTGGTGGAATAACTAATATGATAAATCTCAATAATTTTGGACTTTCCAATTCCTTTCCTGAAAGTTCAGGTCATCTTCTCTCCACCCCACCCCTCCCATTTTGTTTTATTTTGAAATTAATAGTATTATTCAAGAATTTCAAAAAAAAAGAGAGAGAGAGAGAGAAAAGAATTGCAGATTCAGATGACATAATTCATAGATTGGTTGTGAACTTGTGATGCGATAAGGATTATTTTGAAAATGAGGATGAGGTGATGGCGGGCATGAGAAACATAATATTAATATTTTCAGCAGAAATCTTTGAAGAGTGCAGATGAGAGAGTTTTGTGTCACATCTGGTGACATTAGAATTTTGAACAAAATTAGTTAACTCTGACCATTTTTTATAGATCTTGATGGATATCGTTTAGGTTCGTTAAGATACGCAAGCATAAATCAAATGTTTTATGTGACTGAGGTTGAGCCATGAGCAGCTAGCCGTAGGGGATCTTGCAGTTGAATTTTGCAGCAACATGTATCTTTCTTATGTTGATGTTTGGGACCAATTATGAGTTGACTGCCAGTAAGCCAAAACCAAAGTTCGATGGATTCCCTTAAAAAAAGGGCGTCCGTCATTTAGAATATATAAAAAAATATCTTTTAATATTATTATTGTATTTTAGAATATTTTTAATAATTTTTAAGACTTATTTTTATTTATTTTTTATTTGATTAAGTATAAGAGTTTTTTTTTAATATAAATAAGATTATTGAGTTTGTCTATTATATCACATCATATTAAATCACATCGCATTATATCATATCACATCTTTTAATGATATTATCAATTTACCGCTGCCTCTCTTTTTTCTTTATTCCATCATGGTATCTACCTTGATAAAATTGAGTTTCTCCTTTTTACTATGTGAAATTTATGAAACTTGTTAGAATCATTATTCACTACCTTAAAACTCAGATCGATGTTTGTTGTTTTCCTCATCTTTGTCTCCTCCCAGCCTCCTCTTTTTGAGTCTTGATATGTTCTCTTCTTGTGTCGATCTATTTGTTGGTAGAGCAGTGCTCCTCTTCCACCATGCTCCTTCGTTGCGCTCATGATCAGTTTCATATGATCTAGTTTGAAAGATTGATTCTATCTCCATTACTCTAGCCACCGATCAGTTATATCTGATCTAGTCTGAAAGATTGGCTCCGTTTGCTCCAACTTGAAAGATTAGCTCCATTCACTCTGGCCTTAAAGATTGGCTTTGTTCACTCCAGTCTCAAAGATTGACTCAATTGCAGTTGTAATTTTCTAAATGCAGATTAGTTCCATATCGAATGTAGTTTGGCTCTGTCCATATTGTAATTTTTCTCATATACAAATTGGTTCCATCTCAAATGCACTTTGGACCTGTTAGTTTTGCTCACGCAGTTTGACTTCTTTTGGCAAGCTATATTTTTGTTTTATTTTCTTTTTGACGTATTTAATTGTAATAAATTAAAGCTTAATAAGTTTTAGCTTAAGGAAGATTGTTAAAATATCTAAAAAATACCTCATAATATTATTATTGTATATTAAAATATTTTAAAGTATCTTCAATAATCTCTTAAGATTTATTTTTTATTTATTTTTCTTTATTTGATTAAGTTTAGAAGTTTACTATTAGTATATATTATATCTTTTAATAATATTCTCAATTTACACTCGTCTCTCTCTTTTCCTAGTCCTAAACCTAATACTTTAATACCCTCAGTATAATATAATTTTAAGGACATAACTTGGCTCCAATTCTAGGAGGATCTATCTCCCTCAAACTTCTTTAATCTGTTTTTATGTGTCTATTTTATTATTTATTCATATCACTTAATTGAGTTAATGAAAATATTACAACATATTAAGGAGAGTTGAAGGGAGATAACTCCTCCTATGATTGAAGACAAGTTCTGTCGTAATTTTAAATGTTAATGCCTTTGTTTCTGGACTGAGATACTATGCTCATTATGATGTCCATCTGTTTTGGTGTTGTTAATTTTTCCTCTTTCTTTGGTTGTATTCATAATGGGGTTTCTTATTTTCAAATGCATGATCATTGATTCTTTCAAGTCTTTGGCTCAATCAAAGACAGTCCAAGAAGAGAAGGGTGGTGGCTGCTCATGCTGACTCTTCTAGTTTTGGCACGTTTCCATACGCTTAAATGAAATAGACCTTGTCTCGTCTCTTTGTTCTCTCATGGAAGAATGCAAATGTCTCGGTTTCTGGAGGATACCCGGTTAATTTTAAAATAACTTCACAATCTTGTACCAAAATTTAGAAAGATAATTCTTGCCCTCTTTCTCGTTTTCAAATCCGCTTATCATTTATTAATGCAATTTGGAAGATGAAGTCAGCCAATTTAGAAGCTTGCCAGAGGTATTAAAGATAAATTCAATCTTAATTAGACCCTCTGTTTCTTCTCTTCCCCTTTCATTGTCCAACATATTATTGGCGCAAATTGTAGGGTAGATGATCTATCATTGACCAAGTGGGTTTCATTTGGATGGTGACAAGTGGTTGGCTTCATGATGTTCCGCATATTATCTTGGCAATCTTTGATCTTTTATGCGTGTTGAATGATTATAGGAGTTTGAGTGACTGAGAATTATGTCATTGATTAGAAAAGTAGTTCATTTCTTGTTTTTTCTGTTGTCATATATATTCCTATGCTTTTTTGAGAACAGCATTATCTGTTGTGCATCTCCCATTGGTAGATTTCTGGGTTCACTATGCAATACTGGTCCCTTTGAGTTTGTCTTGCCAGACAAAAAATTTTTGCACCGAGTGGATATTTTGTTTCGTCATCTAACTTGATGGTGGCTAATTCTGTTTGTTCGCTAGGATTAGCGACTTGGGGAAGGTTGACCGGCAGTGTGGGGATACTGATTATGGGAGGATTTATACTCGTGCTTAAGTGCAGAGCTTTATTCATATTTCTTGAACTAGTTGAATCAACCTATTTTTTTTTTTTTTGTCATATGGTTTGTTTGGAGAAATTTAACAAATTTTAATTATTAAGTGACTCACACGTACTGAGAGAGAAAGAATGAAAGCGAATTTGATTCTAATTTCTTAAATGACTTTATAGCTAGTCAACATCTTAGTTGAATCAATCTATGTTGAGAGTTGAGAAACGTACGATTGAGTTTAATGAAACGTGAAATGTAATTCAAGTAAAACTGTTAATGAAAAATGAAGAATTTATTTGAACAAAATCATATATTTATTTTTGAGTGATTATACTTACTTTCTTTGAGATTAGCACTTAATACACCTATCATCACTCTTGTTTGAAAATTACACTTCCCTTACTTTGTTACTTATAATTAAAGAGAAAAAGTGTAGCAACTATACATAATGTAAGATAGGTATGTATTATTTCTCAAACAAATAAAAATGTCATGCGTAAGGATGTTGTGTGTAAGAATAATGCATAAATTAAGAGATGCAATTGTAATTTATCAAAAAAGAAGGGTGCTGGGTTAATAAGTGCTAACCTTATTGTAATATTTAGAATTAATTAAAATTAAAAATGATTTGATTTAATTTGATTTAGAAATCAAATTTTGTGTTTGAGATTTATTATAAAATAAATAAATTTAAATTAATTTAAAAATTAAATTTTGTACTTGAAATTCATTGCAATAGGAATTGATTTAATTTGATTATTAACATTTTTATCCTTATGAGAGATAATTAAATGTAATTATTAAGAGTAAAATAATCTATTTATTTCAAATCAAATCAAATCAAATTTTAATAAATCTTATTAAATTTAAAAGAATTTATAAATCAACAGGAATAAAATTCATAAAATTTTAGAAATCAAATCATTTTTTATTTTTTTATCATTCCAAACACATTTTAGAAAAAATCAATGTAATTCTCTCTCTATTTATATGCTTCACTAAAATTTAAATAATTTTTTAATCAACAATTATTAGTTTTACACTTTTTTTTTTGTAATATCATAAAATGTCCTCATATCCTTCAAAGTATGAGTCTAATCCTCATTTGGACATTGGCATTTGCCCTTTCTAAGACACATTATTTTTATGTACTTAAAAGAATGTGAAAATGTCACTAATCCAATACAATTCTATTATGAGAAAAAGGGGCATAATATAACTTTGAGGAGTAATGGTTCTTGCACACATAAAGTGCAATACAGAAATTTAACAGTTTTACCATCATCCTTTTTTATTTTTATTTTTCTCTCTCTCCCCTTTTCTTCCTTTTTATCCGTGGTTGTCATTCAATCTGTGTAGATCTGTATTAAAAATGTTAACTAACATTTTCGTATAACTTTTATGAGTTTTTTTTTTAAATTTTTTTTACACAATTGGTTTGTGCATACAAATATCCTTAAGCTAATTTTTATATCAAATGAAGCTAAATCTTTTCTTAAATGAATTCGAGTAGTGAAAACACACTCAATTAATCACTTAGTTTGAGCTCAATGATTGAAGAGATTCGGATTGTCTCCAGCCGCTGGAGGTGCGGCTGGAGCATCTCAACCATTAATTTTTTATCTAACGGTCAAGATTTTTATTTTTAAAATATTTATTAATTTTAAATTAATATTAACCGTTGAATGAGAGATAAACGGTAGAGATTTGCTCCAGCAGCTGCTGGAGGTGCAGCTTGCTGGAGACAAACCGGATCCCACAAAAAATATGGGAAACCTCACAAGGAAAAAAAAAAGTAACTCAAGAATTTCTACCTCTAAAAAAAAATCGGGCTAGATAGATTTAACTCCCAACCTGTTTATTGGGCTAACCGTAGTTCAGCGACCCAACTTGTTTGGACGTTGTAAAACAAGAAGTCCACATGGATCTAAGACCCGTCGACTAAAAACAAAACGAAAATGGATCTAAGACTCCAAAATGAACTATAAATCTTATACGCGTGTTTGGACGAGTTACGTGCATTATATTAGCTTATTTTATGTTAGAAAAAGTTTACAATTAAAAACTTTTTAAAAGAGATAAATTGAAAGAAAAATTTTATTATAGTGTCACAATTTGGTAAGATGTCGCGTAAGATATCATGAAAATTTAGTAAATGAGATACAGTACGAAATAAAATTTAAATTGATTTAAATAACATAATTCACGTTAACTAAAAAATTTAAAAGTTTATTTTTTTCTTCCATGTATTATACATATAATATGAATGTGTGTCTTATGAAAAAATTATTCAAAATTAATTTTTAAATAACTTGATCAGAAGAATTTTGATAATATTTCTTTAACTAATGTTTTCTTTCACTATAATTAATATGTTGGGCCTATGTTTTTATGATAGAGTAGTGTTAAAGTAGACTCAGGATTATGATAAACTCTATACATGGTAACATATATACTAAAATAACAAAATATAAATATGTGAATATTATACAATTTAATAATATATGTGTTGTGATGTATAAGGTCCACTATGATCATAGTCTATGGTAACATAATTCTTTATAATTTTTGTGTAATATTAATTTTAATATTGTGGAAGATTTGAATTTTTTATTAAAAATTAAATAAAAATTTAGATTAAAGAATTATTCAATATTGTGTCAATTAAGAAAATAAGTAAGAAGAAGAGTAAGAATATTTTATAAATTATAAAAGAGAAATAAATTTAACAATGTCATTTTTTAAGTTAAATAATGTCATTTGGATTTTTCATAATTAATTATGCTCATAGTATTTGCTCAAGTATTTATTTAATTCTTATTGTAAGATATTGATGAAATATATTCATTATGTGTTAATGCATTTTGTTGTAATAATTTATATTTTAGGTTGGCTATACTTAGAAGATATAAATAAAATAAAGTAAACAACAAATGACCTTCAAAATTAATGAAATGATTAGTGATATAGTTTATTTTACAAAATTTAAAATGATATTACTTCGTTACAATTGTTGTTCATTTATTATCTTTTTTTTTTTGTGATTCTGTTAAATTTACATTTTTGACATATTAAGTGTATTTTACATTACAATAATACTTCCTAACCATAAATTATGCCCGAATCCCTCAAGCCCTAACTAGGTGGATTTACACCTTCTCACTTTATTTTTTCTTGTAACCTTGTCACATATTTTCTTCCAAACTTGCTTGGTATATCCTCCACATAACAGAACAGAACAACCCAGCCCAGAAAAGGAGTGTCAGACACCAACCATAAGAATCATCACTTAAAGGGCTTGAACGGTGCTCCCGCGTGTCGCCGTTAGGTTTCACCAGAGATGGGAACGACGTTTGTTATCTAACAATGAACGAGTAAGTATATGATTATATATTTAAATTTTAGTTATCTCAATTACCTTCAAGAGAATGCCAAAAATATTATTGTGAATTATTAACGCCAACACCCTATTATCTCTCTTGCTTTTTATTCTTAGGACCTTTTGTTTTCACAGTTTCACCTTCCTTTTTGTTTTCGGCCAACTACTCCCGTCTCTTGTTTTCACCCACTCCTGTATTGAAGAAAAATTGCGAGCTTGTGGCTTTTGATTGGGAGGGATCAGCATTGTGTGAAATTGTAAGTTCATCATATTGATTTCAAAAAAAGTGTCGCTTTCTTTACCGGCTAGAGTACTTGTTTGGATTCCATGGAGAATGCCACTAGAGCTAGAACCTTATTCATACGAATAATCTAGTTTCCTTATGCAGAAATATAAAGTTATAAAAAAGATTTTCCACCAAAAAAGCTTAAAAAATAAAGCAAAGCTTTAAAAATTCAGGCAAGGTATTGCACAAGTAATATCACATAAAAATATTATAAATCGTTCCACTTCATCCACCTAAATCTCCCAATCATACACTAACTTATTAGAGGACTTAAATGCGGCGAATAATAATGGGAGCTCCATGTTGTGACTCAAGAGTAAGACAAGTCCATGGAGCATGAGCATAAGAGGGTGAGAGCTGGAACGAGAAATGTTGAAGAATCATAGCTAGAGCCATCTTTGCTTCCAAAATGGCAAAGTTTTGGACAGGGCAGATTCTTGGACCACAACTAAACGGATAGAAAGCAATTTGATCCTTTGAAGCTTTTGAAACCCCTTCAGCAAACCTAACAGGGTTGAATTCTTCTGGGTTCTCCCAATAGTTGCTATCATAATGAAGAAGTAAAACTGGTAAACAAAGCTCAAACCCCGCCGGGATGGATATGCTTCCTACCCTTGTTTCGCACGAAGTGTTCCAGGTGGATATAATCTCAAAACTTCATACAGTATCACTGACACCTGCAAAGTCAAATTTATGTGTCAATTTTTGGGTTAAAACTAGTGTTTAGAAAAATGTGCAATTCATTTCTTCCCTTTGATTCTGTAAACTTACTATCTTGAGGCGATTTATGGCTTCAAAATCGGGTGTTCTTCTGCCAAAAATCTCTAACACCTCCCCTCTTGCCTTTTCTTGCCAATCAGGATGCATAGATAAAACGATCATAGCCCATGTAATCAGGTTGGATGTGGTCGCATGGCCAGCAAAGTAGAACAACTTGCTTTCCTCAATCACATCCTCAATTGTCAGAGAATTACTTTGTTCTTTACACTGTAGTAGTAAGCTTAATAAATCATGCGATTCATGCCCTTTTAATTTACCCTCTTTCATTGCTTGCTCTTTCTTCTGAATCATATCCATGTAATATAGCTTTGATTTGGACATCTAGGTAGTACCGACGCTTGTTCTTATTGGTTGGTATGAATCTAGTTAATACAATCATACAAAGAGGAGACAGACACTTGGAAGATATGACTCCAAACAACTTTTTTTAAAATGTTATGGCTGGCCTTTAAGACTTGGATAAGGATGGTTAGTGGAGAGACAGATGTCCATTTTTTTATTTAATTCATGGAACACTTTTCTTTTAACTTTTCTCAAGCTTTTGTTTTTGGGTTAGTTTCTTTCCTTAACTTCTTTCCACCGGGAGCAGGATGCCATCCTTTATCTTTCTTTAATTTAAGTGAAGAGAGATTCTTATAGGTTCTTTGGAAATAAAATAAAGATATTTTTCTTGTTCAGCGTGATTAAATGTATGAAAAATCAATTATGTAGTTATGGTATTAAAATTATAATTAAAATAAGAGATAATAATAGTTTATAAAACTAATATGATACATATTTAATGATATACATCAGCATAATTTATGTTGACATATTTGACTTGTGTATCTTTAGATTTATTTTTTCTGTGTAAATAGAGCATCTATTGTACATTTAAGATATATAGAAATACAAACAAATACAATTCATTCTCTAGTTCTTACATGATATCAGAGCTAAGATCTCATCCCTGTTGTCGCCTATTTTGCTAGGCTGGCCTATTCCATCCAGGCATCTGTGGAAGGGGGTGTTAAGAGTCCCACATCACCTGTCTCAATTTTTCGGGTGCAGTTTATATATCTGTTGAGTCACTCCACTTAATACCAATTGGTTTTAGGTTAGAATCTCACATGATATCAGTCTAGGTTTTCGATCGTTGTTGGAACTCCTCCACCATTCTCTCCGTTGGTTCTACGGCTTTCCGTCATCTCTCCGTCAAGCTTTCTTGCTGTTGCCCTCTCTGGTTCGTTGTATTCCCGACATCCTTTTTTAACACCACTCCAATGCCAACAAATAGCCAAGCTACTAGCACATCTTTCTTCAACCAAGCCCAGCAACTGTCCTGCGGTCAGAACCCACAACAACCCAGAGTCAAATCGTACAAACCCACTGGCACCACGAACAAGCACGAGCTCGCGACGCGCTGCACCGAGATCCGAATGGCCCACACATCCCCTGCCCCACATGCCGCTGACGCTGCGTCACAGTCTGAACCAGCCCGCACCCGATCTGCCTAGATCCGTCGTCGCCTAGCCCGATCCTGTAAGATCCAGTACTGTCGCACCTCGCCGGAGCTCTGTCGCGCGGCCCTGCCCTCTTCGCGCTGCACGCGTCCTTTCGCCGGCGCTCCACCATACTGTTTTGTAGTCCTCGCGCCGTGTCCCTGCCGCGCAGCCTCAGAACACATTAGACCAGTCGGCTTCGCCGCCGTCGACCCACACCGTCGGCCCGCACCAGGTTCCCTTCCAAAGTTGCACCAATCTGTTGAACTGCGCCTTCTTTATTCTTTTCGTTTAAAGCACAAGAAGGTTTTCCTCTTTTAAGAAGCTACAGATAGATTTTTTTTTTGCCAAAAAAAAACTATGGAAAAATCTGATATTACTCTTCCTATTCTTGTTTTGCTCAATGGTACCAATTACACACATTAGGTTGAGGTCATGCGTGACTTTCTGAAAGGCCGTAAACTTTGGCGATATGTGACAAGTGACGTAAAAATCCCGACCAAAGTTACAGATGAGTCTGACAAAAAGTATGCTGATAGTTTAGAAGATTGGGATAGTAAAAATCATCAGATCATTACCTGGTTTCGAAATACCTCTACTCCAAGTATTCACCTACAATTTTGGCATTTCGAGACTGCCAAAGAAGTTTGGGATTATTTAAAAAATTGATACATCATTTCTGATTTATCTCATCAATATTAGTTGTTGAAGGATCTCAATAATCTAAAACAAGGGCCCGAACAAGCTGTATATGAATTTTTGGCTCAAATGGAAGTAATTTGGGATCAGTTAACCTTATGTGAACCAAACTTGAAGGATAAAAGTGATATCCAGTTATATCAAGAGTATCGTGACCGCACCAGACTCATCCAATTTCTGATGGCTCTCACTAATGGCTATGAGCCTGTTCGAGCATCTTTGCTACACTAAGATCCATTGCCTACTCTTGAGGAGGCTCTCCTTCGTCTCAAGTCTGAAGAAACCAGATTGGGTCTTCTTCGTTCTAAAGTTGATTCAGTATTTGCAGCTACAGATAAAAAAAGAAAAATTATGTCGTCACTGTCGTCGTCCTGGACATGCTTTTCCTGAATATCCAAATGTAGAATGTTATATTTGCAAAAAAGAAAGGTCACATTGCAACCAACTGCTCTTCCCTGGTCTGTCGATATTGTAAACTGGCAGGACATTTAATCGAGCACTGCCCTATTCGTCCACCAAGGCCTGATCAGTATAAGACTCCACCTCGTTCCAGTTCCTCCAAACCTGCTCTTGCTACTGCTGCTGCTACCAATGACTCTCCAACCTCTTCCTCCACTGCCTTTTCCCCCAATGACCTCGAGTCTCTTCTTAAGTAAATTCTTTCCACTTCTGGTAATCCCTCTGTTGCTTTATCCACTACACTAGGTAATCTTAAATGGTATTTTGACTCTGCATGTTGTAATCATATGACATTTGCATCCCACCTTTTTTCTTCCTTATCTACTAATGATTCTGCTCACTCCATACATACTGTTGATGGGTCTCTTATGAACGTAAGTCATAAGAGTTCTATCTCTATATCCACCCTTAATTTTCTTGATACCTATCTCATTACCAAATTAAATTTCAATCTTATTTATGTGGGTCAACTATGTGATATTGGTTATGAACTCACCTTCTCTTCCTCTGGTTGTCGTGTGCAGGATCCACGGACGGGACAAGTCATAGGGACTGGGTGTAAGATCGAAAGATTGTTTGAGCTCACCAAACTTCATGTTCCTAATGTATCCAGCCTTTGTGATGTTTCTCCTTCCTCCTCCATTCAGCTATGGCATCAACGTCTTGTTCACAATTCATTAGGAAAAATGTGACCTCTTATCTCTCAGGGAACTCTAGGCTCAGTCAGTAATGAATCTCTTAATTGTACTGCTTGTCAAATTGCTAAGCAACTAGCATTGTCTTTTCCTAACAATACTTCTATTTCTTATTCTTCTTTTGATCTTGTGCATTCTGATGTCTGGGGACCAGCTTCTACACCCACAATGGGAGGGTCTAGATATTTTGTGTTATTTATTGATGATTATTCACGTTTTACTTGGATTTACTTTATGAAACATCATCATGAATTGCCTCAAATTTACATTGATTTTGCCATAATGATCAAAATGCAATTTTCAAAAGTTATTAAAGTTTTTCGTCGTGATAATGCTATAGAATATCGTGACTCAAAGTTTTTGACTTTTCTTACTACACAGGGTACCCTCTTAGAATTTTCATGTCCTGGTACCTCTCAACAAAATGGTCGTATTGAAAGAAAACATCGTCATACTCTTGACTCTGTACGCACTATGCTTATCTCTTCCTCTTGTCCAGAGCGTGCTTGGGGTGAAGCAGCTCTCACTGTAATTTATATTATTAATCGTATTCCATCCTCTGTTATTGGTCATCTCTCTCCCTTTGAGCGTCTTCATAATACTCCTCCAGATTACAATTCTCTCAAAGTGTTTGGTTGTGCTTATTTTGTACTTCTTCAACCTCATGAATATACTAAACTCGAACATCGTGCCCGTCTTTGTTGCTTTCTTGGTTATGGGACAGAACACAAAGGTTATCGTTGTTGGGATCCTATCTCTCAGCGCATTCGTATTTCCCGTCATGTCATTTTTTGGGAACATATCATGTTTTCCTCTCTATCCAAGTTCAAGTCCATTCCTTCCACCTTAACTCATTTTTTTACTAACCCATCTATTGATCTTTTTCCTAGTGATCCTGATGCAGGTGAGCTTCCAGACACTTCCGGTGTCCCAACCACTCCGGATGACACTGTTCCAGACGTAGATCCTGCTCCTACACCTGCTCCTCCCCCTTCTGAGCATCCAACTAGGGTAAGAACTCATCCTAGCTATCTTCGTGATTATCATTATTTTTCTACCATGCTTCACTTTCATGAACCTCAGACCTATCAAGAAGCCTCCATAGATCCCCATTGGCAGCAAGCTATGCAGGACGAGTTACAGGCTTTGGAGAACACCAATACTTGGGACCTGGTTGATCCTCCTACTGGAAAGACACTTGTGAGATGTAAATAGGTATACAAAATCAAGACTCATTCTGATGGCTTTATTGAACGATACAAAGCTTGCTTGGTTGCTAAGGGATTTACTCAAGAATATAGTATTGACTATGAGGAGACCTTTCCCCTGTTGCTTGTATCGCCTCCGTTCGCACTCTTCTTGCCATTGCCGCAACTCAAAAGTGGTCCCTTAATCAAATGGATGTGAAAAATGCTTTTTTCAATGGTGACTAAGAAGAAGAAATTTATATGCGACCACCCCCAGGTTATATTTGTCCACCTAATAAAGTCTGTCTTCTCCGTAAGGCTTTGTATGGTCTTAAACAGACTCCTCGAGCTTGGTTTACTAAATTCAGCTCTACCATCAATCAGTTTGCGTTCTCATCTAGTCCTTACGACTCAGCTCTGTTCATTCGTCGGACTGATCAAGGCACTGTAATTTTGCTTCTTTATGTTGATGACATGATCATTACTAGAGATGACACTTCTGGCATTGCAGATCTTAAAGCCTCATTGAGCCGCAACTTTGAAATGAAGGATCTTGGCCCTCTTAGTTATTTTTTGGGTTTTGAAGTTCTTTCTTCTGCTGATGGGCTTTTCTTATCACAAGCTAAGTATGCCTCAGATCTCATTTCTCGAGCTAGTCTTACAAACAGTCGCACTGAGTTTACTCCTCTCGAGCCCAATGTTCATCTTACTCCTATGGACGGTACTGTTCTTGACAATCCCACTCTATATCGGCAGTTGGTAGGTAGCCTAATTTATCTCACTGTTACTCGTCCAGACATTTCCTATGTAGTTCACTTAGTTAGTCAATTCATGTCTGCTCCGCGCTCTACTCATTATGTTGCTGTCATTCACATTATTCGCTATGTGAAAGGCACTTTGTTTCATGGACTTCATTTCTCTGCCGAATCCTCCTTAATCCACCGAGCTTATTCTGATGCTGATTGGGGAGGAGATCCCACTGATCACCGTTCCACCACTGGTTATTGTATTTTTCTTGGTGATGCTCTTATCTCATGGCGCAGCAAGAAACAGACATTGATTGCTCGTTCCAGTACTGAAGCCGAATATCGAGCTCTTGCTGACACCACCTCTGAAATACTCTGGATCCGTTGGCTTCTTGATGACTTGGGCGTCTCTCAGTCTTCTTCCACTGATCTCTATTGTGACAATCAGAGTGCTATTCAAATTGCTCATAATAATATCTTCCATGAACGCACCAAGCACATTGAGATCGATTGTCATTTTGTTCGTCTACATATTCTTGGTCGTGCTCTTCGTCTTCTCTCTATTGACACTCTTGATCAGCCTGCTTATATTTTTACCAAAACTCATCATCCAGGTCGTTTTCGCACACTAGTTTCCAAACTCAAGTTGATTCCTTCCACACCTACTTGAGTTTGAGGAACGATGTCAGCATGATTTATGCTGCTGACAGATTTGACATGGCAACATGATTTATGCTGACAAATTCAACATGTTTTTACAGCATAATTTATGCTAACATATTTGACTTGGGTATCTTTAGATTTGCTTTTTCTGTGTATAAATAGAACATCTCTTGTACATTCAAGATATATAGAAATACAAACAAATTCAATTCCTTCTCTAGTTCTTATAATATAGAATAAAAAAAATCTTACTTTAACAACATCTACGAATTTCCTGTGAAGAGAATCAATGCTAACATTATACATGTTTGCTTTCTGATGAAATTAATTGGTCGATCCAAATTTTTTAAAATAAATATCCGGTTGATGTTAATTTTATGTTTAATGCATGTAAATAGCTTCCCAAAATATTTTTAAAGTCCAGAAATAGTTGGTTCCCAAAAATTTATTTGGTCCTCAAGTCCATACAATCTTCTAAGACATTCATTCTGTATAATTTAGACATTTTCACTTCGATCTTTAGCCCAGATCTCATTAACAACTTTTAAGTAATAAACAAGTTACTAAGAAAATTGAAAAAACATTTAGAAACTTTGTATGTATTTGAACTTGAAAAATATCCCATGAGTGATGTTTGCTTCTGCGTTTCCCTTCTGATCTTTTATCAGTTGTAAGTTTGAATTAATAAGCAAATTAATCTCATAAAGGTTCCATATATATATATATATGAGAGCGTATCAAGTGAGATGAATATTTATTATAAGATATGAGATGAGTGAATCTTGACCATTAGATCTCACATGAATGATCAAGATTAAAATATAAGTACATATAATTTTTTTAAATGATCACATGACCTTTAAGTAACTTTTAATATTGATAATCAATTTATAGTTAAGATTTACTCATCTCTATTAGTATTCACCATTGGCTATTTACATAAAAAAAGATGTGAAGTGTCTTATTTTAACCTTACCCAATTAAAAAAGATGTGTACAAAAAAAAAAAAACCTCCACATAGAAAGTCGATCTATTAGTATTTACAATTATTAATAAAAACTCCTCTCACCATCCACTTTTTTTTAGTTTACTTCACATCTTTTTTTAATTGGATAAGGTTAGCAATTTCCACATTTTCATTTTAAATAGAAAGACCAAAATCTTAGTTTATAAAATATGTTAGTCTTGTACAGACACAAAAAAATTGTTAGTCTTCAAGGTATTTTAGTAATTTAAAATTATCAAATTTAATAAAAAAAGAAAATACTAATACAGATTTTAATGATATGAGAGAATTTGATTATTTTATTCAATAAAAAAGACAAAAAATAACAAATTAAAAGATAAAATGTACGTTTACATTAAAAGATTTCATAAAATATTAACTATTTATAATTTATTTAAATAATAAATAAATATAATAAAAACCTTGCTTATACTTAACGTGTTCAATTTTATAAACAAATTCCAATATGTTAAATAAAAATCATTGCTTAATGTTAATGTGTTATGACACTTTTTTGTGTATATTAAACAAATTTGTATATATTAAATAATATAAAGATTTGATTTTTTTAAAAATTAACATTATGTTTACATAAAAAAATTCATAACCTATAAAGAATTTATAATTGATTTAAACAATAAATAAATATAATAAAAACCATGGCATATGTTTTACGTGTTCAGTTTTAAATTTTAAAACTTATTTATTATTTATTATTTATTTTTATATTTTTTAAAACCTTTTCATTATTTATTTAATGATTAAATTCGTATATATATTATATTGTAATAAATTTTATAACTGAAAAATGATTAGTATAGCTAATAATAAAGTTATATTCTCTCGTCATAGATAGGAATGGGCTAATGATTTTTCTTAAAAAAATGATGTAGTTTGAAAGGCAAAATGAAGTTTCACTTAATTTGTAAGGTATACCTTAAATAGGTGCTCTTTAATTATCATGTGCTAAGCACATGTCTAATTTGTTAATTATCTAAACGGAAAAGTTAACAGAGTGTGTATTTTGCACAAAGTAAAGAGCTCAATGGGTATCTTGAATTATTTTCAAACCAAGGGATAACTTTCACAATGAATATAGTTGAAGGGCTTTTATGAATTTTAACAAAAAAAAAGTCATATTCTCTTTTCATTAAATTTGATTTCAAGTATTTTTTTTCATTAAAATTAATCTTCATTTTTTTCTTTCTTTAGTAAGTGAATTAATTTGAACTATAAATTAAAACAAAAATAAACTTTTTAAAAGGAAATGGAAAAAATTAACAATTTCTTTTTTTTTTCTTCGTTTTGACAGCTCTATTGCTAACCTCCTCAAATTAAAAGGAAATGAAAAAAATTAACAATCTCTTTTATAAAAAAATATTAAATTAAAGAAAAAAAATATAGAGACTCTTTAAAATTTGACTCTTCGTGAATTATTACAATGAACTTTTAAACTTTTTAATTAGTCCCTAAATTTTAATTAATGTCTAATAGATCATTATATTTAATTTGAATTTATTGATTCATTAATAATAATATTGTATTGTATTATTTTATTTATATTAATATTAATTAAGAACTATTTATTAATCAAATTTTAATAAATAAATTAATAAATAGTCCATAAAATATTAATACGAATAAAATATTATTACATAATATCATCGTTAATAAATTAATTGATTCAAATTAAATAGAATAATTTATTAAAACATTAATTAAAATTTAAGAATTAATTAAAATAATTTAAAATTCATGGTGATAATTTACAAAACAATTAAAATTTAAGAAGGCTGCATAATTTTTTTCTTATATTAAATTAGAAAGATATTTTGCAAGACCCTAAAAGAAAATGTCATTGACACCAAACTTCATTAAAAGGTAAACCGTATGATTTTGTTTTTTGTTTTCACATCACGAATTGAGATTCGTGAAATGTATACCAAGGGATAAAGATGGACACAAGTTGGCTAATAAAATGGAACTGCTCTATTTTAATATATATATATATATATATATATATACACATTATCTCACAAAATGCAAATTTTTTCTCTCTCTTCTCAAATGTTTCACGAATTGCTGTTCGTATGAAACAACATTCTCCTTTTATTTTCCCGATGTCAATCGTATGAATTTATGAATTCATTCATGAATTTGAGTATTTAAAAGTTGAAGTAAGGTGAAGTATTAATTTACCGAATTAGTTTTATACATTACATTATTGTTTTGGGGGGAAAAAGTTTCCTGCATCTATGTTTTTACTGTAAGTTTAGTGCAATAGATAACACAAATGAGAGCATTATCCATCCTAATATGAAGTATCCAACCAGTCTCGTTGGTCCGACATCCTCGGGTTCCTGTCATGAAAAAGTAAATATTGTTTTTCAAGGCAAAGGACAATTAATAATTTGTTCAGCGAATACCTGGGCAAAGGTAATATATTGGAAACAATAATCTTTAAAGAGAGTTTGTTGATAAAATAAATAAATAAAGATGTATTTATTTTTAAATTATTTAATGAATTAAAATTATGATATAATTTAAATTAAATTAAATTAAATATAAGGTTTAATTACAATTTTGATCTTCTTATTTTAGTAAAATAAATGATTTGGTCTTCTTATTTTTAAAATGAACTATTTAATCATTCTACTTTAACAAAATGAAAATTTTTAATCTCTCCGTTAATATTTCGTTAAAAATTTAATGGAAGTTATTGATGTAGCATTTAAAAATTTATTTAATTATTCCAAATAAAAAATTTAAATGCATATAATATACACATAACTCTCTAAATATCCAAAGTAACTTTAATTCAACTTATAAATATTAATTTATTATAAATTATGTCTACAAATTAAAAGTAATTTATTTATATCTAAAAATGTTAATTTATTTTTCACAAAAAAATGATTTTGGCAAAAAAATTAAAATTAGATTAGTAAATCTAGACTATCTCAAAATAAAAGTAGTAGTAAATTTTTTAGTGAAAAAAGTAGCAAAAATTTTTCAAGAAAGTACGTCGGATGATAATATATAACCTAAATCATAAAAATGGTGAACAACTACCAATAAAAAATGTTTTTGTTTTTTTATGATTTAGTGTGTACTAGGATTTCTTAAAATTTTGTTTTAAATTATTTTGAAGTGGATCCAGTTAAAGTTTATACAAAATTAATAAAATCTAAAAACAATCATATATGGATGTGTTTAAATAATGTGAGATTTTAAGTTTAGTAATATTATTGTTTAATTTTGTTTGTAAAGTTATTTTAGATATTTTAAAAGTTATGTGTATGTAATCACATACATTTAAGTTACTTATTTGAAATAAATAATTACTTTTTTAAATGTTGCATCATCAATTTCCGTTAAGTTTTTAATTATATACTAACGAAGGATTAAAACTGCTCATTTTCATAAAAAGAAAATAATTAAATAGTTCATTTTAAAAATAGAGGACCAAATCGTTTGTTTTACTAAAATAAGGGGACAAAAATTGCAATTAAACCTAAAGATAAATACACATTTTTCTTAGTTTTTTTTTGGTGCTATTCAGTTTTCAATTTTTAAGCTTGATTTTTTCAGTTTTGATTGAATTGGTTTGATTTTAAACACTTTTTGTATTAAATAACTTTATAGACAACATCACTTTAAAATAACTTTTTCTATACACTAGCAATTGAATGCAAGAAAAAGAAAATAAGGTCATTGTTGTGTCACTTAAAATGTTTCGTCAAACAAAATTCAATATCACTAAAAAATACTTGATCCATATTTATTTATTGTATAATGAAGCAAAAATTGTGTTATGGTGAAGTTTATTTAAAAGATATAAATAATAATAATATACTCAAGTAAATTTTTTTACATGATAGATCAATCATTAAATCTATTTTATAAAAAATTTCTAAAAGTTCACATTATTATACTTAGACTTAGTAATGCTATTTGTGTAACCTTGAACAAACTAATAGTATGGCAATATGAAAGAAAATAATTTAAAAGCCACTCGCAGTTACAATTATGTTGATATTTTAAATATAATTTCCTAAAAAATATTGTGTAAGTATTATTTATTTATTTTTTTAGTACTACGAGATAGATGATGGCAATCAGGAAGGTACTCAATCCACTATATATATATATATATATTTTAAGGGATGTATTTTTTTAGAACCAGGATCCTCTCTTGCTGAAATAAAATGATCGAAATTCTATTCCATATCTCACTATTCATGTTTTTTAAATTTTCTTTATTTTATCATTCACCATCTAAACAAGGATCAATATACCAACATATTTTAATTTTATTGAGGTTGGGAGATCGGTATCAGATGCACGTAGTACAAAAATTTACCTTTACCTATCCCCCTACGAAAAAAAGAATTGCAGCCCCGGCCCCCTCCCAAAACAAATAGAAATGAGTTTCTCTTGTATCGAGTTGCAAATCAGGTTTGAGCTTGGAAACAAAAATATTAATATTATTTGGATTTATATTCAAGTTTGCAACTTTGCATGCAAGTATTAAAATGTTATTGTGGTGCAAAATTCCACCATATCTTACCCATTTTTTTATTTACAATTATAAATGCCTGCAAGTAGACTATAGTGATTTCGGAAATTTATACTATTAAGTTATTAACAAAACAATAGCAATAGCAACGATTTCTTCTTAGCAATAGTAGCCCTACAAAACCCAGAGAGGGAAATTTTAAATTTATTAATTATTATTATTATTTTACGCTGGAATATCAAATAGAAATAACAAGAGTCTGGATGCATTTCACATATGTAGAAGTAAGCTGCGGCTCTTAGGGAGAAGGCATACATTTGATCCTTGGATAAATCTTGCAGGGAAAGGAACATATTGTTTCATTCTTAAGAGTTGGGATTCTAGAACGAGGTATGCTCACTCATGACACGAATAACCACGGCAACTCCTTTTTCTAAAAAAAAAATAGTACCAAAAAGAAAGAAAAACCAAATTGTTCACCACTTACCTAACAGGCGGAGCATCCTCTAGGACCTCTACCCAATAAGTTTTGCAGTTTTATACTATTGTTGAATGGGGAAAAAATGACAGTGTCAAATATTCAGCTTTATGCTAGTGATAATAGTGGTCAAATTGATAATATATATGAAAAGGGGCATTTAGTATCAGGCTCTATAAAGAATTTAGCTTAGAGTGTTTTTTTTTTTGCAGAAAAAAGGGATAATTTTTGCTTCTGAAAACCAAACGAGGAAACCATGGTTGATAATTTAGCAACGGCAAAAACAGGAAGAAATACCTGTGGTGGAGGATCTCCTTTTGGGATTTGTGTTATGTCAACCTCGAAGGGCCAAATGTATCTGTCTGTATTCTCGGCTCTGGCCAAGCTCCAGTCATATATTCTTCTTTCTTCTTCGGATGACAGGATGGCGTATGATTCCTATAGAAGTTAAATCAAATCATCATGATCTCTCTCTCACCTATAATTTAATAATACAAAAGTAGTATTTTCAATTCAAATATGAATATATATATAAATGCATGTATACTATTTGCTGACTTTGAGAAGTTCCAATTTCTTCTTGAGTTCGTCTTCCTCTAAATCTTGACTCTCCAATTCTTGAACCTTGTTATTATATGCAATTGCCACCTGTTAAAGTGCAGACGGATGAAGAGACACAGAGTTTAAAATGGATATATATATGTTGAAACAGAAAACCAAATTAAATGTGGTTTGTGACCTTGTCAAACGGACACCCTCTTGGAATGCCGAGTCTACCATAATGATCTGCATCTGTAATTGCTGCATTCTAAACTATATCTCCGTCAATTAAATGCACTTTTACGCAAGCATATAGATTCTTAAAGATAAGATGTAGTAAAAGGGTAGGATTGTGTTTTGTTGAAGAACACTAGCTAGGTTGCAATGCAAGACTTACGTAAGCCACGGAGAGCTCTTTCCACGTTAAGAGCAGAAATCAAAGATGGCGGTTGTTTTGGAACTTCAACGGAACTCTCTGAATCTTCCTCTGTGGCTGTTGTTTCGGCTGAAACATCATTGGAGCTTCTGATGCAAAATCTCCACGGTTTCACAGTAAAACCCATGGTATTTGAGAATCCAAATTTTGGTGCTTGAGTGGTTGGAATGTTGTTACCGGGAATGCATACCGTGGCAGTGGTGGAGGGCACAGCCATTGCCTCAGCTAACTTTTTTTTTTTTTTGGTCCTACGCCCCTAACAACTATATCACTTTCGGACCTCAGGTTCTGTGTTCTATGATTATTGTCATCGAATCAAACATGGGTGGGATAAGGCAAGGGCTCTACGCCAGTGAAGAGTTATCGGTTAGTGGTTAGGGGCCCGCATAAAAATTTTATTTTGGTGAAATTTAAATTCAGAACTTAAACTTGCAACAAAGTCGTTGTAGTATAGTGGTGAGTATTCCCGCCTGTCACGCGGGTGACCCGGGTTCGATCCCCGGCAACGGCGTCGATTCAATATTTTTGGTCTATTTTGGTTATACCTGAAAACCGTAATGGAGGGTATGGGGTGGGGTCTCCTTGGAAGGAACCCCACCGTGCCACGGCGGTTCCTTCCGGCGGCTGAGCTGGAAATCATGCGAGCAGTATGCCTCTTTCGTTTACGAAGCTTGTCGTGACGCCTTCCGCCACCTCTTCGGTCTTTTCTAAATTTCTTCTTCCCTTTCCCATTCAATTCCGTGGGAACTATTTGTGAAAATCTTTCTTTGTTGCAGTTGCTTACCAGGGCGAGGTTCCCACTCTCTTCTTCATAATCGTATCTTTTCTCCTTGAATTGCACTTTTTTTTTTTTTTTTTTTTTTTTTTTTTTGGGTTACTTCTAACTCTCTACTTTAGTTCAATTGTTTTTGTAGACAAAACTTTTGGGGCAGATGCTTTACTATGTGCTCAACAACAGGTTCAGGACAACAGACGCTAGGAGAGGAATACTGTGACATCACTCAGGTTCCATGAATTTCCCATCTACATTTTACTCTCACCCTGAATTTTGAAATTCATATTTATAATGTTGTGATCATTGAGACCAGAGTTTGGTCAAGGACTGTAGTGTGTTCCATTTTAAGTGCCTTGACCATGGATACCCAGTTGAGAATTGGAAATGTCTTTGGAATTTGAATATTTGTACACAATAATGGTTTTCTTAAATTGGAGGATTGATGTTTATTTTGCTGGATTTATTCCCGATTTGTTTAATTCCTCCAGTGTAAGACTTCTGACATCTGATAGACTTGCTGGTTGGTTTATTAGGTTGGAGGACCTTTTGGACTTCCTCCTACCCCTGCAAGGCGTGCTCTTTATATTGTCTACCACACAGCTGTTCCATATATTGCAGAACGAATTAGGTTGATTACTGCCTGTTTCTTTTCAATCTTTCTTGAATTTCAGATTTAACCCATCAGGTTCTTCCAGTCATCACTGTGAGTTTGTCTATCAAATTGTACGACAATTTCATTGTTAATTTCACAGTTCTAGAATTGCTTCACGTGGCATTGTCCTTGCTGATTCGCAGTCAGCTGAGAGCTATGGTGAGAATGCCCCCGGGAGCATTCATTTTCAGACTTCTGCTGCAAGTGAATTTCCTTCTTCTTTAACACGAGGACAAAATATTACAACCCTAACATGGTTGAAGGAGAAACTGAGTGCATTTTGGTTGCATATGGTTCGGGGATGGCCTACCGTATATTGATCCTCCTGATATGTTGCTCGTTCAACACCAATCATGAAGTGAATTTGTTGCGTTTCAGAACTCATCTTTTGTTTCTTTCCCTTTACAGTTGTTTTTAGACATAATTTGACTGCATTTATTTGGCTTAGTTAAAAGCAATATCTTGCTGAATAAAGGTTTTATGCCTCTGCCACCAGATGCTCTCTATTGTTTGTGAGTTGTTGCAACTGGTTTTTCGTGCCAACCTCATGTTCTTCTACTTTGAAGGTCATCTCTGTTTGAATAGCTCATTTTACAGTTATGAAATGTCCAAAATCGAGTTTTCTAAATCTTTCCATTTTTTTTCAGGCCTATATTATCATATATCCAAACGTGCCGTGGGCATTCGTTATGTGTTCATTGGAAAAGTATCTAATCAAAGACCAAGGTATTGGTTTTTGAAATTCTAAAATTTGAAAAATGCGGCAGCAATTGGGGAAATTCCCCTCTAGAATTGACTCCCTAATACATAGTTTAATCATAGAGTTATATGTTCCTGCTCCTGTTTTCATTTTGTTTTTCCATTTTCTACTTATGTTTAGCTTTCATGTGCTCCTTGGGTTGGGTGACCCCCTGAAGTTGCTTTGTAAAAGGTTTATATGTATATGACAGTTTGTACTGTTGTTTACTCATTCTGGTTTACTTTCTTAATGAAGCATAAATGTAGCTGTTTACAGTCAGAGACCTTTGTTTAATTTCATGAACCTAAGTTTTTCTCTCATTAGTCATTTCTTATCAAGCATCACAGCAACCTTGTTTGTATTCTAGATGTTTTAGATTTAGAACATCTGCAGTCTTTAATTTGGCTTATGTACAGATACCAAATACTCGGTGTATTTCTGCTGATTCAACTTTGTATAATTGCTGTTGAAGGGCTGCGTCAAAGTAATTTATTTTCAATTGCAAGTTCAGTTCACCAGGCATCCTTTGTGACCCATCAGAGATCAGCAGGTTATAGATTTTTTTCAATTAATTATTTTTACTTATTGTTTATTCAGTTATTTCCTTTGTTTCTTATGCTGGTTATACTGCCTGCTTCTTTAGTTCATTAGTAGCACTTTAAGTGGACTTTAATGTCTACTAAACTAATATACTTTGAACATTTATCTTCTTTATCAATTAAGTTTTATCATAATCTGACTCCACTGTCATGCTTTATAGTACATGGTTTGCCTGTTTTAAATGATGAAGGTACTCTGGCATCTTCAGCTACTGATAAAGGAAATTGGGTCTCTGATTCTTCACCATCCGAGGTGCAATTATCTTTTCAATCCATCTTTTTTTTCCTTTTAATGATGATATTTCAGTGCATGCTTTGAGGGAGGCTGGAAGTGTTTATATTTTACTTTTCTAGTCAAATTTAGGATCTGAAGTGGGATAAACACATTAATTCTGCCTGTTTCGTACTATATTATGTCAAACTTTACAAAGCCAGCTTTGAAGGAAGTCTATTGTCTTTCGAGAAAGGGTTGTTTTACCAAATTCCTTAAAGAAATAGCAGATGACAAGCAGAATTAAATAAAAGCATTAATGGAATTAGGCAACTCCATCAAGTCCTCATTGAGAGCATGATATGGATGGGCCTCCAACACAAGAAAACACTTCTAAGATTGGGCCTTCTATTGCTGCAAACAGGTCCAGACGTGTTCCAAAGCCTCCTGCACATCATGGAGATTATGTTAAATGAATTATAAATAAATGTAATAGTTAGTTACTATTTTTACAGTTTTAACAAAGTGGGTTGAGGAAACTGTCCTCATATCCTAAAATTTAGAGAGGTAGTTATTTTGTATCAGTATTTGTAGTATTGTTTATGGAATGAATCAGGCTAGAAGTTATTCAGCAAAATTCTAGTCTCTCTCCCATTTCTTAGGAGATCTATCCCTTCTCTAATTGGGACAATTAACACTATCACAAGTTTTATCTTACCATTTTATGGTGCTTTCATTGCTGTTACCATGAACACCCGCTCTCAAGATCTGTTACAACTTCAAGAATCCATATCCGCCCTCACCACTGCCTTCAATGAATTCAAAATTCACCAAGACCTCCGCCATGAATCCTATCTTAATAACTTCCAATCACTGCAAAACCATTCTGAATGCTCTTCCCCTATACAAACTCAACCCGCAGACCAACCACTCAAACCACCTAAACTTATTCTTCAACCTTTTGATGGATCTAATCCAATGGAATGGATTTTCCAGGCAGATCAATATTTCACCCATTATTCCATTCCTCCTCCTAATCGCCTCTCCAGAATTTCATGCTATATGACAGGAGATGCACTTGGTTGGTACCAATGGATGCACAACAACCACTTGCTCACGACTTGGGAGGATTTTGTGCGTTCTATGGAACTCAGATTTGGGCCATCTGCATATGAAAATCATCAACAAGCATTGTTCAAGTTGCAGCAAACAACAACGGTTACTGATTATCAACGCGACTTTGAACGTCTTTGCAACCGTGTCATTGGCTTGCCCCCTCATTCTTCATTTCTGGTCTACGTCCTGAGATACAGAATGAACTTGCCATTCTGCATCCTGAATCAATTTCACAAGCAATTGGTTTAGCAAAATTGGTGGAATCAAAATTGTCTGCTTCACGCGCTACCTTAGCCTATGCCCCTCGCCCATATCAGCCAAGAACATCACCACCTATCCTACCTAATCCTCCTCCACAACCTCGCATAACATTAACCAACCCACCACAAACCCCATTAGCCTTACCAGCACCACCTTCAAATACCAAAAATTCCCCACCAATTCGTTTATCAAACCGAACTGAGAAGGATGCTCGTAGAGCCAAAGGATTATGTTTCAATTGTGATGAGAGATACCATAGGGGTCACCGTTGCAAGAATAGACAATTTTTACTGCTACTTTCACCAGATGAACCCCCGGATCCTACTCGTGAACCATCTACAGATGATCTTTTTCTCCTAACCGATACAAAACCCCCTCTACCCTCTACCCTCTCCCTTTCTCACCCATTCAGAAACACCACCACCCGAACCAACCCCTGAACAATTCCACCTCTCACTCCAAGCAGTTTCAGGCCAACCATCTCCCCGCACTCTAAGGTTTAATGCTCGCATACAAGGTCATTATGTTTCAGTTTTGGTTGACACCAGTAGTTCACATAACATCATTCAACCTAGAGTGGCTGCCTTTTTACATTTACCCACTCAAACTCTGCCCTCTTTTTCTGTCATGGTGGGTAACGGTGACCATTTAAAATGTGCTGGCATGTGTTCAAATGTTCCTCTCACAGTAGCAGAGCATACTTTCAGGGTATCACTATACCTTCTACCTATACAAGGGGCTGACATCGTTCTTGGTGTACAATGGTTACAAACTTTGGGACCATTTGTTTCCGACTACACAATACCTTTTATGCAGTTTTACCACAATGGAGAACTCATCACACTTACTGGTATGGTTTCATCCTCATTATCTCTCGCCACTTTTCCTCAATTAAACCGTATGCTTCACACTAACTCCATTGCCACCCTTCACACCATTACCATGATACCTACTGACCCACAACCACATGTACCAGATCCACACTTAACCCAAACTTTATCTACAAATGATTCTGCCAAAATTGATTCTTACCATCCTACTCTTGCACATTTACTACACCGTTATTCTCACATGTTCTCTATTCCCCATGGCTTACCTCCAAACCGACCCCATGACCACCATATTCATTTACAACCAGATTCAGCCCCTATCAACATTAAACCATACCGCTACCCCTATTTTCAGAAGGAAGCAATGACTTCAATGATTGCTGATATGCTCAAAGACGGCATCATTCGTCCAAGTACCAGCCCTTATTCTTCTCCGGTCCTTTTGGTAAAAAAAAAAGATGGCTCATGGCGTTTTTGTGTGGATTATCGAGCACTCAATGCTATCACTATTCGGGATCGTTTTCCTATTCCCACAATTGATGAGTTGTCGGATGAACTAAAGGGTGCCCAATTCTTCTCTAAGATTGACCTCCGGTTGGGTTATCATCAAATACGGTTGACTCGAGGATATTCCCAAAACTGCTTTCCGGACCTTTGATGGGCATTACGAGTTCTTGGTGATGCCCTTTGGCCTTACTAATGCCCCATCAACTTTTCAAGCAGCCATGAATGATTTACTTAGACCATTCCTCCGCAAATTTGCCTTAGTTTTCTTTGATGATATTCTTATTTATAGTCCTTCCTGGTCTACCCATTTAATTCACTTAGAGCAAGTTTTGCAATTGCTACTTGATAACATACTTTATGCTAAACTCTCTAAGTGTAATTTTGGTGTTTGTTCAGTGGATTATCTAGGACATATCATTTCAGGGAATGGTGTACAGGCTGATCCTACAAAGGTGCAAGATATTTTGGCGTGGCCTACTCCTAAATCCCTCACGGCTCTACGAGCTTTCCTTGGTCTAACAGGTTTCTATAGAAGGTTTGTGCAGCATTATGCCACTATTGCAAGCCCATTGACTGATTTGCTTACAGCTCCAACACTAATTTGGACTCCTACAGCAGAGGCAGCATTCACAAACCTTAAAAATGCTATGACCAATTTACCAGTTTTAGCATTACCTGATTTTAACCTTCCTTTTGAGGTAACCACAGATGCCTCAGGTGTGGCAGTAAGAGCTGTCCTTTCCCAACAAGGTCACCCTATTGCTTTCTTTAGCCGTAAAATGTGCCCTCGGCTGTGTTCTTCTTATGCTTATGTGAGGGAATTGTTTGCTGTCACGGAGGCAATAAAAAAATGGCGTCAGTATTTATTGCGCAATACATTTCACATTTATACAGATCACAAAAGCCTCAAGAATTTAATGACACAAACTATTCAGACTCCGGAACAGCAGAAATGGTTAACTAAGCTCATTGGCTACAGTTTTGAGATCCATTACAAACCTGGAAAGGAGAATGTCATGGCTGATGCGTTGTCTCGCTTGCCTGATAATACGGCTACTGCACTTTGCGCCACTGTCAGTTCACCATTTTTTCCTTTGTTCCATCAACTCCAACAATTCTATGCTAATCATCCTGTTGGGAAGCAATTGATAGCCAAACTTCATGCAAACTCAACCATGCAGCAGAAATTTAATTACAGGTCTGGCATTCTTTATTTTCAAGAAAGAATATTTATACCTCGTGATGCTGACCTCATTCCTTCCTTATTGGAGGAATATCACTCTTCACCTTTAGGGGGTCACTCAGGAATTAAGGCAACCTTGTCCCGCTTATCTGCTGTGTTTTTCTGGCCTGGAATGTATGCTGATGTGAAGAGTTTCATCAACAGTTGCTCTACTTGCCAATACAACAAATATAGTACCCAGGCTCCTTATGGTCTTTTGCAACCACTTCCGATTCCACAACAAGTTTGGGAGGATATCTCCATGGACTTCATCACTAATTTACCTTCTTCCTCCAACAAAACAGTGATTTGGGTCGTGGTTGACCGCCTTACCAAGTATGCTCATTTTATAGCCTTGCCTACTCATTTTACTGCAGCATATCTTGCCCCTGTGTTCCTTGCTGAAATTCATCGTCTTCATGGCACACCAAAAACAATTGTCAGTGACAGAGATAGAACTATTCAGATCTCTGGGTACTACCTTGGCCTTTAGCAGCTCATACCATCCCCAAACTGATGGTCAGACCGAAGTTCTCAATCGCTGCCTCGAAACGTATCTCCGTTGCTTTGTCAGTGAAGAACCACAACAATGGACACGCTTCCTTTCACTTGCTGAGTTCTGGTACAACACATCTCACCACTCCGCCATTGAGATGACTCCGTCTGAGGCCCTCTATGGCCGTGCTCAGCCGTTTCTAACCTCCTATGTTGCGGGTTCCTCCAAAATTGCATCTCTTGATGAGAATTTGACCAAAAGGAGTGAAACATTGCAATTGCTCAAACATAATCTAGCAAGAGCAAGACATCGCATGCTACAACAGGCCAATTTGAAGCGGCGAGAAAAGGAATTTTCAGAAGGGCAATGGGTCTACCTGAAACTCCAACCATACCGGCAGGTTTCCGTGCACCGCCGTTCTTCACAAAAGCTAGCAAAAAGGTTCTATGGTCCTTTTCGCATCCTTCGTCGCGTCGGTACAGTGGCATATGAGCTAGAGTTACCAGCCATGGCTTGGATTCACCTTGTATTTCACGTTTCTCTCTTGAAGCCTTGCATTGGCCAACCAGACACAGATTTGCCCCCTTCCTGCTTCCAGCGCCATCGCACCTCCAGGAGCAAGGCCACTTGCAATTATTGGTCGCTGAACAATACTAGGTGGGATTGCCTCTGAAGAAGAACTCTTGGTGCATTGGGAGGGTCAAACCGCAGCTGAAGCTTCATGGGAATCCAAGACTTCTTTCATGTCCTCTTTTCTTTATTTCGATCTTGAGGACAAGATCTATCTTGGGGATATGGGTAATGATATGGATGGGCCTCCAACACAAGAAAACACTTCTAAGATTGGGCCTTCTATTGCTGCAAACAGGTCCAGACGTGTTCCAAAGCCTCCTGCACACCATGGAGATTATGTTAAATGAATTATAAACAAATGTAATAGTTAGTTACTATTTTTACAGTTTTAACAAAGTGGGTTGAGGAAACTGTCCTCATATCCTAAAATTTAGGGAGGTAGTTATTTTGTATCAGTATTTGTAGTATTGTTTATGGAATGAATCAGGCAAGAAGTTATTCAGCAAAATTCTAGTCTCTCTCCCATTTCTTAGGAGATCTATCCCTTCTCTAATTGGGACAATTAACACTATCACAAGTTTTATCTTACCAGAGCATTAACTGTATTTTGATCAATTCTTTTCCCTTTTGCAGTCCCAAGCAACTAGTGGAGTTAGCAAATGCACACTCTGCCTGAGTAATCGGCAACACCCAACAGCCACTTCTTGTGGCCATGTATTTTGCTGGTATTGTTGGCCTGCATTCTTTCTATTCTTCAAATGTCCCCTTCCTTCTGTGTCTGATCTCTCATCTTCTATTTGATGTGCTTTATGAAGGAACTGTATCACAGAATGGTGCAACGAAAAGCCAGAATGCTCTCTTTGCCGCACCCCAATAACTCACTCAAGTCTAGTTTGCTTGTATCATTTAGACTTCTAGAATCTGCTTCTCGTCAGCTGCAGTCTTCTGTATATAGAAAGAAAATATCAGAAGGCGGTGCTTGAATGAAATCTTGTGGTCGCTACATCCTTGCATCAATTAGCTAATTTAACTAGAAATACAGATACATTACATGCCTCGGCATGATTCTCTCTCACACACATCTTTAATATTTAAGTTTTAGCATACGAAAATGAATTTATTGTTGATTCCGTCCGTCTCGTATTTTTATATATTCTTAGCAGTGTAGAGCTGCAAGAAATAGTTTTCCATTTAGACCTTGGACTTCCGAGGGAGCGTGTTGAGAACAGTCTTCTTGGAGTGCATGGTAAAAAGTGATGTCTGAGAAAAAAGTGGTAGGAAAATTATAATTGTTTTCATTTAACATAATAATGTGTTTTTATAATATCTATATGAGCTTTCTTGATTGATTCAATTATTAGCATTTGAACAATTGAATATCATTTTCATGTTAGATATAATGAAATTCTGATTTCAATAATCAATTTTATTATTTTACAATAATCTACTCTATGAAGCTTCTATTTTTATTGTTAATTATATCGTCATCGAGTTAATTCTTCATACACCAATGTAATGTTTAAAATGTATGATAATTCAAATCACATAATTTAAATAAAATGCCTTAAACTTTTGAATTTTAATATTGAAGAATTGATTTTAATATTTTAAAAATATGTAGTGAGTAATGTTAATTTACACAAAGACAAGTGTGGCTTAAGTAGTAAGCAAACCTGAACATAACCACTAGAATTTAAGCCGGAAAAATGCTGTTCTGAGGTGCGATATCTTGAAGAAGGCTTAATCTTACAGTCAAAAGCATTCAAATGAGATAGAGGAGGGGTTTGCGATATGAGTGTAAATTAGTTCAGATAATTCGATCAATTTGATTAATCCGAACCAAATCAATTAAATTGATTTAGTTTGATTTGGGTATGTTAATTGGTTCGAGTAAAATCTGAACTAAATGAGACTTAATTGATTTGGTTATCGGACTGAAAGTTTTAAACCCACAAACTAAACCGAACCAAACTATATAATAATAATAATAATAATAATAATAATCTTCTAACACAATGCATCAGAACAACAAATCAGACTAAGAGGGGGACTAGTTGAAGTAATGAACCTTTCAATATCTTAATATTGGGAGGCTCATTACTTCAATTGAGATAATTAAAAATCATTTCATCTTTTTAGTTGGAACTTTAGGGGGTTCTCTAAAAAAGATAGCGAAAAAAATTATTCCTAAAGTCGAGACTAAGAGGAATGTATAAACCAATGCTTCCATAGATTTGATCGTGGTTTACAATTATAGCTTTCATACCTGTTTTTGGGGGATCCTCTCCCGGATAAAGAAAAAGAAAGAACAAGAGTAAAACAAAATGCAATGATTCAAATCAAGATTTATCCGGTTCCCTATGTCAAATTCAAATCACAACAAAAACAAAATAAAATAAAGTCGAAAAGGAACAAAAGAATGTTCTATCAGACTACTTGTCTTCTTGTAGTTGGATCTCCAAGTTTTTGGAATGCTCCAAATTCTACTTGAGCATCCAAATCTGGGTCGATACCAGCAAAAACATCTCTGAATAAGGTTCTAGCACCATGCCAAATGTGTCCGAAAAAGAAGAGCAGAGCAAACGAAGCATGTCCAAAAGTAAACCAACCTCTTGGACTGCTACGAAAAACACCATCCGATTTCAAAGTAGCACGATCTAATTCAAAAATTTCACCCAATTGAGCACGTCTAGCATATTTTTTCACAGTAGCGGGATCACTATAACTGACTCCATTGAGTTCGCCACCATAGAACTCAACAGTTACACCTACTTGTTCGACACTATACTTCGATTCTGCCCTTCGAAAAGGAACATTGGCTCTAACAATTCCGTCTCCGTCTACCAAAACAACCGGAAATGTTTCAAAAAAAGTAGGCATACGACGTACAAAAAGTTCACGCCCCTCTTTATCTCTAAAGATAGGATGTCCTAACCAACCGACGGCTATTCCATCTCCATTGTCCATTGAGCCCGCTCTAAACAATCCCCCCTTTGCCGGATTATTGCCGATGTAATCATAAAAAGCTAATTTTTCAGGAATTTTAGACCAAGCTTCTGATAAACTTTGATTTTCGGCTAGCCCAGCACCAACTCTTCGATATATTTCTTGCTGGAAGTATCCCTGATCCCATTGATAACGAGTGGGACCAAACAATTCAATCGGGGTAATTGCTGAACCATACCATATAGTTCCAACAATAACAAAAGCTGCAAAAAAGACAGCAACGATACTGTTGGAAAGGACAATTTCAATATTTCCCATACGTAATCCTTTATATAGACGTTGGGGTGGATGCACACTAAGATGGAAAAGGCCCGCTAATATGCCCAACGTTCTTGCTGCAATATGATGAGAGGCTATTCCCCCAGGAACAAAAAGATCAAAACCTTCCACACCCCATGCGGGATTTACAAGTTGTTCCCTTTCGGTTAGTCCATAAGGATCAGACACCCATATTTTAGGACTATACAATCTTGTTACATGAAATGCGCCAAAACCAAAATAAGTCGCCCCTGCAAGAAATAAATGAATTCCAAAAATTTTTGGCAAATCCAAAGAAGGTTTTCCTGTACGTTCATCACAAAAGATTTCCAGATCCCAATAGACCCAATGCCAGATAGCCGCCAAAAAGCACAAGCCCGAAAACACAATATGTGCCCCGGCCACACCTTCGTAACTCCAAATACCCGGATTCGTTATAGTCCCCCCTGTGATACTCCAACCGCCCCACGAATTGGTTATTCCTAAACGAGTCATGAAGGGTATAACGAACATACCCTGTCTCCACATTGGGTCAAGAACAGGATCAGAGGGATCAAAAACTGCTAATTCATATAGAGCCATCGAACCGGCCCAACCAGCAACCAGAGCTGTATGCATTATATGGACAGAAAGCAAACGGCCGGGATCATTTAATACAACGGTATGAACACGATACCAAGGCAAACCCATGAGAATACCTCTTATATCAACAAAAAATAGACACTATGTAACTTTATTGCACTGGAAAAAATTATACTATGGACCCCCCCTTTTTCAGTAGATTCTCTCGGGTAAAGGATTAATATTTGTTCTAGTTTTTTAGTAATAATGGAACAATTATCTTCGTAGGAACAAAAAGAAGCAGATCTATTCTATACCCGATAAGTAACAATACACAATGAGGGGTTGCCCTATTTTATATAAGTGTTTATATCAATGAATGCAGACATATTTGTTTATCACTCAAACAAATATAATATTCTTCTAACATAATGCATCAGAGCAACAAATCAGAGTGTATGACATCCAATTTAACTAACCAATTTATATAAATATAATGACTAAGCTAAGTGTAGAAGTTAAAAAAAAATTAAAGAGAGTGCAACCTGATTTATTCCATGTCATAAGTCAAAAACTTTTAAGCCGTGACCACAAAATATTAACATGACAACTTAACCCCCAAAAAGCTTTATAATACATAACAATCAACAAGTCTAAAAGTATAAGAAAAAAATCCATTCAAATTGAAACTAACCTTCTAAAAGCTGTATTACATGCAGGTTGTTACTGTGAAGCAACTTAACACCAAAAAACTTTATAATACATTACAAACAACAAGTCCAAAAACATATATCATAATCCACCATTAAGGCTATACAAATTAATCAACTTATGTTTTTATTTATATAGAGACTAAACACTCAGTTGAAGATTTCAAAATAAACAGAGTATCATACATCAAAGGTACTGAGAGGGTAATATGCTGAATATATAATTTTGGAGTTTGTACTTTATAGTGTGTTTATTAAGATAAGTAAGTTTGATTTTATTTCTGAAATTTTTTTCATAAGTTTATTATGTATTTTTTTTGTTATGAAAAACTAATTATTTAGCTGATTTTATGTAAAAAAAAAAAAGATCAATCCAACTACTCAAATTGAATCATTCTGTAAATATTTAATCTGAGTTTGATTCGAATTTGACTATTTAAAAATAAGAAAATAGAATCAAATCAAATTAATTGATTTCAATTAGTTCAAATTTATTTTTTTTCAAAAACAAAATCAAACCGACCCATTATACTTCTAACTTGCAATGCAACTAATTATCCCAATCAAATCAATTCTGATTGATACTGCCTTCGATTTGAATCCAAATGATGGAGTTGGTACAGAAGTTTGTGACTATCGGCTTCGAGATTAGGACCACTCAGGGATGTTAATACACACATTGTACTCGATAATTTTGATGTATTCCATGAGGTTTTGGAAAATTATTTTTGCCGTTGGTCATTTTTTTTTTTTTTGCCTCCTCTTAACTAAAATGGTATTTATCCTCCTTTTTTCTTTTCTTGCAGGAAATTGTGTACTGCTTGCGAACTCTTGTGCAAAACCTTTGGCTATACCGTGCGGGATGACATGATTCTGGCATATGGTGGGCGACTTTCACTTTATAGTTTAAACTTATTTAAGGGTACATATTTATTGACGTATTTCGTCTTTCATTGCAGTGCTGTTATTTATTGTAGTTCTTTCCTCTGCAAAGTCAAGTGCTTGGAGCTTCTAATGTCGCCCAACATTCAACACTTATCTACCTGTAGAAGTTCTAATGGAGACCCATGTAACATGAATTTGCATTTCAACTTTCGAAATAAGCTCCATTTTTGCTGTTTGTGGTATTCCAAATACCTGTCAGAATATCACCAGCTCTAAATATTTTTCTAGCATGCTTTTCACATCTTAGTATTACTATCCCCCTATAGCTGGACTCATTAGCCTTACGGGTTTCATTTATAATGCTTAAACTGAATATTTCTTGGAGTTAATCAGGCTTCTTGTGCTGCTGTAAATGTGCTTGGAGTTTGGAATATATTCCCACATCTAATATCTCGTTTTCCTTACCGGCACATGTGTGCATTATGTCTCCTGGCCTTTCATACATTCCCCACTCAAGTTCTAGGACAATCTCATCTTTTAAATTAAACTTAATGAACGAATTCTATAGCAAATCATATTAATAAGACTTCCTAGAAACAGTGAGATCCCAGTTTTGTACACTATTTGAGCATTACTTTAGTAATTTTGTTCCATTGTTTGTAGGAATCGCAATGGCATCTTTGTCTTTGACTTCTGCGAGTGAGCAGGGCAAATGAACGTATGTATTCGGGGATTTTGAATATGAACTCTTTCAATATGTGTTTAGTGCAAAGCTTTATGGAATGCACAAGTCAAGTAGATGAAGTTTAAGTATGAGTTCCTCAATTCAGTTTCAGCATACATGCTTCATTGGCAAGTGAGTCTTTTTTCTACACTTCTAAGATAATGATTTAAAGGTTATTAAGTGAATCATGATCTTAAGATGTACATTAGGCCGTTTCAACTTAATATTCTATTTTGATCTGTGGGGGTTGTCAAATCTAAATTTTTTGTTTGATCTACCTTCGAATCAGGCCCTTGACTTTTTGGAGGTCATCCATGCGGGGAAAGTACTTGGATGCTGGATATGATCCTTGCTGATGCCGTTACTTTCCTTTTTATTTCTTTATAAATTTTATTTCGGTCGTGAGGCCTTTCCCCAAAGTTGAAAACCGGAACTAAAGATTGAAATGGGCTTAGTTAGGTTAAGTTTTGTTTATATAAGCCTTAGCATGTTTTATAATGTGTTCGCAAAGCATAACTTATTATTTATCATAAGCATTTTTCTTAGACTTAGCTTGACTTATTTATGGAAATATAAAAGTTTGGCCTGATTCAAAAGTTTATTATACTAATATATAATTAATAAATTATGTAAGTATTATAAATTCTTAATTATATATAAATATTAAAAAAATAGGTCTGTTTGGTAGGTCAAATAAATTTTTTTAAAAACTTAAGTCTTAATCTATATAATTAAATATGTTTTTTAAAAAATTTATATCTAACTTGTTTACTAAATAGCTTAGGCATATATAAGCTAAAAATAAATTATGTCATAAGTCCATGATCAATTGTCTAGTCTATTTCCACCTCTCACTAGAACTAAACATCCTTTGGTTACTATTGGAGTATTCGTGCTCGTGAAGTGCTTTTGCGCCCTTAGCCACTGATCCCTGCTTCAATTCTCATCCTACTTTTTATCTAGGAGTGCTCGACCAAGACCGAACTCAATCTAAGTTAAAGTTAGTTGAGTTGAATTTGGGTTATAAAAATTAAATTTAATGTATTTTTAAATTAAGTTTAAGCCACATTTTTGTACTAATTTGGCCTAATCTAATGTTTTATAATATTTTAAGATTTATAATTTTTTTTAAAATAAGAATAAATTACAAAAATTCTTGACATAAATTCATACTTTATACCTAACATGATAATATTTTAATATTAATATAATTTATTTAAAAAATATATATTATAAAAATATATTTAATTTTAATTTTACTTATAAGATTTTATAATTGAATTATATATAATATCTAAATTTATATATTTTATATAAGTCTTGAGTCTACTCGGTTGACTTGATTATTAGTCAGGGCATGACTGCTGGGTCAGAAGCGAGCCAAAAGACATCAAGCTAAATCAAACTCGGCGAGCACCTCTGCTTTATCCTGAGTAGGGGTGTCCGTGGGTTGAGTTAGGTGGGTTCAGTGTCATTTTTGGACCCGACCCGGTAAGAGATTTTTTCTCTCGACCCAACCCTATCCGACCCGATCAAGAGATTTTTTTCACTCAACCCGACCCAACTCGACCCGCTCAAGAGTGAGTTGGGTCCAACCCGTGGATAAGACATTTTAAAAAAAATCTTGAAAAAAAATTAAAATACAAAATCTAATAAATTAACATCATAAGTCTTAATATCAAATAAACTAAATATCATAAGTCAATAAGTGCATAACAAATTAACAACTAACAAGTCTTATTAAGTCTTGAATAAATTAAACAAAGTTAGTAATAACTTAAATAACAAATTAGTCTAACCAATCAAAGTCAGTATCATCATGCATGTCATATGAATTATAGACAACATAATCATTGACTTCACTCTCTATTTTATCATATACTCTTTATCATCTAAATGATCCATTGATTTTTTAACACAACGGTCACTTAGATGCATCGAGAATCTTATGAACTTATTTTCTTTGTTCACTTTGAGAGTAATATCACAATGTCTACACTTAAACTTGATTGGAACAACACAAAAATGATGAGAAAGCATCCTAAAATGCTACCATGAGTATTTAGGATCCATGGATATGTCATAGAACTCTGCACGATGGCGTGCCCTCCTTTCCTCCTTGGTCTGCACAATCAACAAGACAATTGTCAAATTATATACAAATTTAAACTCAACAATGAAATAATAAGTTCATAAGAATTAGAAAGTCAACTATTAAATAGCAAACAGCTAAAAGAATCAATGTTTAAGACCCACAATTTCTTCTCTAACAGCTGACATATCTAACATACTAAAAAAGTATTAACAATTAGTAATAGACAATTAATAATTCATTAAACAAATTGAATGAGTTCTATATAACACACTACCAGTTTCAAGCTTCTCAATATCATCCATCTGAACCCATAAATTTATGGGTTTCTTAGGAGTCCTCAACCAATTTTGAGCACAAATCAATGTCTCAACAATGGTAGGTTGCAAAGAACTACAAAAATGGTCAAGAACTCGCCCTCCAATACTAAATGCTGACTTAGATGAAACTGTAGAAATAGGAATTGTTAAGATATCCTTAGTAATGAATGAAAGAATATGATACTTCTTGGTCTTTTCTCTCCACCATGTAAGAATATCAAAGTCATCAACATCATCATCCACATCATCCTCCTTGTACCTCTCAAGTTCATTCTTTTTTACCGCATGTTGTTTTTTTCTTCACTTTCAATCTAAACTCAGATTTATAACTATCATTGTCATCTTCAATATCATTATCATGTGTAGAGGAAGGAACATCAGATGACATGCAACTAGAATCACTAGCATCAAGAGGAACAAGATGCATTTGTTAATAATGTTCAAACAATGTCCTCATAACATCGCCCAACATCTTCATAATTTTCACACTTAATTTCAAGTCATACATATTTTCCAAACAAAACTCAACATAATCCATTTTATACCTTGGATCAAGGACAATAGCCACAAGCAATAAGTAATTTAGATGACCATTAATGCCATCCCAATATTTATCTAACTTCATTTTCATGAAAATTGTCATCTCCTTCAAAATTGGATCATTCCATCCAATCCACTTCTTTATAAACTTATTGATGTCACATAATTTATGGAAAAAAGTATTTGAAGTAACATGCAATGATCCAGAAAAAGTAAGAGTAGCATCATAAAAAACTTTCAAAAATTTAATAATGAGAGTGAGTGTTACAGATTGGAAGTGAATGAAAAATGATTTTATAACAAAAAAATGGGCCATGGGTGAGTTGGGTTGTGCAGGTTGAAAGTATTTCAACCTGTTACTCGATTCACATACTGTGAGTTGAATATTTTTTAACCTGATTCAACTCATAAATCTAACCCAACTCATATTTTATGAATTAAGTTGAGTCAAAACTCATAAATTTATGAGTTAACCTGACCCGTTAGACACCCCTAATCTGAGAGAGAGAAAAGAGAAATTCACCCAACACACAACAATATGATATATCCACTTAGCAGAAAAAAGTACATGATGTTGTCGGCAGCAGAGATTTTAAAAACGGTCATTTCATTTTCTTTGCATTTATGATATTTTTTAATATTTTTATTATTAATAATGTATATTTTTTAAATATTTTTTAATATTATTTATCATATTTATTTTTTATTATTATTATTAAATTTAACATCTTTAAAAATAATATAAATAATACATATATCCTTAAAAAGATATATAATCATCCTTTTCTTTTCCTTTCAGCTTTCGTCCTAAGCTTATTACTCACATTTTTTTAAAGGAAAAATCTGACAGTAATAAAAGGTCCTGCTTTTGACCTGCTTGTTAACTGTTCGGTATTGCTACTAATCACTGTCGTTGCGGTTTTTTTTCTGCTTTTTATCTTTTAAAAAAATGATGTTTTAGATTGTTTACTTGCAGGTTATTTTAGCAGTTCCTTACAAATATAGGTAAAAGTTTCAAGATAAACTTTTAAAAATTGTATAAAAGATTTATTTTTAAATTTTTTTATGCTTAATTTTAAGAGAATATTAAAGTAATTCACTTTGTTTTTGGTCTAAAATAGCAATGATTTTATTTACTCGTTTATTTATTTAACACCTGTGAGAAAAAACAGAAATGCTAGCATTGGATTTTACACAGCACTTTCCTCCCATTCTTGGCATAGCTTTTTTTGTGGTAAGGACTGCTGTGTGTCAATTGACAAGTTTGTATTTGAACCCTATTTAAATAAAAACAAAATAAAATCAGATTAAGACGCACTAATATACTTTATGGAATCTCACGTCACATACAAGACATAGAAAATAGAGTGAACACCAAAACTTATTTATGAGAAAAATATCATCCTTATATTAGTTTTTAAAAAATAAAAATTTCTAATTTTATCTTTTTGAGAATCTCAAAACTCAAGTTAAATTAGTTCTTAATAAGGATTCAAGTATCCGACAAAATAAATATTAATTTGACCGAACTTTTGAGAGTCTCAAAAATCAATTTAAGAATTTTTATTTCTCAAAAACTATTATAGAAAGCGAATTTTTTTTCTGCGATGAGATTAGATATTTATTCTAAAAAATATAGATTGAAGCTCTATAAGAAAAAAAAGGTTTGAACCATATGAATTTAAATTACATCATTTACAAATTTTAATCATAATAATAACTACTTAGAGTGGTCAATCATATGATAATACATAATTAGATATACTATGAGTAAATCAAATCCAACTGCAGGTTTTTCAAGTTTATTATTGATAGATGAAAGAAGGTTTGGAAGGGTGTATTGTTTGACTAAGTAGAAAATAAGGACATGAAAATTAGAAAGATGTGTAGAAATAGAGTGAAATGAAAAAAAATCTTTTAACTTACTTCATATTATAATATTCTAACTTAAAACTAATTGGTATTAAGTGGAATAACCCAACAAGTATATAAGCTGTCCCGAAAAATTAAGGTAGGCGATCTAAGACTTTAACATCTCCCTCCATAGATGTCTGATCGGAATAGGCGATCCTAGTAAAATAGGCGACGAATATGAGATTTTGACTCTGATATCATGTGATATTTTAACTTAAAATCAGTTGGCATCTAGTGGAGTGATCGAATAAATATATAAACTGTTAGGCTTCTCCATCGCCTATTCCACTAGACTCGCCTGTTCCGTCTAAGTATCTGTGGAAGGAGTGTTAAAGTCCCACATCGCCTGCTTCAATCTTTTGGGTGGGGCTTATATACCTACTAGGCTACTCCATTTGATATCAATTAGTTTTAAGTTGAAATCTCACATAGTATTAGATCTAATATCCCATCCTTGTTACCTATTTCGCTAGGTTATCTCTGTCGCTTATTTTGTTAGGCCCATCTTTGTCGCCTATTCTGTTAGGTTTACCTTTTTTGGTCAGGTATATATGGAATGAGGTGTTAAAGTCTCACATCATTTGTCTTAATCTTCTGGATGCGATTTATATATCTGTTAGATCATTCCACTTTATGCCAATTAAATTTAAGTTAAAATTTACAAAGTCTCAGAGTCAATATCTTATTTTCGTCGCTTATTCCGCTATGTTTCTTTGTCACATATTTCACTAGGCTCAATTGTTTCGTCTAAATATTTATGAAGAAGGGTGTTAGAGTCTCACATTATTTGTTTTAATCTTTTATGTGTAATTTATATATTTATTCGATTATTCTACTTAATACTAATTAATTTTAAGTTAAAATTTCAAATATTATAAGTGACTAAAATTTGAGTAGTAGACTGAGTATGTTTAAGATTCATCATTGGTTAGGACGACAAACGCAGCTGGTTAATTTCTTATTATTTTCGACCTCAACTGCTCTTGCTGACGTGGATGTCCTTCTAAGTTCTATGTATTATTTCACGTGGATGTCCTTCTATGTATTATTTTTGTATTTCTATCTTCAGCCTTCAGCTATACAGCATTACAGCCTATACAGATCCCTCTCTTCCTGCACAAAGCAGCTCGTGTCAACGAATCGACATATCTAATTTGGGGTGTTTATTAATTGCAATATTCGGCTGGGCGGCACTATAAAACCAGAACGGAAAGGAAATATGTGATGGTCCGTGTCATGGATGGCCATATTCTTCTGTTTTGGTCACTTTTTATATACGTTATAGGGACCAACAGGAGATCTAACAGTGATTATTTGGTGTCCGAGGAGACCTCTGCATTCCATAAACCTTATCTAGTCGACATCAAGCACTTGTTCCTAGTCGTCGTGGAAAGCCAATTTTGGTTAATTTTTCTTGGCTAAAAGTTCCACTACACCACAAAGAAAAATAAAAGAAAAAAGAAAAAAACATAAATAAAAGGTGTGTGATAGTGATGTCGAGGGAAAGCAAGCAGTAGCAAAGTCTTATCCAGTTTGACATCACATTAAGGTCATACACTCATATTCATTAAGAAAAATGTTTTAGTCTTATATAAATTTTAAACACATGCATGCACAATAATTTATAATTAACTAATAGGTAAAACTATGAAATTTATTTGTAAATTTGTTAAAAAGACGTTAGTATAATTTTACCATATATATATAGACACTTTAAGTCATATTCAAGATAGGAACATGTGTGCAACAGTGCAAGACAATTTGAGGAGTAGTATTACTCAAAATCCACACAAATAAGGTAAGAAATTTATTATTTTACCAAAAAAGTAGGTAAGAAATTTATTCTTTTTAAATAAAAAATTTTGATTTGTTTTTAAAGCACCGAGCACTAATGCAGCAGCCAGCACAGCAAAAACGAGAATATTTTACAATGGGTTTGACTGTGCATCTTATCTTAATATTTTTATTTTTTTATACAAAAAATAATAATTTGTTTACTTTTTAGTAAGCATGAAAAAATTGATTTATTTTATATTTAAATAATTTATAATTATATAAGAGAATATTTAAAAATAAAAACGATTATTTCTTTCAAAATAATTAAATCCAAACATGTTGACAAGTGCCCCGAACCACGCCTCCTGGTGAGCAGAGTAGGTGCTCGATATTTGCTACGTAGTCCTAAATGATGTCCAAACGAAAGGTACTGTTCAGTTTTTTTTTAATTATTTATACTATCAATCATGATACATATTTTTGTATATTCTGCTAATCTCCTCTGTTTTTGTTGGGTATAGAAATAGAGTTAAATGAATGGTTTATATATATGTTAATGACGATGAATCTTTGTCATATTGGAATTTGTCTCTTCTTTTTCTTTTTTAAAAGAAAATAAATCTTTTAATTTGTCCTTATCTAAAAAAAATAGTTGAAATGGTCTAAAAAATCTGGGATTATACAGTTATAAGATTGAATGATTGATATCCATTTAATTTATAATTTTTATATACATATTATATTTATATTGTATGTTAATATAAAAAAATATCAAATTAATTTATATATGATTATAATATTTTTATAAGATATAGAATAAATTTATAAGTGATTTAAAAATAAATAAATATATAAAAATTAGATAAATAATAAAAATGTATTCCTTGACAAGGAGAGGAGAGCTGAAGAGAGCCGGAAAGATAATAAACCTGGATTTATGCTTGGGCTAAAAGATAAACATGAATGTGATATATAAAGTGTTGCTGACATCAACAAATATATGAAAATCATTGACGCGTTCGAATTTGAAGTTGACAATAATAGTACTATCAAAATCATGTTTAAATAATCCATACAAAAAATACTTGCACACTCAATCAAATCAAGTTGATGTAGTAGGATGTCCAACAATCAATTTGCAAATAATATGGTGCATTTCCCTTGGCATATATTCAATATTGAGTTACATAGAAATATTCAAACGTAATTTAAACTTTGCCTTCGTTTTTTTTTTTTTTTTGGTTGCTACTGAACTTTGCCTTCGTTGTTAACAAAGGAAATATATAATTTCTGATTTTGCCTTCCAAGGCGGAAAAAGAGATTGCATAATTCTTTTAAAGTTAAATTACTCATTTGATTAAGCACAAAAAAAAAATTACTCATTTGAACCCTATAATTTTGTTGAATTTTTAAATAAATATTTATAATTTAAATTTTTTAATTAAATCTCTATTGGTTGATGATTGTTAGCCTCTATTAAAAGATGTTTACAATTATTTGTTATACATTTTGTGTTGCTTTTACAAGTTTTAGTAACTTATTTTTAAAAAAAATTATAATTAGTAAGGACCTAATTTAAATTTTATTTAAAATACAAGGACCCATCTAATTTTTTTAAAGTATGAAAATCTAATTAATTTTTTTAAACTATAAAAAACTTATTTAAAGATTCAATGAGATTGTAGAAATAAAAAAAAATATATAACCTTCTTTTAAATTGATACTATAAGCATGAATACTTATTGTCAATAATACCCAAAAAAAGAAGGTAAAATAAAAGATTACTAGTGACATGAAAGCGAAATGTAAGTAAAACATGCAGTTATTCAATAAAAAGTTTTAAGCTATGTTTGGTGCGTCGTATAAGGAGGATACGATAGTATAAGTTAATACTATCAGACTTTATCAGACGTTTGGTATGTCTAATTGATAGATAATTAAATCGGCCAAAACCTTCTTATCCTACTCTAATAAGATAACACTATCCTCCTTATGACCATGATATAACCCGATAAGATTTTCCTCCCACCACTACCCTCCACTTTTAATATTATTAAATTCGTAATTATTATTATTATTATTATTAAATTCGTAATTATTATTATTATTATTATTAAATTCGTAATTATTATTATTATTATTAAATTTGTAATTATTATTATTATTATTAAATTCATAATAATTATTATTATATTCCTAATTTTATTATTATTATTATTATTATTATTATTATTATTATTATTAAATTCGTAATTATTATTATTATTATTATTATTATATTCAAAATTATTATTAATATTATTAAATTCGTAATTATTATTATTATTATTATTAAATTAAGTAAGTATTATTATTATTATTAAATTAGTAATTATTATTATAATTATATTCAAATTATTATTAATATTATTAAATTCATAATTATTATTATTATGATTATTAAATTCGTAATTATTATTATTATTATTAAATTAGTAATTATTATTATAATTATATTCAAAATTATTAATAATATTATTAAATTCGTAATTATTATTATTATTATTAAATTAGTAATTATTATTATTATTATTAAATTAGTAATTATTATTATAATTATATTCAAAATTATTAATAATATTATTAAATTCTTAATTATTATTATTATTAAATTCGTAATTATTATTATTATTAAATTCATAATTATTATTATTATTATTATTTCATTAGTAGTTTAACAAGCAAAAGGTGATGGTAAAAAATGTTAAGGATAATATAGTCATAGTAAATAATTATATATACTATCAAGTTATTTATACTAAATGCATCAAATACTTGATAGTATAAGTACTTATCAGCTTGTTTATACTATCAGAATTTATCCTATTCTCTTATACTATCATGCTTTATACTATCAGGTGTACCAAACGCAGCCTTAGTGTTTAAGTGAAGGTAATAACTAGTGTGTGTTTACTCATGGCATTGTTTCATGACCATCTCAACTTTTTTTTGGGCCCCAAAAAAAAAATCTAGTATGTGGCTAATCAAATAGTGAGAGACATGGGTATTTTACCAACAATTAGTTCAGTAGAAATAAATTTTTCACCAAAGTTTGTTAGATTGTTCTCTGTACTAATTAAAAGTAGGCATACACACCTAGGTGTAAGTTTAAAAAATAATTTAAATAAATAAAAATTTAAAGAGTGAATGGTAACCCAAAAGAGAGAGAGAATCTGGGTAGTAATTATCTTTATTTATTTATTTAATTATTTTTAAAACATTATATATATTCTTGTTAACCTATAACTAATATGTGAATAAAATGATAAAAAATATTTTTTATTTTTTTTAAACAATCACGGCATGAATATTTGAACTTATTACCTTGGGTAAACTAACCACTAAACTACTTTTAGTCACTTATCTTTAATTATATTCTATATGATTAAGATCTAATGCACATGTTAATGTAAATTACAGAACTTTTAACTCTAAGTGATACCAGCCTATACCCTATTTTTTCCTCCTCACACTATAGTCTTACATCCTCTCTTATCCGAAAAAAACAACATATTCTGAAATCAATTAATATTTTTTTATAAATGAAATTTTAAAACATTTATCGTTGAACTGAAAGCATAATTCACATAATTATATTTATAAAAAAAATTAAAATTAATTTAGGCACAGATCACTAATATCTGGACAAAAATACAAAATAAAAAAGCCTATGTATTATTGATCTTAACTGCCTTAATGCAATGAAGTGCAAGGATTTGCATACGCATAATAGAACAATAATTTACAAATATATAGGATGGCACTTAATGTTACTCACACATATTTCTACTCATAATATCTCACATGCATCTCTATAATTTTTACTATTTAATTATAATTAAACTCATCTCATTTTTTGTACACCTTCACTCTTATTTTATCACATAAACAAATATACATGAGACGTGAATCCAACAGTGTATATATCACTCACATTATTGAACGTGAATAGTCCCTCCAATATCTCCAAAATAGAAAATAAAACATTATTGTTGAACATTCAAAACAAAATGAAATCAGAGATAGTTCTGACTTGCTGCCCTGCCCTTGAAGTTGTAGTATTATATTAAAACCATTGAGTAGACGGAGACATTCTGGAAGGTGAGTTGCATCTGAACAGAAAATTTGCATGAAGTTCAACAAGTTGAATGAATGATCCTGGGCCGCCGTACATAGTTCAAATAAACCGGAGATTGTCTTGAAAGGTTCATGCACTCCTTGTCTCCTGTATCAACATGGAAAAGAAAGTATACTCATGCGCATTGCACTCCATGTAGACTGTAGTTAGTGCTCTACCATTTTTATTATTGGGGAGGTTTTTAAGTAAACATGATATCTCTAATATATTTAAGCTAACTAATGAACTTATTTTACTGCTAACAATATCAACTTTTATACTTAGAATTTCGATCACTATTAGCTGAACCAATCCTGTCAAGAGTAAGTGATCACTTATCAACATTTTCATTTTCTCGTGCATTTTCTTTAAAACACAGTATGGTAAATAAAAATAATTTTCACATGAAGGAATTGCTGTATTATCAAGGACACTAGGGCATGCAAATTTGAGTAGTGGGCTCTCCACAACATCCATAGTGGAGTAAAGCCACGCTCAACTAAACCATCATGCCTCAATCTGGCAATATGCTACTCCTACAAATTGATGGCCTACACATTACATATTCCTTGTTCATGTTCAATTTCTCGTTCTCCTTCCATGGCAATGGCTTGCTTTTGGATTATGGGGATTGGGATTGAGATTAGGAATCACTTGACATGGTACACCTGTAGGAAAAACATACCAAGAAAGGCACACTTTATATGAAATTAGAACACTGATTTAATAACTTACTTGTTGAAGACATGATTTGATGAACCAGAAATTGCTTCTGTGCTGTACGTATCCTTGGAACGAAAAGTCAAGTCTTCCTTTGTCTGATCACTCACTTCAAATTCTAGGTTTTCAATGGGGCAAACCTAGAGAGCAATCTAAAGACGTGACGGCAAAGGGGACCTAGCCACGCTATTTATTAACCCTAGGCACCTCCCATTATGGGCCTAGTGGTTAGGCCCACACTGTCTCCCACACACATCAATATTAAGTGTCCAAAGCTCATTAATAATTTAATCACGTTATTAGTGGGCTTAAGTATCATAGAATGTATCATAATATTAGCTCATTTTTAGTAAAATAAAATGTCACAATTGATTGCAGCCCACTAGAATTTATAGGAAAATTCTAACATTCTCCCACTTAGGCAAAATCAATTGTGTATTTTCAATTTTGGAAAACATTTTGAAAACGACTCTCGAGCTAATAGCACATTGTGGCCACAACACATATGATCTCAAGATACAACACCTAATTAAAAATCCATCCAACAAAAGCCATGTAACACCGAATCATGGCAGTAATTGCATCCCTTATTGATGCAACACCTTCCATGGTTACAAATATCACCGACTCTGTCGACTAGTCATGAATGTGGAGTGTGGCAAGAAAATGATGTGCCAACGTGATTAAATAGCCACATCGTCATTTTCTTTGTCAGTTCTTAATTTCTCTCAAATGCATAGAAGCCAGAGAAATTACATGGTTTATCACCAAACCATCATGCCTCAGCTCCAAATTGGTATCAACTACGGGCACATTAGTCCTAACGACACCGAGCTTTAACAATTTCACATTTGATATACACATTAAAATATTATAATAAAATTTATCTCATCATTTATTTCATCAAATCAAACGTAAAATGTCATCAATACATTATTTCTTAAAATTCAAAATAAGAATTTAAAAACATAAAAGAGGAAATAACATAAAACTAAGGCTCCCACTAACCAAACACATGAAAAGAACTCACAATGCTCATATTCTCAATATGTCTTTTGAAAACAACGGGCCTGAGTCCTTTGGTTAAGGGATCAGCCAACATGGAATCTATGTCAATATGCTCTACCACTATAGAACTAGGGGTGTAAATTGGTTCGGATAACCGGCCAACCCGATTAATCCAAACTAAACCAATTAAATTGGTTCGGTTTGATTTGGGTATATTGATTGGTTCGGGTAAAATTCAAACCAATTAAAGCTTAATTGGTTCGATTCTCGGATTTGAAATTTCAAAACTGAATCAACCCGAACCAAACCAAACCATATATTTATATATTTTATTTAAAAAAAATTTATGCTACAACATTTTTTGGCTACTACTTATTTTTCTTTATTTTTTGCAATACTTTCTCAGTTTCCAACTCCTAAAACGTCGTTTTCGTTCAACACAGAAGGTTAGAAAACTCATCTACCAAAATGTTTGGTTCTGCTCACCGACACTGCAGTTCTGGTCAAGAATATGCTATCAGGTGCTATTCTAAAAACTCTTGGAGAGGTGAGAGGCTTGAAAACTTTGGATTTTTCCTTCAACCAACTCTCTGGATCCTTTCCTATTGAATTTCAAAATCTACATGTCATTCAGCTTTTGAATCTCTCTTATAATGATTTAGAAGGAACCATTCCTAATAGTAGAGTTTTCCAAAATCTTTCTACTGTCCATTTAGAAGACAATAAAAAACTTTACTTGTATTTTGCATGTGATCCTCATGGCCATGGAAGAAAGTATGTCAGACATTATATCATCATAGCCACAGTGGTAACACTGATACTATGTCTGACAATTTGCTTGCTACTATACATAAAGAACAAAAAAATGAAAGTAACAGCAACAACATCATCTAAACTTGGAAGTTTGGAAACGATGAATTGACTTTAAATGCTGTAGTATTGACTTTAAAAAAAATGAATTTCTGACTCTAGTTTATGAGTACTTAAGTAATGGGAGCTTAGAAGATTGGATTAAGGGGAAAAGAAAGCATGCAAATGAAAATGAGTTGAACCTTTTGGGGAGACTGAATATAGATATTGATGTTGCTTGTGCAATGGATTACCTGCACAATGATAGTGAAGTTCCTATTGTACATTGTGATTTGAAGCCTAACAACATTCTCTTATATGAAAATATGACTGCAAAGGTTAGAGGCTTTAGATTCGCTAGGTTGCTGATTCAAAATTCAACTAATCAAGTTTTCATTAGCTCCACTCATGTCCTTAGGGGTTCAGTTAGTTACATATATACCTCCAAGTTAGTAGCGTCACAACTTTCTCTTAATTGAATAGTAGCAGTATACAACTTGTCAAGTTAAATCTCTTTTAAAGAATTTTTTAACTTATTCAAATATAATTTCTTAATACAAATATCAATATGTTTCTTTATTCCCTCTTTATGAACCTTTTAATATACATTCTGAAACATAAAATAATTATTAGTGTTCAAATCAATAAGTTTGATTCTACTTCTAGAAATTTTTTCATTAGTTTATTTTGTATTTTTTTTTATGAAAAGCTAATTATTTAGTTAATTTTTGTATTAAAAAAATAATCAACCCGATCACCCGAACCAAACCAATCCATAGATATTCGGTTCGGTTTGGTTCAGATTTGGCTATCAAAAAATACAAAAATTGAACCAAACCAAACCAATTGATTTTGATTAATTCAGATTTATTTTCCCTCAAAAACCAAATCAAACCACCCACTTACACCCCTATATAGAACCATATTTCACAAGATCTCTAACAGTCAGGTACTTCAACTCCAAGTGCTTAGAACCACTAGAATTCTTATTGTTCTTTGTATAGAACACTGTAGCACTGTTGTCACAGAAAATTCTAAGTGGCCTAGTAATGGAGTCCACAATGCGAAGTCCCGTCACAAGATTCCTCAACCAAATGACATGAGTAGCAGCAGCAAAGCAAGCAATGAACTCTGCTTGCATAGTAAAAGAGGCAACAAGAGTTTGTTTCTTGCTCTTCCAGGGTATCACACCCCCAGCCACCATAAAGATGTATCCAGAAGTCGATTTCCTATCATCAGGGCACCCACCAAGATCTGAATCTGTGTACCCGACGATCTCCAAGTTGTTAACTCTCCTATATACGAGCATATACTCTTTGGTTTTCTGTAAATACCTCATTACCTTCTTAGCAGCTATCCAATGATCATTCCCAAGGTTTGACTGGTATCTACCAAGAACGCCAACTATGAAAGCGATGTCAGGCCTAGTGCATACCTAAGCATACATGAGACTGCCCAAAGCACTACCAAAAGGTCTATCGTTCATCTCTACTTGCTTAATCTCATTCTTAGGACATTGATCCTTGTTGAATCTGTCACCTTTGATGACCGGAACATCTCCAGGTTTACAGTTCCCTATATTGAATCTCTCTAAGACTTTATCGATGTAGGCCTTTTGAGATAATCTGAGTGTATAGTGTGATCTATCTCTGTGAATCTCAATCCCTAACACAAAAGAAGCCTCACCAATGTCTTTCATTTCAAAAGATCTAGTTAACATCTATTTTGTCTCACGCAGCATGCCAAGGTCATTAGAAGCCAACAATATATCATCCACATATAGCACAAGAAAGATAAATTTGCTCCCACTGACCTTAAGATATATACACTGATCAACCTTATTCTCCTCAAACCCCATAGAAGTCACCACCTTATCAAATTTCAAGTATCACTGCCTAGAAGCTTGTTTCAAGCCATAAATTGACCTCTTCAGTTTACAGACCAGGTCCTTATTACTACCAATATGGAAACCCTCAGGTTGCTGCATGTATATTGTCTCACTCAAATCACCATTCAGAAAAGTAGTCTTCACATCCATTTGGTGCAACTCTAAATCAAAGTGAGCTACGAGAGCCATTATGATCCTAAAAGAATCCTTTGTTGATACAGGTGAAAATGTCTCAGTGAAGTCAATGCCCTCCTTCTGCGTGAAACCCTTTGCCACTAGTCTGGCCCTAAATCTCTCAATGTTACCCTTTGAATCTTTCTTTGTTTTGAAAACCCATTTACAACTAATTGCCTTACAATTCTCAGGCAACTCAACAAGCTCCCATACATCATTAACTGACATAGACTGCATCTCTTCATTCATCGCACGTTTCCACATTTCGGACTGTGAACAAGATACAGCTTCCAGATAGCTCTTCGGATCAATAATATCCCTAATGTCATATAGACCATAAACTCATCACCTATAGCTGGTCGCCTCTGTCTAGTTGACCTCCTCAAGGGAATCTGTGCAACTGGCTTAATGGGTTGTGGAAGCTCAACCACAGTAGGAGGATCAAGCATATCATCAGTCTGAGAGCCAGCAACATCCTCAGTCTGAACCTCAGTCTCTACTGGAACAATTGGGACCCTAGTCTCAATTGGAACTGTCGAAATCCCAATCTCAATTGTTAGAATATTGTTAACAAGAACAGGTAGTGGCAAAGAAACGGTATCAGGTGAAAGAACATCAGTCACATCGAGTCAAACAATAGGATCTGCTACATCAAGCTCCAAAAATTTAGCATTCATAGACTCTACAATTCTACTCCCCTTACCAGGATAGAAGAACCTGTATCCTTTAGTGCGATCCGGATATCCAATGAAAAAGCAATGACTCGTCTTGGGATCTGTCTTTTTCTGCAAGGGATTATAAATTTTGACCTCAACTGGGCAACCCCAGACTCAAAGATGGTTCAGGCTAGGTTTTCTCCTGTCCAGAGTTCAAAAGGAGTTTTTGGAACAGATTTACTGGGAACTCTATTAAGAATATAAAAGGCTGTTTTCAAGGCTTCACCCCACAGATATTCTGGTAAGTTACATCTACTCATCATGCTTCTCATCATATCTTTAAGTGTCCTGTTACGCCTTTCGGCTACACCATTTTGTTCATGACTCCCAGACATAGTGTATTGTGGAACTATTCCACAATCCTTCAAGTATAAAGCAAATGGTCCCATATGTTGCCTTGCGACACCATATTTACCATAATACTCTCTACCACGGTCAAATCTTACAATGTTGATCATTTTTCCCAATTGCTTTTCCACTTCAGTTTTAAAAATTTTAAATTTCTCAAGTGCTTCAGATTTTTCTTTAATCAAATAAAGATAGCCATATCGGGAAAAATCATCAATGAATGTAATGAAAAATCTGTTACCACAAATTGTAAAAGTCAGGGGCCTACTAATGTCTGTATGAATGATCTCTAAGAGATCTGAAATTCTAATTGCACCTACCTTTTTGGTCTTAGTAAACTTTACCCTAATGCAATCCACACAAGTAGCCAAATCATCAAAATTCAAGGAAGGTAGAATATTTGCCCTTGTCAACCTCTCAACCCTTTCCCTAGAAATGTGACCTATGCGCTTGTGCCATAACATAAAAAATTTTTCCTCAACTTTAGACCTTTTAGCAACTGAATTCTCAACAACTAAAGATGAAGAAATATTATTAGAATCCAAAGATAATTTATATAAACCATCCACTAAAGATCCATAACCAACAATTTGGGAGTTCAACATCATATTAATTTTCTTATCACTAAAAATAAAATTGAAACCAAGTCTGTCTAAACAAGAAATAGAAATCAAATTTCTCCTAAAAGAGGGTACATAAAAGGTATCCTTCAAAATTAATTCAAAACTAGAATCTAAAACTAGGCTGAGGTCTCCCACTTTCTCTACAAAGACTTCAAGATCATTTCCTACCCTTAGCTTGCTTTCCCTCGGACTGGGCTCCCTCAGATTTCTGAACCCCTGTAAAGACACAGCAATATGGGTTGTGGAACTACTATCAAGCCACCAAGAATTCATAGAAACATCAACTAGATTAAACTCAAGACAGATAAAAGTTAAGTTATTACCTCCTGATTTATGCTTGTTTTCTAACCAAGCCTTAAACTTACTATAATCAGTTTTCTTATGCCCCTTTTCCTTACACCAAAAGCACCAAATACTCTTCTTAAAGATAGCTGGTTGATGACCTCTTACATTGTGATGCTGACTCTTACTTGGTTTTCCTGAACCTCGATATCTATGAGAAGCATTAGATGCACTCTTTGTATATTTCTAATTTTCCTTACCAGAAGTAGGTTTGCCATGGACAGATAATAAGGCTATGTCACTCTTTTCTTTCTTGAGTTTCTCTTCTTTCTTGAGTTTCTCTTCTTCAGTAACACATTTGGTAATGAGGTCATTCACAATCCATTTCTCACCAATGGTATTGTGGGCAGTTTTAATTTAAGTGAAATCAGCAGGTAGGCGGTTTAGGGCATGTTCAACATTGATTTTTTCATTAAGGTCAATTTGGTGGGTTTTCAGTTTGGTTTGGATGTGAACCATCTTCATAATGAATTCCCTTACGCCCCCAATGTTGTCATATCTCATGCTCGTTAACTGTTTCATTAGACATTCAGACTCAGCGTTGTCAGATACTTGGCACTTCTCTCCTAGAGCGGTGAGGAACCCCTTAGCTGTCCCTTTCTCTAGAAGACCACTTAAAAGATGTTCAGAGACGGTCCTCTTATTAACAATCAGACTCAACCTATCAGACCCCTCCCACTTAACCAAAAGATGCTTCTGTTCAGGAGTGCTATTCTCATTGGTCACAGGCTTGTCTTCGCGCAAAGCTAAATCAAGATAAGCAATTCCTAAAGAGAATTCCAAATCTTGCTTCCATTTCCCATAATTTGATCCATTTAAGATCTCAATAGAAGCAGAACAATTGTTCACAGAAAAGTTCACTGTTAAGTCAAAACAAGAATGCATTAGAACATATTACAAGGCAAGATATAGCTCAAAAATGCAAAAAAGCTATCAAAATGAGGCCAATATCATGGCACATTCTCCTTTGGGCAGAATGCACAAACCAAGGTCATAACCTGGGCCAAAACCTCAGATGAGTTAATCCATGAGTATACACTAGGTTTAGAAGGTTGTCTCCTTTGGGCAGACAAGTCCCTTTAGCCCAATATATTCCCCAATAACTCCATCTCAAATCAACTTTCAATCACTACACACAATAACCCCCTTTGGGCAGGCAACTGCATGCAATGGTTAAAAGCATTCCTCAAATTACAAAGAGACTTCCATGAACTGATACAAGTGGCTCCACTTTGGTGGTAACGACTCATAGCAATCCATAAAAACTCTTGCACAAGAATTATCATCTTCTCTTGCTCAGAACCATGTATCAGCATTCCCAACATGTTTTGTACTCAAACGGTCTTAAAGGATTATTAAAGCATGTTAATTTCAGGATCCAACTTGATATATATATATATATATATCAATAATAAACTTATATATATATATATAAACTTATAGATATATATATATCAATCTAAAGAAACTTGAGAGCAATCTAAAGGGTGACTGAAAGGGGACCGAGCCATGCTAATTATTAACCCTAGGCACCTCCCATTATGGGTCTAGTGGTTAGGCCCACACTGTCTCCCATACATATCAATATTAAGTGTCCAAAGCCCATGAATAATTTAATCACGTTATTAGTGGACTTAAGTATCATAAAATGAATCATAATATTAGCTCATTTTTAGCAAAACAAAATGTCACAATTGATTGCAGCCCACTAGAATTTATAGGAAAATTTTAACAACACCCACCCACCAGTCACACAACCACAGGCGTACATTGCTGTGGGTGGTACTATCAAAGATTGGCTACGGTGCGGTGTTAGCCATGGCAACCATTACCCAAGAGGGGGGTGAATTGGGTAATTATAAATTTTAATGCAACTTTATCAAATTATGCATTTTGATATTTTCAATCAACACATGCAGCGGAATAAGTCTAACAAATGTGTAATTATTAGAGATTTCACAAATACCACTTGGGCTTATAGGATAAATCAAGCAAATAAGCTAGATATTAAATTCAACTCAATCATATATAATTAAAGCACAAATGTAAAGGAGATAGAGTTGAGAAAAGTAAATACTAAGATTTATCCTGATTCAGCCACCAACCACTTGTGGCTTACGTCTAGTCCTCAAGTGAACCACCTGAGATTTTTCACTATGTCTTCAAGCTTCAATAGGTGCTTGACAACCTTTACAATTAAGAGCACTCAACACACCTTGGGATGCCTCACCCTTGTGCTTGAGCCTCAAATAAGGATACCTCACCCTTTACAACTTTTGAGGGATGCCTCACCCTCAAGGGATACCTTACCCTTTTTCTCTAGAGGGATACCTCACCCTCTTTTTATAGGTTATACAAAGATTTAGATGATAGAAACTCTCTCAAAGAGTAGATAATACAAATTTAAGCACTATGGGTATCAATGATTCACACACTTATAGCTCAAAACAGAGTTTTGGAGAAATAGAGAGTGAAAAACGAATTTAATGCTCAAGAGTGATTTTCATATTGTTCTCTAACTTTTCTTTGATTCCCAAACACTTATATTTATAGTCCAATAATATTTAGAGCCGTTGGGTAAAGATTGAAAATGAATTCTTTATGAAAACTAGCCGTTTTATGACCGTTGGGAACGTTTCTGGACAAGTGTTATTCGAATAAGAACACTGTTATTCGAATAAATATAGTGTTATTCGAATAACACATTTGTTATTCGAATAAATCCACTTATATCACTGTTTTCTGTAACTTGTTATTCGAATAAGACTTGTGTTATTCGAATAACACTTTGGTTATTCGAATAACACTTTGGTTATTCGAATAAATCATCAAAAACACGTTCTAGAACTTTTTCTGAGTTGTGTTATTCGAATAACACATTTGTTATTCGAATAAACCTTTAAAAACACGTTCTGGGAAGTTTTCAGAGGTGTGTTATTCGAATAACACATCTCTTATTCGAATAAACCACTTTGGTTTTGAAAACTGACTTTAAATGGCCATAACTTCTTCGTTTCTTATCCGTTTTAAGCAAATGACCACTTATTGGAAAGATCTTTGAGTCTATTTTCATATGAAAGAAGTTTCAAAACAAAACTCAAAGTATTTTGAAAGATATGATCAAAAGAGTAACCAATGGTCAGTTTTACAAAACACAAACTTAGCTATTTTTTATAGAAATAAACTACCACCATGACTAACTTTTCAAAAATAGTTTATTGGGCATTTAAACATTTTAGAAACACTTTTAAAGATGTTTAAAACTTGTTTGAACTTAGTGTGATCCTCATTTACCTTTACATAAGATCTAAGTCCTATAAGTTATTCTTGAAGATGTTGGACTTGATCTTTTGCTACCATCAATTTTTGATGTAATCCAAGTTTCCAAAGAAAATATTCTCTTCAAGACTTGCAAATGCTTGGAACATCTTTTCATTTTCATTCTCCTTGAGTTGAGCATAGTTGTGATCTTTTGCTTTCTTGTTGCAATGCTCACTCTTGGTACTTGAACTATCCTACAAAGTATTACTCACTTAACCAAACATAGTTAGTCCAAATTCATAACTCAATATTTTCATATGCATGATTCATAAATGTATAACTCTAGTTAGTCTAACATGCATACAAGATTTTCATAGACATATCCAATATTAATTCATTTATAACTCATAAAATATTATTGGATATATTATATGATGAATGTTACATATATCTCATTATATGATTATTAAGTGAAATATACTTAGATAAAGTACACAATCATGCATGATACAATATATCTCATTAAGCAAATTTATGTAACATGATCAACATTCTTTTGTGATACATTTGTCATTTATTAAGCACAACTATAAAGTATAAGCATCATTTGTATTTGTCATCATCAAAACTTAACATATTAAACCATTGGGGCAAGCCTATTTCCACATGCGGCACCCTCTAGGCCTGTATTGGTAAGAGATTATACATAAATTTGTAGCATGTAAGATATGTATATATATTAGGAAAATCGCATAGTAATTAATAAATAATTATCATAATTAATAATATAATTGATTTATTAATGAGTTGTAACTCAAATGATATTTTTTAATCTCATCAAAGGTCTAGGATTTGATTCACATCTCTTGAATTTGGCAAATTTAGTCCCCCTACTCTCTCTATATATATATGTGTGTGTGTGTGTGATATATTTAGTGAGAAGAATTTTTATTATGAGAGGGTGAGAGGAGTAAATCTTGACCATACAAAACTAGGGGTGTAAATTGGTTCGGATAATTGACCAACCTAATTAATCCAAACCGAACTAATTAAATTGGTTCGGTTTGGTTTGGATATATTAATTGGTTCGGGTAAAATCCAAACCAATTAAAGTTTAATTGGTTCGGTTCTCGGATTTGAAATTTTAAAATCGAACCAACCCGAACCAAACCAAACCATATATTTATATATTTTATTTTTAAAAAAAAATTATGCTACAATATTTTTTAGCTACTACTTGTTTTTCTTTATTTTTTGTAATACTTTCTCAGCTTTCAACTCCTAAAACGTTATTTTCGTTCAACATAGAAGGCTAGAAAACTCCTTTGCCAAAATGTTCGGTTCTACTCATCCGCACTGTAGTTCTGGCCAGACATATGCTATCAGGTGCTATTCTAAAAACTCTTAGAGAGGTGAGAGACTTGAAAACTTTGGATCTTTCCTTCAACTAACTCTCTGGATCCATTCCTATTGAACTTCAAAATTTACATGTCATTCAACTTTTGAACCTCTCTTATAATGATTTAGAAGGAACCATTCCTAATGGTGGAGTTTTTCAAAAGCTTTCTGCTGTCCATTTAGAAGGTAATAAAAAATTTTGCTTGTATTTTGCATGTGAGCCTCATGGCCATGTTAGAAGGCATGTCAGACATTACATCATTAGAACCACAGTGGTAACACTGATATTATGTCTAACAATTTGCTTGCTACTATACATAAAGAACAGAAAAGTGAAAGTAATAGCAACAACATCATCTAAACTTGAAAGCTTGGAAACGATGAATTGACTTTAAATGTTCTAGTATTGACTTTAAAAAAATGAATTTCTGGCTCTAGTTTATGAGTACTTAAGTAATGGGAGCTTGGAAGATTGGATTAAGGGGAAGAGAAAGCATGCAAATGAAAATGAGTTGAACCTTATGGAGAGACTGAATATAGATATTGATGCTGCTTGTGCTTTGGATTACCTGCACAATGATAGTGAAGTTCCTATTGTGCATTGTGATTTGAAGCCTAACAACATTCTCTTGGATGAAAATATGGCTGCAAAGGTTGGAGACTTTGGATTCGCTAGGTTGCTGATTCAAAGTTTAACTAATCAAGTCTTCATTAGCTTCACTCGTGTCATTAGGGGTTTAATTGGTTACATATATACCTCCAGGTTAGTAGCCTCACAACTTTCTCTTAATTGAATAGTAGTAGTATACAACTTGTCCAGTTAAATCTCTCTTGAAATTTTTTTTAACTTATTCAAATATAATTTCTTAATACAAATATCAATATGTTTCTTTGTTTCCTCTTTATGAACCTTTTAATACACATTCTAAAATATGAAATAATTATTAGTGTTCAAATTAATAAGATTGATTCTATTTCTAGAAATTTTTTCATTAGTTTATTTTGTATTTTTTTTATGAAAAACTAATTATTTAGTTAATTTTTGTATTAAAAAAGTGGCCAACCCGATCACTCGAACCAAACCAATCCATAGATGTTCGGTTCGGTTTGGTTCGGATTTGGCTATCAAAAAATACGAAAACCGAACCAAACCAAATCAATTGATTTTGATTGGTTCGGATTTATTTTCCCTCAAAAACCAAACCAAACCACCCACTTACACCCCTATACAAAACTATACATAGATGATCATAATTAAAAGTTACTTAAAGGTTGTGCAACCACTTAAAAAAGTCACATGCATTTATGTTCTAATCTTGATGATTCATGTAAGATTTAATGGTCAATATTCACTTATTTCACCTCTTACAATAAACACTCCCTTTGATCAGATACGTTATATATATATATATATATATATATATATATATATATCTAATAAAAAGAGTTTTTATTATGAGAGAGTAAGAAGAATAAATCTTGACCATACAACTATACATGGATGGTCAAGATTAAAAGTCACTTAAAAGTCATGTGACCATTTAAAAATGTCATATGCATTTATGTTCTAATCTTGATTATTCATGTAAGATCTAATGGTCAAGACTTACTCATTTCACCTCTTCCAATAAATACTCATATCACCAAAAACGCTTTATATATATATATATATAATTCACTTAATACACCTAATTTAGGTACCTTAAATTTATGTGAGAATTTCTTAACTCTATAATACTGACGAGCGCCGAACTCAGTCAAAATTATAACCGAAGTTATTACCTAAGCTTGTAGCACAGTGACAACACCGGATCATCTCCACGAGGATTGTAGATGCAATTTAATCAAATCAAGTGAAAGTTTAGCAAAGGGGGGTTTGACAGTTTAAGATTGCACTTAACAAAATTAAAGGAAGAAATAATAATTAAAGAGCAGTTAATTTAGAAACCTATCCAAGATTGGGTGGATTCAATCATAGACCCTTCATAGAACACTTGAAGCGCAATTGAATTGTTAATTTGGATCTAACCGAAATCTCTGCATCAAATCCAGAATTCATACTAGACGATCGTCTAGAATTCAATTAACAAGTGATAAACACAAATCCGTAATCACACCATTCATGAAGATCTATATTAATTTCAAGTACCAAATTCAATTAACTTAGGCACAAATCAGTAACCTAACCTTTTCAATTCTGTGATTAATTTAGATCAATCAGTTCTAAGTTTCATCACAAATCTCAATCTTCATTTATGTGATTAGTTTAGATCAATCAGTTCTAAGTTTCATCACAAATCTCAATCTTAAACCAAGATCAAATCAGATCAACATAAATAGAATCACCATTCATGCATTCAAGATCAAGAAAAAGAAAAAGAAAAAGAAAAGAGAAATTCAATTACAAATCAAATACAATACATAACCAAGGTCTCAAGAATCCAAACCACAATCTCTTCAAGAGTTCTAAATTGACCGAAAGTAGCTTAGCCCTCCATTACCATGAAGGGGAGCATCAAAATATACAAAAGCTATGAGAAACTATGAAGAAACAAGAAGAAACTATGAGAGAAATGAAGGAGAATACAACTTTTTATTCATGATAACCAATGGTGCCTTTTATAGAAGTCTAGGGTAACAAAAGGACAAAGGGGAGTGGGTGGATGAGTGGGTTAGTGGAGTGGAGTGGTTGAGTGGAGTGGTTGAGTGGGTTGGTGGAGTGGAGTGGTTGAGTGGGTTGGTGGAGTGGAGTGGTTGAGTGGATGAGTGAGTGGGTGGTTGAGGACGAAAATTTCTTGTCTGACTTGGAAGCCAAAAACGACCAACTATACTTCAGATCCATGAAAAGTACTCTTCGTGAAAGTTGTAGATCTTTGTCTTGGCTATAACATGCATATCTGGATCGTCCAATTTGGCTTCCTACAGCCCAAGATATGACCCAAATACCGCAGGTTGCTCAAACCCAACTTCAGCACCTCTGTTCCGACTTGCAAGCTCAAACTGACCCATTAGACTTCATTTTTTCAAAACGTGTTCTTCATGAAAGTTGTTTATTTGGATCTTAACTATCAACTATCCAAATTTCAGCCCATCTCCATTATTACAGCTTAAGATATGATTTTATGAGTGCACACCGTTCGGATTCTAGTGACAGAACCCGTATTCTGACTTCCATGTAAACTTAGGTCCCTTAGACATCTGTTTAGGACTTCGAGCTCTTCATCAAAGTTGTAGAGCTTCCTCTTAGATTTCCTACAAGGTAAAATTCATGATTATCAGATATCAGGAACTCAAGTTATGGCCAAAATACAGAAACAGTGTCAAATCTCAATAATGCTGAAAATATTCAATTAGGACCAATTTGAGCTCAAGCTCACAAAATCATACCAAACTCAATCAATTAAGAATATGGAGAGTGTAAATGACTAAATATAAGGGTTTTTTAATGAATAAAATATGTGATTATCAAATTTTCCCACACTTAGCTTTTTGCACACCTGAGCAAAACTCAAGACCAAAACAAGGACATAAGAGATTAACAAAAATTTAAATTCTAACGACATTCAAGAGCCCAAAATTTTACAATCAAGAAGAACAACCAAAGGTTCAAGGGATCAAAACATTCATGAGTTAACAATTCTCCACATCTCAAACCAACAAGCAATGTATCTTCAATATGAATCGAGAATGATAGATCTTCACAAGATTCCCTCTCAATCTCTCAAGTGTTTAAAAGGTAGGTATTTCACTCAATTCAACCCATGAAAATTGCACTACCATAAGCTTGCTTATCTTCTACTTCTCCACTACTCAAAACACATGCACACACAAATCACGAGGACTTTATTCAAGGTTGTAGTGAGGTCAAGGTAACAGAAGAGGATAAAATGGATATGAGAAGATAAATACCAAAGGGAATAAAAGCAAATGAGAGCTGAGTTCAAATAACAAGCATAAAAGTTCATCCCAACTCTAATGTATATCCCTTTACATATTCATTTCCCAATCCTTTTCTTTTCTTTTTTTTATATATATATATATGAACATAACTATATACATACATTTTTCCTCTTTTTTTTTTTAGGCACTCTTTCCTTTTTTAACAACCATTTTGTACACACACCCCCACACTTGTTCAAAAACTTATCCATTAACCAAGCTAATGTTCTTTTATTCCCTAAGGTAAAGTAAGAACACGATTTTTCATTTAAGGCACATAATGAGCTAGAAACAAGGAATGGTCAAATAAGTTCAAAGGGGTTAAGTAAAGGAAAATATACAAAGTTGGCAGGAATCAGAGAATTTTCAAGAAGTCAAAAGAGTGCTTGATATCATATTGAAAACAAGGTTGGCTATTCGGTTAAACTAGCTAATTAAGAAAGAGGGCCTCAATCATGTTCATGCATGCAAGTGAAATGTAGCCTCAAAAAGAATCAAAACAAGTTCTAGAGTGGTCATTAACATGAGTGAAAATCACACAAGAAAGAAGAGAATGGTATAAATGTTGAATCCATCCATTAGGCTCAAAACCTCACAAGGTATGCATCCATCAAACTCAATTCATCAATTCAATCATCCATCACCAAGCATATCAGTTCAAGAAGGGAGAAAAGTTATTCAATCATGCAATGAACCTTTTCTTTTTTTTTTTATTTTTTTTTACAAAAAAAATGCTAAAATCTCACCCCCACACTTAATATAACATTGCCCTCAATGTGAAAGAGAGATATAGAAAAGAGCAACACAACCTGATAAGAAGCGAATCAACACCAAGCAGAAAAGAAGCACATTGTCAGTGCCGTATCAGACCCTGAAAAGAAATCAAATAATAAAACTTTAGTACTTTCACAATTTAATACTAATTAATTACTACCTAAAAAAAAACTCCTTACTCTGCCACCAATTAAGATGCGTCTCAAGAGTAAAATTACTCCTTACTCTGCCATCACTAATTGGTTTAATAAGTCCATGACAATTATATCATGCTTTCCAAACAAAACAACAACAAATTTTTTTTTTGGGTCAACTATCCTTCCCCCCAACTAGATCACAACATTGTCCTCAATGTTAAAATATAGATGAGTAAAGGATAGAAGATATTACCTGTTGGAGAAAGCTGACACAAATTTAAACAGAAACAAAGTACAATAAAATCAAACCCATTAAAGAGAAAGTTTCAGATCTGGCTTTCTTTTCTTGTTACTTCCTTCGCTGCTTCCTGTTGACCAATCTATCTGAGCTAATACCTTATCAGGTACATACTCAAAAGCTTCTAATTTATCAATGAGCTCATCAATAGTGGAGGCAGAGATAAGAAGTTGTCTTGCCGAAGGAGTGATAAATTTCTGTTCCACAGCTTTGTCAAGAAAAGATAACAAAAGATCAAAGAAATTATTAACATTCAACAAACCAATGGGTTTATGGTGGATGTTCAGTTCGGCCCAAGAGACAATTTGAAAAATTTCTTCCAAAGTACCAAAACCACCTGGTAAGACAAGAAATGCATCAGAATTGTCAACCATTGTTTTCATTCGTCCATGCATAGATGTTACCTGAATTTCTTCTCCAACTGTCTTTCCAGTGATGTTATTTTCACTAAAGGTTTAGGAATAACACCTAAAACCCGATTGCCTCCTATAAAAGCAAAGCAAGTGATACAAACCTCCATTAACCCACGACAACCTCCCCCATATACAAGATGAATATTCCTAGCAGCAAGTGATCGACCAAGAGTGCTAGCTGCGTTTACAAACTCTAATCCCTTCCCATAACTCGACCCACAAAAAACACAGACATTTTTGAGGTTACGAATAGAAGGCCCCATTCTATACTCTTCATCTCTTTGAGTGTTTCTGAGTTGAAGGAAAATGGAGAAAATGGAGTGTTTAAATAAGAAAAAGAATGGAAAGGGGAATAATTGCACCTATAAGGGTAGGTTGGCTGTTGTCAGAAAAGGTTGAAATTAAGAAACACATAATCTTTTCTTTTTTTTTTTTTTTTTTGTTTTTGTTTTTTTTTTTTTTGTTTTTGTTTTTTTGTTTGAAAGATGACATGAAGAAGAAGAAGAAGAAGAAGAAGAAGAAGAGGATGATATGTACAGATTGTTTGTAGATATGGCTCACATCTGCCTCTAGTTTAACGTCCAGCAACGGCTTAAACGTCTTCTATGAGTCGAGGATAAGCTTCCCATCCAATTTTCTTATAAATTGGCAAACAGGGTCTTTTAGAGTCAAATTCCCAAGACTGTAGCGTTTTTCTTCATCCTTGAAGAGATTCCACAATTTAAGAATTTCACGATGCACCAATCCACAAGAATGCGTCTCAAGAGTCAATAAGATATCATCTAATGACTCCTTACTCACCATTCTTAATGAAGAAAATTTTATCTTCTCTATTTGCGGAAACCATCCCCAAAGTACGACATCGCTTGTTACAGTTCGATCGTCCACATTTGTGACAGACTTGTAACCTTTTTGCTCTTCTCCTTTTAGAATATGAACTTCTTCCAAGACCGGGCATATATGAGTCAAATGAAATTGAGGACTCACCGCTAATCGGACCTTTGCTTCAATTATCCAAATAGTACATCTTCTGGCATACCTTTGTGCATTAACAGTCTCAATCTTTCACATCGAACTTTGTAGATTTTTCTCAGAGCATTTTGAGGAAGAGAAGGAAAATGTTTGCTCAAGTTTGAAAGAATGACATCCATTTTGAAGGAGAAGAAGGGTTCAGTTTTTTTGGGAAACTGAAAAATAAACCGACTTGAGAGTCACTAAGTACCGTATCCGCCACTTAACCGGCAACACAAAGAACTCAAGAACTTGGTTTTCCAGGAATGGTTGAGTCTTTGTCCATTAACTTTAAGCGCATTACCATTCCTAGGATCCTCAATATCTACGGCCCCAGAGGATACACGTGTTTGACAACAAAAGAACCGCGCCACCTAGATCTCAATTTTCCAAGGAGTAGGTGCAGATGATAATCTCAAAGCAGAACTTTTTTGACCAATTTCCGCAGCTTTTGCAAAAGGTGTAACAGACCTTGAATAAAGTAGGCCAATAAAATCCATACTGCAAGATTTTCGCAGTTGTTGTCGCTGAAGAAAAATGACCTCCACATGCTTCCGAGTGACAAAATTTAATGGCACTACCTACCTCATTGTCGGGCACACACACTATTTTTTTTTTTCCTTTTTTTTTTATTCATAATGCGGATGGAGAAGGTTCATCACCTCCACTTCTACATTCTCTGGAAGTTCATGATACTGTTTGAGGCGGTGTCCATTTACGATGAAAGCTTTGGCAGTGACCTCACTTTTAATCTGAACAGCACCAGAAGGAAAAACCTTAGTAACAATAAATGGTCCATCCCATCTAGACCTTAATTTGCCAGGCATGAGTCGGAGGCGGGAATTATAGAGGAGAACTTTTTGACCAATCTCAAATATTTTCCTCAGAATCAACTTATCATGGAAGGCTTTGGTCTTCTCCGTATAAAGTTTGGAACTTTCATAAGCCTCTCAGCGGATCTCCTCCAATTGTTGCAGTGCAGCTTCCTCTCCATACCTCGCTTGATCTGGGTCCAAGTTGCACCTTTTCACCGCCGAGAATGCATGATGCTCAATTTCCACCGGCAGGTGGCAGGCTTTTCCAAAAACAATCCGATACGGAGACATCCCGATTGGTGTCTTATAAGCAAATCCGATAAGCCCATAAAGCATCCTCAAGCCTCTTGCTCCAGTCCTTTCTGTTAGGTTGAACTATCTTCTGGAGTATCTGCTTGATCTCCCTGTTGGAAATCTCGGCTTGCCCATTAGTTTGGGGATGGTAAGGTGTAGAAACTCTGTGCAAGACCCCATACTTTTTCATCAAAGCTTCCATGCTTCGATTACAAAAATGTGAACCCTGATCACTGATGATGGCCTTCGGAACTCCAAACCTGCAGAAAATCTGTGATCTAACAAAATCCACAACAACTTTGGAATCATCAGTCTGAGTAGCTTTCGCCTCCACCCACTTGGATACATAATCAACAGCTAGCAAAATGTAAACAAAACCAAAAGAAACAGGAAAGGGTCCCATAAAATCAATACCCCATACATCAAAAATCTCACAGAACAATAAGGATTTCTGGGGCATCTCATTCCTTCGAGAAGTGTTTCCTGTTCTTTAGCATTGATCACAAGATTTACAAAACAAATATGCATCATGAAATAGAGTGGGCCAATATAATCCAGATTCCAAAACTTTCCTAGCAGGCCTTTGGGGACCAAAATGACTGTCACATGCAAGTGTATGACAAAAGCTAAGAATAGAATGGAATTCATTATCAGGCACGCATCTCCTAATGACTTGGTCACTACAAAATTTTCACAGATAAGGGTCATCCCACACATAATATTTTGACTCACTCTTCAATTTATCAATCTGAGCCCTAATAAAATGTGCAGGGAAAACACCAGCAACTAAGAAATTTATCAAATCAGCAAACCAAAGAGTGTTACTTTACAGCTTGAAAAGCTGCTTATCAGGGAAGACATCATGGATAGGAAAAGTATCTGCCTCCCTTTCAATTCGGCTTAGCTGATCAACCACTAAATTCTCTGCTCCACTTTTATCACAGATTTCAATATCGAACTCTTGGAGGAGCAAAATCCACCTAATCAACCTAGGCTTTGCATCAAGCTTCTTCAAGAGAAACTTCAGAGCTGTATGATCTGAAAACACAACCACTCTAGAACTAAGCAAATATGATCGAAATTTGTCTAAAGCAAAAACAATTGCTAAAAGTTCCTTTTCAGTGGTGGTGTAGTTGACTTGTGCAGGATCTAAAGTTCTTGAAGCATAGGAGATGACATGAGATATTTTGCCGACCCTTTGTGCAAGAACAGCTCCCAAAGCATAATTAGAGGCATCACACATGAGCTCAAATGGGAGTGTCCAATCTGGTGGCTGGATGATAGGTGTACTGGTCAATGCTTGCTTCAAGTGATTGAAGGCATCCTTGCATTTCTGGTCAAAATGGAACTCCACTTCTTTTTGTAGCAAGTTGGATAGTGGAAGAACAATTTTGCTAAAATCTTTTATGAATCGCCTATAGAAACCTGCATGACCAAGGAAAGAACGAACCTCCCGCACGCATGTGGGGTAAGATAGGCATGAAATAACATATATTTTTACAGGATCTACCTCAATACCCTTGCTAGATATTATATGCCCTAAAACTATGCCTTGCTCTACCATGAAATGACATTTCTCAAAATTCAAAACAAGGTTAGCCTTAATGTATTTATGCAAAACCTGAGTCAAACTATCCAAACATGCATCAAAGGAAGAGTCATAGACAGTAAAGTCATCCATGAATACATCCATGCAATTTTCTAAAAAGTCAGAAAATATACTTACCATACACCTTTGAAAGGTGCCTGGAGCGTTGCACAGACCAAAAGGCATCCTTCTGTATGCAAATGTGCCAAATGGGCAAGTGAAAGTAGTTTTATCTTGGTCTTCTGGGGCTATATGGATCTGAAAATAACCCGAATATCCATCCAAGAAACAGTAATGCGACTTGCCAGCTAGTCTCTCTAACATCTGATCAATGAAAGGTAATGGGAAATGATCTTTCCTGGTGGCTTGGTTAAGTCGTCTGTAATCAATGCAAACCCTCCAGCTGTTTTGAATTCTTGTGGGTAGTAGCTCATTATTCTGATTTTCAACTACTGTGACCCCAGATTTCTTTGGAATAACCTGCACGGGGCTCACCCATTTACTATCAGATATGGGATAAATAATGCCAACTTGCAGTAGCTTGGTAACTTTCTTTTTTACCACATCCAGAGTCAGGGGGTTTAGTCTCCTTTGGGGCTGCCGTACTGGTTTAGTATCTTCCTCCAACAAAATCCTATGCATGCATGTGGAGGGACTGATACCAGGAAGATCTGCAAGTGTCCATCCGATGACTTGTTTATTCTGCCTCAAAACCTGCAGTAATTTTTCTTCTTGATCAGGTTGTAAATTTTTAGCAACAATCACAGGCAGCTTCTCACCATATTCCAAATATGCATATTTAAGATGGTCCGGCAAAATCTTTAATTCTAAGGATGGAGGCTGTACAATGGAGGGCAGCAAGATGTTTGAAACAACTAACTCAGCAACATTAAATTCAACATACTCCTGACTCTCATTTTCACATGCTGCATCATTCAAGTCAAGAGCTACATCACCACTCATAATTGCATAAATCTCAAGACATGCAAAGACATGGTACAATATCACAAACCAACACATGTTTCACAGTAATGTAATCCGTAAAAATTAGCAATATCGGAAATTCAAAGATAAATATCAAAGATAAGCATCGTCAACTAGCATATCAATCACATCAACATGGAAAACAGAATGCTCCTCTAGGGGATGTCTCATGGCCTCAAAAATGTTAAATTGTACCACATCGTCGCCAAATTCCATGGAAAGGGTGCCAGAATGCACATCTATCTTGGTCCTGGCTGTCTTGAGGAAAGGTCTGCCTAGGATCAATGGAGCATGGTTTGTTGAAGACTCATCTTCCATGTTCAGAATATAGAAGTCCGCTGAAAAAATTAGCTCATTCACCCGAACTAACACATCTTCTAGCACTCCTGCAGGATGAGCAGTGGTCCTATTTGCCAACTGAATCACTATACCAGTAAGTTGCAAAGTGCCAATGTTCAAGGACTGATATATTGACATAGGCATGACATTAATCGAAGCACCCAAGTCTAGCATTGCATGTTCAAATTTGGAGTTACCTATCGTGCAAGGAATTGTGAAAGTTCCAGGATCTTTGCATTTTTGTGGCATGCTTGGTAGAATCATTGCAGAAACATTTCTGCCCATGCTTATTTTCTCAGTACCCTTAAGTCTTCTCTTGTGAGTACACAACTCTTTGAGGAATTTGGCATACTTGGGAATCTGCTTGATTGCATCAAGGAGGGGAATATTGATTTTCACCTTCCTGAATGTGTCCATGACTTCTCTTTCTATTTCTGTTTGTGCAGTATGCTTGGACTGTGTGACTCTGTTTGGAAAAGGTAGTGGAATGGCCAGATTTGAATTCTCTGCACATTTCTTCTGTGTCACAGATTTTTGGACTGAGCTATCCACTTTCTTCTGTTTCTGGTCACCTTCTGGTTGCTGCACTTGTAGTTCAGGTTGTAGTGGAGTAGGACCGTCAACTTCTCTGCCACTTCTCAAGCTAATGGCACTTACATTGCCTCTTGGGTTGTTGACTATTTGTGAAGGCAATTGGTTCGACCCTTGACTTTTCACTCACTCGAGTGGTTGCCATCCGCCCAATTTGAGTTTGTAAATTCTGATGGTGGCATTAACATTCTCAATGAAACTATTTCATCAAGTCTTCGAAAGGTGGCTCACCGGGAGTGGCCTGCCGAACAAATTAGTGGAGGGGCTTCGCATGCATGGGTGGCGGCGCAGTTGTGCTTGCCTAAATGCAGGTGGTTGGTACTTGTTGCTAGGGCCTGTAGCTTGGTATCTAAACTGCGGTTGCTGCTGTTGGTAGGGTTGTTGTTGTTGTTGACCAGAATTTCCATATCTTAGGTTGGGATGGTCCCTCCAGCCAGGGTTATAGGTATTAGAAAATGGATTATATCTGGGCTGCTGCTGTGATTGCTAATATTAGGGTCTACCAAAAAAATACCAACTACTGCAACAGATTACTCTGGAAAAATAGAACCACCATCCTGAAGTGTGGGACATGCATCAGTAGGATGAGATGAACAAGAGCAAATGCCACACACAGTTGCAGCCATCTGCATTGGTGCTTGTTGTCCCACTGCTAACTGCCTCACCAAAGAAGTTAATTCATCAAGTCTGTGTTCCATTCTCTGTTGGTCTACATGAGATGATTGAATCTCATTGACTCCTCTGGTTGAAGTAATAATTCATGTGCCAAATTGTTGGGTGTTGGCTGCCATGTTTGCTATCAAATCTCTCGCTGCTGCAGGGGTCTTGTCTACTAAGGCTCCTCCGAGGCGATCCACCATGCTTCGTCATTTGGCAAAGAAGCCTTCATAGAAATATTGAATTAAGAGTTGATCGGTGATTTGGTGGTGGGGACAATCGAGCACGCTTCTTGAATCTTTCCCAATATTCATGCAAGGTCTCTCCTGTCATTTGTCTTATGCCACATATATCTTTTCTAATGGCAAAGAAATTTCTAGAGGGAAAATTTTCTCTAAGAACAACCGCTTCATGTCACCCAACTTGTTACCGAACCTGGTGAAAGATAAAATAACCAATCCTTGGTCAGATCGTAGAAGTGAGAAAGGAAATGCCCTCAGCTTGATGTGCTCTTCTGAGATCCCATGTGGCTTCATGGTTGAACAAACCACATGAAACTCCTTTAGATGCTTATGGGGATCCTCACCTGCAAAACCGTGAAACTTGGGCAACAAATGTATCAATCCAGATTTTAACTCAAAATCAGCATCAAGATCTGGGTATTGAATACACAAAGACTAGGTTAGTTATATCAGGAGCAAGAAAGTTCCTTAAGAGTTCTATTCTCAGTATGTTATTAGCCATGGTTTCAGAATTATTCAAGATCTCAAGTTCACTCCCAATATTAAGATCAAATTCAGAAGCAATTCTTGCACTTAGCCTACGAGCTCTATTCAACCTATGCAAGGTTCTATCAATCTCAGGATCAAAGTCAACCAAGTTATCGTGCTCTGGACCTAGTCATGCATCACACAAAAACAAATAAATAAGCAAAATACACTAGACAATGGATAAAAATGTTAGAAAAGTTAATAAAAAGCAAAAGTTAGTAAAAATACTTAAAATGAAAAGATTACACTTACTAATCCCCGGCAACGGTGCCAAAATTTTGACAAGCGTCGAACTCAGTCAAAATTATAACCGAAGTTATTACCTAAGCTTGTAGCACAGTGACAACACCGGATCATCTCCACGAGGATTGTAGATGCAATTTAATCAAATCAAGTGAAAGTTTAGCAAATGGGGGTTTGACAGTTTAAGATCGCACTTAACAAAATTAAAGGAAGAAATAACAATTAAAGAGCAGTCAATTTAGAAACCTATCCAAGATTGGGTGGATTCAATCATAGACCCTTCATAGAACACTTGAAGCGCAATTGAATTGTTAATTTGGATCTAACCGAGATCTCTGCATCAAATCCAGAATTCATACTAGACGATCGTCTAGAATTCAATTAACAAGTGATAAACACAAATCCGCAATCACACCATTGATGAAGATCTATGTTAATTTCAAGTACCAAATTCAATTAACTTAGGCACAAATCAGTAACCTAACCTTTTCAATTCTGTGATTAATTTAGATCAATCAGTTCTAAGTTTCATCACAAATCTCAATCTTCATTTATGTGATTAGTTTAGATCAATCAGTTCTAAGTTTCATCACAAATCTCAATCTTAAACCAAGATCAAATCAGATCAACATAAATAGAATCACCATTCATGCATTCAAGATCAAGAAGAAGAAAAAAAAAAGAAGAAAAGAGAAATTCAATTACAAATCAAATACAATACATAACCAAGGTCTCAAGAATCCAAACCACAATCTCTTCAAGAGTTCTAAATTGACCGAAAGTAGCTTAGCCCTCCATTACCATGAAGGGGAGCATCAAAATATACAAAAGTTATGAGAAACTATGAAGAAACAAGAAGAAACTATGAGAGAAATGAAGGAGAATACAACTTTTTATTCATGATAACCAATGGTGCCTTTCATAAAAGTCTAGGGTAACAAAAGGACAAAGGGGAGTGGGTGGATGAGTGGGTTGGTGGAGTGGAGTGGTTGAGTGGAGTGGTTGAGTGGGTTGGTGGAGTGGAGTGGTTGAGTGGATGAGTGAGTGGGTGGTTGAGGATGAAAATTTCTTGTTTGACTTGGAAGCCAAAAACGACTAACTATACTTCAGATCCATGAAAAGTACTCTTCGTGAAAGTTGTAGATCTTTGTCTTGGCTATAACATGCATATCTGGATCGTCCAATTTGGCTTCCTACAGCCCAAGATATGACCCAAATACCGCAGGTTGCTCAAACCCAACTTCAGCACCTCTGTTCCGACTTGCAAGCTCAAACTGACCCATTAGACTTCATTTTTTCAAAAAGTGTTCTTCATGAAAGTTGTTTATTTGGATCTTAACTATCAACTATCCAAATTTCAGCCCATCTCCATTATTACAGCTTGAGATATGATTTTATGAGTGTACACCATTCGGATTCTAGTGACAGAACCCGTATTCTGACTTCCATGTAAACTTAGGCCCCTTAGACATCTGTTTAGGACTTCGAGCTCTTCATCAAAGTTGTAGAGCTTCCTCTTAGCTTTCCTACAAGGTAAAATTCATGATTATCAGATATCAGGAACTCAAGTTATGACCAAAATACAGAAACAGTGTCAAATCTCAATAATGCTGAAAATATTCAATTAGGACCAATTTGAGTTCAAACTCACAAAATCATACCAAACTCAATCAATTAAGAATATGGAGAGTGTAAATGACTAAACATAAGGGTTTCTTAATGAATAAAATATGTGATTATCAAATACTAAACTAAAATTTAATGCACCTCACTTTTCATAAAAGCAAAATCTTATCTTAAGATTTAGTATGATTTATTTTTGAATTTATTTATGTTATCTTAGGTCACATTTATCTTATCTTGTTATTATAGTTGTTAACTTAAATTGTTTGCTAGCTATGTAACTAGTTCATCTAAATATTAAATCATTATGACTGTAACTCACTTGAGTTCAACCAATCTTTTTATTTGAAACGTCTTCAACTTTCACTTTCACAAATAAATAAAAATAGGGATTTGCTACAATAAGCCATTTGCATTTTTGATTAATTTATTTTTTGAAATTTTATTAACCCAAGCATATTTCCATGTCAACTTTTTTTATTTGATGGATAGAAACTAGAGGTGTTTAAAATTGAACTAATCCAATCAAAGTCAAAAAAACTAAATCGAAAAATCGACAATCAAACAAATTGAAAAATTGAAAAATCAAAAAATGAAAAACTTGAAAAAATAATAAATGGATTTGATTGATTTTTTATTCTAATTTTAAAAACAAATCTAATCCGATCCAAACTACAAAATTTTATATATGTTTTTTAAATTAATATTTTACTTATAAAATTATTATATTGCACATATTTAAAAACTTTACTATTGTGTTCTAAGCCAAACTCAATTTTTTCCCACTAGTTTCATAGTTTGGAGCTTGGATTTGAACATGTATTGTAGAATTGACTATTAGTTTAGACTAGTTTTTGGAAATTAAACTTGTATTTTGATGTATTTTAATGAATTAATTTAAACTTGTATTTGTTATATTTTGATAAATTTTAATTTATGTATTTTTTATGAAATTGTCTCTTTTTAAAAAAAATTGACAAAAAATTGAAAAATCAACCTAACTCAAATTAATTTAGATTAGATTAGAAATTTTATATTTTGAATAATACTATTCGAATAATTACATGAGAAAATTGATGAGATTAAATCAATCAATTTTTTCCTCAAGACTGATGTAATTCAATCATTGAATTTGCTAGCAACTCCCATAAAAATATTCAATACTAATTAAACCATGTCCCAATCAGCTACCAAGCACTTTTTACTTTCAACTATTATATATTCTTATCACAAATAATATATATATTTTTTTACATCTTATTTAATATTATTTATTATACTTATTTTTTTATTATTTTTTTCTCTTAATCACACATCCTTAAAAAATATATATACAATACTTACACCACTAAAAAGATATCAAATAATTATTTTCTTTTTCCTTTCCATCCAATCCACCTATAACAACTCTATGCTTGTCTTGCCCACCTGTCACTTTATGTCCTCGTGTACCTACTGGTCCCAATTAACCTTGGATTTCGACATGTACCATAGAATTTGTTATTAGTAGTTTGGTTTTGTTTTGTGGAATTGAAGTTATAATTTGATGTATTTTATTGAATTAGTTTGAATTTATATTTATTATATTTTGATATATTTTAATTTATATATATTTTTATAAATTTGTTTATTTTTAAAAAATTGACAAAAAATTAAATAATTAATCTAATTTAAATTAAATTAGATTAGATCAATTAAACATTTATAATAAAACTGATTGAATAATTATATGAGAAAATTAATAAGATTAGATCAATTACTAAAAATTTAGAGCATTTGCTCACAACTTATGAAGTATAGACATGGATACAGGAACAATACAAATATGAATATAGAGATACATTAAATTAAAAAAATTATAAAGATACGTACTGAATATACATACATATATATATATATATAAATAAATTAATATCAAAGTAAATTAAAGAATTTGGTTTGTGTATATATATAATTACAAAATTTAAGAAAAAAGATTCATAATTTATTAATATTATTTTTATAAGTTTGAAGGTTTATAATATTTTAATATATGTCATATATGCTAATATTTGCTACCTACTAAAAAATATGGAGTATAATTTCTATTGACATTTTCTAAAAAATTTCCTAAACCAACTTCTCCTAATATAACCAACCATATACAAGTACATGTGCATCTAAAAAAATTAACTAGAGGGAATAATAGTGTGAGGCAAGTTTCGGTGACGACGAAGTGGACGACTTGGTATGAACAGATGTAGAAGAAGCAAATGAAAATAGTAATATGTGAAAAGATAAAACTTAAAAGCCTAATAGTGACATATGAAAAGATAAAACTTAAAATATTAGTATGTGACAATAATGGCTTGGGACATTAGTCATGTGATTGAGCTTGGGTAGATTACGAGCTTATTAATTGGACGTTAGTCATGGAAACTAATTTTTATTTTAAAAAATATTAATAGGTCATGTCCAAATCAAGTCTTAAATGTGTCCAAGCATATCCGAGTCATGTCCAAAATGTATCTAAGCAAAAAATAATAATCTTTTTAATCGAATACATTTGGACACGCCTCAAAAATGACATGTTCGTGCTCCATAGCTAGCAACTCTCATAAAAGAGGAATGCTAATAATGCAATTTTTTACATATTACTTTCAATTCTTACTTTATAATAGGTCCGACTCATATTCTTCCACTATAATGTAACATGTTTACCATGAGGATTGCTTAAAAATTCTCTCTCTTTTTTTAATATAAAAAAGCCACCCCTACAACTAGGAGTGTTCTTGGATCGGTTTGGATCGATTTTGAGGTAAAAAAATCATCCAATCCAAACAAGGTAAGTATCATCGATTCGATTTGGATTGGATGAAATCCAATAATCAAGCCGATCCAATCCAAATCAATTTTTAACTAATAAAGTGGGGGGCTGGGGTTACTTATGGGTATGGGTGGCTGTTGGCTTGGTGAACGACGGTGGGAGTTACGACAGCGCGCTCATGGCTCAGCAATGAGTGTTGACCAGTGGGTATGGATGACTGGTGGGATTCATACGGGTGGAAGGTGGTTCTGTTTTGGGTTCTGCTGGCACGTGGATGGCGGATCTAGGTTCTGCAGAGAGGGTGTGGTGGCGTGACAAGGTCGTGGCTCGTGGGTGACGAGGTACAACAGCGAGCGATACCAGTCTTAAGTTCTGGTCATGAGGATTGTGGCGGATTTGGAGGTGCAGCAGGAAGGGTGATGGCTGGAGTTGCTGCTTGAGGATAGCCGCGACCCAGATTCGTGACCGTGCAGTAGAGGACAGCAGACTCAGATGAGGCACCGCGACTGCTGCTACGTTGAGTGATGCAGCGGTGTGATTGGTTTGGTGACAACGATAACAGGGACAAATCACGCGTGGCGCGGTGGCTCGTGGGGGAACGACGATGGCTTGTGGAGGAACGACGGTGGCTCGCGGTGGGGGTTGAGGTGGGTTCGAGGCTAACTGGCTACTTGGTTGAGATGAGGGTTTGATGTTTGAAAATGAAGAAAATGGGATTCAAGGGAAGTGGGGAAGGGGGAGGGGAAGGGGGGAGTAGTTATGGGTGTTTAGGTAATTTTAGGTGAATATTTAACAAAGTAATTTGTTCGATTCAGTTTAGATTGGTTTCATAAAATTGAACCAAAAACCAAATCAAACCGATCGGTTCTTCACAAATTCAATCCAAATCAATCCAGCCCATTTCAATTTTTATCGATTTTCAGTTTTTTTGGATCGATTTTCAAATTTTTTTTGGATTGGTTTAGATTTGAACACCTCTACCTATAACCCAATCCACCACCATCAACCAAGACACAATCTACCATGGTCGAGCCTCCACCTCAACTCTAATCGACTTAGACCTTTGCACCAAAGCTAGCGTCATTGCCACCACCAGCCATGATGCAATCACTGTCAGTCGCTATTGGGACTGCCACACACTCCATAACCAAGCCACCCAAGTGAGCCCCTATCTAAGCCATCGTCCCACCTTGCCTCGTTGGCCACCTCAACTCTGATCGACCCAAACCTCCACACCACCGTTCCCCTCCTTTCCATTGGAGTGAGCCGCTAAACCTATAGCTTTATGCCTCCTTGCAGTGTTCTTCTTCCCGGGGCTGGATTTGGAGGATGGATCCTGCATTCCTTCTCCTTGCTGCATCTACCCCTAGACAGAGTCCACAACATCATCTGAAGTCACCTATGTCTTTTACCTTTCTCTGCACCGCCACCATTCACAGCCCTTTAGCCAATGCTCCATATAGAAGAATTATATAATACTGCTATTGTATTACAATTCATTGTTTGTGACTCCAAGCTCATCAAAACTCAAACAGGGCAGCTAGCCATGGGCAGTGGAGCCAGGCTCCAAAAGTTATGAGGAGTAATAATATTTTACTTGAATGTTATCTCTATTATTTTAATTGGTCATTGGCGTTGTAACCACTTTGGCATTCGATCGTTGATTTACGAACTGCAATTCATTATTGATTTTAGCGAATTATATTCACAAAAATTTATCCACTTATTATATAATTATGCGTATAATAAAAAATTCTCAATTCTCATAGTTAGGTTCATATAAATTGGAAAAACCAATCATCATAAATGGAGAATTATAAATTCTATAATCATGCTCAAATACCAGATATTAGAGTTGTAAGTTTTATAAGAATTTTAATATAGAAAACTATCATTAAAAATATAAGGATCTTAGAATTCATGATTCCCACAAACAAAAGTGTAAGAAAATACTAATTTTTATCCATAAATAATTAATAGACTGTATTTCAAGATCGTCAAAGAGATATCAAAACTCACTTTCTATTTCTTTATCTTTTTCTTTATGTTTCTTCTTCTTTAGTAATGGTAAGAAAAGAAGAAACCCTGACGACCAAGAACAGAGCTTGAGTTTTGCGCAGAACCTGTTTCTTAAATATTGTTAACTTATATCAAATTGACAGTTATTATAATTACAAAACTGTCCTTTTCTTTTTTATTTAATAAGAGTTTAGTCTATTAACTTAATTTAATTACTTATTAATCTAATTAAATAAGTTACAAGTCAATCACATAGATTTTAATCTAACAAGTGAGGCTGGAAAAATGGAAGGGGGTTTTGCACTGTGGAATGTGGATTCAATTGTGTGTGGTTCTGCTCTTGTTCCTTTCGACTTTATTTATCCAAAAATTAGGATTTTGTGGGGTTTTATTAATGTGAATGATTTGTTCTAGAAATGTTCAAGTGCAATTCAATCTTTAAATCTTAAATGGAGGCCACGTGATTCAGATGATTCAAGTGTCTTGATATCCAATTGTGTCCATGAAATTCTTATGGCTTAATCAAGGACTAATAATTATGAAATGATGCTTGTTTGTAATGTTTTAAACACATAATTCATGTCCTTTTTAATTATTCTCATTTCATTTAGGTCACCCCTTTTTAATAATAAAAAATGATTTTCTTTTTCTTATAATTAAATTATAAACAAAAAAAAAGAAAGGGGTCTAAACATTGCAGCACTCAGCCAAATGCCAAATCCAAAAGCAAAAGGCCAAAAGCATGCTATTTTGGCCATTAAAAAAGAAGAGGAAAATATGAAATTAAAATTTTTAAAAAATAAAATATCAAAGAAGCAAGAGAACAGCTACCCCCTACTTGTTGCAGCTCCTCTGCAGCTATACACGATCAACCATGAAAAAAAAGAACTATGGGACTAAACACATAAAAATGAAGAGAGCAACAACAGAGAAAAAATAGAGTGAGCTTGAAAGCCAAATATGGAGTGGGAAAGAGACCATACAGTCTGGTCCCTATGCAACCTAACTTCAAAGTTGTTTTGAATCCATAAAAGGGGAGGAATATAGAGAAAGGGAGGGGGGTTGTTCAATTTTACAACACAGAGAAATATAGAAAACTTGCTGCCCCCAACTTTCACCACAAAAAAATTACCATCTTCAACCACAAAACCACCCTTAACAATCACCCAAATCCACTATTACTACCTCACAAACACCACCTCTGCTAAGAGAAAAAATTCCATTCGTCATCACTATTTCATCCCACCATACAACCACCACAAACCACAAGAACAACCATCACCTTCAATCACTATACATCCATACCTCCATTTCCACCTAAACCATCACTCAAACACCTCTGCCACCATCGTTCCAAACCAATAATGAACCTCATCTTAAACCACCAAACTCCTCACTACCAGTAACCACCCAAAACACACTTCGCCTCGCCTACTCTTCACCCGTACACACCATCATCACCACTATAAATCAACTCCTCTGCAACCCAAACCAATATCAAGTTTCAAACCCCATTCGCCCCGGATCGGACCCAATAGCCATTGCAAATCACCACGCTCCTCCCTTGCGTCACCCACCCATTCCAAAAACCACCATCAATCACCGCGACCCAAAACCCGTCACACCCAGATCTGACCCCTAGCCCCCCAACCTAACCTGTGACCTAGAACCACCCACTAACTTTGAAACTGTTCCCCTTGTTTTCACCATAACCCGAAACCCCATTCTTCTCTAACTATCGCATCCAACCACGACCTCCATCACTTCTGACAACCTGAACCACCAAGCCCAAACCAGAATCGTAAGGCCTCACCCAGATTTGGCCACCTCTCTGCCTTTGCTGCCAACTGCGGGCAGCACCACCTCGCGCAGCCAGTCACCGAACCCGCGACCACCCAGAACCCTCCGCGATCTCCACACCCAGATCTGAGCAACGCAACCCCGAACCCAAGCAGCATCGTGTCTGCCATTGTCGTTCCCAGATCCAGCTAGCAGCTACGCGTCGTCTCACCCCTCAAGTCATCGAGCACCGCACAATGCACCTTTCGCAACTCGCGAACCAAACCCGGACCAGCCGTCATCATCTCTAACCGGGCACTATCAGATCCGTCCTTTTTCTAGCATTGTTGAAGCCACACCACCACGCTGTTTAGACCACACGAACCTGTCACCGCTTGCGACGCGCCGTGAACACTGGAGCCATAACTCTGCCATCGTCGTCAGAGTGTGGCTATCTCCTGTTGCAGCATCTCACACCAAGTGGTAGCCTATCTCCTTTTCTTTCCCATATTATTTGTTCTTATCATTTCTATTTTTATTAGTTTTGATTTTGAGTTTACTGAAAGTTTAAGCTAACTTATTTAGGTTTTTTTTTTTAAAAAAAATCATTTGGGCTTTGAATTGTTTGGGCCAGGTTTGCTATAAGGAGAAAATGAGGACTATTGTTTGCTTGAGTTTTGGTCATGTAAGATTCAACTAGATTCAAATCTATTCATGTAGTAAATTTATGGATTAAAAAAAGATAAAAAATGAAAAAATACATAAAAAAATAGAAAAAATGAAAATTAAAAAAATGATAAAAATGAAAAATACAAAAATAAAATAACTGAATTGAGATTAGCTGAGTTATGACAACTTGTTAATCTTATAACTTTTATAATCATCTAAGTTGTGATAACTTGATAATTCAATTTTATTTTTAAAACATAAAACAAAAAAAATTAAATGAATTTTCAAAACAAAATCTTTTCAAAATTAACATCAACTAACTCACAATTATTTTTTAAAGAATTACGTGAATTTGAGTTCTCCATTGCACTAGGGGATACATAGGAGCAGAATATATATTCTGTCAAGTCAAAAATTAAATTTTCATAATGTAATTGTTTCTTTTCTTTCTTTTCTTTAATAAACAAATAGTTGCAAAGTCTTTTTTTAAGGGGTAAAATAAATATATTTGATATTATTAAAATTTGCACAACTAACTTAAGGTATCGTTATTGGAACAAACAGTGTAGAGTGCTAACACCTTCCCCACCTGTAATCGACTTCTGAATCCAAACTCATTTTCTAAAAAACTAGTTTCCTGATTAAAGGGTTTTTCTAATATTTTCCCAATTTAAATAAACATTGGTGGGACTCCATTGATTTTCAAAAATCTTATCTTTTTTTGTCATCCCGTCGCAATCCCGGTTGCGACAGATGGCGACTCCACTGGGGATACTTAGAGAGTCAGGCCTGTTGTTATTAGTTGTGTAAATTTTTAATAATTTCTATTTATTTATTTTACCCATTTTTGTCTTTGTTTTATTTTCTTATTTATTTGTAAACAGACTTTTTTTATTATCTTTTTTTATGTAAATTTCTAATAGTGTTATCATGTGTTTACTTTGAAGCTCATAATCTATTTGTGTGTGTATGTGTATGTGTGTGTGTGTGTATATATATATATAATATTGTGTGCTTAATTGTTGAAACCCTAGGGTAGATGATTGCTAGCTGGCTGTTTTATGTATGTTTTTGTAGGTTGAGGGTAATTTTATCTTTTTAAGTTTTTGTACAGGTTTGTATGCTCCTTCAGACAAGTCACTATCACTTACCTCACACACTTTTTAGGCTCTATACCCAAGTCTGTGTGAACCCGAGGAGTAGGAGGGGTCTCGACTTTTGTTATTGAGGAGCTTTATGCTCACTTGACATTTGTTGAGACACTACTCAGATTGTTATCAATATTATGGATTAATCATATTGAGAGGGTTTATCCCTACTTGTGATTAATTCATGAATTGGGTCCTTGTCTTTTGAGATGAGAGTAATCTGGGGACCATGACTTTTTAGAGGTTTAGATCTGTCCTAAAAAACCCTGCACTAATAAATTGAACATAATGACCTCAAAAGTTAGAGTCATCCAACTTCGTAGGTTACACCTGATTTGGACACAAAGGAAGCGTACTTCTTCTTTATCTATCCAACCTTCATGTCATTCATTTTTGTATTTCTTTAAAAAATGAAAAAAAAAAGATACATCATCTTGCATTTTCATGGCATTCTAAAAAAAACATCATCTTACATTTTCATGGCATTCCTAACATTCTAAAAAAAGAAAAAGAAAAGAGGATACATCATCTTCCATTTTCATGACATTCCTAGCATTCAAAAAATAATACATCATCTTACATTACCATACGCATTCTTTTTAAAAATAAAAATATAAAAAAATCCATCTGCATAAGTAGTTAACACTTCGCATACATGCATGTTGCCAACTTTGTTTAGTCAATACTGATAATTGCATATTCACATCATGTTCCTCGAGCAGAAAAGTAGACACTATAGCAGGAAAGCAGCTTCCACGACACGCTTATAGGACCCGTTCCTAGGCTAGGATCATGGATGAAATAGAACAAACTCAAGAGTTGAAGGATGAGGTGAACCAGCTTAAAGAGCAAATGTCCAAGATGATGAAGATGCTACAGTCCATGGAAAATAGAAGAAGCACAGATGGGAATTCCACAGTGGCAAATGAAGGACATTTAGCCACACTTCTTCACCCTTCTGGCTTCGCTTCAATCCCTCTACAATTTCAAGGCTTTAATCCTCAAGAAGTCATGATACCACTCACCATTTACCCGAACAACACCACTCAACCCTTAGTCACCAGTTCTCAGGAAACCCATGTGTCACTATTCCCACAATATGGCCTCCCTTCTAGTTTTGTACCACCACAGGCTACCAATTCCCCTGACAGCAACATGCTTACTTCAAATTCATTGAGCACAACCCAACCATATACTCATTACCCTAGTACCAGTGGAACCCCACAAGTGTAACATTTTGTCCCCACTTTTATGCCTCAATATCCATTGAGTTCTTTTACTGAAAATCATCAATTCCAAGAGAGGTTGGAAACTTTGGAAGAGAAATTACAGGTCATTGAAGGAGCAGATTGATATGGTCTCAAGGATGCTACTGAGCTTTGTCTTATCCTTGATGTTGTCATTCTCCCAAAGTTTAAGGTCTCAGATTTCGATAAATATAAGGGGACTACTTGCCCAAAGAACCACTTGACAATGTATATTCACAAAATGACTTCACAGGCTCACGACGATAAGTTGTTAATCCATTTCTTCCAAGACAATTTAACTGGGGTAACTTCAAATTGGTACACACATCTTGAGCGTGCATATATAAAGAGTTTCAAGGATTTAGCTTATGCATTTGTAAAGCAGTATAAATACAACATTGACATGACACCAGATAGAATGCAATTACGAAGCATGTCTAAGAAGGATGCTGAGACCTTCAAGGAATATGCTCAAAGGTGGATGGAAATAGCTGCACAAGTAGAACCCCCTTTGTCAGATAAAGAGATGATTGCTATGTTCACTGATACACTGCACGCACCATTCTATGATCATATGATTGGGAGTGTGTCATCGAATTTTTTAGATATCGTAATAATTGGTGAAAGGGTTGAAAGCGAAATGAAAAAGGAAAGATTGCATCAAATGAGTGACGGACAGGCAAGTATGGAAAAATGTTTAACCGGCTAAGGGTGGACTTCAGGTTGAATGAATTAAATGGGGGTTTCAGAAAAACTCATGGATGACAACGGTTACCTAAACAGTAATCCACTAGGAATTGTCAGATGTTTCTACACATGCCCATCTGCAATAGGAGTGAATGCTTACAATGGTCGATCAGGGGAAACCTTAGAAAGTTCAACTTAGTGGTGATTCATTTTTCTAACCGTTTAGAATGAACCATACCTTGGAGTCCTCCAGCACTGAAGAATTTCTGAGCGACTGATATTCTGATTTGTTTATCAAGTTGTTACCATGAAACGATGATTTAGTTGTACTGACCCCCATGCTTATTCAATCATTAAAAACATTTGTGTTTTGAACTTATGTAAACTTTCTTGAAACATTAATGTGATGGATTTGCGTGGATCTCAGCATACCTTATTTCCTTTTCCTATGTTCTTGGCACTCGTGTTCTTGTCAAATCTTTCTTATCATTTTCTTCTTCTTGTACTTGCTTTTCTTTTAGTTCATATCCCATAGGACTTTCATTCTGAAAAAAAATTTGTGGTCATGAGGCCCATGTGTGCAGGTGTTCTTTGCCAAAAAAAATGAAACAAAAAATAGGGGTGAAAGAAAAAAGAGAAAAATAAAAGGAGTAAATAAGTAATCACTTAGTTTGTATTATCCTTTTGTCTCTAAATTAAAATTTTTGAAAATGAACTTTCAAGATTTGAAATGAAGAATGACTATCTTTCTCTATCCTACATAGGAATTCATCTTTTCTTTCCATTATCTCTTATTGTCTCATTTTGAGCTTGAAAGTTTTCTTCAATAAATCTTAGGTAAGGATCACCCCTATACTAGGGGATAGCACAAAATAAAGGTTGATTGTCATGGTGACTATTTTGAAGCATAATGAAAAAAAGAAAAGGAAGAAAAGGCAAAAGGAGCGAAAAATAAAGACAAAAAAAAAATTGACAAAGTTTAAGTTTGAAGAATGATGGAGAACAAAAAAAAATGGTGAATAATAAGAGAAAAGTGTGCTTGAAAGCGCAAAAGCAATTGACAAAAGTTTAAGTTTGAATAATGATTATTGGTTCCACTTAACCTTTAAACACTTGTTTGAGTTTTATATCTTTCATTTCATAACTACTAACATTGGCCACGTTAGACCCTTAAAAAGTCCATTCTGATTAATAAATAATTGTATTCATTTTCACAAGTTTTAATTTTGAGACAAAAGGTTGTGGTCATACAAGTATCTCATTCATTGCTCGCCCGTTAGGCTAAAAACCCGCAAGGGCGGTCTAAAAAGAATGATAAGATAAAAAAAAAAAGACTTACACTAGAACAAGTTTTTACCCTGTTCAAGCTAGCCCTATACTGGGGCAAATTTTTTTTCTTTAGCTCAATTTAGCCAACACTGGGGCAAATCTTTTGGCTCAATCTGGCTCTACATTGGGGCAAGTCCCTACCCTTTTCAATTCGGCTATAAACTAGGGCAGTTTTTCTAGTTTTATTTGGCCTTACACTGGAGCAAAAATTTTGTTCTCAATTGTCCCACATTGGGGCAAATTATTGTTGTCAAATGACTTACATTTGGGCAACTTTGTTCACAAATGACATACCCTGAGTCAAATTCATTTGATACCATACATGAGGGCAGATTTTTGTGGATACCTGACAAAACAATGGTCATGGTGTCCAGTTGTCGAGTAAGGATCAATCACATCCATATTGGGGCAAAAACCCTATGACTTTCTTGCTATTCTACTTCTTGTGTCTTTATCCTTTGTAAATGTCCTTTGTGTAGTCATACTCCCAAAATCAGTCAAAAAGTTATTCAGTTAATAAATCTATTTCCTGTTGTACTTTTGAATTCATGCATATCCGGTACATGATGCTTCAGGTTGGGTGAACATGAGTATAATAGTACAATTTAACCATCTAATGGTAGTCTATTGTTGAACAATTTAAGCCAAAGGAGCTTTAGAGTTTCAATCAATTAAGAGAATGACATTAATCGGTAATTCAGATTGAAGTGTGTCTAGTGGAAACAGGAACCTTTGGGGAAAGAAAGTCACAAGCTTCTACATAAGTCATATCTAATGAAGAGAAATTTGAATAAGATGAGATTTGCAATGATCCCCTTTGAATATGGGTTTGGTTGGTCAAAGTTTTCCAAGAATTATTTGGTTCAAAACTTTGGTAAAAAAATATTTTTCTTAAGTACATTCAGTTCTTTGGCTCATGGCTCATTGTACAAAGTTCTTGAGCTCAATGCCCTTTTGCATAAATTTTTCTGACTCAAGGCTCACTGCATAAAGTTTTCTGGCTCAAGACTCTTTAAGAGTATTGATTAGAAAAGAAGGAACAACTAGACAAATCATAAATTCAATCAACGAATTTCATTATTGTTCAATCTTGATCCTGTTGTGAGAAAAAGTTCATAAGGATTGTGGAACCAAGAGTGACTCAATTAAAGTTCTGATGTGTCAAACTTGTTTACCTAATTTGTTGATGAGAATCTCTACAGTAAGACATCTATTGCATCATGCATAATCTCAGGCATCACATGCACCATCTTCAGGCATCACATTCATTACATCATCATGCATCCATTGCATCATGCATCATCTCTTGCATCAAATGCATTTACAAAGTCAACACCATTTCTTTTTAGTTCTCAAGGCCTTATGCCCATTGCCTTTAATTTCTGGGTCCCTGCACCCATCGTTTTAGCTTCCACGACAAGTCAAGACCTTATGCCCATTGCCTTTTCCCTTCCGGGTCTCCACACCCATCGCTTTTAGCTTTCACAGCTGTCGCGACCGTAAACGGGGCGAAATAGCAACTTAAATTAAAAAATTAGGAGTCGCCACCAATTTTATTTTTTATTAGGAAAAATTAGAAAACCCAAAAGAATAGTCTTTGAAACCAGATTGAATTCGAGAGTCAGTTATGTGTAGGGAAGGGTGGAAACTTAATCCCACAGCACCCCTAACACACCCATCCTAAGACGGTACCTTAAATTAATTATGCAAATTCTTAATAATCCTTGAAATATTTGTTTAACCCCTTTTGTAAAAAATTATGAAATAAAAAAATAAATTATGAAAATTTAATTTTTGGCTTGACGGAATTAGAGTCCCGCTCCTACGTATCCCCTGGTACAATGAGGAACTTAAAGTCACGTAGTTTTCTAGAAAATATTGTGGGTTGGTTGATTTTATAAAAAAACCTTTGAAAATTTAAATTAACAAGTCGTCGCGACTCAGTTATTCAAATTAAGAATTGAATAGGTGAAGCTCGCGTCATGCTAGATACGTCACCCACTAATTATCAAATTTGTTGCAAAATTTTTATTTAAAATTATCTAGAAAAAAAAAGAATTAGTTTATTTTATTTTGTATTTTTTAAAAGAAACAATTAAATTATTTTTTTTAAAAAAAAGATGAATTCACAATTCGTCGCGACTTTGTTAATCAAATTAAGGATTGAATAGGTGAAACTCGCGTCACGCTAGAGACGTCACCCATGATTATTGAATTTATTGCAATTAAATAAAATTTTAATGAATAATTTTTTTAAAAAAATGTACAAAAAATGAATAAATAAATAATAATAATAAATAAATAAATAAGCAAATCAAACTAACAAATGAATAAGCCAAAATGAACAACACGTATATATAAAAAATAATAAAACAAAAAAATAAATAGAAAAAAGCAAGCTTACCTCTAAGGCGTAAAACAAAAAAAGTTGTTATGCTCAAAGAAGTTATTGCACAGAGCCCTACGCGTTCTCTTCAAATCAAGCCTTGAAAAGTAACTCACTTGCAAAAAAAAAAATTACTAAAGTCTCGGGCTCTTATAATTAGTATTAAGCCCATGTAAAAATTTACTAAAGTTCTCGGACTCTTATACTTAGTATTAAGCCCAAGTGTGAAAATTTTTAGATGATTAAAACAATTGAGAACCACCTCTATATATAGGAGAAGGGGAGAAAGAAGGAGCAAGACTTCTCCAATGTGGGACTTAGTGATACAATTAGTTTTTTTCAATTTTTCTCTTTTTTTTATCTTTTTAGATTTTTATTTTTTTTTAACACAATGTCCCAGACAAAATTGGGTGTTCACAGTTACCCCTCTTTACTTGTTTCTTATTAGATAAAAAGAACAACCGTAGTTTTTCATTTTATCACTGTAAGGAACGAGTAAAGACATGAACTCAAATTTTGTTTGGGAGTGAAAAGAAACAAAACAATGCAAAGAGCGATGCGCTCAATGATAGAAACTTAAATGACAGGGAGCCGATGCGCTAAAACGTAAAAGACAGGAGCCGATGCACTCAAAAGTAAAAGACAGGAGCCGATGGACTCAAAAGTAAAAGATAGGAGCCGATGCACTCAAAAGCAAAAGACAGGAATTTAAAATGCATGAAATGCATGGAGCCGATGCGCTCAACAGAACTTAAAATGCATTGAGCCGATGCGCTCAAAGAAATTGACAGAAATTTAAAATGCATGAAATGCATGGAGCCGATGCGCTCAACAGAACTTAAAATGACAATGGGCAACTGGGTCCTGGAATTTAAAAGGCAATGGACAACTGAGTCCCGAAATTTAAATGACAATGGGCAACACTGAGTCCCAAAATTTAAATGACAATGGGCAACTGAGTCCCGAAATTTAAAAGACAATGGGCAACTGAGTCCCGGAACTTAAAAGACAATGGGCAACTGAGTCCCGTAATTTAAATGACAATGGGCAACACTGAGTCCCCAAATTTAAATGATAATGAGCAACTGAGTCCTGAAATTTAAAAGACAATGGGCAACCGAGTCCCGAAATTTAAAAGACAATGGGCGACTGAGTCCCGAAATTTAAAAGACAATGGGCAACTGAGTCCCGGAATTTAAAAGACAATGGACAACTGAGTCCTAAAATTCAAATGACAATTAGCAACTGTGGCCCAAAAGACAAATTTTAAAGGTAACGGGCATCTTGACCCAAAAAGATCTTCTTTTTCTTTTATTGTTTTTTTTTCTCTCTCTCTCTCTTTTTTTTTTTCTTTTCCTTTCTTTCTTTCTTCTCTTTTTTTTTATTTTCCTCTTTTTTTCTTTTTCCTTTCTCTTATCTCTTTTTTCTTCTTCTTTTTTTTCTCTTTTTTATTTCTCTCTCTCTTTTTCTCTCCTTTTTTCTTTTCTCTTTCTTTTTTCTTTCATTTTTTATTTTTTTTTCTTATTTTCTAAAAAAAAATCATTTGAATCAAGGACGACTTTGGAAAGCTTTGACCAATCAAACCACTCGTTCACGTGTTTTAGCCCATTGGACCTGATAATTTCGGTCCTCATCTTTTCTTTCCTTTTTCTTCTTCTTTCTCTTTCCTTGTTTGCCACTCTCAACTCTTCTTTTGAGAAATGAAATGATCATCTCTTGTCATGAACCCTTGCTTGGCTGAGTTCTTGAGAGAAAATTTTACTCCAGTATTTAACTTTGTTCCTCATCGAATTGATTTCCTGCAACTGCTTGATTACTCAATCATTATCTCTATTGCTACTTCCTTCAACATATATTTTCTTTAATCCTTCAAAAATTTGCCCCAGTATGGCCAATTGAACAAAATTGCCCCAGTTTGGTGAACTTTTCAAGGAGTTTCAGGTCATCTTCCTATTTATTTGCCCCAGCTTTTTCTTAAACTGCCCTTTCGGGGCTCTTTTCCTTTTTGCTCGGATACCTCTTATTCTTAGATTATCCTTTGAGATATCATTTTTCCCTTTAATTGGAACTTCTAAGTTCTTTTCGATCTGAATTGTTCATCAGGGGATTGCCATTAGATGGTCAAATCATAATGTTGTGCTCATGTTCACCTTACCTGAAGCATTACGTAACAAATAGACATGGATTCAAAAGTACAACAGAACAGGAATTGACTAAGTGAACAACTTCTAGATTGACCTTGGAAGTTTGACTACACCAAAGGGTGTATATGGAAAAAGACACAAACGATGGTATGAAATTCAAAAATGTGTTGACCCCATATGAATTGGTTTGATCCTCATGAAAACAATCTTTAGTTGCTCACTAGACATTATGACCAAGAATTTTATTCTGCTAAACATCTACATCAAGCCAAATTGAACCAAATAAAAAATTTGCCTCAGTCTAAAACTGAATTGAATAGGACAAGAACTCGCTCTAGTGACCAAAAGATTTACCCCAGTGTAGGTTAAATTAAACTAGGGAAAAGAATGCCCCCGTGTAGGGCCAACTCGAATATGGTAGAAACTTGCCCTAGTGAAAGTCTTTTTTTCTTTTCCCTTTTTTTTTAAGAGTAATGAACTAGATACTTAGATGCCTTTGTCTCAAAATTAAAGTTAACGAAATGACAACAATCCTTCATTGATCAGAATGGACCTTTTTTGAGGCTTGTAATGTGGCCAATGCTAGGGGTTATGAAAGGAAAGATATAAGGCTCAAACAAGTGTTTAAGGGTTGAATGAGACTAAGGATCCTTGCACTTTCAAAATTGAACTTTATCAACTACTTTTGCACTTTCAAACACACTTTTCTCTTGTTATTTTCAATTTCTTCCCCATTTCATTTCATTTTCTTTCATTCCCCTTTGTCATGACCCATTTCATTTCACTTTATTTCTTTTTTTACTTTCTCTTTTTTGTTTCATTTTTCTTCTTCCCTTTTTTTTAGTTTTTTTTTACTTCTTGCCTCTTTCACCTTTTCTTCCTTTTTCATTATGCTTCAAAATAGTCACCATGACAATCAACCTTTGTCTTGTACTATCCCCTAGTGTAGGGGTGATCCTTATCCAAGGTTTATTGAAGAAATTTTCAAGCTCAAAAGGGGTAACGAGAGATAAAAAAAATGATGAAATTTTATAAAAGATAGAGAAAAATGGCCAGTCTTCATTTTCAAATCATGATTGTTTATTTTCAAAACTTTAATTTTGAGACAAAAAGATAGTGCACATCAAGTGATTACTTCTTTGCTCTTTTTTTTCCTTTTTTTTTCTTTTTCTTTTTTTTTTTTTTTGCAAAAGGCACTTGCAGGCGCGAACCTTACTGACATATACCAAACTGAGAATTGCCAAGAATTGGCGTTCAATGGGATCCAAATACAAGGAAAACACTTCGAAGAAACGAAAGCGAATAAATGTCAAGAAAGACAACGTGATGAAAATGAAAGGAAACAAGATATCCATGCAAATTCATTACACTAATGCTTCAAGAAAGTTATCATAAGTTCAAAACCCAAATGATTTTATTGATCGAACAAGCATAGGGTTGATACAATTAAACCATCGTTTCACGGTAACTACTTGATAAACAAATCAGAATATCAGTCGCTTAGAAATTCCCCAGTGTTGGAGGACTCTAAAGTATTGTTTATAAACCACCACTAAGTTGAACTTTCTGATATTTTCTTGATCAACTGTTCTAAGCATTTACCCCATTCCTTCCACTATGATTAGGAATTGGGTTATTGACAATATCGGGTCCAGCCTCTTCTTGGATATCAAGCTTCCCATAAGCAATTAACTTCCTCACTGCTGTCTTAAAAGCTTCACAGTCTTCAATGGAATGCCCAGAAACATCCATGTGAAATTTACAAGTCAAATTTGGGTTATGCCAACTTGGGAATGGTGACTCCATGGGGCGCACAGGACTTCCCGAAATTAAATGGGCATCATAGAGCCTTTGGAATAACTCTGCATTCGAAATGGACAATCTTGGGAAATGAGGTAGGCCTTGGGGACAAAAATGACCTTGATTTTGGAAGTTTGGTCAAGGCTGTGGGTGATTTGGGAAATTTTGTGAAGTTGCAGGTGGATATTGGGTATTGGTTGGGCGAGCTGGTGCGTATGGTTGAGGTACAGGAACATTGTTGATTTGGAGTGGCTGGGTTTGAGGTGCATTCGTGGGAGGGGCGGTTAGGCCAGGTAGATGAGACGGTGCAGAAGGGTAAGTGTTTGGGTTATATGGGGGTGCTCGATAAGCAGGGTAGGATGGAGAATATCGGGGTTGTGAAGGTTGTTGATTTTGCAGATAACTCATTTCTGGCTCATTTCTCTTAGTGGGAAATCCCTTCTTGAAATTACCTTCATTATTGCCAATTGGCAATTTGCTAGCCTTTACCAGAATTTCAATCCTCTCTCTGGCAGCAATTAATTCAGCAAAGTCTTGGTAAGAAGCACCTACCATTGTCCCAATATAAGGAGCTCCTAAAGTCCCCAAGAAGTATGAGCACATTTCTGTCAAAGTTAAAGGCGGTTGCACTTGAGCTGCGAGAGCTCTCCACCTCTGGGCATATTGTTTGAATGTCTCCTCATTTTTCTTCTGTAATATTCCCAACTGCTCCCAAGTTGGGGCTGTATCCAGATTAAACCGATATTGACCCATAAACAAATTCGCCCAGTCATCCCAAGAAGAGATTTTCGAGAGGTCCTGTTGGATACACCACTCCAAAGCAGGCCCAGTCAAACTTTCATGAAAGAAATTGACGAGGAACTTCCAATCCCTTGACCAAATGGACATTTGGTAATGTAAGTTTTTAGGTGGAAAAAAGGATTGGTGCTCCCATCATACTTGACAAATTTTGAGATTTTAAAATCCTTAGGGATGATGATGTTAGCAGTAGGGCACAATTCTTCTATCCCAAGGGGACCGTAGGTGCTAGGACCCTTGATCGCCTTGATTTGCTCCTCCATCTTTTCCATCCACTATTCTTTCATCTTATCATTCTGAACAGTTGTGTGCCCATTACCAGCAGGAAATCCAGTTGGCATCTGAATGGACATATGTGGTGGTTCCCACGTGAACTTGGTGTTACCATGGACCTCATTTTCAGTACCTTCCAATGAATGATATCATTCTCCAATAGGAATTACTACTGATGCAGTGTTTAAGGTTCCTCCCATAGAAGGTATCTCAGTAGTGACCCCTGGGTTTGTCCTCATGGAAGTAATATTCAGTGGGTACGAATGTGCCCCAGTTACTCCTGTACTTCCAGCTGCCCCCATCAAGGTGAGGGTCTCCCTCATAGCTAACAACATTTCCTCCATTCTTCTTTGAGACTCCGTCACCTCATTCACCCTTCCTTTCACTTCATCTACTTCCAAACTTAGGTTCCTACCTTCGTTCTCAACTGCCATTACTGCAAGCAACCTTATTCGAGTCCTTGTATTGTGAACACGGGTTTGATTGGTGTCTTCTTTTCTTGGTCACGCAATGGTTGCTGAACACGGTAACATCATACAAGGAATGAGATGAAATGAATGAGATTAATGTCATGCATAAAATGAAATGAAAATATTTTTTAAATGCATGGAATGAAAATGCATGATTTATTTTTTTTATATTTTTTAGAATGCTAAAGATGCCATGAAAATGCAAGATGATATTTTTTTTCTTTTGAAGAATGTTAGGAATGCCATGAAAATGCAAGACATAAAAAAAATGCTAAGAATGACATGAAAATGCAAGATGATTTTTTTTAAAGAATGCTAGGAATGCCATGAAAATATAAGAAAATGTATTTTTTTAAGTTTTTTTTTTGCAAGAATGGATGGCATGAAGAAAGAAGAAGTACGCTCCCTTTGTGTCCTAATGTGGTTGCCTTAAACTTGGGAATTCTATCCTAAGGATCTAAGAGTCTTTCTGGTTCGTGAGAACTTCCATAGGGTGGTTCTTCTATTTTAGAGGTCTCTAGAGCCAAGTCCTATTTCAGAATGTTGACCACGAAATAGTGGGTAAACCACTAGGTGTGGGACATTCATGAAAAAGGCACACTCTAGATGAGGTTTTCGCGATAACCAAACAGGAAATACATCTAAAATGGCTACCACTACGCAACCTCTACTTAACTTAGGCTTCACTCAGACCCGGGTATAGGGCCCCACTCGAATGTGTGTGAATAATGTGTAGGTGCGGTGGGTGTAAGGAGCGTATAAACCTTTACAATCCTAAGGACTACTCATATCCTGTAAAATAAAGCAAATACAAAACAAACTCTAAAAGTTTTCTACCCTAAAGTTTAAATAATAAAACAATTAACACTAAAAATAATAATAATAATAAATCATCAAATAATAAAAAAGAGAAAAAAAAAAAGGTAAAACAAACACATAAAGATCACCAAAAATTTTGCATAACCAACTTTTATAGGCTTGACTCTCAAGTATCCCCAGTGGAGTCGCCATCTGTCGCGACCGTAAACGCGACAGAATAGCAACTTAAATTAAAAAATTAAGAGTCGCCACCAATTTTATTTTTTATTAGGAAAAATTAGAAAACCCAAAAGAATAGTCTTTGAAACCAGATTAAATTCGGGAGTTGGTTATGTGTAGGGAAGGGTGGAAACTTAATCCCACAGCACCCCTAACGTACCTGTCCTAAGACGGTACCTTAAATTAATTATGTAAATTCTTAATAATTCTTGAAAATATTTGTTTTACCCCTTTTGTAAAAAATTATGAAATAAACAAATAAATTATGAAAATTTAATTTTTGACTTGACGGAATTAGAGTCTCGCTCCTACGTATCCCCTGGTGCAATGAGGAACTCAAAGTCACATAGTTCTCTAGAAAATATTGTGGGTTGGTTGATTTTATAAAAAAACTCTGAAAATTTGAATTAACAAGTCGTCGCGACTCAGTTATTCAAATTAAGAATTGAATAGGTGAAGCTCGCGTCACGCTAGAGACGTCACCCACTAATTATCAAATTTGTTACAAAATTTTTATTTAAAATTATCTAGAAAAAAAATTAGTTTATTTTATTTTGTATTTTTTAAAAGAAACAATTAAATTATTTTTTTTTAAAAATTTGAATTAACAAGTCGTCGCGACTCTGTTAATCAAATTAAGGATTGAATAGGTGAAGCTCGCGTCACGCTAGAGACGTCACCCACTGATTATTGAATTTATTACAATTAAATAAAATTTTAATGAATAATTTTTTTAAAAAAAATGTACAAAAAATGAATAAATAAATAATAAATAAATAAATAAGCAAATCAAACTAACAAATGAATAAGCTAAAATGAACAACACGTATATATAAAAAATAATAAAACAAAAAAATAAATAGAAAAAAGCAAGCTTACCTCTAAGACGTAAAACAAAAAAAGTTTTTATGCTCAAAGAAGTTATTGCACAGAGCCCCACGTGTTCTCTTCAAATCAAGCCTTGAAAAGTAACTCACTTGCAAGAAAAAAAAATTACTAAAGTCTTGAGCTCTTATACTTAGTATTAAACCCAAGTAAAAAATTTACTAAAGTTCTCGGGCTCTTATACTTAGTATTAAGCCCAAGTGTGAAAATTTTTGGATGATTAAAATAATTGAGAACCACCTCTATATATAGGAGAATGGGGGAAAGAAGGAGCAAGACTTCTTCAATGTGGGACTTAGTGATATAATTAGTTTTTTTCAATTTTTCTCTTTTTTTATTTTTTTTATTTTCATTTTTTTTAACACAATGCCCCGGACAAAATTGGGTGTTCACAACAGCAAGCCAGGGCCTTATGCACATTGCTTTTTCCTTTTCGGGTTCTCATACCCATCGCTTTTAGCTTCTATAGCAAGTCAGGGCCTTATGCCCATTGCCTTTATTTCTGGGTCCTCGCACCCATTATTTTTATGTTTTTGGGTCCCCATACTCGTTGCCTTTAAGTTTTCTGTCAAGTTTTAGTGGATATCCTACTCCGCAAGCTTTTTCCCGTTCTTGCTTTGAGTTTTTTGTCAAGTTTCGGTGGATACCCGACTCGGCAAGCTTTTTCCCTTTCCTGCTTTAAGTTTCCTGTCAAGCTTCGGCGGATACCTGACTCTGCAAGCTTCTTGCTTTTAGTTTTCTATCAAGTTTCGGTGGATACCCGACTCTGCAAGTTTTTTACCTTTCTGTCAAGCTTTGGTGGATATCTGGCTCCGCAAGCTTTTTCCTTTTTTAGCTTTAAGTTTTCTGTCAAGTTTCAGCGGATACCCGACTCCGCAAGTTTTTTACCTTATTGTCAAGCTTTGGCAGATACCTGACTTCGCAAGCTTTTCACCCATCAGCTTTAAGTTTCTTGTCAAGCTTCGGCGGATACCCGACTACGCAAGTTTTTTTTTCCTTTCTAGCTTTAAGTGTTCTCTCAAGTTTTGGCGGATACCCAACTCTGCAAGTTTTTTACCTTTCTGTCAAGTTTCAACGGATATCTGACCCCACAAGCTTTTTACCTTTCTATCAAGCTTCGACGGATAGTCGACTCCGCAAGCTTTTTACCTTTCAGGGTCCTCATACCCCAAGTTTTTATATTGTTTTAATGTTCGTTGCATTTTGCATCAATTTACACACTCTATTAAAAAAATCATGGACAAAATTGAATCAATTCGTTTACTTTCCATTTAGTTTAAATGTAAAGCAAAGGGGGACAACTGTTGATACCAAATTTTGTCCATGAAATTTTTATTGCTTAATCAAGGACTAATAATTGTGAAATGATGCTTATTTGTAATGTTTTAAACACATAATTCATGTCCTTTTTATTTACTCTCTTCTCATTTAGTTCACCTCTTTTTAATAATAAAAAATTATTTTTTTCTTATAATTAAATCATAAACAAAAAAAAAGAAAAGGGTCTAAACGTTGCAGAGCCAAATGCCATATCCAAAAGCAAAAGGTCAAAAGTATGCTATTTTGGCCATTAAAAAAGAAGAGGAAAATATGAAATTAAAAGTTTTAAAAAATAAAACATCAAAGAAGCAAGAGGGCAGCTACCCCCTACTTGTTGCAGCTCCTCTGCAGCTATACACAATCAACCATGAAAAAAAGAACTAAGGGACTAAACATATAAAAATGAAGAGAGCAGCGACAGAGAAAAAAGAGAGTGAGCTTGAAAGCTAAAAATGGAGTGGAAAAGAGACCATACAGTTTGGTCCTTATGCAACCTAACTTGAATGTTGTTCTGAATCCATAAAAGGAGAGGAATGTAGAGAAAGGGAGGGGGTTGTTCAATTTTACAACACAGAAATATGGAAAACTTGCTGCCCCCAACTTTCACCATAAAAAAGTCACCATCTTCAACCACAAAACCACCCTTAACAATCACCCATATCCACCATTACTACCTCACAAACACCACCTCTGCCAAGAGAAAAAAATTCCATCCGTCATCACTATTTCATCCCACCATACAGCCACCACAAACCACAAGAATAACCATCACCTTCAATCACCATACATCCATACCTCCATTTCCACCCAAACCATCACTCAAACACCTTTGCCACCATCATTCCAAACCAAGGTAGTGAACCTCATCTTAAACCACCAAACTCCTCACTACCCGTAACCACCCAAAACACACTTCGCCTCGCCTACTCTTCACCCATACACACCATCATCACCACTATAAATCAACTCCTCTCGCAACCCAAACCAATATCAAGTTTCAAACCCCTTCGCCCTAATAGCCATTGCAAATCACCACGCTCCTCCCCCTGCGTCACCCACCCATTCCAAAACCACCATCAACCACCGCGACCCAAAACCCGTCACACCCAGATCTGACCCCTAGCCCCTCTACACTAACCTGTGACCCAGAACCACCCCACCAACTTTGAAATCGTTCCCTCTATTTTCACCACAACCCGAAACCCCACTCTTCTCTAACTATCGCACCCAACCACGACCTCCATCACTTCCGGCAACCCAAACCACCAAGCCTAGACAAGAACCGTAGCGCCTCACCCAGATTCGGCCACCTTTTTGCCTTTGTTGCCAACCGCGAGCAGCACCACCTCGCGCAGCCAGTCACCGGACTCGCGACCACCCAGAAGCCTCCGCAACCTCCACACCCAGATATGAGCAACGCAACCTCGAAACCGAGCAGCACCTCGTCCGCCATTGTCGTTCCCAAATCCGGCTAGCAGTTGCGCATCGTCTCACCCCTTAAGTCGTCGAGCACCGCGCCATGCACCTTTCGCAACTAGAGAACCAAACCCGGACCAGTCGTCATCATCTCCGGCCGCGCACTACCGGATCCGTCCCTTTTCTGCCACTGTTGAAGCCGCACCACCACGCCATCCGGATCACACAAACCTGTCACCGCCTGCGACGCGCCGTGAACGCTGGAGCCACAACTCCGCCATCATCGTCAGAGTGTGGCTATCTCCTGTTGCAGCATCTCACACCAAGTGGTAGCCTATCTCTTTTTCTTTCCCATATTATCTGTTCTTATCATTTCTATTTTTATTAGTTTTAATTGTGAGTTTACTGAAAGTTTAAGCTAACTTATTTGGGGTTTTTTTTAAAAAAATCATTTGGACTTTGAATTGTTTGGCCAGGTTTGCTATAAGGAGAAAATGAGGACTATTGTTTGCTTGAGTTTTGATCATTTAAGATTCAACTAGATTCAAATCTGTTCATGTAGTAAATTTATGGATTAAAAGAGATAAAAAAAAATGAAAAAAATACATAAAAAATAGAAAAAATGGAAATTAAAAAAGTGATAAAAATGAAAAATACATAAAAAATAAAAAAATGAAAATAAAAAAATGAAAATAAAAAAATGATAAAAATGAAAAATACAAAAAAAATAATTGAATTAAGATTTGATGAAATGTGACAACTTGTTAATCTTATAACTTTTATAATAATCTAAGTTGTGAAAATTCATTTTTTTAAAACATAAAACAAAAAAAAATCAAATGAATTTTCAAAACAAAATCTTTTCGAATTTAAAATTAACCAACTCACAATCATTTTTTAAAGAACTACATGACTTTGAGTTCTCTATTACACCTAAGAATACGTAAGAGCATAATTTATATTCTGTCAAGTCAAAAATTAAATTTTCACAATGTGATTATTTCTTTTCTTTCTTTTCTTTAATAAAAAAATAGTTACAAAGTCTTTTTTTTAAGGGGTAAAATAAATATATTTAAAATTATTAAAATTTACACAACTATCTTAAAGTACCATTCTTAGAACAGACAGTGTAGGGTACTAACATTTTCCTTACCTGTAATCGACTCTTGAATTCAAACTCATTTTGTAAAGTACCAGTGATTAAAGAGTTTATATAATACTTTTTTAATTTAAATAAATATTGATAGTGACTCCATTAATCATCTTGTCGCGATTCCAATTGCAACAAAGTGCAATTGAGTCTTCAAATCTTAGATGAAGGCAACATGATTCGGTTCAGCATCCGTGACTAAGAACATAAGAGGAAGAAGATGGCAGGAGGAAGATGGGAGGAAAATGAAAATGAAATGGATTCGTATGCCACTTGGCATTTGATATGGGTCGCGCTATATGTCCACCAAATATACATCCAACTTTTATCCACCGTATCTTTCGTACGTATATTTGTCTCTTTCTATTTTCGGCTTCTGCTTATCTGTATTTTGTTTTCCCTCATTTCTTCCCTCTATTTCTCATTTCTTTCTTTCTTTCATCTCTGTTACATCTCCCTCTCCTCTGATATTGTCTCACTCACTAGGGCACCCACCCACAGTATTTTAATTCTTGTTCTCGTGTCCTCATTCTCTTTCCCCCATTTTTAGGCATCACTCACTCTCTTCCGTCACTCTGACTTTCACACGCACACGTGGGTTCGAGTTTTGTGGATTTTCTACAATTTCGGTAAGTATCCTCTGCTTTTCTCCCCATAATATTTCGTGTTTTCTGAGATGGACACTTGTAATTTCTGTGAAATGTTGCGTATTATGCTCTCTGTTTGGTGAGTTGTATTTTTTGTTGGGTACAAATCCATGAAATCTATTTTTGTTGGTTGTGTGTTGATTAGATAGGTAAATAGGAGAATGCTTGTTGGTTCATTCGTTGGTTTATTTGGTATATTTTGTTTCTCATTAGGAGGATTTAAAATGGTTCATATAGCGAAATAGTTGGTCCATTGACATGGTTTGTGGTTTGTGGTGAATCTAAAATTAACTGGTTAATATGTTTGGAATAAGTGGTTAATCTTCATACGTTTACGGTGAATCCAACAATTACTTTCCAACAAAGTGGGGTAATTACTTACAAATGAACTACTAGTGGAGTGGAGTTGGGATGGGTTATGGGTTTGGTTCATATAGCAGAAAATAGTTAGTCCATTGACATGGTTTGTGGTGTGTGGTGAATCTAAAATTAACTGGTTAATATGTTTAGAATAAGTGGTTAATCTTCACACGTTTCTGGTGAGTCCAACAATGACTTTCTAACAAAGAGGGTAATTACTTACAAATGAACTACTAGTGGAGTGGAGTTGGGATGGGTTATGGATCGGTTCATATAGCGAAATAGTTGGTCCATTGAGCATCCTTAATTTCTTACCTAAGCGTTGCTATAGAGGTAAAACATATCCTGTTTTGGAAGAGAAAGAGTAATGGCATGTTTTGAATGCTTTGTTTTTATACACTTTAAAATTGCCACTTAGCCATTTGAGACTTATTTGAGCACACGTGAAAGAAGATTAACATGACTACCATTGTACGCGATTTTGTTAACTAGATGATTTCAGGCTATCTTTTTTAAGCTTTATTTCATCTCACAAAAGGTTAAGTGTGGCCTTTATAGAAGAGACCCATTCGAATGGGTCTCTATCCTCATTATCTATTGTCATTTGTATGTTTACTTTTCACTTTGCCATTTCTTAACTTTCATAATAAAATCTAGATGTTGGTGAAATACAAAATATGCTTGTAACATGACAAGTAGATACTTGATAACTTACAGTATGTGTAGCAACCCAAAACTGAAGTTGATGGAGGGTTCAAATAATCTCAATATAGCCGAAATTTGTTGATAATGTAGAAGAAGCATGTGAAAGTGACTTCATTATGAGTGATGCGTTGGATGGCGAGTTTGAAAGTTATGAACCAAAACGAGGGATGTTGTTTGCATCAGAAGATGATGTTAAGGAATTTTATAGGAAATATGCTTACCAAAAGGGGTTTGGTATTGTAAATATAACTTCAAAAAAGGAGATGATGGTAAGGTAAATTACATTATGCTAGCTTGTTCAAGACAGGGGAAAACATGTGTCAACAATACCAAATACTTTGAAGACACTTCCAACTAGACGGACAAATTGTGAAGCAAAAATTACAATCAAGAAGATGGGAGATGGACGATGGTTTATCAAGACAACTATACTTGAACACTCTCATGAACTTAGCCCAACAAAGGCGAGAATGTTGAGAGTTAACAAGAATCTTAGCATGCACGTGAAGAGAACAATCCAAGTGAATGATGATGTAGGGGTGAGAATACATAAGACAGTTCGGTCTCTTGCTTATGAGGTGGGAGGTTACGAGAACTTATCATTTAATGAGCAAGATGCTAGAAATTATGTCAACAAGGAAAGACGTGCAATTGGCAAGGAAGGTGATGGGAAGGCTTTGAAGAATTATTTTACAAGAATGCAATAGGAGAATAGTAGTTTTTTCTACGATATAGACGTTGATGATGATTTTCATGTGCAAAATGTATTTTGGGCTGATGCTAGAAGTAGAGCCACCTATGAGTCATTTGGAGATGTTGTGACTTTTGACACAACATATTTGACAAATAAATATGATATGCCATTTGCTGCTTTTGTCGGTGTGAATCATCACGGCCAATCAGTTTTGCTTGGATGTGGTCTAATTTCAACTGAAGACACGGAGTCATTTGTGTGGCTATTTAAATCATGGCTTCGTTGCATGTCAGGTAAGGCACCTAATGGTATTGTCACGGACCAGTGCAGGGCCATGCAAAATGCTATTGAGATAGTCTTTCCAACTACTCGACATAGGTGGTGTCTATGGCATATAATGAAAAAAATTCCTGAGAAGCTGAAAGGTTGCATTGAATATAACAATATAAAGAATGCAATTAAAGTAGTCAATTTACGATACCCTAACAAAGGGAAGATTTTGAAGAAAAATGGTCGCATTCATCAAAGAATTTGAGCTAGAAGATAACAATTAGTTGAGTGGTTTGTACATGGAGAGGCATAGATGGGTGCCAATTTTCTTGAAAAAGTATTTTTGGGCAGGGATGTCAACAACACAACGCAGTGAGAGCATACATGCTTTCTTTGACGGATATATCAACTCAAAAACAAGCCTCCAACAATTTGTGAAGCAGTATGATAATGCTCTAAGAAGCAAGGCAGAAAAGGAATTTGAGGCGATTTCAAGTCAATGGACTCCACCATTCAATGTGGGTCAAACTCACCTATTGAAAGACAGTTTCAATTCGAGTATACCCATGCAAAGTTCGTTGAGGTCCAAGTGAATTCAGAGGAAGAATGGACTGTTTTGCGTCCATTAAGTGTGTGGAGGGAATGGTTTGTACTTACCATGTGAGGGCGGATATGGTAGTTGGAGGGATAGCAAAGAATGCTATTTTTGAGGTGGTATTTTATCGTGACAATCACGATGTTAGTTGCAATTGCTTGTTGTTTGAGTTTAGGGGAATTATGTGTAGACATTCACTTTGTCTTCTTGGTAATGAGATGGTTCAAGAAGTGTCGTCAAAGTATATTCTACGTAGATGGAGCAAAAACATTAGATGGAGACATGCATACATAAAGAGCAGTTACGATGTGACCTTGTTGAAGCCACAAATGCAAAGGTTTGATAAATTATGCAAGCATTTCTATGAGGTGGTGAAGTTCTGCAGAGTTTGAGGATCTCACAGAAGATCTCCACCGGGGATTATGTGAATATAAAAGCAAGATGCAATTGATGGCTGCATCTAAGCAAGCTATTAGAACAACATGCAATGGTGATGACCATCAAAGGAAGTTAACTGCGGGTATTGAAACTGCTAACACTGGCATTCGTAGTCCATTACATGTACCTCATAAAGGACGGCCACCAAGCAATAGAAAAATGTCGAAAGTTGATCGAGTATTTTCTAATTTGAGAAAAAGGAAGCACCAGCGTCGTCAAACTTTGACAATTGATGTATACATATATGATTTTGCTAATTATAATTGTATGGGATGTTTTGGTTGTGTATATGTTTTATTTAGACTGATTAGCGTCCCCTTTTATTTGTGCATTAAGTTATTTTATTATGAACATGTAGGAGTGCAATGTTGGAAGCTCGAGTCAGATGGATGGAAAGAAGTTGCGCATAGAGTCATCTATAGAAGTGAACAGCTGTGGAGAATGCCGTGATGATTGTACTGTGGTGTGTCTATACACCAAAACTATTTGTCATGTGTAATCATTGTTGAAATGTTTGTTAAGTTTTAAGCTACTTACATTTGAATTGTCATCTGTTTTAATGAAAGGATGTTTGGTATATTGTTGCTTAATTGTCATATGTGTGACGGTAGCTATTGGGTTTCGCAACTATCACACAACTCATCGGCTGGTTTTTTATCATTATTAGAAGGAATTGATCATGATGTCAGGTCAAAGGCCACAAGCATGTCCAACATATGCTGAACAAGTTCATTGTAATTATTGAAATTGACATTTTTATACGTTTTTTTTTCCAGGGTTGTCATTGTCAAATGTCATACACCAATTTTCTGGTTAGTGGTAATGCAGGCCAATTTGAAGGTACTCAGGCTGGGAATCAGTGACATAGTACAAGTCTAGATTTGTATAAATTATATCAGGTAACTTCATGTATATGCTTCAAATTAGCACTAATCTCATCTACTGTTATTTTGCAGGTTGATTTCCTTTTTTTTGGTATATAGGATAATTTACATGGTCAAAGTGTGCTGACAAATACCTAGGAGCAAATTGGTGAATCTCATGCTCACACTGTGATGCATATATGATTTTGCCTACAGTAATTTTTGTGGCAATCATGAAAATAGATCTTAGTGGATCATCAGGAACCCACTTAGATAGTTTTTTTGTTCTTTTAAGTGGATTGTTTCTGTGCTATAGTTATTTATGATTCACATGTAATGTGTATAGAATACATGTAATTACACATAGAGGGGGAGGATGTATATATTTTCTTAGGGTGAATGGTAGGAATGTATCATTGCAATGCCACCATATTAGTGATGTACTAAATGGCTCTTTTGTAATTCAGGTGTATTTTTTGTGTATTTTTACTTGCAACTTTAAGAATAATTGAAGTTAAAAGAAATATAAAATCTACCTCCACCATTAGGAACTGAATTTTTGGATTATCCAAATGGTGAGGGGGAATTTTTGGACATATGTAATGTTGTTTTTACCATGTTGCGGGTAGATTTGCGAAAACCATGGAAAAATGGGTGAAACTCATGTATTTGGCGAGTTCAAATATAAGTGGTTAATAAACTACGCATAAGTGGTTAATATGAACAAATTTCCAACTGAAGGTGGGAAACGGTTAGACACGAATCACTGGTGGAGTGGACTAGTGTAATGTTGTTTTTGCCATGTTGGAGGTAGATTTGCAGAAAACCATTGAAAAATGGGTGAAATTCATGTATTTGGTGAGTTCAAATATAAGTGGTTAATACACTATGAATAAGTGGTTAATAAGAACAAGTTTCTGGTTAATATGAACAAATTTCCAACTGAAGGTGGGAAACTGGTTAGACACGAATCACTGGTGGAGTGGACTAGTGTAATGTTGTTTTTGCCATGTTGGAGTTAGATTTGCAGAAAACCATTGAAAAAAAGGGTGAATCTCATGTATTTGGTGAGTTAAAAAATAAGTGGTTAATACAATATGAATAAGTGGTTAATATGAACGAGTTTCTGGTTAATCATTGGATTAGTTCCCAATAATGGGGGCAGACTATTTAGGAATGAAGTACTAGCAGAAGTTTACACTTGTAATGTTGTTTTGAACACATTGGGTGTATATTATAAAAAAACCATGAACAAAGCACAAATCTCAAAGGCATCTATCCAATTATCATCAAAACTGCTATCTATACAAAAAGTGGCTTATATAAGATATAATTCCAAATCAGTGGATAACTGTACATAGGGCCAAGCTAAATAGTGTAGAATAAAATTTACAAATCAAGACAACAACTCCATGGCATTTGCAGACTCTCAAAACTTCTTCTCTGCACTCGTTCTTTGGATGCAAGACCCAGCCACATAATAAGTCACGTCGCATTTGTGTGACTTCTCCCTACACCAGTATAGTACGAATAAATGAAAATTCTAACATAATGTAATTGTTGAATCAAAAAACAAAATAATTAATTTACTCACCACTTCCCATTCGGGCATAGTCTTGTCCCCAAACATCTTGTGTCCATCCCACAGCTCCATGTACTTGATAACGTAAATGCCACAATCATCCCTATTTCAATGACATACAAGCACAAGGGAATAAATTAAACATATATGCCTCAACATAACAATTAATATTTGTTGAGAAATGCAACCGTACTCACGACTTGCATTGTCGGGGCAAGTCAACCTCCACTAGGTCTAAATGATTATCATTCGTCCAGGTTGGACTAAGTATCTGCAACAATTCTTCAAACCGGTGCTTCTACAAATTCAAAGTACAATTCAAAGTCAAATCATACGGCACAACTAATACACTATCAATACAATGACATTAGAGGAGTGTGATACCGTCAGAACGTCCAGCCTAGCTTTTTCAGTGTCAATATGACTGCCCATTGAATCCAACACATACAACTTTTTAAATTTCGGATGCAACACATAACACCACCAATGGCCGTCAAACACGACTGGAGCGAATATCTACATGAAAAAAATGCGTACAAGTTCATTAAATGTGTTCCTTGTAATATGCTTACATAAAGTATTTCTATTCCTCAAATGACTTTTTATGTTACATAGTTATTTGATAATGTAGACATATGATAGTGATGTGCATTATAGTTGGAACATAAAGTCTTACGTGGTATTAAGAAAATAAAACACTAGACACAATGATACTAGATAAATGATGGGTTTAACCCCAGATGTTGCCCAATAAAGTGTATGCAGCCAAACACATGTAATTTTTGACACATAATGATTAAAAGTTACCAAGTTGCCTTGAGTGATGTCATATCCCACTTCGGCGTGAGGCATGAAGTCGTTGATACTTCGCCGGGGCCGTGGCGAACCGATTTGAAACGCTCCAGGTCACTTTTCACCAAATCCTAAATTTTTTAAATAACCAACAATAAGTTAAGGTTGACATTGTCAATATGCATATAGTGCTAAGTTAATTGAGCATGTTGTTGTTACCATGAACGTGGGACAAAACATGTGACGAGTCACTGTTCGTGATCGATCAATTTCATCTCCCACAAAAACCCTTGTAGCCAACATAATAACCTGAAAGAGTGAATTAAAAAAGGTCCTTATATGTGAACCGACACAATTAAGTACGTGTGATATATATAATCTTAATTATGAGTTGAATGTCATTCGATCTTACCATATTGCTGACCCACCCCCTTGGTTTCATGCAAGAGGCGTCTGCAATGGTAAGGAACTGATCGTATAGTTTGACCACCGCCCTACACCACAACCCAAAACAAAATGTTTAAATACAATCACAAAACAAATTGCCTGATGCTAAAATTAAATAAGATGTAAATGACAAATGTTAGACCAAGTAAAATCAGTCTTAAACGTATCAAGCATGTCATGATGGTAATTCAAAAACTTACGTGGAATTGTGGTCCTCTTTTTTAAGCACTCTGGTGCAATAAGTAAAAAGTTAGGTATGCAGATTCGTTTTCTTCTGCTTATTCTTCTGCAGTTTAGTGTAAGGAGTTCGGGTGCTTTTCCCAAGCACACGGTTCCTGGGCTGAGCCTTAACCCGAGTGCAAATGTTGGAGTCGGGGTTCTTTTTGATTGGGTTCATGTGTGTACCAGGGTAGCCAACAGGTGCTCCTGGAGGGATGGCATGTGCAAGCGGATGTCGATCACTCGGCTTACCACCTTCACTGAATCCGTAGAAAGGAGTGCTCGCTACATCCAATGATTGAGTACCTTGGTCAGGTTCTGGACTGCCTATAAGACAACGTGAAGGTGGAGACACTGATTGATGTAATAATTGTTGTTTCACTGTGCTCATTTCCATTTCCAGAACAGAAATCCGTTTCTTCACCTGCACACTATCAGCAACCACCTGAGAAATGTCCTCTATATCAAATAGCCTCGGCCGCCGATGCCCAACACTTAACAACTGCACAGGTGCTATTGCTTCCCTAACTATGTCAATCTGGTTCTCTTCGCTCGATGCAACCAAATCTTCAGTTACCTACATGTCAAGTAACCACCAGATACGTAGTTAAGTAGTATGGTGAAAATGGACTACTATGGTTAAATAACATAAATTTTTGAAATACAAAATCATTTTGATACAAATGTTGCAGAAAATACAAACATTGTTTAAAAGTTGCGAGCTACCTTATTTTTTTCGAACGTTGTTCGCACTTTTCTCCTCCTCGCCTAAACACGCGCCGAGCTTCAAGAAACGTGGGAAGCATTGAGCACTTATCACAGGTTGATGTGGGGCACAACGACAGTGTTCAAAAGCCCAAACCTTGAAGAAAATAAGATGTACGGTATCGAGAATGATGCAACGGAAAATAACAAAAACAAAACTACCACATTGCATGAAACAATTATAACAACCAGGAAATAATAAAACATGTACCGAAGAAGTGCAACACATCCCGTTAAATGGACTTGGCAGATATTTTTACCCTCGTGCACTGCACGTGCTACTCGTGTCAAGTCATCCACCAAAAAATCGTACACTGCCAACCCCCAGCTATACTTATCGAGGGAGTCCAAATCATCTAACAGGTGTGCGAAGACGGAATGCACGTTGACACCTGTAACGGGAAAGTAGAACTCCGCGAAAGCAAGCAGGATGTAAAGTCGACAAAAATTATCGACTTCATTGGCCCCTACATGGTGATACAACTCAGCCCAAATTGTGCCAATGGTTATATCGCCCCCCTTAAATAAGGACAAAGTTCGGCCCACTCCATCGTCACGTGGGGTTGTTCTTTCCCCAGCAATCCGCAATCCAAGTGTCAAGCACACGTCTAACGGACTGAAAGGGATAACCCTACCTCTGACTCGAAATCCCCCATCTCTTTCAATCCATCTAGACGCTAACTCCCATAACAAGACACAATTGATTTCTAAATTTTTAGGCATACATAGTAGTGATTTGAATGGGGTAGACTCGACGCGGGACTTCTGCACATCCGTCAAAGTGCTATTCGCGTCAAGCAACAACCGTGGTGTGCAAACATGCCTCACTCGCACCTTCTGCATTATGAGAACATATTAGTCAACATATACGCATAGCCAAACACGTATAACAGATTTAACCAAGTTGGTTACCTGATTGATGCTGGACAAATCACGCCTCCGTGTTGCCCGTGAGTGTCCATGTAAGTATTCTGCATATACGAAGAAGACAAAGAATGAATTTTCACCAGGTTCAAAGACGATTAAAAGCACAAATGAATAATCAATCGTATTGGTCACAACTCATAGACATGCACCAACTTCATCATTTTGAACCAATTGTGTCATTTAAAATTCCTTAAGCCTAAGGAACAACAAATTAAAAACTTATATAAATCATTTAAATGCGGAACACACTATTTGCATCGATATAGGAAATTATAGATGAGGAAGATGAGAAGTTACAAAGTCTCAAGCGAGGAATGGGAGATGTCATACATTTACACATTGTTACTGACCTTGAAAGAATTAAATGAATACAATTCAAGCGGTGGGTATCTTGTTAATGAGCTATGGAACTTCAAGGAAAAAGGAAAGTTACACTGAAAGAGGTTATCAATTATATTGTGGATCATATCTCTTTTTCATTCAACCAAATACACACTACTACCATAGTATATCAACACCGAGTCTAACAAAAAAAACCACATACATCATTATCTCTATGTTCAATTCACTCCATTCAAATAGGCATTTTCTCAAATCGATTATAAGCACACACACTTATTTGCATTTCACAAGTCTCAAATTTAAGAACAACAGTGGTTATTACAAACTAACACCAAGCTAGATTTCTACAATAATATCAGAATTCTTTAGTAGTTTCTAGTCTAATTGATCCAGTTCTAACAGTTTCCGCCCACCATTTAGAAATTTTTTTGGATTAACCAGAAACTTGTTCATATTAACCACTTATTCATAATGTATTAACCACCTAATTTTGAACTCAACAAATCCATGAGATACACCACTTTTTGTATGGTTTTCTACTAATCTGCTCACATATTGTTAAAAACAACATTACAGTGATTCGTTTCTAACTAGTTTTCTCCTACCATTTGGAATTTTTTTAGATTAACCAGAAACTTGTTCATATTAACCAGTTATTCATAGTGTATTAAACACTTAATTTTGAACTCACCAAATTCATGAGATTCACCACTTTTTCCATGATTTTCTACCAATCTACTCCCAACTTGGTAAAAACAATGTTCCAAATGTCCACTCCACTACTGATTCTTTTCTAACTAGTTTTCCCCCACTATTTGAAATTTTTTTTGGATTAACCAGAAACTTGTTCATATTAACCAGTTATTCATAGTGTATTAACCACTTAATTTTTAACTCATCAAATCCATGAGATTCACCCCTTTTTTCATAGTTTTCTGCTAATCTACTCCTACTTAGTAAAAATAATATTTCACACGTCCACTCCACTGTTAATTGGTTTGTAACTAGATTCCCCTCCACTCTTTGGAACTTTTTTTTGGATTAACCAGAAACATGTTCATATTAACCCCTTATTTGTAGTGTATTAACCACTTATGGACAAGATTATTTCTCAGCACATTCTGAGTTAATCAATAATAATAATCAAACAAATAAATCCCTCAACATTCCTTTATGACAGAATTAATCACAAACCAAAAAAATTCCCCAACTCCTCATCTATTTATTGTCAATTTCAAAGCTAATAAGCATACTATCTACCATTAATCACACATCAAATTCCAACCCATGAAATGAAAAAGGTCACAACATTAATATATAAAAATACCGCTAAAGGTTATGCCAAACAATACATTAGAAACACATTTTTAAATCTGCATACTTGAAAAGAGCCTAATAAAAAAAGTGCTACTTTATCTTCTCAGAAAACAAACAAAAGGAAAAGGAAGAATGTCTACTATCTATAAGTTCCATCAGTTGAGCCAAATTTTCTTTATGCATATTAGTTGAACAAGGAACATAATAGCAAATGCACTTTGTTAGATTCCTGTAAATATGACAAAAATCAACCTTCCAATGGCAAATGCGGAAACAAAAGAATGACTAAGCAATATAGCACATTGGGAATCAAGGTTCACTTTCCTTCCAAATTGTTTCACTACAAACCATGCTTAACCACGCTTGGCTCAATCCATATCCACCACAAACACAGACTAGCATACTTTAGAATAAAAAATGATACAAAAAATCCAATGACACAGAGACTAAAATACTAAAATCCAATGATACCAAGGGTCACAACATTAATATATCATCACATTCAAAAATATTATGTAAAATAGAGAGAATAAGAGAAGGTACCCTGTAGGCTCAGACGGTAGAGCACGGTGGTTCGGATACTAGCTCACGGTGGTTGAAGTTGTCTGGTGTTGGTTCGGTAGACTTCTCTGTTTTGTGGCGTGAACTGGATGGTGGTGGGAGTTTATGGGAGACGGAGGCCAAGCATGAAGGAAATGGGAGAAACTGAGAGTCAGATGAGGGAGATGAGGGACGAAGTGGATGGTGGTGGGAGTTTGGGGGAGACTGAGACCGAGAGTGTGGGGAATGAGAGAAACCGAAAGTGTGAGAAGGAAGTAGAAATTTTTTTAAAATTTTAGAAAGAAGGAAAGAAATGAGGAGCGCGGAGAAAGGGAGAAAGAGAGGGAAGGAGAAGGAAAAAGTGAGGTATACGGCCACGTGGTATACGGTGAATATACGTTGGACGTATTTCGTTGGATGTAAACCGTTTTCCATGAAATAATAACTTACCGCATCATTCAGATATTTCCCAACTCAGCATATATTAATGGTTTTATAATTGGGAATAATAGAGAAGCTCCTATTTGAAATCGTTTATAATTATAGAAACTTATATATATATATATATATATATATATATATATATAAAGAATAAATTAAAAATTGATGTAAATTATAGTGTTTAAAAACTTAATTTAACCTATAAAAAAATAGATAAAATTAATTTTTTTATTAAAAAGAGTATTATTATATATATTATTGATTATTAATATAATCTTAATTTTTTCACATTATTTTATTATATTACTTTTTATATTAATTAATAAAATATAAATTTGTAGTTAATCATGTATATAAGTTGGTTAATGGATATTTTATTCATCAATCAATACATATGATTTTTGTTAACCAAATAATATAAGTAATTAATTATGAATTTTTATTTTATTAATCAATATATAAAGTGATGTAAAAAAAAAGTGTGGAGTTGATTATTTTTGTTGTTAATGAATTTCGAGTAGCTATAAAAGCCGGTGCCACCCACTTTTTGCACACCCCGCATTCCCATCACTGCTGCATTGCTGTGGTATCAGAAATCATAAAAATTCTCTAATACCTCATCTTTGGTCTTTTCATTTTTCAAACATGGGTGAGGCTCCGGAGGTTTTCTACGTCAATGGGTTCCCAAAGTTTGGGCATGAAACTGAACAAAACCTCTCCAATGATCACAACCATGATTTTTCCTGGTACGAGGAAGTGATTGATGATGATCTCAAATGGTCTTTTGCACTGAACAGGTTCGTCATCCCTTTTGCAATTCACTACCCCAAATCAATATAAAACGGTTAAAACAGAGAGAAGAGAATGCCTCTTGAACAACCACGACTACGATCATTTTCACAATTTCAACTTTAGGTGTTTCGTTTACATAAATTACATCGTCTCATTTCTGTTTTCCATCATTTGCAATAGTGTGCTCCATAGAGGGATTAGCGATTACCAGGAGATAGCTATCCTTGATACAAAGCGTTTTGGAAAGGTTTGCAAGCTGCTACTTCTTTTCCTTCTTCTTCTTCTAATATGGACAAACCAATATATATATATATATACATGATTCTGTATCTCCTTTTTCAGTTCTAGTATTAAGAAGAAGAAAAGGGGAAAAAAGGTTCTAACTAACAGTTGTTTAGTATATGACGATTATTTATGTTACATTAGGCCTTGGTGATTGATGGGAAGATGCAGTGTGCTGAAATGGACGAATTCATTTATCACGAATGCTTGATTCATCCCCCTCTTTTATGTCACCCGAAGTAAGTTTTTATCGATTTAGCATCAACACTTTAAAAAGTGATCGTATTAGATATTTTAATATTTTAAAATATTTTTTCTTTATATGTCATTTAGTATTTTAAATTTTTATCGTATTAATATATTTGTATCGTGTTGAATTCTATTTGTATTGATTTTTTAATATATACAATCTCAAAATAAGTAAGTGATTAGTAATTTTGTTGCATGGCTTCTTAAGAATTATTAGTATTGTATTAACCCCTTTTAAAATAAGTGTGCAATTAGTAATTTTGTTGCAATTAGGGTGTTCAAAGATTGAGTTGATTTAGATTTAAAGGGAAAGAAACCTAAATCAATCAAATTTAATTGTTTTAATTTAGTTTGAATTTGTAAAAATTTTACTAGTCAACCCAATTAAAATTGAAAAAATTTGATTTGGACCATCAAGTTACTCATCTTTTTTTGAAAACAAAAAAAAATTGAGCAAATTCTAGTATTCAAAAATTGTATTGTTAATATAACTACTACTGCTTGCGGTTTTGACCGTCTAATTTTGAAGGTTGTTTTTTTATTGACTAATTAGAAAAGGAAAAAGTATCATTATATATATATATAAAGGTCTGTTCGCGTCATTAAATTCAAAATTTCAAATTCAAAAATTAAACTAATAAAAAATAATTTCTATCATAGTTAATATGATATAACTCGATTACTCAAGTCAATTTAAATTAATTTAATTTTTTTAATCACATCAAAATAATTTAATTAATTTAATTTGGATTTCCGAATTTATTTCACAGATCCAAACCAATGAATACCCTATTGCAAATGATCACAATCTCAAAAGATTGGATTCAATAGTCTACACCATATATGTGTATTATTTGCACAGAAACTTAGGACCGAGCAAGTTGTAATGATGGAAAATTTTGAAGAACTCACCAAAACGTTAAAGAACTTGCACATTTTATTTTATTTTATTGTTAAATTAAAGTAATAAGTGGGAAGCACAATTTGCATCTTGTTGGTCACCGTCATCATAAAATAATTCACATATACACGCATGCGCTATCTCTGCTTCAGATTTTCTCTTCATAAATTAGTTGCAAGGTAACAAAATATTACACTAGATTACGCTTCTTGATGTACTCGATTGGGCTTTGTGGTGAAGGGATGTTTGAACCCTTTGACTAATATAAAGAGGCATATATTATTGATTGTGGCAGTCCCAAAACGGTGTTTATAATGGGAGGAGGCGAAGGGTCCGCTGCTAGGGAAACCCTCAAGCACAAGTCAATGGAGAGAGTGGTCATGTGCGATATAGACCAGGTTAATTATTAGCACACCTTATATGGCTCTTCAGCTGTCAATCGAATTCAAAATACAATAATAAATCCTGATCTTAAGATTGATGAAGATGATTCTCAAAATAAAATATTCAAATTTCAACCACTAATTCTTGCAGGAGGTGGTCGATTTCTGCAGAAAACACTTGACTGTAAATAGGGAGGCCTTCGCTCATAAGAAGCTCGACCTTGTCATCAATGATGCCAAGTAAGCATCTTTCCCTTGTTTTTTTTTTTTTTTTTTTTATATTAGAGATTACAAAATGAGAGGCAGTTTTTTTTTTCTCTTATTTCATAGACTGAATCTTATTCTTCTAAATAAAATATAAATTAAATACCTTAATAATGAAATATGATATGAATGACTTGGTGGGATAATCTCCCTAATTTCATTATGTATGACTTTTGTCATAATAGGCTTGGTTTGCCTAACTATAAGTTTTGTTAGTTTGCTTCTCATGGGTTTGGTTTTATGCCCCCTATGTGTTATTTTTTTTTTTTATCTATAAATTTTCGTAGTGTGCTGCAGCTGTGATGCTCTAGCATGCTACTTTATTCAAAAAAAAAAGAAATATGATATGAATGGTAAAAAAATAAAGAAAAGAAATATATGTATCTAATCAATTTGTGCTTTACTATTGAAGTGTCTATTTGAGGACAAGTAACTATCTATCGTTGTCCACTTCTCTTTTGTTTTCCTTTTTCCCAGTTGTTCTTGACCCCTTTGAAAGCGAAGCCAAGAGGTCATGTCTGGTCAATTATTTTTGTTCTCTCTACAACAATCATTGTTAATGTTTATTCCTTTATCATTCTTAAACAAAGTAGCCGTATTTATAGATTTAATAATACATTTATTCTAAAGCTCTCACCATAAACCAATCCTTCGAAACTCACAAGGTTTTACTCTCTCACCTTGGGACATACTGTGATCTTAATTAAAATTGTGACCCAGCCTTAAGGACCTGGCCCGAGTTGCTATAAGACTCCTTTTACTCAACTCCTACAAAGGCCAAGACGGGGAAAAAACATAATCCTACAATGGCTATTGTCCAAACGGCTATTCAAAATTTAAATCAATTAAAAAATTAATATAAATTACCAAAAAAAATTATATCTGTTTGGGTTAAATCAATATGGGTTCTTAAATATTTTAAACCAAATTAACCTTCCGAATCATCTATCATCTATACTATTATAAAGAGGATTCATTCATTTTATCATAATTAGAGTTTAAACACTAAAGTGGTCGAGCCTAGTAGTAAGCGACTTGTGATCTCTAGAAGTGAACATGTATTCGAATCCTGCTCGAGATATTAGGAAGGATTTCTCTTAAGCGCAAGCCGGCTTAGGGATTAGGTTTTTCTCCCTAACCTTTTGAATAAAAAACAAAAGAATAGAGTTTGAACTAGAATCCAAACCAACTAACTATATTTAAACGAGGAATGCTAATAACACATTCTTTTAAATATTTCTTTTAACACTTATTTTATTATTAGTTCACTTCATACACTTGAATGAATTATTAAGAGAGAGATACTAACAGTATTTACTTTTAGACTAATAATAAAATAAATGTTAAAAAAAGTGTTTAAAAAAATGTATTATTAACATTTCTCTTTTCAAATTGTGGCATTTTTTGTTACAAAAAAAAATAATAATAAAGAATATATGATGTTCTATCTTTGAAAAATAATTTCTTGTTTTGGTGGATTTCGCAGAGGCTTTTTACTTAATAAAGCTAAAATCTCATCATGAATTTTGTGTTGCAGGGCTGAATTAGAGAAGAGAAATGAGAAGTTTGATATCATTGTTGGCGATTTGGCAGACCCAGTTGAAGGTGGGCCTTGCTATCAACTCTATACGAAATCCTTCTATGAGAATATACTGAAGCCGAAGCTCAATGAGGATGGCATTTTTGTGACCCAGGTTAGATTATTAAGAATGCTCTTTTATGTCCTGAGAAGCTGTTATGTACCCACCCACTTCAATAATAATAATAACGATCGACACATTGTATCATGTGCAGGCTGGACCGGCAGGTATATTGACACACAAGGAGGTCTTCACTTCTATATATAACACAATCAAACAGGTTTTTAAATGTAAGACTGTCTAATTCAAGCCAGATGTTCTGATTAATCAAATTCAGATATTAATAGCAGAGTCAACAGAACACAAGGATATTGTATTCTGGTTTTACTCGAGATATGTTTTTCTTATGTACTCTTGTGCTTGTTTCTTTGCAGATGTAATGGCATACACGACTCATGTACCATCTTTTGCTGATACATGGGGATGGGTTATGGTAAGCAAAAAGAAATCTTTCTGTGTGTTGCTACTTAGTTGTTGACTTGTGATCAATCTTGTTTATGATAATTTCTATGCTTCAATTCCAGGCTTCAGACCAACCACTATTTATTGGCGCTGAGGAAATGGACAACAGAATCGAGGCAAGAATAAATGGGGAATTGCTCTATCTAAATGGCGACTGGTTCCACTCATCTGCCACCATGAATAAGACTCTTTCTCGATCGTAAGTACATTTTCTTTGCATTTCACATTCAAAACCCAAGATCTCCACACAAATTTAAGACCTTTGATAAACTTAATTAACTTAACCCCGTCAAAACTATTCAATGAATAAATCAGATCATGATATCAACATCCTCACTCAAATGTCTTGGATCTTGACATCAAAACCATCGTTGTTTCAGGCTTCTGAACGAAACTCACGTGTACACAGAAGAAAATGCTAGATTCATTCCTGGACATGGTGTAGCTTATCGTCTCTGAGGTTTCAAGCTGGGTTGAGGATAAATTCTTGTATACTCTTAAGGTATTGTACTAAGTCTAGATTTTACTTCAAAATTAATGTGACGACACGAACTTCATTTTTATGTCACATTAAGTTTTGATGGACACAGTACAATACTCTTAAATAGTATGTAAGAATTTACTTTACAGAAAACAAGGTTCGAATGCTTGGAGGCTCAAAACAACAACCATAAGTAATAACGTAAATTAAAAATTTAATCAACAGTTCACAATTGTTTCATCAATTTGGTTCTGTATATTTTAAGTTAGGTTCATTGGGATGCTCGTTGGATTCAAGTGATGAAAGCATGAAAACTTTGTTCTTATTATGAATTAAGTTTTGAGGCATTCCTCTATTCAGAATTCAGATTCTAGTTCACTATAGTTTTTAACAGACAATCCGTGAGGTCTTTCTATGCCACAGACCAGCATCCCTTGGCAGGATCACCTATTAAATATAAACACATCGAACTATGAAGTTGAAGATTGAATTTACCTATTACAGTTTTCAAATAAAGAGAAATTTTTCATCCCCTTGAACAAGGAACACCCCCGTTCAAATGCAATTTCCATCTGGAGATGTTAACCGTTGTTAAAAAAAACCAAGTAGTATTAGGTGAATAAATAGTGAAGCTGGGATATATATAGTAAACATATAGCAGAACCAGTTGCATAAACTTACATGAAACAGAAAGCGAAAACAATGAACAGGAGGACAGAAAATTTAAAGCTTTAAGGCATACTTTAAGTTCTCTTAACCGGATCAAAGTTGGCAACCCCAATAACGGCTCCAAATAAGGCTCCTAGCACAACCCCACCAGCAAAAATGCTGAGCAAAAAGTTCTTGAGAGATGGGGACAGATCAGATCCAGCTGCCTGAGCCACCTCCGGTATCACCTTGGACGCTGTCAAGGAGGCGGCAGTGAGGCCTGTCAGTGCCTTCTCTTTCAAAGATGCATGAATTCCAAGCTTGGATTTTGACAGTGGCTTTGTAAGCATGGTTCTCTTTGGTTGTCGTACTGGTAATGGCTTGAAGAAGGCTTCGGAGGATGGCTGGTTCAGCCTGTTCTGGGTAACACAGCTCAGTGGCAAAGTCATTGGAACAGAAGCAGAAGCCATTTTTGGTGTTGGCCTGCAGACTCTGCTGAAAACGTCTGGGCTTAGATACTGGATCAAGAAATGGGTACAATAAGATAAGATGCGAGGTGCAAACTGCACCTGTAGGTTATCCTACGTGGCAGATACTCTACCTGGTTTTGGTGGGATAAGGTTATCATCTGGAAAAAGGTCCACCTGAGAACTGCGACTTGGGAGGGACAGTGCTGCTTTAGTTAGTTTGGTCATTCTCATGCTTTAATTGACGTGTAATGGATTTTTTTATTTTGGGTTTTGAAAGTTACTCTGTGTGTGTGTTTATTTTTTTTTAAAAGAAAAATCTTAAAACAGAAAATCAAGATATACACTTTCCTAGCACAGGACAGGATCCTCGCATGAAGTAAAATGAATGGTTGAAAATTTTTGTACCGGGAGTAATGATTGAAATTTTCTTAACCACTCATTTGAATGTTTGTGTGATATTCTGTAAAAAGAAATACTGTGTATCTAGATGTTATTTGAAGTCTAACATCCTGCGTTCGCAAGGCTTAAGTAAGATGAGAATCAGATTATTGAATCAGGAAAATGATGTGAATCACACTACTATTCACACTATTTATTAATGGTTATAATTAAATAAGAAAAGGTAATAAAAAACATAATGTAATCAATAATAATATAAAAAATAATGTAAAAATAAAATAATATAAAAAAATCATGATTAATTGAATCATGATATTTGCTCATGAGCTTAAATTAAGCCATGACTAACACTTGTAACTTTTGATTTAATAATAAGCACAATATAACATTATAAGCAGAGGCATGGGATGGAGTTCAATCTTACATTACATCCACCTGAAGGTTGGTATAGTCATACATCAGAGTCCTGAATTCATAATTTCATATCACATGTAGGAACACTGTTAAGATTGTCTGTTTAAGGCCCTGCGCTACTACTAAAGCACTACTCCCACCTATCACGGATTAAATCAACCAAAGAAAAGGTCTGAGGGTATTTGACCGATCAAAGAAACGAAGGACGCACATACTTGCAGTTGCATAGCAATAAGCAAGAATCATCCCTTGAGTACACTCGTCTCCGGTTCCATATGTCTGAGATGAACACCTTGAGGAAGAAGGTTGTATCTGATATTGAGCTCTTCAAATATTTTCTTTACTTCCATCACCAGTTCACTTCTTCGCTTGTTCTTCTCCCCGAAGTCTTGAAAGTTCATTGTGTGGGTAACAAAGAGACCCATCTTAATCTTATTTACATTTTCAATCTCCTTCACTACTAAGTTGTGATTAGGATGCCAGTATTGTGGATTTCTCTCCAAGTACCTAATTTTAAAAAGACAATACAATAAGTGAATGGAACCATTCAGTCTAAATCAAACTCAAAAGCAAGATCATAATTTACAATACAATAATAGAACATGTTCCTCATATAGGTATCTTGAATATGATATTATGCTTCCCCAATTTAGATTAGAAAGAAAACCACAGCAACTAGTGAAAACTCTAAAGGCATTTTGACAGAACATTCATTTTTCCTTATCACAGTTATCAGTTCATAGGTAATGGATGGACAAAATAATACTTGGAAGTCATAACCTCAAAACGAAAATGCTTTTAATGCAGGTGAATTCAAGTTTCCAGAGAAAAAAAGGAATCTGAAGAATCTACTCATTTATCCATGAAGATACAATTAGCTTACGTCTTTATTTTTTCTTTCAGTGCCCCAATCTTCTCCGCTGGTGTCATAAAATCAATCGAGAACTCCACACCGTCACCCATATCAGGGCTTCTGTAATAATTGCTTATCGGTTTTGTGGCCAGGACTGAGTTTGGAAAGTACACCTTTTCATTATTAAGCTTCAAGAAGACTGTAGTCAATATATTCATTTCTTCAACCAATAGCTGCCAGATTATAAGAAGGCATTAATATCTAACTCTTGAACAATGAAATAAAATTTGGCTGCTATAAATTACCTCAACACCATCTACAACACATCGATCACCAACATCAAATGGATGCATTACAAACACGAAGATGAGAGCTTCAAAAATATTCTTGCATGTGTTTCCAAACATGAAAGCTGCAAGTACTAGCTGTGATGAGAGGAATACAAGTACTTTTGTTGTTGCAATCCCCATCAGTAGAAGCCACACTATTATGGTCACCACTACTAGGATCCCTGTCACAAGCTTGTTTAATTGTTTTATAGCTGTTTTGGTGTCGCTTAAGGCATGTGCCAATGCTTTACGTTCCTGATATACCTTCAACTGAAGAACACAAACATTCACACTTCACAAACATCATGGAATGAAATCTTTCCTAACCAAACAGAATTTCAATCCTTCATTAATATGACAAATTTTTAGATGCACATAATATAGAAGATCTTACCACCCAGTCTGTTAAAGACTTTCTGTTAATTTGTCCAGTATCTGCTTGTGCCAGTAGGGGAAATACCAGATCCACTTCTTCCTTAATCATGAACCTCCGTAGTTCGTACTCATCAATGTACCTATTCATAATGAGAGAACTTTTTAGAAGCAATAAGAGTGGAAAATACCAAAAAAATAAGGAGGACGACAAATACATTTACAAGCATCTAGAAGTGATAGTGCACATATACTTACGTGCAACCAGGGCCAGCAACATTCCTGAAAATGTAATAGGCAGCAGCAGTTGCCTCCATCTCATTTGTAATCTCTTTATCAGTTTGTTCAGTTCCTCCATCATCGAAACTTTCATCAAGTGAATTAGAGATTGTGGACAACCCTGAATTTGACACTGCATCTACCAAAATCTTCATAGTCCAGGCAGAAACTTTCTCGTGTTTCATCTTGTGAAGCTTTGCCATATCAATAACCTCTTTCTTTGTGCCACCTTTACCCGTTGTACTCCTGAAACTAAATCGACCAATACTTTGTGATCCCCCAACCTTCTCAGCCTCTTCTATAAGTGGAGGCCCAGAGAGAGTCTGCAAAACGAACTGATGGAAGATTGATTCTTGAATTCGATCAAAGAAAGATTTGACATGGAAATTAGATGCCAAAATCTTTAGCAACAACGTCTTTAACAACCACAAGAATGCTCCGATGAGAAGGGAAAGAAGAGTCGACGTTACACCATTCAAAATTTTTTTGGCCAATTCAGATCGCTGGACCCCACGATTGATTAACAGGACCCAAGTGAGAAGAACCAAACCAAGCCAAATGAAGACCTGGGCACATTTCTTCAGTCCATGGACAAAATAGAGCACCTTTTTCCTCAACAAAAAGTTCATTTCAATCAAGAATACAATAATGTGCATGAACCATTTGGTAACTAACATGCCACAAAAGGTCACCATCAGAAGCACACACCACCTCCAAACCCCCACACCCCAAATAGTTGTCTTTTTCAGTTTGTCAACTGTTAAGCTAGCCAGCAGGCTACCCACAATGAACACAAATACCAACCATTCGATCAAAACCTTAGTTGTCAGCTTCTTACGCTTGCCTTTACTCAATTCAACTTTCCTGTAAATGATTTCATCCTCATCCTCCCCAGCAGGCCCAGGAGACACCATCGAAGGTGTCTTGGGAGTAATGGAAGTGATGGATACCGTTCTATTAACCGTCCCGGATTTGTTACTAGGTGATGCTTTACTGAATGAGTTCCTATATGGCGAATTAACAGCCAACTGTTCTTGCAAAGTTGAAATGTTATTCTCTTCTAAGATGGTCCCATCAACGGGATAAAGTTGTTCACCAAACCTTGATTTGGGTTTGGAAAACACTGACCTTGCAAGTGATTTTCTTCGGGTAACGTTGGCATTGGGAATAGGAACTTTGGGGGGCTTATTTGGGCTGGAGATAAACCTTATCTCAGGGGAAGCACAGTGTAAAGGTGGCGACTTTGTAGCAAGCTCGTTTTCATTGCACATTGTGTGAGGCGAATCCACCCTGCTCTGCTTGGGCGTCAAAAACTTAGCCCCTTTGAAGTCATGGCTCTCTCCGGCGGAATTTGGAATCGCCACCACCACTTCTGCTTTCTTCTCCGTCATGTTTACTTCGCCGCCTTTCGGAGCTTGATGCTTGTTAGCATCCATTAAGAACCCTACGCATATGATAAAAATAAAGCCTTGCGGAAATTAATAAACTTGGTGATCAAAATCAAACCTTTGAGGAAGTAACATTTTTCCCATGTTGGGTCGAAAACATTGAACGATACAAGAAATAAAACAATGGCGGCTGGCGCTAGCCGCTAGTAGACTAGCAACCCACAGTTCAAGAGGAAACTAAAACAGAGCTAGTATTATAAATGCTTGAATTAAAAGAAAAAATAATAATGTAGCAAGAGCAACTTGAGCATCCAATACTGTCCACAATATTAAAAATACAAGAACAATAGAGCACGAAAGCAAAGTGATCAAGTGGAACAGTAAAAATAGTAACTAGTAACTAGTTATTTGTGTCTATAAACATGGGTGACACAGAAACCAGAGCTCTAGTTTACAGTAATGGGGAAAGTGAGAGAAGGGGGATTAGGAATTTGGTACCTATTTTGATTTTGATTGACGAATGAAGAGTTAAGACTGACTATGGTTGCAACCAAAAAATAAAAAGACTGACTATGCTAACATATGTGACTATGGGAGTCAACAAGAACGGCGACACTTTGGGGGCAGGTAGGCTTATGGGAAGCCTTAGCATTAAGAGCACAGAAGCAGAAGAAGCAGAAGCAAAAGGAGACGATGGTTTTGCATCCGAGAAACGCGAACAAGCAGAAGGGTACTATGATGTAATAACTAATAAATAAATCAATCTAGGTTGGTACACATCCCCACATCTTTCGTTTTTTTTTTGGGTGCTTTTGCCCACATCTTTTAGATTGTACATTAATCTCACATCGGGCTACTGCCAAAATGAGAGTACAACTGTATAAGGAATATGAAAAATAAGGTGAAATTTTAACAGTGAATTTTATTTAAGCACGGTCTAGACATCTAAAATATTCATTTTACATATGTGAAGTTGTCAAAAGATAATTTAAGTGTTATTGAGGATTGATTTATTTGATTGATTTTTCGTTGGTAACAACAATATAATTTATATTTGAATCTTATTGGTAGACTTTTTTTTTAATGGAAAGAGCTTCCACTCATTTTAAATTTATTTATAAAAAATAATAATAATTTAAATGTCTAAAAATAATATGATAAATAATATTTACATAAAAATTTCTCTTATAATCAAATAATAAAATTACATAAAAACAATTTGATGTATGTATAATTATATGTAAGTAGCACTATTCAAAACACATAATAATACAATATCAGGAAAAGAAATAATATTACAACACAAGTATAGTTACTTAGGTTATGTTTGGAAACTAATTTTAAGAGGAAAAGAGAGGGAATGGGAAGGCTTATCTTATGCATTTTTCTTGTTTGGAAGTTTTTATATGGGAGGGAAAGGGAATAAGGATATTTCATTAACTTATAAAGTCCTCCTATCTCACCAATTCACGGTTCCTCCAAATTGGGGGATTTTGGAGAAAAAACAAATAAATATACAAAAATATCCTTATTAAAAATTGCATTTTCATATTTTTCATCTCTTCTCAATTTCACAAACAGAGAACAACAAGGGGGAACGTTACAAACAGAGCTGCACAGTTTTGTAGGGACTCCGCCACCGAGCGACTGAAGAGGTGGTGAACGGCCAGAACGGTCGGCGAAGAGGATGGCTCAGCGGCATCTTGTGGTACCAGCGTGAGGACGATGACTGGTCCGGCACGGCGGGTGGTTCTGGATCGCAAGGAGAGTGGGATCGACGGTGATGGAGGGCGGTGCTCTCATAGATCGGAGGTGACACGGGTTCTAGTTTTAGGTGGCTCACGGATCTGGTGGAATGCGCCTGGGTTGCACAGATCTGGCAAAAAAAGGAGATGGTGGTTTTGTGTGAGTGGTTGGCAGAGAAGGATGGAGGTTTGTGGTGAGGAAGGTGGTGATGGTTGGGTGGTTGTGGTTGATGATGGAGAATTGGTTTCACGTGAAGGATGGTGGTTTCGTGGTAGAGGTTCATGGTGGAGATAGTTTGGAAATATTGGGGTTTGTTGAGATGATTTTGATTTGGTGGTCTCGGTTGGAAGGGGAACTTTGGGTGTGATGGAATAAGGGGTGGTGATGAAGGGTGGCTGGTAGTTCAGCTTTTTTCAATCTTAGGTGGGGTTGGAAAGCACAGAGAATGTTGGACTTTGTAGTTGTTGATCAACTTCGATGATTGTTTTATTCTTGTTCTAAAAGACAACTATTTTTTAGATTGATTGTAATAACAATCATATTAATAATGTATTATTTGAAAATGTGTTTTATTGTAATCTGTAAGGACCATAGTCCATACACAGGTTGAAGAGAGGAGGGTTCTCTCTGTTGCAGTTCTTCTAATCTTTTTTTTGTGAGATTCTGAGATTTTGAAATGGCCATTAATTATGTTAATTTTTTTGAATAAAGAGTAACATGGTAAAAAATATATCTTAAACGCTTTATTTCATTCACCTTATATATTTTACACTCTCAAACAAAGAAAAGAATAAACTTCTCATTTTCCTTCATTTTCTTTCCCTTTAAATTCTTCTCATTCCTTTCCCTCCAAACTCCCAAACATAGCCTTACTTTCCTCTTAACAAAAAAGCTTGCTCATAAATTTTTTTGTAAATAATCTCCCATAAGGCAGTGTAAGCAATGTACATCAAATTTTTTTAATAATGCCTCAATTTTTTTTTTACAATACAATACAATATATATATAGAGAGAGAGGGGATCTTACTCAGGTGAAAGGAGTGTTTATTGTGAAAGGTGAGTGGAGTGAATCTTGATTATTGGATCTTTCATGTACGGTCAATATTAGAATATAAATGCATGTGACTTTTTTAAGTGGTCACACGACCTTTAAGTAACTTTTAATCTTGATCATCCATATATGGTTGTATGGTCAAAATTTACTCATCTCATCCTCTCACAATAAAAACTCCTCTTACTAGATATGTCTCATATATATATATAGGGAGGGGATTCACTTACACTTTGTGTAAGTAAAAAGACTAACACTTACTCTCTTACTATTAAATTTATTTTAATCTAATAATTTTAAATCATCTAATTAAATGATGAGAGAATAATAAACACTTACATTAAAAAAGAAAGAGGATAAAGAAATGTTATTTTAATGAAAAAATAAATTTTAATTATTAAATCTATTTATTAACTTAAAAATAATATAATATTAAATATAATTTATAATATATTTAATATTATTTTATATTAATTTATAATATTTAATATAATTTATAATATATTTATTAAATTTGGATTGATTAAGTTAGTTTTCAACTAATTTACACCGCTACAAAAATATGCAGGATTAAAGAAAAATGAGCTAAAAAATTAATAATCAATTTCAACTAAAAATTGTTACGTGATTGTCTAATTAATAATAAATAATGAATAGGAAATATATGTCATCTATTTTTTTTGGCAAATAAAAATGCTCATTCTGTTTTCATCAATAACAGACCATGAATGAATAATTACAAGGCGCAAAAAATAAGTTCAAAAGTTGTCTGTCTCGTCTGACTCATTCAATATTATAAATTAATATAAACTAATATTGAATATATTATAAATTATATTTAATATTATATTATTTTTAAGTTAACAAATAGATTTAATAATTAAAATTTATTTCTTTATTAAAATCATATTTTATTATTCACTCTTATTTTTAATGTAAGTGTTTATTATTCTCTCTCATCATTTAATTAGATGATTTTTGATAATGATATAAATTAGTTCAAATAATCCTACCAACTTGATCAACTAGAATTTAACAAAAATATTATAAATTATATTTAATATTATAAATTAATATAAACTAATATTGAATATATTATAAATTATATTCAAGTACATCATTTTTTAAGTTAATAAATAGATTTAATAATTAAAATTTATTTTTCATTAAAATCACATTTTTTATTCTCTCTTTTTTTAATGTGAATATATATTATTCTCTCTCATCATTTAATTAGATGATTTAGAATTATTAAATTAAAATGAATTTAATGATAAGAGATTAGATATAAATCTTTTTACTTACACTAAATGTAAATGAATCTCCTCCCATATATATATATGTTAACTTATATTTCAATCTATATTATGATATATATTATATGGTAAGATTGTCTTTAAAAAATTAATAATATTATTGGATTATCAAATATAATATTATTTTAAGAAGTAGGTAATTATGCTATGGATTATTAAATATTAATTTTACAGATAAATAATATTTTTGTTGCTAATAATAGTATAAATTTATTAGTAATAAAAGGGTTAAATAACAAAAAGAATCAATAAAAATTATATATGTTTTTTATATCATAAAAAATCACTTAACATGTCAAATAAATTAAATATTTCTTTTAATTTTTTACTTATTCAATTAAATATTATCACAAATAAATAAAATAAAATCCAGTAGTATAATTATTAAATTTTGAATATAATTTATATGTTACATTTTATAAGATTAGAAATAAATTTAAATTAATTTATTTTGATGTAAAAATATATATAATAAAAATTATATTTAAAATATTAATATTTGTTTATAAACTTTTTTAAAAGAATAAGTTAATTCAAATATGCATTAGATATATTTATAAATCAAAATTAAAAATTCAGTTATTATGTGAATTGTGTGCTTGAGAATTACCTCTATATTAAGAACTTCAGTGACTACCCATTGATACAGATATTGTGGGAACTTTATTTTTATTTTTTTGACTTGATTGTGGGAACTATAATTGGAACGTGGATAATCCGAAAGATATTTTCCTCCTGTCCTTTTATGGCAAGGCAATAAACTTATGCTTCTAATTTGCTGATATATTGACCTTCTGGATTATTCCGCCTGTACATGTATGCTCTTGTCTGTCCTTCCATGTGACTTCGAAATGACAACAATGTACTCATAATAGTGTTCTTACCCTCAAACCCCCCGCCCCCTTCCTTTTATAATATTCTTCAAGGTCTAATTATTTTGTATGAAAATTAATTTAATAATAATTTTTAATAAAATATAACATCTTAAAAATTTGTTTCAAATCATTATTTGTAGGGACAAATGCATTTTATTTTCTTAATTTATTACTCTTATTGCACTTTTTACCCTTATTTACATGAAAAAATTAATAATAAGAACTATTAAAGAGTGATATTTTATTTAAATGGATAAAAATTAAAATTATTAAGAATGATTATTTAATTTTATTTAATAGTCAAATTTAACTTTAATGATAATTTCATTTAAAGCATTAGTCACTCATTGACAATAAAAGAAAGATCACTTAATAAAAATAATAATCACATAAAAATTTTTTTTATATAAAACTTAATTTAAAATTATTAGTCATTCAATAACAACTAATGATCACTTAATAAAAGGTAATAATTATTCACAAATTTCTTTTTATTTTCATATATTTTATATATTGAACATTATTTGAAATGTTAGTCACTAAGTAATAACAAATGACTACTTAATAAGTGATAGTCATTCACAAATTTCTTTTATATAGAATTTACTTTGAAACTACTAGCCACTCAATGGAAACTAATGACCATTCAATAAAAAACAATAATCATTCACAAAATTTCTTCTTAATTTCATTTATTTTTATGTATTGAATTTCATTTGAAACGTTAACCACTCAATGACAACAAATAATTGCTCAATGAGAAGTAGTAGACAACAAATAATTACTCAATGAGAAGTAGTAGTCATTCGCAAGTTTATTTCGTATAAAACTTAATTTGAAATTGTTAGACACTCAGTGACAACTAATAACAACTTAAAGGCAATACCCATTTGCAATTTTTTTTCCTAATTTCATATATTTTATATATTGAACTTTATTTGAAACTTTAGCCACTTAATAATAAGAAATGATCACTCAATAAGAAATAGTATCATTTACAAATTTCTTTCATATAAATTTAATTTAAAACTATTAGTCAATCAATAAAAAATAATTAATAACTGTTCATCAAATGTATTATTATATATTATGTAAAATTAAATAGTTATTCTCTCTAATTAAAATTGAATGATCCTTCTTAATAATTTTAATTTTATTTGTCCCTTTAAATTAAATATTGTTCCTTAAAAATTCTTAGCATTAATTTTCCCTATTTACATAACTAAACACATTACACCCTAATTTAATACTATCTAGCTAGTGCAATCTTCCCTTTTTAAAAAAATTAAATATTATTTAAAAGAAAATTAACATAAATTATCAATAATACCCTTATCGTATCTTCTTTCTCCTCTAGTAATTTGAAACCCTCTCAACTACTTAGAGTAGCAAGGTATCCATGTTCTTCCTTTATAAAATCAGTTTTATATTCAAAGGTCACGAAATATTAAGGTATCCATCTTTTTCAATATTTGCGGATTTGTGAGAACAAAATTAGCTAAAATTGGATACTCACTCCAAAGTTGAAGTTTGATATTTTCCAACATCTATTTGCAATTTGCCTAACCAATGGTATTTGTTAGTTTTTACTGTCATTTGTATTAGCTTCACACTGTTGTTTTTGTTTTACAAAAACTGGATGTTTAACCTTCTGTTTTTTATCTTCCTTTTATTTGGTTCCATGATGTTTGATTGGTTCACACTAGCTTCAAATCAAGATTTCTGATTTTGTGTGTCTTCGTTGGTGCTTTGGGCAGTTTATGGCAGCAATGCTTCCGGAAGCTGCTGTTGGAGCTGTGATTGAATAACTGCTAGAATTGTTCTCGAGGAAGCAAAGGAAATTGGTGAAATCGGTAAATTTGAGAAGGCTACTTGAAGTTTTATCCAATAAGATTTTTGGAGAGTAAGACTGAGGCCATGGGAAAGTGGGTAATGAAAATAAGGGATTTAAAAACGATCCTAAATGAAAGAGGAAGAGAAAGATAAGATAAGGGTGTTTTTTAATAGATATATATCCAGGACCAGGAGCTACAAGACAGAAAGGAACAAGGAGCCACAAAAATTACCAACATTGCCGTGGGTGGAGAATAATGAGACGAGGCTGCTAGAGATATACACAATCCCTCATTATCACGATTAATAATTGAAGATAAAATTCGAATATAACTAAACCAAAAATGCATATTGCCTTATGACTTAAGATCGGAACTCATCAACATCACCGATTCCCAGCAAAACGCGAACTATAATGTATCAAATCTTAAATGGTGACCGTGATTAGGACTTCCTTAAAGCTGCTTTAGAGTTTAGACAGCATTAGCATTCTCCGTTCTTATTTTTATCTAGTCCTTTTTTTTTACATATTTTTTTTTGTATGTGTTTTCTAGTCTAGTTACTCATAGATGTATGAAAACTTTTCTAATACATACCATGTATTAAATAATAATTTTTAAAAAAATAATATTATAAAGTGAGTCCATACCATTTCAATGTGAAATTGTTTGAGTATCGACTTAGTCACATGATATCTACTGTGATCCTTGAGACTAACTGCTGGGGTTGGGCGAGTTACATCCCCTACATTTTTTTTTTTGGGTACAGATCCCCTACATAATTTTTACTTATTCTCTTAATTACATGCCAATAGAGGTCTTCTTCATACCCAAAAAAAAAGTTTATATTATAAAAAAATAATTTATTTGATATTGTTACACCAAATGAATTTTATTAAATTAATCAAATATTTTATTAATTCAGTACATAAATGAATCATAAGAATGTTTGATTATTCTCTTTTTCTTATAAATAATAATCTACTTGATATTTGATAAACTAGTTTGAACTTTGAAGGACCCTCTTGGCATAGCTTTTGAGGCTACGGCTAATTGTTGCGAAGCATGGTCGAGTGGATGGATTTCCATCCCAGCAGAGGCATATTAGGTCAATCAGCTCTCCCAGCTGCTCACCATCATCCCGTGATGGAAGCATAGGCCGCAGCTTACCCTCCACAACTTCCATAGCAATCTAATAACATATTCAAAACATAAATTACAAAAGTAATATTTCAGTTTTCTAATTAATTAGTTAAGACCAAAATTGATGAACAAATTAATTATATTAAAAAATCAGCAAAATAAGTAATTCATGGTGATCAATGTGATGCTGATACCTTGGCGGGACCATATTCCGTCTCAGTGTAGGGGTATTTTCCAGTGAGAAGCTCGTTTAGTATGACTCCAAAACTGTATACATCACATTTTTCATTATAGGGCTCGCATCGTATCACCTCTGGTGCCATATACACGTATGTTCCTAAAAAAGTGAAAATCACACAAGGGATCTTAAGTTATGAACCATATATGTATCGTTACATATACTCATGTGGGTCACAAATACGACTACAAAATACAAATCAATCAATATGTTTTTATTATACTTGCCAGTTTCTCCGGTGAGAGCCATTTCCTCCTCACCCAAGAAGCGGGCATGTCCAAAATCAGCAACTCTAACATGCATGGCATCATCCATGAAAATGTTACTGGGCTTCAAGTCACGGTGAATGACTTTGGGGTTTTGTTCATGGAGATACTGCATGGCTTGGGCAATCTCCAAGGTCCTCACCACTCTGTCTTTGAAAGGAGGAAGTGGCACAATTCTGTCTTTGCTCCTTTTGCCAGGGCCATGTAGCCATTCTTTCAGCGTGGTGCTCAGATACTCGGTAACCACCCATGCATGATGAGGAGGCTCAAGGCACGCACCCATTAGATGAAGCACAAATTGGTGGCGCTGTTTGGAGAGAGTTTCAAGCTCTTGAGCGAAGAATACAACACCGTTTGCATTTGTGCTGAAGAATTCAGCGGACATGCACTTCACCGCCACATCAAATCCGCGCCATGTTCCCCTATGGATGTCTGCCGTGCTTCCCTGCCCTATTTTCTCTTCCAATTGAATCTGTTCAAGATAATTTTATTTATTACATGCTTGATTAGTTATAATAATTTTAATTTTATAATGTTGATGATGAGTATATGACTAGTTAGAGTGAAACATATATATTGATGGTACGGTTATTAACTACTAAGATAGTAAGTACTAACCTCAGTTGGATTAATATACCATCCATTGATTTTGGCTTGATCAATGATGGCCGCTAGATCGGGGTGGTGGTGATCAGGAGCGGGAATTTGAGGGCTGGTGGTAGTGGAGTTGACGGTGTGGACAGAGAGAGGAGATTGTTGAAATTCACCTTTGGAGTGGATAATGAGGTCCAAGATTCCATTCTCCTGTGCTATTTGGAGGCAGCACCTTAAGTAGTCTTGTGTCCTTTCCATTCTTTTCCTATACATGACTCGGAGTTCGGTCTGCCTTTGCACCTCCTTTTCCAAACCTGCCACCTACATATGCACACACTCATCAGACGGAAGCAAATAGTAAATAATTACTAAATATTAAGATTACCGCACATATTTAAACCCATTAGATACATCAATAATATGATGATGTTTTACTCAATTTATGCAAATTGAATATCAAAATTAATATTTAGTGGTTGTAACATGACGTTCACATTATCTTTAAGACATGAATGCACAAAGCACAAGCGAAGCAAACATGGAAGCGCAAAACATGCATGGGGGAAATTCTGGCCCATTTCTTTATCCAGAATGTGCCCCCATGGAGAAAGGCCCACAAGGCAACCTTTTAACCTGGTTTATATTGGCCCCTTACAGCCTTACTTGCCATCTCGGGACAAAATCTCAACAGCCTTTATCCTGCTCCAAGTCCTCCACGCACCCAATAATAATAATACATAGTTCATGGTTGTTGGTATTTTACGACCAAAAAAAATATATGGTTGTTGGTTTTTTGTAGTTTATGGTGAAGAAGTAAATAAACACATCAGCATATAGAAGATATAAAGTATATTTGGCCATAAAATTCTAAATAATCTTGTTCTTTTTTTTTAACGATTGTAAAATATTCATTAAAGAAGAAACAAACTTCAGCTGTTTTACCAAAAAAAAATCAGCTACGTGAATGCAAATTTAAAAGCTTACATCCAATAAATGGTTGCAAACCAGATATATCATGAAGCTACGTAATTTCAAAGAGAAGCTCAAAAAACGAAACCAGAATTCTAAACAATCTCCAATACTATCTTGCTTAGAGTTATGCATGATTTTTTTGGGAAAAAAAAATTAAGGAGGTCTTATTAGACCTAAGGGGAATAAAAAATGGGAATGTGAGATATCCAACCCCACCATATAACCATCATTTCCCCCTCATAAAGAGCAAGGGAGATACCACTTGAGTTACACTCCACCGTTATGCATGAACTTTCTACTAATGTACTAATGAGAAAAAAAATGATGATGAACAAAAAGAATATTCATTTTTAGCGTAAGATATAAATTTTGTTTTGACATGCAAAACATGAAGACTACCTTTACTTCCAAACTTTCATAACGCTGCTGAAGCTCATGTTGTTGCAAGGTTGACACGGTGGATGCTACAGTCCTGACGTTGCTGAAGCCTCGACAGCATCCACCCAGGACAGGGCTAGGCGCTTCTTGCTTCGCCCTTGAATTCTTGGATGTCTGCCGAGACAGGTTCTGCTGAGTTTGACGGCTGTTACTGAAGTTCATGTCTGTTTACTTTAGTTTCGTCTGTCTGTCCTTCGGAATGATGTTACGTTCAATTTGTGTACCAGGACCAGGAGACAGGAGGCAATGAGTTGTGGAGTACTGGAGGGGGAAATCTAAATGGAGTCCTAAGGGTGCCTTAATCATAACCTTGTCCTTGTACCTTTTTTGTTGTTTAATGCATGCCAAATTGCACAAGACAAACTTGACGGACTTTGTGATGAACATTGAACAATTCAATTCAATTTATTAGTAACCTTGGGTTGCTTTCATAATTTTATTTTATTTTCAAAATATGGGTTCTTTCTCCATTTGAAACGCTGGAAATTGGATAAAAGACAAAAACCAGCAGGGAAATACAAGAAATTAATTACTTGAAATGAATGGGATAGATTCTGGCAGGCCAAATTGTTTGGTTTATCTATATTATGAACATGCAACAAGGAATTTTAAGAGTTAAGAACGATGTTGCCAAGAAATTTTGACCATAGCAAAAAGGCAAGGTGGTGGCGGTGGGTGGCAATTTCGGCGGAGTTTACAACAAAACCCAGAGCATAATGTACCTGTGTTGTCAGTTCTTGGTAAGAATTGGGGATATAGAGAGGGTAGCATGATCCAATTCTTGCAAATACTCTTCATCGTATTTTTTTTCCTGTCTCCTTCCCCTCCTCCCTTTTGAGGAAAATAAATCGAACCAATCAAAATCAATTGGTTTAGTTTGGTTCGATTTTAGTATTTTTGATAAATTAAATCTAAACTAAAAATGAACCGAACATCTATGGATTGGTTTGGTTGGGTGATCGGGTTGGCCACTTTTTAATACAAAAATTAACTAAATAATTAGTTTTTCATAAAAAAAATACAAAATAAACTAATTAAAAAATTTCTAGAAATAGAATCAATCTTATTAATTTGAACACTAATAATTATTTCATATTTTAGAATGTGTATTAAAAGGTTCATAAAGAGGAAACAAAGAAACATATTGATATTTGTATTAACAAATTATATTTGAATAAATTAAAAAAAATTTCAAGAGAGATTTAACCTTGTATCTACTACTATTTATTTAAAAGAGAAAGTTGTGATAACTTGGATTAAACCCCTAATGACGACACGAGTGAAGTAATGAAGACTTGATTAGTCAAACTTTGAATCAAAACTAAAAATTCAAAGTCTCCAACCTTGCTTGGTACCATATTTTCATCCAAGAGAATGTTGTTAGGCTTCTAAATCATAACGAAATAATAAACTTCATATCATTGTATAATAATCTAAAACATGGCAATATCAATATCTATATTCGATCTATAGGTTCAACTCATTTTCATTTGCATGCTTTCTCTTCCCCTTAATCCAATCTTCCAAGCTTTACTTAAGTACTTTCATAAACTAGAGCCAAAAAATTCATTTTCTTTAAAGTCAATACTATTTAAAGTCAATTCATTGTTTCCAAGCTTTCAGTTTAGATGATGTTGTTCTTTGTTACTTTCACTTTTCTATTCTTTATGTATAGTAGCAAAAATTGTTAGACATAATAAGTATGTTACCATTTGTGGCTCTAACGATGTAAAAAAACATAACACGTGTATGAGGCTCACATGTAAAATACAAGCAAAATTTTTTATTACATTCTAAATGGACGTGACAGAAAGCTTTTGAAAAACTCCACCATTATAATAAATTATAAGAGAGGTTCAAAAGTTGAATGACATGTAAATTTTGAAGTTCAATACGAATGGATCCAGAGTTGGTTGAAGGAAAGATCCAAAGTTTTCAAGTCTCTCACATCTCTAAGAGTTTTTAGAATAGCATAGCAATGCCTGCCTTGCCGTAACTACAAATGCGGGTGAGTAGAACCTTTTGGCAAAAACCTTCTATGTAAAAACGACATTTTAGGAGTTGAAAGTGAGAAAGTATTACAAAAAATAAAAAAAAAAACAAGTAGTAGCCAAAAAATATTGTAGCATAATTTTTTTTTAAATAAAATATATAAATATATGGTTTTTTGGTCACTTTTTTTCGATTTTGAAATTTCAAATCAGAACCGAACCAATTTTTGGTTTGGATTTTACCCGAACCAATCAATATATCCAAACCAAACCGAACTAATTTAATTGGTTGGTTTGGATTAATCGCATCCGAACCAATTTACTCATCTCAAGTAAGGGCCTTTTTACTATACTCACAATATAAATCCTACGCCTTAATAAAAACATTATTTTTTTTATGAAAAAACACGCATAGGTATAATATAGAAAAATGATAGTCTTTCACTTTTTTTTAGGAGTGTATCATTATTTATATCACTTTTAAGAGTTGTGATTAAGTAAGAGAAAATGATAGAAAAAAATAAGTATGATGAATTATATTGAAAAGAATATAAAAAGAGATATTTACAAATAATAAAAATATCAATGTTATACAATATAATATATAGTGCGTTGGATAAGCTTTAAAAAAATTAAAATAAAAAAAAAAAAATAAAAATATTTTTTTTCTCTCTCACATTTTTAATTTTTTTTAAAAGCATCCCATCATAAGTCATAACTTATCATAAAAATCAAAAATATTTTTTTTAATTCTGTTTATTTTAATAATTTTATTTAATTAGTTAAAAATATTTGAGAAGTAATTTTTTATTAAAAAAATATTTTTTACAAAAATGTACAAACAAATGTACCCATGATAATACATTAAAGCTTCATTAAATCATTATCGTAGTCAATATTGTTCTGTCATACCCAGATGATTAATTCGATTTTCTCAAAAACAAACATTTCGAAAGCTACAGCCAATAATATATATCTTCCTAGAATATAGGAGTTAGATTTCTTGGAGGATAGAATAAAAGTTGCTATTAATCTTTAACAAAAATTCATTCTGTTTATAAAAGTCGTGATGCAAGGATTGATTTGATAGCATTACACATAATTTTGTGGTTAAAATGGAAAAAATTCTTTGCATGTCATGTGCACAAAAGTAAATGTGTTTTGAAACTTATTAACACGATTCATTAAGTTTACCAAACTGTGTATATTAATTCTATATGAGAAAATTTTCTATACATGCACAGGGGTAAATATACACTGAAGTGTCACAATTTAGTTAGTTCAATGAGTCATTTTAGTGAGTTTTAAAGTATAAATAATATTTTGCAAATGACTCATAATTGGAGGGAATTTTTTATAATTTACCCTAATTTTGTGCATGATGGGAATTATAATATTAATGTCCCTAGTAGCAGTTTTCTGGCAAAGTGATTTCAAAGCAAGACCTTGCTTGAACTATAATTTTTCATTTGACACTTGAAATTGAACATAAAATTAGAGTTTAAAATTAAAATTGAGTATCTTAATTCTAATTTTTATGTTTAGAATATCATTTAGAATTGAAAATGTAATTTCATAAAAATTCTATGGAATTGAAATACAATAAATTAAGTCTTTTTCAATTCTTAACTTATACTCTAAGAATTACTAATTATATAACTTAAAAATTAAACTCTCTCTCTACATTTATTTATAAACAATCATATTTATTGATATTTTATATTTGTATAGAATTTTTTTTAGTATAAAAATATTTATATAAAAAAAATTATTATAATAGCATATATTTTTTTTAAAAAAAATTTTATAAGAAATTTCTTTATGAAAAAAATGATTATTATATTATAAAAATATTATTGTATAATTTTTTTATTAATTTTAATTTTATAAATAATTTTTTAATGTTTTAGATCATACCTTTAAACAATAAAATTATAATTGAATTTAAAATTATAATTTTTATTCTAATTATTTGACAACCTAAACATTAAATTAAATTTAAGATTCTAAACTAATTCTAATTAAAACAATTGAAATTAAAATTAAAATTTAATATTTCAATTTCAATTTTATTATCTAAACGGACTCTAATCAAAATTCAATAAGAATGTGCATAATGACTGCCTAGCAGTCGAGCTCTAGATAAGGTGTTCATGATTTGATTTAGATTGGTTTTGAGTAAACAATGTCATTTGATCTAAATAATATTATTTATATTAGTTTGAATTAGATTTGAACTTGTTATATTTTGAAAATCGAATCAATCTAAATTGATTTAAATTAGTTTGGATTTGATTGATTTAATCGATTTTAATAAAAAAAATTAAGCCTTTTTAAACTATACAAAAAAAAGTAATTTAACCTATAAAAAAAGATATACAAGGAAATAGAAAATAGAAATAATCTACTTCATATTCTTAAAATAATATTTGATCATATAAAATAAAAAGTGTGTGAAAATTATAATTATTAAAGTAAATATACAAATTCAATAATAAACAAATATATTATATAATTTTAATCAGTTTGAATTAGATTAGATCAATTTTAATTGAATCAAAATTAAAAACTGATCTAATCTAATTTATTTTAAAAAAATTAAATAAAAAATAACTAAATTTATTCAATTTTAATTCAATTTCGATTTTTTGATTTGATTTTTAATTTAATTTTAGTTTAAATTAAATTTGAACATCCTATTACAAATCGAACGAATACGTTGGTCAGTTAGTTAGCTATTGAAAACATAAGTAGTGTGTAAAAAGCAGTGAATAGTTGCCACTTGAACGTCTCCATATAATTCAAACTTCAAAGTATTCAAAGTTTGGAACCTAAAACTAGGAAGAAAGAATGTTGTTGTGTGAACGTTATTCATGAGTTTGGTTTTGAAAGAGAATGAAAGAGACAGATAAAGAGATTCTTGGTTTAAAAAAGATTTTAGTTTCTATCTTTTTTACACATTTAAGTTTTGCTTACTATATTTCTCTTTTTTGGCTATTAGTTATTATATTTTCATTCATTTAAGTTTTAGTTTTTAAAGATCATACTGACAGAACTTGTCACAGAATTTTAAGGGTGTAAATGATAAATTTTGATAGATAAATAAATAAAAATAGAAAACTACTAACAGTTAACATAGAAGCTGGAGTGAATACACTAAAAAAATGCTAATGAGATTTGTGTGCACATTTATGATTTCTCTTTATCTATGTAAACAGTATATCTAGTGTTTGTCCACGGTTAGGGAGCCATTGTTTAAGAGTTATAGAGAATGCACCACATATATGTTTTTAATATTTTAAAAAAAAAATTGGGGGGCAACTGCCCCTCTACCTTATAAAAGATTCACCAATAATTAATACCTTAACAATTAGAAATTATATTGACCAATTCTTCATAAAAAAAAGAACTAATACTTTAATAAATAGAAATTATATAAACTAAAATTCAAATGAATAAAAAATATAAATACCATATCTTAAAAATTATTGAAAGGCTCAAGTCTAAATGAATGAAAATATTGAAACTGATTAAAAAAAACAATAATACTATCTAAAACTCAAATGAATAAAAACAAAAATACTAATATTTTCATTTAAACCAAGATTTTTCTGTATAGCTAGACTCAAATTTCATAATCATCATCTTCACCCTCTCGCTTTATTTATACTTTGTAGGCTAAAGGGAAAGCGGTTTAGGTTTTACAGGGTAGTGGAAACTCAACTCGGGATCACCAACCGCTTTACCTTTGTCTTTTGCAAACAAAGCAGAAAAAGCATATTATGGTGTGGACCGTCAAAACTAGCCATACCATAGACTTAGCGACCCCAATGGTTATCTTCTCGGCCCAACTTTTCCTTGCTTTTTTGTTACATATATAGACTCCGAGAAGCTCAGACCAAAAACAAAAAAAAAAGACTCGAAGAGGCTTGATTCATTGGTTACTTAATGCTAGCTACCTCTTTAGAAAAGCCTCATAAGAGTTACCCTTTGTGCATTGTTTCCATCATGTCTTATTTTTTTCTCCCCATTTCCTAACTTGGATTACATACAAAATAAAGTCATAATTAGTGTGATTTTGTTAGTTTAACTGTAGCTACCAAACCAGTAAGTTCAAGTTAGCTTAGTCCTAGCTCTAACTGAAGGGCAACATATACAACATGTGGATATATAGGGGATCATGAGTAAGAGGGAAGGGAATACTTATGATTATAATTAAGGTATTAGCGCAACAATTGAGTCAATCTGTATGCCAACAACGCCAATTAAATTCAAACTGAATGCCGTGGCAGTTGGGTCGTCTAGCAAAATAGTTTACATATAATTAATGATAATTTTTAGTATGCAAACTCTTGAACGTGTATATTTTTCTTTTCGGAAAAAGATAGTCTTTTGGATGAGACAGCAAAAAATTATTCCTCTCATCATTGCTCGGCTAGTTCTCCAACTCACCCACTGTACGGAATCTCTAGCCAACTAAGATGATAGGAACTATCCCTCCCTAAATTTTTAATCCCGTGACACAGTTTTTATTGTACTTATTATAATACCCAAGCTTTTTTTGCTCTAATTTTCAACTTAAGAGCATAAAATAGTGCATAAAAATTACGTAAACACTTCCCTACCCGCATTTCTTGTATAATTAAGTTATAGATCCATCATCCGCTAACTAAACAAATAACAGTTATATTAGTTTCTAAATATGATCGTGTTAATACTTTGACTAAGGAGAGATACTTTTTTAAGTGGGTCTTCCTCTCCATTTCGCAACCTTATGCATGCTCATCACGTAATTATCTTAATTATATACTTTATGTGAGTAGGCTATTATTAGGTCTACTAACAAAGAACCCTATAGCAGTGGTTCCCTTTTCAATGTTTAGAAGCATTTGAAATATGATTTTCATTATAATGATCGAACACCTCTAACTTGAGAATTGCCATGTACAAGTGTCATTGCACTCTTGTTTCACCATAGAGTATAGACAAGCGCTTCTTGGTTCATTTTGTTAGAAAATAGACGGAAATACTAAGAAGAATGTACCTGACACAACAAATAAGATGCAACAATTAATAGTAAAAGAAGGTGTTTACAGTAAAATTTGTTAAAGAGAAATTTCAATTTCAGTTATTATTTTGGAAAGAGAATCTCTTATTCTTAAAGACTCTTAAGTACTTTGTGATTTGTGAATTGAAAAAATGTTAATAATTTACTTCAAATTTAATAGAAATTATAGTAAAATATAAGGTATAGACAAATAAAATAACAATCAAAAGACAAACTAGTGCTTGAATTAAAATGTAAACGAATGCATTATCTAATAATCAAATTTAACAAGAAATGAAATAAAACAAGTAAAGAGCACATAAAATAAGAAACTTCAAGTTGCAAAAGAGAAAATTTGACTAAAATTTAAATTAAAACAAAGAAAATGATGGAAGTAATAAAGATGCAATGAAATAAACTTACTCAAAAATTAAAATATCAACAAAGTAAAGAAAAAAATTAAAAGAAAGTAATAAAGATGCAGAAGAAATAAACGTGCAAGAAAGTAAAATTAACATAAAGATAAATTTTCAAAACAGTAAAGAAAACAAGTAAAAGAAATCAAATGATTTTAAGAATCACTCGACCAAAAGATGAAGAGAATTGCATGAAATGTAAAGAAATGATTTTAAGTTTGCATTAAATGGTAAAGATTAATGAAGTAAAGTGTAGTGAAAAACATACTTGACTAGTCTCCTTTAAAGTCTACAATAAATCTGATAGGATTCGTGAGAGAGTTTGTGTAAGTATTTTTCAACCAACATAAATACCTTCAACCCCTCAATATTTATAGATAAGAGAAGTAACTAACTTTTTAATTAGATTAAGACAAGTGTCCATAACATAAACAACTTCCTAATCTAATAATAATGATTGTTTTGTCTTTGTAATACAAATTCAATTGTTATAAAGTTCCTGATTTCAAATTCTAATACTTCAATTTAAATATAAATTTTTTTGAACTCAAAAAAGGTCATTTGCAAATTTTGAAAATTTGCTTAAGTGTTTTACTCTTTACTTCGATATTGGATGTGATTTCGAACAATTGTCTCTTTTTGTTGAATCGAAACACGTCTTTAAAAACTCATTCATTGTCTTCAAGTTATCTTTAACTTACAAAACTTAGTTAAAACATCTTACTCGAAAGAATTATTTTCGATAAAGTGATTGAAATTTAACTTATAGTCAAATCAATCTTAAAATATTTTATTTGTGTTCTGCACGAATTCAGAAAGATACCTGTAGGAGGTATGGTTTGGTGGTTTCCTCCTTTCTGCAACTGCGTTCCACCGTTAGGGTTCAGCGGGGGTGGTACCTGCAAAAATGACTCCGATGCTTAAGTCAGATCGTGTGTTAAGATGTCTGTTATTCAATAACTTACTCTTTTAGGTTTACTTAACCCGATCTTTATGGAGCATGATTGGAGTCGGGCATTCAATAAGATTATTAGAATGTGGACGTTATAGTCATTTATTAAGAGGAGAGGTTATAGAATCGGAGAGATTTAATTACTTATAGTTGGTTCAAATGAGTTATGCATTCCGAGATCCTACAGTCTTTTTCGGAATGTTGTTGAAGGAATAAGGTGGAGCGTTTTATTTTCGATCTAATAATATATTTTTTTTAAATCAAAATTTTATTTTTTGTACCATCAGAAGGATAGAATTTAAAATTAAAAAATCAGTTCGAAGCATGTTATAGAAGATGCTGTCTTCAGATGAGAACAGGAGATTTTAGAAGAGTGGAAGAATAAAAAGAAAATAAGTTTTTGGGTAGTTGGAGAAGGGTATTTATAAATAGTAAACCATCACTAATGTGTTTTTTCACGAGTACACATGTTCTTTCAGTGAAACATCACCAATCATGCCTTCTAAAATTAGACATGTTCTTTAATAACCTAATAGACATATTCTTCTATAAATAAATAGACATGTCTTTATATATATATATATATATATATATATATATATGAAATAGACATGTCTTTTTATATACTCAAGAAACATATCTTTTCATTAATCAATAGACATGTACTCTTAATCGATATGTCTATTAATGAATTATCTTTTTCGAAAGGGACATCTCTTTCTAGAAGTAACCCACTCTCAATAGACACAATAAACTTGAATCACCCATAATAAAAACTAACACATTTGACATATAAGACACTGCGAGAGAGAGGCTAAAATTATGTTTTTGCATGATGAATGCTACGATAAAAGATTGTCTCTCACTTGTGTGGTACAAATTTACATGATTTCAATAAATAAAAAACTTATAAATTTTAGGTTAAATTATATTTTATATTTTATTTAAATTTCTTGTAGTTATTAAAATTAATTTTATTTTCATGTAAATAATATAAGCTTTTGTTTTTCATGTAATTTCCGCAAGAGAGAAATTGCTCTTCATAAGTTAATAATGAAGTCGCACTGCCATACTTACACAAAATCTTTGAACCCTGCAGCCTGTGATTCTTTATTTTAGTGTGACAAGTAAATCCAGTCCGCAATTCCCCAAATGTGCCAAAAACAAACATGCATCCTAAATCACTGATTTGTTATAGATATGAAATTTTGAAATATATTTGATTTCCAAAAATAAAATAATTGATTTCCACTCAAAAATAAAATAAAATAATTGATTCATTATATATTTTTTTTTTGTTACAAATGATTCATTATATAATTTGGTTTCAGTATGAAATTACATGCAGCACAACAGTTGCTCTTCCTAGTTCATAGATCAACCAAGTTAAAGATTACTTTTTGAATCTTCAATTTTGTCCTCAAGGGGAGAGAAGTTGTGTTTCTCTCTGTACAGTAAGAGAAATGTTTGCACAATTGTACATTAATTTTTATATACTATTTTTTAATTAGAAAAAATGATAAAAAGAATATGTCAGCATGTATATTTTTTATTCTATTATTTAATAAAAATAATATAAGAACAATATAAAAAAATTGTGCAAACAACACTATTAGTGTAAAAAATACGGAAATTTTTTAGCATAAGATGACAAAAAATTCTTATATACTTATCTGGCAAGAGGATACCATCTCTTTGAATGTATGTGGATCTCATTATGAAAGGCATGTACATAACAAATGAAAATCCAATGGTAGATATCCCGTTAGAAGAAGAACATCCCCCAGAATTAAGAAGTATTTATCGCTAGTGACTGCTATCCTGTCCTATGTGGCTGTGATTAATCAGCATCATAACACCCCCAATAATAATTGCTTACTTTACGGCACACCAGTGCCTTGCATTTGCTTTCAACACCATCATTTTTAGCAGAGTTTGCATTGTACTACGTACCAACAAGTGCTCAAAACAAAGGACGAAACTAACTGCAGTCTTGCCCTCATCACTCATCATCATCAATTGCCCACATCAACTTTGTTTGAAACCATACAATAACAACTCGGAACAATAATCAACCCAAAATCCCATTAAAGCATAACATTTTGAATTTAAAAAGAAAACAAAGCCTTCCTGTACCAAAAAAAAAAAAGAGAACAAAGGCTTCAATTATTCTTGAACGTTGGGGATGTGGTAGCGCAACCTGCAAGTAACGGGGGCCTGTACAAAATACTAAATGGAAAACGTTTTTTGTCTAATAAAAATATCTATAACTTTTAATGTGAGATAAATATCAAATTATATTATATGTAATTATAACAAATTCACGTAATACAATATGAATTTATCAATTAATTAAAAAAATAAAATATAAAAATTAAATGAATAATAAAACTGATACTAAATACGAATTCTAGCGAAAGCGAGAAAGAAAGAGAGAGTGAGAAAGCAGAAGCCTTAGTATTCACTTTCTCTATTCCCATGGGCGAAGATCTGCCTAAAGCCCTTTACCATCTCACCGCCTCATCTTGCTTGTGATTACGTTCTCGAATCTTTCGTTTTCCCTCTTCCTTTTTATTTTTATTTTATTCCCCCCTTTGATCATTCCCTATCTTTTCTTCTTCTTCATCTAACTTCTCTGTCAGTATCTATCTTACTGTTTGATCATGATCGAGAATTAACGCATCCCCACCTCTCTTTTTAGAAAATAAAGTACCCTACACACTTTTATAAAAGAATATTATTCACACATCAAAAATTTTAGATCAACTTTATATTATATTTATTTAAAAAAATAATGACAGAGTTTATATTTCTGATATTAAATTATGTACTTTTTTAATTTATTATCTAAGAATATATAAGAATGATGTAAAAATTTTAATGCCTAAATATCGTTACTCCTTTCATAAATCACCCGGCTACTGTTTCTTTTATCATTTTCTTGGTCATTCAAAACATTTTGTGACGGTTACATATAAGCATGAAATTTTTTTGACGTATAATTAAATATTTATAATTTTTGTCTATTATATTTTTGTCCAAAAAAAAATCAAATCAAATTATATACAACTATAATATTTTTATAAGATATAATATAAATTTGTGAGAAAAAAAATTGAAATATCTTTTTTAGACTAATAACAAGACCGTATAAGCATACACACATACCTAAATACGTACTTATACAAAGGTAAAAGTTATTGGACATAACCCGGGATGTGCTTCAGCGTACAATCCTTGCGTTTGGATTTGTACCAGGTACTCCAATATGCAACAACGTCCATTAGGCCTAGGAAATAGGAATGGGGAGATCTGCATAGAAAGGGACAAATTTTGTATACATTTGGTTATCTAATTCACAATACCCACAATCATTTCAAGCAAACCAGTGTATATACATTTGATATGTGAACAAAACCGTTGATTAGAATTCATGCTTAATTGAGAAAAACACTAAAAAACAATATGGATTATGCAATCTGTATATTAGAACTACAACATGAGGCCATTAGCAATGGCGCGATTAGTAGTAACATGAGTAGTCTCATACACCGGAAGCTCCTCAAAATACCTATCATTTCCCATCACTGCTAGGTGATCAAGCTCGAAAAGATCCGAACTAGAATAGCTTGCTGAGTCATCCTCATCATCTTCATCCTCGTTTGTCCTCATAGGAAAATCCCTCAAAACCAAATCACTCTTCTTCTGGCTGCGATGGTACTCTTTTAAGAACTCTCTAGCAGCCTCCTCCACTATCCTGCTCTTCTCCATGACCGGGAACTTGAGCTCTTCGTCGTTCTTCTTAGGTCCAATTTTCCACGCGGTTGGCACCGACACAGGCATTAGGTTTGTGTCCTCTTCTTCATACAAGCACTTATGCCCACAGGGTCGACTATCTTCATCGACGATCACGCTCACTGGGTAGAAACGCACCGTTCTTTTAACCCCATTGCGCAACTTTTCTCTTGAGGAAGGTGAAGTCTTGCTCAAACAAGAGCGTGAGAAGGAGGAAGCAGAAGAACAAGTAGAAGCTTGTCCTGACTTGGCTTTTCTCTCAGCGTTTAAGTCTTCGTAGCCTCCAACAGAGGACGTGCTCTTTGTTTTCTTTGTGTTCCCTGTTGTAAACAGAGAGTTAAGAAAATTCGTGAGCTTTCCCCCTGGAGATATGGGTTGCTTCACTTTCTTAAGATTGTTGTAAATCTTCAGCGCCCTCGATTTGGATTTGATTAAACCCTCTTCGTTACTTACAATGTGTCCTGTGTTGGAATTATGAGAATAACCATCAAACATTTGCACATCCTTTTGTTGGTGAAACAGAGCACTGTGTCTTCTCTCCGTGAGTTTCTTCTCTGATCTTTCACACACGCTGGTCCTCACCGGCTTAGGCCTCGAATACGGTGCGAAACACGAGGCCCGTGATCTCACTCCGTACATGGATTCTGTGTCGGAGGACGATAACCCTCCAGAGCTAGAATCCGAAGAACTTGAAGTGGAACTGAAAAACAGAACATCTTGGTCATGATCATGATCGTGATGCGATTTTTTGTCCATTTGCGAACTCCACTGTCTCCCTTGAGTTCCAAGTCCAACCTTCTCGCTTGCCTTCCTATCCATCCATTTCTCAAGCAAACGAGCACGGCGAGGATTTGCCGTTGCCACCTCTTGTTCCTCCTCGACGGTTCTGTCGCATCTCCCATTGCTTCTGCTCTGTTTCTTCCCCGTTGTTTCTCTGTAGAACTTCATGTCGCCACTCTTTCTCTCTCCCTCGTCGATGGAACGGTAAATTTTGTCGAGGAGGGTGGAAGAGAAAGAGGGGTTTTTAGAGTCGTTTACAAACCTGTTACTCTCCAACCTGTACATGTTGGGGGTGGGGTGTGTAATAAATAGGAACAGCACGGGTGAAAAGCAAATGATGAGTTCTAGTGGGGTAGGGCTTTTAGGGAGTGAGGATGAGAGGAAGATTCAAAAGCTGCCATGGAAGAAGACGGTGCCTAAAATGATCATGAGAGAGAGAGAGAAGCTGGTTGTTATGAGTTATGACATGGGTAGCATGAACATGATTGTTGAAGAGGATGGAGGAGGGGGTAGATAGATGGATGATTTGCTTTCTAGGCTTTGTTGTTGTGGTTGTTGGAAATGGCAGAAGAAAACGTAAACAGAGTAATTGATGCCTTGTCTATGAGAAAGAGAAAAGGAAAAAAAAAACTCGAAAAAGAGACTAATGAGAGCAGAGTGGCACGCTTTGGGGTTAGAATGAAGGGGGAAGGGAACAGGGAGATGGGGGACTTTATAAAGGTGTCATCACGCGCGTGCATGTCCATTCTCTTCCCATGGGGCGCCATGCCAGTTTGCCTTCTGCTGACGTGGCACTTCATTTCACTCCCTGATTGTCCTTGATGAGCCCCAAATTCGAATTTGTAGCCGTTGATCGAGTTTAAGAGATTCCCGGGAATTCGATTATGTGGTCAAGGTCAAGTATTCAATAGTATTTATTCGTACACCCGTCAAAGCTCCCAATGGGAGGGCCCACGTGTTAAAATGGAAAAAAATTGTGTATAGAATTAATTATAGTAACTTTGAGAGCCAGGCATTAGAATTTAGATGATTACCTATCAATTTAGCCCGTGCATGAGTTTTTGTTTTTTTCTTTCTTTTATTTTGATGGGGGACAATATTTTTTTTTGTTTTTTAAAATATCTTTTTTTTCAATAAATAAGAAATTAATAATCTTTGATAATATAATTAAGTGTTTAAGTAAAAAAAAAATTAATAATATTATTTTTATACATATAAATTTTAATATTGAACTCAAAATTATATATTTAAAGAATTTAAATTTCTTTCACTATCATCAATACATATTAATATATGGAGAGATAATTTAAATTTGAACAAAATAAAAAATTAGTTCAAATTCTTTATATTATTTTATTTAGTTTTTTAATTAAATAATAATATGTGAATTTTTGTTTAACTCAATAATACACACTTAACATTATTATATAATAATAAATTAAAAAAATTCACATATCATAATCTAATTTAAAAACTAAATAAAAAAAAATATAAGTAGAACAAATGAACAAATATGGTTCAGTTATTAAATTCCACGGGTTGGGTGTACTGGAATATTATTTCAGTCAATGTGTCAGGGGTGAACTTTAATTCTAATTTTTTTGTTTGGTAATGGTATCCAAGGTTTTTAAATGCAATGCCAATAAATGAAAATAGTTGCTTATACGTGGTAGGTAAATTGAAAAGAAAAACGGATACGATTAATAGGTTTCAAATTACAATTGAGCTGGCAAGGCCATAATTGATTTTTTGTTAGGTAACGTAACAACGTAATGTGTTCAAATGTAAGAGGGATGACCTATTTAAATAAAATATTATAAAATCAAATAGTTGTTCCTATCTTCCTCTAGGTAAGATTCAATGCTGCCATTATATTATGTCCTTTGTTGCATATTTCATATTGTGGACTATAGCCTAGAAGGGATGAATATGCATTAAGGTTGGCTTCTCATGTTTGGTATCATGTATATTATAATGATTGGTAGAGAATTCGAGACTGAAGATGAGTTATTCCAAATTGTTTTGAGCATAGGAGCTATAAATATCTAGATTAATGATTTAGCCCAATGGATTAAATTAGGCAAACATGGCACATGTATTTGTTGAGGGACAAATTACTCAATGGGTCGCTTACGGGAGATTATCCAAGCAAATCAGGAACGATATCGGACACTTCAGTTGGGACTTGGTATTATTGGAAATGGAGCCTAAGAAAAATTGGTTTGGTTTTACTATCCAAGGCCATCCAACAAAAAGTATTTACCAATTAGTAAAAGTTTACAGCTAATGGGTGGAGATGAATATCTAGATAATCCACGTCACTTTTAGTGTTTGATTGAGAAAATTGTGAAAATTTAATTATGTTAATAATTAATTATTATATAATTTTTTATTATAATTAATTATAATTAATTTAATTTTATGTTTAATTATGTTAGTTAAAAAATTATTTTAAATTAATTTATTTTATTTAAATAATATAAAAAATTATTTTTTATATATTAAATTATTAAAATAATTATAAAAAAATTAAAAAAATTATTTGATTAAAAATAAAATAATATTTATATTTTAAAATATAAAAAATAATTTATAAATTAAAATTATAAATTTTAATATTTAGTATTATAAAAATTAATTTAAAAAATTTTTAATATTATAAAAATTAATTTAAAAATATTTTTATAATGTATTGAATTTTGTATAAAAATTAAAATTAATTTTACTAAATATATTATAATACTGTGTAAATAATTTTTTTAAAAATTGTTTATACAGTAAATTTTTTTTTTAAACATACTCTTAATGCCTTTGCTTAGGGAATATGGACCGTTTTGCATTTGTTAATATTATAATTATTATTTCTTTTAATGTTATTTATAGTTAATACTTTATTATACCTACAAAGCTTTATAACTATTTATCCATCATTTTTTTTGTGAAATCATTTATTTTATTTTTAAATTTGTATAATGTCGCATCAAAACGTTTTTAGTATTGTCTGAAATTCAATAGTTATGATATTTCTCGTCTCTTTCTTCTACTATTGTTTAAATAACATTTATTTACCTTTTTTTGAATTTAAAAGTCATAAAAAGCTCGTATTCCTAAACAAAATTGGAAATGACAGTTAAAAGGTAAAAAGAAAAACAAGTGGTTCAGACAAAGATAGGCTTTAATCATGGGGAATGAGGGGTCTTTTAAGAGCAAGAAATTTACAGACGGAGCCTGTATAAATTTGGTCTTTAATCATCAAGAATTTTAACCAAGGAGCCTCTTAGTCATTGACTCATTGCACCCAGCAATGGAGCGCTGAGTTTAATAACGGCCACCTATCATTGATTTTTCAATACGTCAGTCAAATTGTCTTGCAACTGCGAGCAAAATATTTAAGATTTTGAACAGATGTTAACACAGTCAAAATTATATATATATATATATATATATATATATAAAAAGATAATTGATGAATTAAAAATTTAAGAAAATTTGTTATTTTTTATTTTTAATATATTAATATTTTATTTTCATCTAATTTTTTTTTTATTTTGATACACTAATAAAATATTTATTATTTATCATATTTTAATTTTAATTTTTTTAATAAATATCCTGAGATACTTATTAACAAAACTCAAATATTTAAACGACAAACGCATGTCTTATTAATATATATAGGGGCAATCATTTCCATGCATTGAAAGCTTCTAAAGGTTTGCATGGCTTGAAGCAAGTGTTTAATGGAGTGAGCAGAATCACTCACAAAAAATTAAATATGAAAATAAAGATAACAATTTACGTATATTATTAGTTTTTACTGCATATTTTGCAGCAATTCTTTATCACTGAGTCATGGGCTAGTAGATTGTTAAATTATCTATTTAAATCTTTAGTAATGCTGAAGGGAGTAAAAATACACTCTGTTTTGGTTTTTCTCTTGAGGTCTTTAGATTCTTACATTTAAAATAAAAAATAAATCATGTTCTGAATATATATATATATAGTAGCGATAGGAATATAATATATGACTAATTTTAATTTTTGGTTTCTCAAAATTTTCCCAAGACTAATCCCTTGACATTTCATCTTTGTCCTCTATGAAAAACACATTTCACTTAATTACCACTACATATAGTAACTGATTTTAATTTTGTCAATTCTTTAAAGAGGTTGAAAATATTTTTTATAAGTAGAGTAAAAATGAAACGTAAAAGTTTGTAAACTTGATCATCAGTTGATCCCATATAAACTGAAAAAGAAAATGTTACAAAAATGGATAGTCTATATGTGTGTACACTAGGTGTCTATTTGGTTTCTCGTTTGCTACCCTAAACACACGTTTGTCAATGTTAAACGGTGTGCAAATTTATTTGGGTTTATATTGGTTTACACTTTTTCAACAGAGTTTTGCTCTCTAACCCACATTTGTCCAAAAAGTAAGATTTTATTGCTTTTGGATTATAATTTTGTTCATTAAAAATTTTTATCTTTAACATTTATTTTGTGAAATTCACTTTTAAGATAAAAATTTTTAAACATAAATCACATTACTGCAAATTCACTTTCAACTAAATTTTAGTGTACAAAATAAAATTGACTCAAACTTAAGTTTACAAAATCTAATACAAACACACACTAAGAAATTTAGGAAGCATGCAAATTTAGTCTTTTTTATCATTATTAGAATAACTTAATTAACTTACTCAAAAGATTGTTTAAGGGAAGAGGATTTCCCGAGTCATTATAATTAAGAGATACTTTGTTCATATACCTATATGATGCCTCTCACATTTAGGACTGGACATTTGCTGATGGCGGCTCAATATCAAGACTATGACAGGTTCTCATACTATTTTAGAATAAGTACGTATAATTTTATTCCAAAAATTAACTTTTGAGATAGAGTTATGCTTAATTATTGTAATATAATATTAGAGACTAATTCAGTCCTAATATTAGACCACTCACATATGTCAAGTCCTGCAAACTTCACCCTATAAATATATAAACAAAATATCATTTATAATAATTTGAGTAACCCTCCCCTTGAACTAGTTTTTGGAATAGATTTAAACTCAGTTATTCTACTAATCATAATCTATTGTAACCAAGCAGCCACGTAAAAAAAAAAACCAAGGAGCCTTTGTTTGTGGAATTGAGAATTGAAATATATTGTAATTAATATCGAACTGGAGGTATTTAAAAAAATTTAATTCCCCTAAATGCTAATAATAAACGGAAAAAGTATACCTTTTTTAAAAAAGAAAAAGAAAAAAAGGAGTACACCTCTTTGCCATTAAGACTATCCCTTAATTTAATGCTATATTGAATCTGATAAGCGAGAAGCTCTCATCTCTGATTTTTCAATGCAAAGGTCGGTAAACCTGTAATTTCAACCGCAGGCAATATTTACATGGCTCACGCAGCTCATCTACTAGTATATCCATGCGTTTCGACTTTGTGAAGCATATCGGAATCTGCATTTACTTGATATAAATTCCCCATAATTGGTGTTACAGAACCGGAAATTGGCCTAATCACTTCTTCGCAATCGAAGCCCCCGGCACAAAAAATGTTTTATGAGGAATTAAATTGTAATAATGCAATTGACAGTTGTTCTGAACAGCCAAGTAATTGGATGGCATAATAATAAGCATAAAGGGCCAAATAATATATATATTGTGAAATATTTAGTGAAAAGGGTTTTTATTGTAAGAGAAGTAAATTTTGACTATACAATTATATATGAATAGTTAAAATTAAAAATTACTTAAAAATCATATGATCACTTAAAAAATTATATACATTTATATTCTAATATTAACTAACTATTCATATAAAATTTAATAATCAAGATCTCTTACAAAGCCAACAGAACTAACATTAGCTAACAAGGTGAGAGAAAGGTAAGGAGGAGAATCCTTAAGAAAATGAACACCATGAGACATTACATGCCCACGTTTTACATATATATATATATATATATATATATATATATATATAAGTATTTAATATTTTGATTATTTGTGTCAAATTTTGAAAAGATTAAAAATTATTAAAAAATCAAATAATTCTCATTTTTATATATTTTAAAAGTATATATTATATTAATATTGATGTATATTAATAAAGTATTAAATGATTTTATACTAATATAAAATTTTATAAATAAAATTTATACGATAAAAATTTTTAATCTAACGATAAATTTAATAAAAAAATTAATAAAAATATTTTCAATAATTCCTATATATATATATATATATATATATATCTTATTCAAATTGAGATAAGTATTTATTGTGAGAGGTATAGATGAATAAATCTTGACCATTGTATCTTTTCTAAATGGTCAAGATTAGAACATAAGTGCATGTGATTTTTTTAAGTGGTCACATGACCTTCAAGTAATTTTTAATCTTGACTATCTATGTATGGTTGTATGGTTAAAATTTACTCCTCTCATCCTCTCACAATAAAAACTCCTCTCACTAAATATGTCTCCTATATATATAATCTTATCTTATTAATTTGAAATTTTTTTCAATGTAGCATTTTCTAGAATGATTTGTTAAATAAACTCTAAGTAATCTATTGAATAACATCTACCTCCAATTGTCAGGTTTCCTTTTGTGTCACTTTGAGCATTGATACCTAATGAAAATTATGTTGTCCAAACTGACTGCTACAAAGTGCAAGGTGAACTAATCCTTGAACACTTATTTTATATGTCTCCTTTCATTTAATTCTTGAAGTTAGCCAGTACACAACACATACTACACACATGTCCAGACATATTTTTTTAAAAAAAAAATTCATCAAATACTAGTTAACTTTTTAATAAAAGATTTAATTACATAAACTGCTTTTATCTTTTCCTTCTATAACATGTTCAATCATGCATTATGGTTTTTTTTTTTTTTTGGTATTGTAGTAATTTGACATCCAATTAACTTACGCGTACTTTGGTTAATTCATATTTTTGACTCAATCAAAGGCAAGTCATCTACTAATGGCAAATTATATATCTTGAGAAAAAAAATTGAGGTGCCCATATGATGTTTTGATAATGTTTAGGGGAAAGTATGTATAATTTTCTGAAATACTTTTATGAAGTTTTCAAATATTTTAGGGTGGTTATGACTCATACAACCCTTATATGTCCATGTCATCTAAGTGTAAATATTCACACATTATATATTCATTTATTGCTAAATTAATCTCCCTTGAAGTTCATTACGATATTATTTGAATTAATTGTTAAATAAATCGTTATATGGTCAAATTCTTTACAAATGAACACTTATAATAAGTTATAACACATATTTGCAATAGATCAATATAGTAGTTATAACATATGGTATAAGTTGTTTTCATCTTTTTTAATTTTATAAAAATCTCAAGAAATACGTTAAAGAAACAGCTTATAAACTAAATTCGCAAAACACAAAAAGTTTTCATGCAAGGGTTTACAAGGCAAAAATTATCTAAATCGTGCCTAAAAATTCTGTTTCTTTGTTAAGTGAACGCGAGAAACGATGTAGCAGGGGGATGTGTTTAACGATGTTGCTATAAATGATATTGACATGCTGATGAAAACAATCCCCTTGCGCGGCTGACCTGCTTATAAACTCAATTTCTGAGGTAATTACCAATTGGGGTTAATCAGTTGGAAAGTCCTTGCTTCAATTAAGTAGAAGTGATTGAAACTCAAAGGAAATACTCGCGCGGATCAAATAAAACCCATCGATGATCTATGAAAGTAAAACAACCCAACTGAAAAATTCATAGAAATCAAATTGTGCATGTGATTGTGATCAAATTACACGTAAATGGATATACCATTACCATCTCACGATCATAGATAACACTTGTTGTTACCTGATTAATTTGATTAAGGCACAAGACTTGTTGATATGCCTATTAATTTACATATGGAAAGCAAAACATTATGATTAACTATACTGAAAAGGATAGATCGGACTTACACTAAGATCCAACACACCCCACCACTGCCATTAGCTATATGGGCACCAAGGATTTGCCCCCGTCATACTTGTCAGGATCACATTTCTTCCAGTATTTGGTTTCCTCTATGTTTAGCTGCCTGAGACATAAACTATGATACACACAACATACATGACCCACCCCTTCTGCACCCTATCTTAGAGATAAAGAAAAAGGTTATTTGACACAGGAAAGTCTTTCATTTGGTCTCTCAATTCGGCTTCAACGAGTGTGATGACCAATTTGAAAGAGGGGGCTGTTACCTGTTAGAATATGGTTATAGCTAGGCAAGGTCAGACTGGCTTCCAACAACAATAAGACAATGATCTTATGTACTTTAGACATCTGATGGCAATGCATCTTCCGCGGATTTAATATATGTTAATTTGGTAGGGACAGTGCTGAAGATATTGTGGTGTAGTCAGCCTTTGGGAGCAGGATAACTTTTCAATAAGCGATTTATAGTTAAGCAAAGCAAGACTTTGTGTAGCAAAACTTTTTTTTATAAAAAAAATGTTGTTTCTCCGCATTAGAGTTGCTTCAACCATTCTAACGGGATCCTGTTAGAAAGCGCCAAAAAGAAATTGTGTTTGGGGTTGGGTGATCTTGTCGTGGATCGTGAAGGCCTTCCTCGTCTTAATATTTGGAAGAAAAAAAAATTCATCAAAACTGAATTTATCTATACTACTATAGAATGGGGACTGCCCCATTTGGTTTCTAGTTTTTTATTTCCCGAAAATACCATCATTATTTATCTAACTTACAATTAAAAACAGAAAACATGCAGATGTAAAAATAAAATTATAGTAAGGATAAAGATGTCAATGAAGACCACGACTTATGTATTTGCTCCCCTTTACAAAGTTTTTATATTTTTTAAACCACTTCTCATTCAGTTTTAGTTCAGTTTTTTCATTCAATTTTCAAATCCACACGGCCACATCCATGTGTAGCACAACTGCGAGAGAGGGGGGAGAGAGAGATGGATACTACTTTTGGTTATCATATTGTTGTAGTTACAATTAGCTTACTGTTAATTGACTAGAGGGAGTTAGGATAATCTTTTAGTGCAGTAATTGTTTAAACCAGTATTTAAAATGAAATGAAATGAATTTGTTTCCTGATTACTTGCATAATTAAAAAAAAACTATTTATAAAATATAAAATAATAATATCCAAAAAAAATTAATTGAATTTAGATTTTGGATGCAGGTTTATTTGAACTTGAGTTTGAATACGAGTAATAGCCTATTTGACTGTGAATGGTGCAAAATTTTACAAGAATTCAAGTCATTTTATTTGTTTAACTAAAATACATGTAATTTTATTTAATTTATTTATAAAATTATTTTATATGCTACGAGAATATTATAATTATATACAAAATAATTTATTATTTTTCTTATATTAACATATAATATAAATACAATATACATATTTAAATGTACATAAAATATTTCTCATAATTTATAAACAGAAATTTTTAATTGAGTGTTGTTGTGCAGTGGGTAAAGTACTGCATAGGATTCTTTCCCAATTGATCCAATGCACAAAAGATTCACTATGTTTGGGATCTTATGCAGAAACCAATCTTTACGTGTAAAAGAAAATAATACAAATATTTTTTAGAAAAAAAATAATACAAATCTGTGTTAGAAAAAGGTACTATATATTATAGGGCATCGCTATTTTCAGCTCCCAAGCACTCAAGGCACTCGAGTCTTTTCTATTCCCGCTACTTTTCTTTTATTTGTTAAATGTAAATAATTACATATTTTAGTGTATTTTAAGATAAATGTAAAAATTAAATTATTTTAATAATTAATTATTATATTAAATTTTTTATAATTAATTATAATAAATTTAATTTTATATTTGAATATATTAATTAAAAAATAATTTTAAGTTAATCTGTTTCATCTAAATAGTATAAAAAAATCAATTTTAAATTAATTATTAAAAAATATAAAAAAATTAAAAAAATTATTTGATTGAGAACGAAATAATATTTACATTTTAAAGTAAAAAATAATTTCAATAATTTTTTTTTAAAATACGCAAATGACAGCTTTTGAAAAAAAAAATTGTTGTCGTACAGGTTCATGAATTTTATGTTGGGTCATGAGGAGAGCATAAAATTCAGAGAGATCTTCATCAATAAGTTAAGCGAAGAACTACATAAATGGGTTTGGCACTACATCTTAACTCAGAATCTTAAGGCGTTAAATTTATGAGTTTTTTTCACTTATATAACTTTTAACTTGTTTATTCTTTATTAATGTGGGACTTCAACACTCATATTTAAATTTCTAACATTTTCTTCTTCAAGTGTGAGTCTTTCACATACGATCACTCCTCTTCAAACGGAAGTTTTTCAAGTATTTGACGGTATTATCAAAAGAGTCCAACCCGCATCCAAGAGCATCATCTCCTCTAGATCGGGTTACACACACTCTTCTTTATACTTGTATCGTCGTTATCCATCATTTATAATGGCATACGCAACTTAACCTCTACATCACTATGAAGACTTTCGATATAAGGAACCCTTCACATGGATTTACCAACCACTGTTGTCTACACCAATACTTGTCAAAGTCAAATTATCGACTTTGATACCACTTATTGGACCATGATGGGAGCCTAAAAACTTGAGATATCTTCATTGAATTAAGTGAAAAATTACATAAATAAATTTGATACTGATCTTAACCTCAAATCTTAAGACATTAAGTTTATAAATCTTTTTTACTTATATAATCTTTAATTTTTTTTTATCAATATAAAATTTTAATACTTACACTTAAATTTTTAACATTTTATGCATCTCCAGGGTGGAAATCTTGATTGTCTGACCGCTCTGGTGTTTAACATTCTTAACTTATATTATATAGAATTTTGTTGAAGATACTTACGGATCAGAATAAGGATTTTTTTGTAAATAAAATAAAATATTTAATATATATATATTTTATATAGAATTTTGTTAAAGATTCTTATTTTAATTTTTTATTTTAAATTTTTTATAAATCTTATTATATATATTCATTATCTTATTTATTTTTGCGTAGTAAATGCTACTAAATGCAGTTAGTTGTCAGCCATTCAGGCTTCAGGCTTAGTACGTATTAGTGGGCCTCACTCTGATTTCTCATCCTGGACTGGCTTCCCCACTCCCCTCTGCTATTGTAGTGGGACCAGTTTGGCCACGTGAACCATTTACTCAATGCCCGCTGATCTTACCTGTGACATAAGCATCTGACACGTGTTGTTAGGGGGCAAACTGGCAAAGACATAACGTAACATTTCTTTGGCTCCGCAATTCACACGTATACATGCGTCATGCTATTGCTAGGTGCTTTCTCATTTATGCTTCGGAATTAATTATTATTTTATACATTTAATTTAACCGATTATAAATATAAAAATTACATTATCATTTAATAATTATATATTTTTATATCATAAATTATACTCATTCCTTTCAAATTTAATGATATTATACTTAACTCTATTCTTTTTTAAAAATAATATTCACCCCTATTATTTAATCAAATTATATAATTATATAAATATTATTAGTTAAAATCTATAAAATTTTTAGTATTTATAATTATTTATAAAAAAATATTTTTTAAAAATATTATTATGTATAAATATTACTTTTGGAATTAAAATTTAATAATATTTTTTTATCATTTAAAATTTAATAACATTACTAATTAAAAAATGTATATATTTTTTTAAAAAATTCCTTACACACCCACACACAAAAATTATAGAAGTTTTTTTTATAAAAAATATTTAATATATATAAATATTACTAATTAAAATCTATAAAGTTTTTTAGTATAATCACGTTATTTTAATATACACAATTTTTCATAAATAACCTGACAATCTGACATTACTTTGCAGTGCAAAACTTTAGATTTTAACCCCATTGATAATATTTATACAATTATGAACTAATTCTTGATCAATTAATTAAAGAGTGAGTACTCATTTTTAAAAAGAATAGGGTTGATATTTTTTAAAAAAAATATATTTTTATAAATAAATTTAAAATGAATCATTAAAAATTTTATAGATTTTAAATTTCATCATGATAATATTTATATAATTATATAACTTAATCAATTAATAAATGTGAGTATCATTTTTAAAAAAAATAGAGTTAAGTGTAATATTATTAAACCTGAAAAGAATAAGTGTAATTTACTCTATATTTTTATATCATTGTTATAATTATAATTATATGAGTACATATACAATTTGATGAATCAAATTTGAAGAATAAAAAATAAAATTGTTTTATCTTTAATTTTAAATTTTTTTTTTCTTTGCTCTATTATGACAAACAAGAATTTACTTCTTTGCTCATTGTTTTTATATCATGATAACATGATTTCTGATTGTTTATTTTTTTAAGTAAACTCACATAATCACAAGTTATCAACTCTATTTTTTATGTCTAATATTTTGAGAGCTTGAAGTACTTAAACCATAAAACCATTTCTCCTAATAAGCTAATCCTTGAAATGGGTAGTATATGCTGTTTTATTTCTTTTTATGTTTATATTTTGAGCTTTTGGATATATAAGATAACAGTCTCATTATTTATTTAATTTTTATATATTTAATTTTTTAAATTTATTTATAAATTTATTTTATATTTTATAAAAATATTATAATTATATATAAATTAATTTAATATTTTTTATATTAATATATAATATAAATATGATGTATATATAAAAATTATATATAAAACATTTTCTTAAAATAATTATTTGTTGAATAAATACTCTTAAAAAATTAATGTGTTGATTTGAGTGAAAATATTTTAAATTTTTAAACATATAATTATAGATTTAATTTTAATATATATATATATATATATATATAATATTGTTATGATAAATCCTTATTTAAATATTTGATCTTATCTTGATATTAATGTTTCACAGAATAATCTAAAAAAGCGTGAAAACATAACAGAGTAGGGGACCCACAGCTTGCCCTCAGCTTAGTACCACGTGCGAGGGCATGGCAACACACCTGACAATCTGACATTACTTTGCAGTGCAGTGTGGTAGCCTGGGTGGGTACATACATGATATCACACGCACGCAGACGCAGAGTGCATGTGTACATGGGTGCCCCATTGTTGATTCTTCTAATTCCCTCTCGTGCAAAGGCTTGTCGAACTAATTCTTGTATATTCGATTTAAATATTCTAACCTCCTTTTTTTTATCTGATTTTTTAGCTACTTCCTTTCATTTTTAAAAGTTCTATAATTTTCTTAATATTTACCTAAATATTTCTTATATTTTAAAAAAATATTACATATAAATTTAATTAAACAAAATAAATTTAAAATTAATTAATAGAATCATTAGTTTACTATTAATAATCTTGAAATGACATTTATATCTTTAATTTCATCATTACATTTAAGCACTTAAGTTTATTAATATTATAAGAAAAAATTATCATACATTCTTTTTAAAGATATATGTAATGTTATTTTTTAAGAAAGTGTCAATTTAAGAAAAAAATAATAATAAAAATATGATAAATGATATTGAAAGAATGTGTGAAAAGAAGATATACTGATCTTCAGAGCTTAATTAAAATATTAGAACTAATATTATAAGTAACACTAATAAAATTAAAGATAAAAATATCATTTTAAAATCATTAATTATTGACTAATAATTCTGTTAATCAAATTTAAATTTATTGTGTTTCATTAGATTTATGTGTATCACTTTTTCAAAATGCAAGTAATATATGTTAAGGGAACTTTGTATAATTTTTAAAAATAGAAAAAATATGTGAAAAAACATTTAAAAAGTCGGGATATTTTACTCTCTATTTTCTTTAGCTTCTCACGCTGCTGCTTCAATATCAGAAGGCAAAAAGAGCGGTACAAATACATTGCTCAATGTAATATATGATAACATTCAAAAAAAAAAAAAAAAGAACACAGCATTTATACAAGTATAAGCAATTAAATATTTAACATGTTATATGATGCTAATATAATAATGTAAAATATATGTAAAAATTATACTCACAAAAGGTGAGTCCATGTGGTAAGTAACCTTGACTACATGAGACAAGAACACGAATTCAAATTTCAGAACTGTAGCTTTTATGAGAAGATTGCATAATCATCATGTTTTCATGATCGAATGAGAATTAGTCTTATGAACGGTTTAAATGAATTAAATATGTAAGAATTTTTCATGGTCTCCTCAAAATATATATTACAATTATTATTTGTGCTCTTTTTATACTTTTGAAATTTTTAACACATTAAAAATAAAATTGATCATAATTATTTATTTGTTATAATACAATATATATTTAAGTCAATAACACACTGTCAAATAAAAAAAATGACAAAGTTTAAATAAATATCTCCTTTAAAAAATATTTGAATAAAAATCTACACCTAAAATCTCTAACTAGAATAAAATTTGTAATCTTTACATTTTTAGCTTATTCAATTTTTTTTAAAATTTTTTGACCAAGATATTTCTAAAAACATTGAAGTAAAACTAACTCATCATATACTATTGCGAGTAAAAAACCCTTCTAACAGTTCGCTTCTCCAATGTTTCAACTTCAATTTTGATTCAATTGATAACAACTATATACCCTCAATAAGGTAACATATCTTCCCTCAAACTTTTTTCTTTATCAACAAAAATTTAAGAATTAATTTCAGGAATTGCCTTACCTTTGTTTGTCTAACACACAAAACATTGCCCCATTTTTTTGTTATGACATTGCTAGAAAGTAATTAAAAGCTGTTCTAATTAAGGATGAAAATTAGGTCATCTCACTCTTGTAATAAATTTAATTGAGTATTTGGGGTTTTATGGATAATGCCGGCGAGATGATTTAATGAACTTACAAAGGAACCACTACTAATGAACCTAAAAGTACTATCTCAACTCAACCTTAAAATATTAATTTCATAGATGTAATCCTTACTTTATCAATTTACTTTCAATATAAAACCTCTTTACTCACCTAACATTCTACTCACAACTCCACTCACAATTCACACTTGAGTTCCTAACAGAAAGAGCAATACATAGTTGATTGGTCAACCTACTCAGAGTATAAGAACTTGAGCTCATCTTCGCATGATACATATGCATGAATATACCGACAGCAGTATGATTAAAATTTTGTTGAAATTAAAGGATGATTTAATCAAAACGTATCCTCACTTCTATTTGGGTGATAGATTTGTTCAGAACTGGTGCTTTCCAAGAGATGCGCTTCTCAGATTTGTAGGTTAAAACCTGGAAACCATTGATTGTGAATCAGGCCGCGGCTGGACATCCAGACGTCACAATTCACGTCACATTGATAAACTTACATGACAACATTCCGCCACTCAACGTTTTGCTTACACGTTCTCCTTCATTCCCTTCCCTCACAGGCCAAGCAATATCCAACCTCCAATTGAGAAATATTAGAACACATGACAAAAATTAACAACAGAACTAAACTATTCGAGAAAGCACAAATTCCTTTATTTCTTTCTTCCCTTCAGGGTTTGGGTTTCATATCAGTAATAATACAGCGTCTTATAACCACAAGATAGATGGCAAGCTCATGCCGCATACAAAGTAATGCAGATGTCTCAATTTTAAAAGCCCTACTCCCATCAGTGGGAATTCAGCCTTTGAAAATCCACCAATTGGTAAAGATCACCTCTTCGTTGCTTAGTCACCGGGAGATTTGTTCTGAATAATTAAATCATAAAATTAGACATAAAAATGATTATGACTGCCGATCATAAGTTAAACATGTGCAAGAGACATTTGTAGTGTGAAGAAAAAAAAACCTTCTCTGCTCTAATATTGAATAATCAATTTCTGCTATGATGATTGCCTCCTCATGTTCTGTAGTAGCCAGAACTTCTCCAAACTGCCACATTCAAACATTCCAAAGTAAGTACTTATGCACAAGTCTGCTTTAGAAGCTTTACTGACAGCTAAAAGATATTCCCCCATCTAATTGTAATTAGAAAATATAATACCAACTTCCATAATCAGCACATTTAAATGGCTCTACCCAAGGAAAGCTGAACATAGAGGATCTACTTACTGGTCCAACAAGAGTGGAGTGACCCCAAGCCACATAACCAGATCCAGTATCCCGAGCAGGTGAACAGGTTGCCACATATAACTATCAGTAACGAATTTCCAAAAGGTAAGCATTCACAAGAGTCTCCTCAGAGCTTAAAAATTTGCAATTCACAATATAATAAGCTTAGAATATACAAAGAAACCCCTAACTATAGCCCTGTTTTAATCACACAATTAACTGCATCCATCCCACCAATTCAAATGTAAAATAGTGAGACAAATCCTTTCTCTCAACACCCATTTCATTCTGTTACTTCCTTTTGGGATGTGAAGGAGTCATGAAGTCTTCCCAAAACTTATTGCTCATCTGTGGATAATCAATCTGAGTGGCAAGATCAGATAAGGAATGTAAAGTAGCATCTGCTTTCTAGAACTTATCACACATTCATACTAAATTCCTTACTTAGAGGTTTGTGGTTTTGTAGTTTTAAATTACTGATTTCTTATTCACAGTGCAAACATCTCCCAATTCAAAGCTACTGTTTTAAGATCATTATTTGTTCATCCATCAAGAACTTAACACCAAATAAATGAATAAAAATCACTAGATGATTTTCAGATTTGATAGACCTTAATGTTAAAATACACGTGCAGTAAAAATCCTCTGAAGTTCCAATAATAAGAGGTCATTACCTGATTATCTGTGGCCCTGCATGTGAAGAAGCAAAACACAGATTAGCAACGGAATATAGATCAGTCATTATTGCTTAATCAATAAATATTTTTAAAAAGTTTGTGGTGCCAACGATAAGGAAGAGTCAGAAGAAAGAAATGGAAGAAAAACAAAGTGAAAGGTACCATTATATTCTAACTACTAAGTATGATCATAAGTTTCTAGTTATTCCTGTAACCAAGGTTATATTTTGCAATAAATTCTGATTACATAAGATAAATATGGTTCAGCAAACTATCAGTCCAATCTAATAGAATTAACTAGGGAAAAACCCATTAAACAATCAAGTTTATTGCGGTTGTTTCTGGACAGTAACTGGCATGCACATTATTTGGGAATGAATAGCATACTGGAAACTGGAAACTTAAAGCAACTATATAGGAATATAAAATTTAAAAGAACCAGTGGTACAACATATGTTTCAGGTTGTCAATTGTACATTAAGTTGTATTTATTACTACCTTGCCCTCTGCAATAACTCCCAATGCAATGGTCCAGTTGTCATGTTAAATGCCCCAGGATAGCAGAGCAAGTGAGCACCTGAAGTCAAAAGCTGATACTGTAAGATTCCCAAAACTTAAGAACAAGAAAAATAATAAGAGCAGTGCCATGCAGTTTGGAAACAAATCAATACAACTAGGTAATTAATCTCAAATGAAGCTCACAGGTTACAGCCTATACAAATAAGAGGAATAATTGACAGATAACATAATAAGGGGAATGAAATATCATACCAAGGAATAAGGATTTCAAGTTTCTTTTAGTATCCGCGAAATAAGAAATACACTAATTGGCAGTGTTGCCCAAAGAATGAGAACCAAATTTTCCTTTTCTATTCCCCCCCCCCCCCCCCCCCCCCCAAAAAAAAAAAAAACAAAACAACATTGTTCACACATCTACTCAATCATGCTAGTAGAATTTAGGATGCATGAATGAAATGCCTTGGAAAACTCAATTCATTCACAACCACAAATTGATGCAAAGGACAAACCTCTTGCCGCATATACCATTGCTAGTTCTGGAAACCGAATGTCATAACAGATGCCTATGCCAATGCGCCCAACCTCTGCATGATTCAACTCATTATTACAATTTTTTTTATCCAAACATGGAAAAATTCATTGCAAGAAAAAAAAAATCAGAAAGAATGAAAAAATAGATCACTCTCATCAACATGGTAGATAGAACAGATGTTCTATTCTATAAATAAAGAATGATTGGATGGGAAGCCTTTCCAAGGTTGCTTTCTATTCTCTTCAATTTTATTAAGAAAATGCATGATAAAACTAGGCTACAAACATAACTAGCACTTGTCTTATCCTCCCTTTTTGTACTAATCTCCTGATTTCTTTATAAAAGTTGCTTCCTTTATATCACACACAAACACAAGAAGCCAGAACTACATAAAAACACAAGTAGTCAGAATATAATTACCAAAATCTACAGTGAAACCTGATTTTGAACAAAATTGGCCCTCATAGAGACATACAATCACTAATTGTGCATCAGATAAAATGGGATGGCATTTAAGTTCAACATGAGCTATGGAAGAGTGTAAGAAGCTAAACATTCTAGATGTTAATCCAACACTAAATTATAATAACAACTTTCATTTCCTTTCCTCGTCCTTCTCGGCCGCCTGTCAATATTAGTATCAGCTCTGTGCTTTGAATATACATTTCTCATTTACATAATGACAAACATATTAGCATAATGAAAGACTGCATCATTACTGATGGAGATAGAACTGAGGAACATGTGCTTAAATGTGTGAAGTAAGATTATGTTACACCTGTGTCCACAATTGTTGGAGTCTCCCCAGCAGTAAGAGTTTTTGATTCAATAAAGGTAATCTTCCCAGGGATGTCAATATCAAAAAGGTGTATCTGTAGTGACACCGGTTTGTCAGAAATTACACAATAAAGCAAAGGCTAAAATTGATTCATATATTACTCACCATCCAGATTCTGTTCAATTTATATATAAAATAATTTGAAACGTGGCAAGTAATTATTTTGGCAGGCACAAGAAAAAACAAGAAAAAGAAATTTTCTATACATCAAATATTAAAACCATAGATTTAATGTCAATCAAATATTAAAACCATAGATTTAATGTCAATCAAATATTAAAACTAGATTCCTTTGAAATATTAACCAGCATATCATATCCAACATTGCATGATCAGAAATGCTACCTTGCGATGCTTGGCTTTTAGCTTTCCATCGGTGCCAAAGACACAACAAGTGTTGTATAAGCGGCCTCCGGAACGTTCCGGTATAGAACCACCAACAATGGTGATCTTCAAGTTACGAGATAGTTCAGAAAGCATGGCAGTGGAAGGAGAAGCATCGCCACCAGCGTCAATATCCTCAGCGTAGACGGGAAAACTATCATTAGAATAAGGACTATTCCAAATTTCCTGAGAAAAAAAAACAATTATTTCCACTTACTAAGATAAGATGCATACAAATACAGACACAGTGATTCAATGCATAAGAAAAGAAGCGAAATTAAAAATCAAAACTTGTGAAGATAGGAACAAAAACTGACGGGCAGGAGAACGAGGTGGGCACCCTTTGCTGCAGCGTCCTGAATGGCGTTGCGGGCATGGGCGATGTTCCTGTCCTTGTCGGGGGTGACTGAGAGTTGACAAAGACCAATCTTGAACTGAAAGGAAAGGAAGCAGAGAGAAGTGAGTAAAATAGGGAATGAATGAGTAGTGAGGTAAAGAACTTGCCTTGGTGACAGGGGGAGTGGGTAACGGAATGGGTGGTGGGGCCCGGGCTCTGTCTGAATTGGAGGATGCAGCCATTATTGGTGAAGAAGGGGCAGAGTGGATTTGGCACCTGGTGGTGGTGGTGGTGGCTGAGAGAAAGGGAATGGAGGAGCGAGAGAAGAGAGTGCGGTGGAGATTGAAAGACTTTGCGCTAAGCAGTGACGATATTGCGGACGCGGATGCTTTCATTTCCCTTTTCTGCGATTCTGCAATCCAAACCCTTGCTTGCTTTGATCCTTCAGCTCAGCTCATCTCATGTGGCTGACGGAAGAGCAACCACGTCGTCAGGTTAATACATTGAGTAATTTTAAATTTTACTTACCAATCTTTCTATTAATTTTTAATTATTAAATATTTTTTATATTTTTATTTTTATTTAAAAAATATTACAAAGATTATTAAAAAATATTTAAAAATATATAAAAAAATTCTTATATGTTACATAAAAGCAAGTTTTTCAATAAGACTAATAGGAATGAATGTTTTCAACCCTATCTCATCGTATGTCCTTTAAAAATATTTTTTTAGTTAAGTATAATATATTATATTATTTTTTGACCCTTAAATTATTATTTAATATATATAAATATAATTTAAAAAAATATATAATTATGAACATGAGTCTTATAACATTATACATAATAAATAATAATTTAAGTATTTATAATAAATAATATCTACCTAATTTTACTAACACTAGTTATATGGCAACTAGCAGGAGTTGGACGCATTCCCATTTTTCATTTTTTAAATTAAAAAACTATGATAATAGATGACATATATTATAATATATAAATGTCACTTTTCTGCACCTGGTTCTAATTGGTTGTTTGGTTTTAAAATGAACATCAAAGATAAAATAGATGGAAACGTGTTGGTCTTTTAGTGAGATTATTATATCATTTAGCTCTTGATTCAAAAGGAATTAAAATTTTGAAATGAGTTATACTCACTCATAACATGTGTTTATGACAGATACAAGTCTGGGACCACCTCAATTCCTTTTTTATATAACATAAGAAAAATTAAATTAACATTTTTTTTAAGTATTATATCTTTTCATCTAAACACTATTTTTAATTTGTAAGAAAAATAAACACTCTTTTTAATTGGACATTTTAAATACTTTATACGATGACATTTCACCTTCAAAATTCTATAGAACAGTCAATATTAATTACGGGGGGCACGGACACCTAATAACTATCAAAACTTACGTGGGATGCATATTTCAAACTGCAATATCGATCCCTAGAGCAATGTAGTGTTTTATTCATCGCATGCTGGTTAGTTAAGGGGAAAAAAAATCCAATAACAACATAATTACACTAACTTATATTCTTTTGTTTTGTTGTTTAGATTTTTATTCTAAAGACCTTCAAAAGATGTTTTCATATAAAGTGCTTTCCCTTTCAATAAGTTTTGAACTGCTATAAATAAATTAAATCCGTGCACATAAAGCTTAGATTGTTAATTGAAACACACCTAGTTAGTAAGTTTTAACTATTAGGTTAAGTTTGGTACGGCTTTAAAATTTATAGAAGAAATTATTATTGGAACAATGGTTTCAAGAATAAAATTGAAGGGAGTGAATATTGATCTACTTAAAAATTTATCTGTGTTTAGTATGCAAATGAAAATGTCAATAAAAGATGTTATATTTTTAAACATTCTCTCGAAGTTTTTTATCAAACACATAGTGTGCATGTGATGCAGCCTCCACTTCAAGCTTTCTTCTCATTGTACCTTAGTGTTGGTCCAAAGCATGGAGTATCTGAAGTGGAACTGAATGGTATATCGTTGTCACTTGTCATCATCCTTGTTGCTATCATTGGCGTTGTCTCTGCCGGCAGCTTTGATTTTGTCACCGATGTTATCTCGGTGTCATGGGTGAACCAAGAGAAATGAGGTTTCATTTCCTGTGATAAGCTCTCTATCTCCATAACCATGGTGACTCTCAAAGCCTTCCTCAAGTGCCTTTCCCGCCATGCCCACCGCCACCCTATGGGCCATGTGCTCATCGATTGTGTAGACAGCTTTGGTGGGGCTGAACTTGGTCATAGTTGTCGTGGTGTCCTTGTTTCTTTATCAGCAGCTTGGTTAGTATTTCTTGTCATGACAATCTTCCAAGTCCTCCGCAGCTTCCCCAAATGAATGAAGTGGAACCATAGAACTCGTCTCTGCACTTGACCATAGAGCTCTGAAATCTTCAAATGGAATTTATGAAAAAGAAGAGTAAATAAGAAATGAATATGTCAAAAGACTTAAATGTCCAACTAAAAAAACCCAATTAAAAATTACATTAACCCACAGAAATTTGATATAGCCTGCAAGGTCAATGGACCACCGGTGAGGTGCTTACTAACTTGGACCACAGTAAAAATCGCCTTACTTTTATAAATATTTCTATTTTCAACTAACTAAGAATCTCTTCGGCGCAATTGAGCAATCGCTGACCACCCCTTAAGAATAGACAGGAACAAAATATATATTAAAAACTCCAATTCATTAGCCACCCTCAACTCTTTGCATCTCAATATCCAAATTTTGAAGTTGATGTCCAATAAAATAGAAAAAGATTATCATGTCACAACTTATATAGTTAAATAAATAAATGAAACATATGGTTAAAAAAAAACATACACATGCAATTCTTGTCTCATGCAATTAAATTGACAAATTATGGTAGAAATTTTTTTTTCTTGTGATCAAATGGTGTTCAAATCAACTTACATATACCTTAACTAGGTAGGTCATATACTTTAAGAATATGAAATTTACAAAAATATACTTTGTGACTTGACATTAAGAAATTAATATATCTAAAATTCAAACTTATAATCATACATTTATTTACATATCACATACTCATCTATTACTAAGTTATTTCCTTGAAGTTAAATTATTATACAAGTTAATGGCATAATTGTGCTTTTTTTTTTCAATGACACCAGTATTCCTAAGAAGTATTTTAAAAAATGGCGCACCGTTTTATTTTTTTAAACTTTTTTTTACAGAAATTCAACAATTTTTTTTACTAAATTAAAGGTTTAATTAATTAAAATTTCTTTTCAAACGTACACAAAAAAAAAAAGAACTTGAAACATGGGGCCTAAAGGGCAAAGGCCCAGAAAAAACACAAACATTCTTAAACAACACCTGAACCGAGTTCAATTTTCCCAACGGTCATTAACTGCCTCTCGCGCCTCTTTGTCCCTTATATAATCTCCATTTGGACAAACCTTTTCACAGTTTTAGTCGTTATCTCTCCATTCACCAACGAATCGTGTCTGAAATTCCCTCATCGCATTCCCTCGTATCAGTAGCGGCGCTTTCTCTTTGGCGCCGCTACTTCCATCCATCACAACACTTGCTTTCATTTTCCCCGAAACAAAACTACTTTTTTTTCTGTCTCCCATTGCCATATCCATCGTAATTAATTAATGCAAGCATGGAGATGCAAGATCCCAGGTTTGTTGTTCCATATCGTGACCCATATGACACTCCACTTAGCCCAAGCATTTTCAATTTGACCAATCCCACACTAGCCGATTTATCCAATAACAATAATAATATTAATAATAGAGCCACTCCACTGCCCCAACAATATCATTATCAAGGAAATGGAAATGGAAATGGAGTTCAAGATGGTAATCTTCCCTTTTCGGACCAAATGATTCAAGATCATCAGTTGGTGCACATGGGTAATTATTTTCCCAATGGAGGAGAAGGAGGAGGAGGAGGAGGCAACTTTGAAGCGGGTCCATCACAATTGCATGGGGATCCAAGTCAGCCGCCAAATGGGAATTACAACAACGACGTGGCGACTCTTGCGTATTGGCCCCAGTTACCAGTCCCATTTACTTGCAGTTGCTGTCAAGTTCTCAGAGAGATCATTCACACCAACGGTAAGCTTTGAACCAAAATTAATGGATACATTGCATTTACATAACCACCACTCTATTGTTTCGGCTTTCTCTTTCTCTTTTTCTTTTATCATAAATTTTCCCCCGTTTTCATTTTCATTAATTTGATTTGATATATATTTGCGTGCTCGGTAGGTTTTACCTTTACAAAACTTGAGATTCATGGAAGGCTTGGGATGATCTGTCATGCAATTCAGCATCAGAATATCAGTGGGAATCCTTCAACTTCAACCAACCTTCAATATCAAATGATTGAGTACGTTCTTGCCACTACTTTTTTTTTCGTACTGCTTTTGATGTAACATTAAAACCATACCTTTACCTGGTTAAAGAGAAGGTGCTTTTATTTATTTGCATGTCACTCGAGCATCTACAACAAAGTCATATTTTTCTTTTTTATTTTTAGTTTAATTATATACTTCACGAGCACAATAAAATTCTTGCATCCAATGATGTTATGCGCTCGACTGTCTAATACCAAAATCCTTTGAGTATTTACTTCTCTGACTTTTACTTTTTCTCTGTTTTTCTTTTTTGGGTGTGGGGGGGATGATCAGTTTTTGCATGAGAAGCATTCAAGAAGTCAAGCATTTCCTAATGCAATACTGTTTGGGGCAAAATTCATTAGGCTACTTTATGGTGCAAGATCCGATGTCTGCTTATTATGAGGCCCTCTGCACTGGACTCGACTGGGCTGAAGACTTAAATGATGATTTCCTTGATTTGAATCCAAATAATTCAGGTTCGTCTTCGTCACTCTGCCATGTTTTTTTTTTTTTTCTTCAATCGCCATTTTGAGGATTTCATTCTTCAACATGCTTGCATTGTTGTATTTCTGTGACTCATGATGGGAAAAACAAAAAAAAAATGCTGTTATACGATTGGTTTATCAACAATATCATGTCTTTGTTTAGTTCTGTTAGTGTAGTATTTTTATTTATTTCCAAAATATCGTGCTGAGTTTCAATCGTTATATTTGTAGGAGGACCATCTGCTGATGATATGGAACAAGAGGCTGACAATGGAAGGGTTCCTAGAGTTCCCCTTTCAGCACAGGTTATACTTTTGTTTTCTTCTTCCTTTCTTTCTCTCAACTCATGTAGTTAATTCTACCACTATAATGTAAAATCAAGAAGTGTTGCATGTGTTTTGCTCTTTTCCATTTCTGGCAAAAATTATAGTTTCTTTGACTAGTTATTCTGTTGTATCGGGGTGCATTGCACAGAGGGAGAGAGCGGGGAAGATGAAATTGAGTGATTTCAGCGATTACTTTCATCTACCTATTGAGGAAGCAGCGAAGCAAGTTAACTTATGCCCCACTGTCGTAAAGAAAATTTGCCGTAAGGCAGGACTAGCACGATGGCCTCACAGAAAGGTTTAGCGCTGCAATCTTCTTGTTCCTTTGTTTTGCTATTTGATTTGCTATGAATGTATGAGCATGTTTCATGTGTCTTGACATGCGCACAGGTCAAAAGCATTGTGAGGCAGATCTCAGTACTCAGAAGAACTTTAAATTCAGACAATCCAGTGTCAAGGGCAAGAACTGAGGCGGAAATTAGCAGACTTGAAGAAGAAATGAGACAGCATTGTGGCGGATTTTCCCCGACCGCAATAAATTTTCAATGAAAATCATCCTACAGTGTGTTTAATTGTTATGCAGAGGAGGCTAACCTTTATTCTTTTATTTAGTTTACATTTATTTTGTACAATGAGTCTGACTGATTAACTGTAAATGTTGCTTGGCGGTGAACTATATATTTGTTATTAGTTCCTAGATTTCTTGAGGAGACATTTTTTTTTTTTTTGGAAAAATGTACATTTGAGTTAGGCTTTCTCAGTGGTGATATAATGTGAATATTGTAAGTTTTTTTGGTGATAATGTGGATATTGTACGTTTTTTGTAACCTTAAGACATATTTTGGTTAATATACTATTTTATTTTGTTTCATGGCCATTGATTGGCCTTTAAGTGGCTGGAAACGTACCATTGCTCCATTTAAACTTCGATCATTTGTAAGTTTAATATTAGCTGCTGGATCCAAAAGGAAGCAGTTATGTTACATCGGGATTTCTTTATATGTCAGTATTAAGTAACATCTAATGAACAGCTCAAATTCATTTCTGAAAAGTCTCAAGCAGTGTGTAACATGAGAGCTATGTAAACATACAAAAATAATATGTAGAAAAGGAAGCAAATAACCTCCTCTATTTTTTGATACAAATATTAGTTTTTTATAAAAATAAAATACCAACAGAAAAAGAATTTGCACTCGGTAATCAGAATGTGGAGCCGGCCAAAGCTGCCTTAGCATTATGGTACTTTATTATAATAAGCTAGGAAGAGAACACGCTAAAAGCATAGATAGAAACGTTAAAAATGTAAGCACCCAAACAAATTTTGCCTCCTAGAAATGTTCTCATCTGTCCATAACTCCAGCTGCACCTTCAAGAAATCACCATTTTTCAGGGTTAAATTCGATCCAATTTCATGGTAAAATCCTGTTCATCTGCTACAAGGAGGACATGGCTGCTTCTGATCAGACGCTTGTTTGTGTGAAACAAGTGAAGCAAGAGGTGGCAGATGAGTGGCATGAGAGCATGCCATTACCAGGAGACATCATTGAAGGATTTTCTGAGCATGGTGTTGATGATCCCTTTTTTCTGGTCAAGACCAGGTCAGAGCTTAGCTCTCAACTTGGCAAGATTAACCCGCAGGTGGAATTCATATGGATAAAGGTTAGAAGGGGTAACAGCTTACTGAAACTCCAGGCACGTATTGTGCAACAGAAAGGTTCCATACTTCAAAGGAAGTATACTATCCAAGCTGCAACAGATCACAGGCATACTGCAGATTTAGGGGACCTGACATTAGAGCAGTGCATTGAACTGCAAGGTACACAGTCATGCTATCTATGTTAAAGCTCAAGATCGTTATTATTGTCCATGCTTAATTGTTTAAACAAGAAGAATCTCTTTCTACTTGAAAATTTGCAATATAATTGTTAGAAATAGAGAAATAGGAATGCAGAAAAAGTTTAGAGAAGATTTTTGTATATCTTCTGAATTAATCAGTATGTAAAGAGGATTCTTTATTTATAAGAGAGAGAGTCTATATAAAGAAAAAAATACAATCAATTATAATTAAAATAGTATTTTTAATTATGTGTAAATCAAATTTCTAAGATAATACAAAATCAAGCTTAATTTAATCGTGAGATATGTTATAGATATTTTAACACTCTCCATAAAGCTAAAACTACTAAGCTTTAGCTTGTTACAATTAGACATACGAAAATAAAATAAATTAAAAATATTCTAAAAATACAATATCGAGATCTTGAAGAAGTTAAGATACCTAAACTACATTTGGAAAAATCTACAATGAGAACGGAGTCAAACTGCATCTACAGTCTACCAGACAGAATTGATCGGACGCTGAAGCAACGGAGATAGAGCCGATCTTTCAGCTTGGATCAGATGGACTGATTGGCGAAACGAACAAAGATGCATATAAGATATGTTGGATCAGGTGGAACTGATTGGAGATGCGAGATCAAGTAGAACTGATCAGGGGCGCAACAGAGGAGCGCAGCAGAGACATGCAACGGAGGAGCATAGTGAAGACGGAGTTAACTACGAATAGGAAAGAGAAAGTGGAGGCAGAGAGATAGAGAGAGGAAGTCGAAAAGAGAACACGACATGAGAAATGACTAATCAGAGTTCTAAATTTTTTAGAACTGTGCAGGGGAATAGTGATGAGATAGGTCACAGAGGATAGTACCGCTCCGATACCATGTTAGAAATAGATAAACAGGGATACAGAAAAAGTCTATAAAAGGTTTCTGTATATCTTTTGAATTAATCAGTGTGTACAAGAAGATTTCTTATTTATAAGAGAGAGAGAAACTATATAAAGAAGGAAATACAATCAAATATAATCAAAATAATATTTTTAATTATATGTGAATCAAATATCTAAGATAAGATAAAATCAAGTCTAATTTAATATTAAGATATGTTGTAGATATTTTAACACTCTCCCTCAAGTTAAAACTACTAAGCTTCATGGAACCATTTGCATTTGAGAAAAATTACAATGGGAACGAAGTCAAACTACATCTGGGATAGAATCAATCTGCATTTGGCTAAAACAACAAAGACGAAGCCAATCTATCAGACAAAACTGATCGGATGATGGAGCAATGGAGACGAAGCCAATCTTTCAACCTGGATCAGATAGAACTGATTGGCGAAACTGAACAAAGATACATATCAAAGATGTTGGATCAGGAAAAACTGATTGAAGATGCGAGATCAGGCAGAACTGATCGGGAGCGCAACGGAGGAGAGCAATGAAGACGGAGTCAACAATAAATAGGAGAGAGAAAGTGACGGTAAAGAGATAGAGAGAGGAAGCCAGAAAGAGAACATGACATGAGAAGTGACTAATTAGAATTCTAGATTTTCGAGAACTATGCAGCAGAATAGTGATGGAACATGTCATAGAGGATGGTACCGCTCTAATACCATATAAAAAATAGAGAAACAAAGACACAAAAAAGTATAGAGAAGATTTTTGTATATCGTCTGAATTGTATCTGAATTAATCAGTGTGTATAAGAGGATTCACTATTTATAGGAAATGAAGTCTATATAAAAAATGAAATACAATCAAATATAATTAAAATAATATTTCTAATTATATATAAATCAAATCCTTAAAATAACACAAAACTAAGTCTAATTTAATCTCAAGATATACTCTAGATATTTTAACAATAACTAAAGCAGCAATTAAGCATTATAAGACAAGTTTTTTCTTCCAAGTTTGCAGAAGTGAGCAGGAAAGTAGTAAACGTGGAGGGCAGGGGATTCCGCAGAAGTGGTATCAAATATGACTGGAAGATGAAAGTAGGCACCTATCTCCCTGACCAATGCTGTTCAGTAGTCAGCTCCATCCTATTTATGCCCCTTGTTAGCGAGGACTGCATCAATACTACAACGGCTAGGTGCATGGCCTGGTTTAGTGCAGCAATTTCCTCAGGGGTCCCTCTTGTTTTTGTCAATATTCAGACAGAACAGATTCTGTCCACGGTAATATACTTTTTCTTCAGATTTCTTAGGACAAACATTTCTTTTTTCATGTTAGTGATAGAAAAATTTCAAGGAGCCTCAGTTTAACTTCTATAATCAACTAATGCGTAATGAATCAATTTGTTTTTTTGGTACAAAGTAATGAGTCAATTTCAACTCCACTACTAAACAGGAGAAGACTAATTCCTCGAGAAGGGAAACAGGTACATGCAGGCAACAAATCGATAATACTACCCAAATAATGCATGGTATAAGGTTGTGGTTTCTACCTGGACTAGCAGAAATTTCAATAGAAATGATCCCTCAACGCAACGAAGTGCGCTTTGGGATGGAAATTAATCGAACTGAAGAGGTACGTAATACTAATACTCCCCACATGTTTTGATCTTTTGGAAGTAAGAACTTTTTACTAAATCATTAGGCAAGAAACTCAAATTTTTTGCTACTGAAAGCTTTAGCATTAAAACATATGTGCAGGGCTTTATGTGCATCTACTCAGTGATGACAGGTTCATCAGCTGACCGTGCTGGGATAAGAGAACTCTATCAAGAGGCAATTGCAAGTGGATTCCTTCTAGTGATCTCTCGGTTGGAAGGCAAAAGCCTAATGCCAACGAGTGTCTGCTCCGCTAGTCTTGTACATTGCTGTGACCAATCTGAAATTAAGGATGTTCTCACTTCAGCAACAGACCAATATGAGACGATTCAGTTGCATGTCATGGCCTGGCCTAACCAAACTCGTCTTTCTCCAGCTCACTCAAGCTGTTGGCTTTCCAGCCCTGCTACCTCCTAAAGGATCCTTCGCAACTCGTCACGATGATAATTGAAAACCAAACAACTATAGAAATTCGAGAAAACAAGTTGAATTACAATAATCGAGAACGAAGAAATGAGTTGTAATCTCTCACCCAAAATCAGTGTGTTGAATCTGATGTTAAAATTAATTCTTATTGCCATCGTTCATACCTCAAGTAGACAAAAACAAGTTAATTCCTATTTTATAAGTCAAACTCAGTATTAATGTAACTAAATTAACGAATAAAATATGTTAGCTCTGGCGGTCTTGGATTAGAAATAAATTATGGCTAAAATCAACGGTTTTACCTGACCTTGAATCGTCCTAAACTTTTTCGGTAGCCAAAAATTAATCGATAACATGGAGGAGACACACTGAGAGTGAGAGAGGCTCAATTGAATGAGGACTGTTGGTTCGCTGTCAATGGCTCTGCCATTCCGAAGAGCCATAGGGAAACCTGTTTTTTCTTCTTCTTCTTCTTCTTCTTCTACACCTCCAATTCCAAACCTTTCCCTCGTAACCTCTATTACCTTACTCCTTCAAACCCTAAATCCCCAAAACCCAGAACCCCTTAAAGAATTATCATCTCACCTCACCCCAACCTTCGTTATCCAAGTCATCAAGAATCTAGAAGACAACCCCAATCATGCCCTTTTATTCTTCAACTGGGCCTCCAATCCTCAACCCAACCCCAAAAACTACTCTCACACTCCCTCCTGTTACGCTGCCATCACCGATCTCTTGCTTTCTCACTCCCTCTTCTCCACGGCCTACTCCCTCCTTCACCGCTCCAACAAGCTCTCCGACTTCGTCATTTGCAGATTCATCAAAGCTTTGGGTGACCGTGGCGATATCAGGGGTGCCATTCACTGGTTCCACAAAGCCAAAACCTTTGCAAGAGGACGCTGTTTGTTCTCCTATAACGCCCTATTGGGTGTGCTCGTGAGAGCCAATCGGGTCAATTTGGCCAACGCTATCTACGATCAGGTTGTCACAGAAGGTGTGGTGAAACCCGATGTTTTCACTTACACCATAATGATTAGGGGTTTCTGCAAAATGGGCATGGTCGTGAGTGCTAGAAAGGTGTTCGATGAAATGCGCTGTGAACCCAACATGGTTACTTACAACACAATGATCCACGGGTTTTGCAAGAAGGGTGATATGGAGGGTGCCAAGAGGGTTTTTAATCGGTTGATGGAAAGTAAGAGTTGCAAACCAGATGTGGTGACTTTTACCACTTTGATTGACGGTCATTCCAAGAAAGGTGAATTTCAAGAGGCATTGAACTGCATGAAGGAGATGGGGGAACAAGGGTGTTACCCCAATGTTTTGACTTACAATGCATTGATTGAAGGTCTTTGTTTGAACGGAAATGTGGTTGAGGCGAAGAGAATGATGACTAGAATGCGGTTAAATGGTTTGAAAGACAATGTTACCACAAACACCAGCATATTGAAGGGTTTTTGCATAGTTGGAAAGTCTGATGAAGCTATCAAGCATTTTAAGGAAATGGTTAGTGGTGGGATGAATCCAGATTTGAAAGCATACAATGTCATTGTCAATGAGCATTGCAAAATTAGAAAACCAAATGAAGCAGTTTTGCTTCTAAGGGAAATGGTGGCTAGTGGTATTAAGCCAAGTGTGTCAAGTTTCAATGCAGTGTTCAGAGTTGTTGTGGCTGGGGGGAAGCTTGAAGAAGCAGTTCTTCTTTTAAAGCAGATGCCTCAAATGGGCTGCTCACCCAACTTCCTATCATATAGCATAGTGGTATGTGGTCTTTGTAAAGTGAAGGGTAGGATGCAAGAAGTTGAAGAGCTTGTTTGTGAGATGCTCCAGAATGGACATAATTTGGATGCCACTATGTACAACTGCTTACTTGGGGGATATTGTGAATATGGGGATGAGGAAATGGCATTGAAGACGGTTTATGGCATAATTGACAAGAACTTTGTAATCAACAAAGACATTTTCTGCAATTTTGTCAAGGAGTTGTGTGAAAAGGGGAAGGTGAAAGAGGCAGAGACAGTATTTGAAGGGATGTGCAGGAGATGCCCTGTACCTTATATAAATGCTTACAGATTGGTGCTAAGTCAGATGTGTGGGAAAGCTGAGGCAACGGAGGAACATTAACATAATATTCAGTCAATTGAATTCTTTATTCTTGTAAAACTATGGCTCATAAAAAATATAGCGCAGGGGAGAATTTGCTGAATCCAGCACTGGAAGCTTTTGATAATGTTCATTCTGTGTAGTGTTTGGGTTGTAACTTGTTACTGCAGTGCACCATCGACTGTGATAGTTGGTGGACTGGTTTGTAGCTGGGTTTGGAACTTTGGATAGTAATTCAGAAAAGTAACATCTCTAGTTGAGAGTAATTCTTGATTAGATCAAGTAGCATCTCTAATTGAGAGTAATTCTTGATTAGATCAACAATTAAATTATAACTGATGTAATTATAATAGATTTTCTATTAATACATTCCTACATATATATTATAAATATATACCCAAAAAATTATCACCATCATAAATATATATTAACAGTCAATGCTATGGATATAAAGTAGTTGGTTCGATAATAGTACTTTTAATCTATTCAAGTGTGATCTTGGGAAAAAAAATTGATACATTATAAATGACGTTTTTGCATTACAAAGATGCATTAATTATTGTTTTTATATCTCTACCCTTATACTTTAACGGCGCATTTAGTATGAAAGATATGACAATATCTGATAATATTAAATTTAATAGTATAAGGTCTAATATGTAAATGTTAGATATATCAGAGTGTTTAGAATTAGAGGAGGGATCAGCTTACACCAGTGTAAGATTTTTTTCTCTTACACTTATTTTCAACTGTTAGATCTACTTTCATCTAATGATTGAGATTATAATGAAAAAGTATTTACAGAAGTTTATACATCAAAACTTAATCAAGTCTAATCTCACCCCTCAAGGCTTGATTAAGTTATCTATCATTTTAGAATTTGTTTAGTATGAAATATAGGATAATACCTGATAGTATTAGGCTTGATAGTATAAGACCTGATAGTATAAGGCCTAATACATAATGGTTGAGGATGTTGTGACTTTTTTAAAAAAAAAAAATTTTAAATACTCGCAAGTGATCACGAAATCTTTAATATTAATTATGTCAAATTATTATATTCAAATAATTTATCTCATTAACATTTATCGACAAAGCATGTGATCACAAAAGATTTATCAATAAAGCATTAACACTCATATAAAAAAAATAAATTAAATAATATTCAACAATTACCATCAACACTCCAATAACATAAATAAATTATAAAAATATGAAAAAAAATATGATTGAACTCATATAAAATTCATTCATATAATCTGATAGAAAAATATAATTAATAAACATTACATCTTAAATTTGGATAAAACAATTCAACATAGTAATGTCCAAACAACTAGATTTGGATCATCTCATATTTTTTTTTTTTTCATATAATCAAATAGAAAAAAAATATATAAAAATATTTATTAATAAAATCAGTCATTTGTTGTGAAATTTTTTTATAACATTTATCTCTATCTCTTTTGTTTACTTAATCGTATAAGATAAAAATGATTGAAGAGCATCGAAATCCACTTTCAACATTTGTCACTAGGGATGGCAATGGGTATTGGACCCGATGGGTACCCACAAAAATTACCCACAATGGATAGGGTAATTACCCGCTTAATGGGTATGGGTAAGGGTACGGGTAATTACCCGCAAATTTTGATGGGGATGGGTGCGGGTACGGGTACCATGGTACCCACCCCGCCCCATACCCGCACATACTTATTTATTTATATATACATATATAACACATTATACTGATAAAAAAAATATATATATATATAACACATTACACATGCTGGGAGCACACAAGGCCAAGACTATACGATACCTACGTGGGCCAATTCCTGCGTGAAGGCCAATTGCTAATTTGCTATCACTTTTATTATAACATTGGGCCAATTCACTTGACTTTTCTTTTGGACTTTGAAACTTTCAAAGTGAGAAATCAGAAGAAATTAGAAACCTATCTACATTCTACTATCTACTGGAAGACAAAAACGCGTATCACTCATTTCCCCTCCCTCCGATTCCCCATTTCTTGTCACTGTCCACAACAATAGGAACACCCAGGTTTATATTGCCTTCAACTTGCCTCTATTTATGTCTCTGTTCAGTATTTATATCTCTGTTCCAGTTGCCTTTCATTTACTTGTATTTATGTTTATGTTACAGTTGCCTATAAAAGCATTTTAGTTTGCATTTTGGTTGTTAAAATATGCTGCATACGTTACTAATTTTGCCATTTGTGGAATGCAATTGCCAATTGAAAGACATTGAGGTGCGCTGCCTCTACCTGGTGCCTGGTGTTTTTTGTCGTGTAAACACAAGATTTGTTAATTCCTTTTATGTCTTTAGTGCTTTCTATTGATTAGATATTGTAAATAGGATCCATTTTGCCTATGTTGCCTATTTTATTTTTACTTATTTGGTGCTTTCTTTTATTGGTTTATTGTGCTATTATATTGTGTGTAGGTTGTATTAATTATTAATTATATATTATCAAATATACCTTGACTTTGTTTCTTTATACCTGACCTCTTTACCATATTTTTTTATTTTGTTTTGCTTTCATGTACCTAATCACGGATGGAAAATCTATGTGGAGTGATTCCTTCTAAGGAATCTGAAAGTAGCTCTTCTCCTATTACGTCAAGTACTCCCACACAACCCGAAAGTGTACCTAGTGATCCCGTGGGTAGCTCTTCTCCTAGTGATCCTCTTCCTCTTCTGTGGATGGTGATGAATTAACTGATGATAGCAAAAAAAGAAAGTTATCAGTTGTTTGGAACCACTTTAAGGGAAAAGTAGTTAATGGAGAAGAAAAAGCTATATGCAATTATTGCAACAAACATATGACTGGTAGAAGATCTGATGGAACAAATCATTTGCATAAATACTATCAGACTTGTAAAAGAAGGCCGTTTAAGGACATAAGACAATCAATCTTGTTGAGAGAACAAAAGAAGGTTGATGGGTCATCTACTTATTTGAGTAACTACCATTTTGATCCAGAGAAATCAAGAAAATACATTGCTTGTATGGTAATAGTTCATGAGTATCCACTTTCAATGGTGGACCATCTGGGATTCCGAGCATACTCTGAAGGTCTTCAACCTTTGTTCAAGGTTCCTAGTTGAAACACAGTTAAAAATGATATTATCAAGATCTATCAAAATGAAAAGTTGAAGACTATGGGACTCTTAGACAAGATTGCGAGTAAAATTGCTTTAACAACAGACTTGTGGACAGCTAGCAACCAAAAGAAGGGGTTTATGGCCATTACAGCTCACTACATTGATGATGATTGGGATATGCAAAGTCGCATATTAAGGTATATATTTTTGTGATCATTATATCATATTTATTAACTTTATCAATTACATTTAATTTTTGCATTGTATTAATACTCAATAAATTATTTTGCATAATAGGTTTGTGTATGTAGAATGTCCACATACAGCTGAAGCTCTTTCAAAGGTGTTGATAGAATGTATGATAGATTGGAATATTGATAGAAAGTTGTCTACCATCACTTTGGATAACTGTAGCACTAATGACTCTCTTGTTCGTTTGTTGTTAAACAAACTTGATTGTTCTGCTCTTATGCTTGATGGTCAATTATTTCATATGAGGTGTTGTGCACATATTCTGAATTTAATTGCACAAGATGGTTTGAGTGTTCTTGGAGATGGCATAGAGAAGGTTAGGAATAGTGTTGCTTATTGGACAGCCACACCTAAAAGAGAACAAAGTTTTAGGGAAGCAGCACGTCAAATAAAAGTTTCCATAACAAAGAAACTCATTATTGATTGCAAAACTAGATGGAGTTCTACTTATCAAATGCTTGTTGTTGCATTGGCTTACAAAGATGTTTTTGTTCGTTTGAAAACAAGAGAGGATTTATATACATGTTTGCCTACAACTGCTGAGTGGGAAATTGCAAAAGAAATTTGTAGTAGGTTGGAAGTATTTTATCGTGTAACTGAGATGTTTTCAGGCACACAATATCCCACAACAAATATATTCTTCCCTTTGGTTTGTGAAATAAAGCTCTCTTTACAGCTATGGCAAACTTGCTCAATTGAAGCTATTAGAAATATGGCTTCAAAAATGATTGCCAAATTTAGGAAATATTGGTCTGTTGTTCATGGAATTATGGGGATTGCCATTATTTTGGATCCAAGATACAAATTGAAGTTGTTAGAGTACTTCTTTCCCAAGCTTTATGGAAGTAGTTATTCAATTGAAATTAACAATATCAAGAAATTATGCTACTCATTGTTTGAAGATTATCTAGCCAACACAAATGGGATAATGGAAGGTTCAGCTGAAATGTTCAATGACAAGGAGTCGAATTCAGATAATCTTAATATTAACAATTTTCTTAGTGATTATGACTCATTTGTCAATGATACAAATGAGACACAATCAAAGTCTGAGTTGGATCTTTACTTGGAAGAGAAGGTATTGCCCAGGAGTGCTACATTTGATATTCTTGGATGGTGGAAAACAAATGGGATCAAGTATCCAATATTGCAAAAAATTGCCAAGAATATTTTGGCTATTCCAATTTCAACTGTTGCTTCAGAATCTGCTTTTAGCACAGGAGGTAGGTTGTTGAGTCCTCATCGTTCTAGGCTTCATGAGGATACTTTGGAGGCACTTATGTGTGCACAAAGCTGGTTGAAACATGAGAAGAAAGGTAATAAATGTTACACTTATCTATTTATTCATTTAAATTTGTGTTTAGTGTAATCATTAATTTTCTTTTTATGTTGTAGTTTCTGTTGGTATCACTGGACCAAAACAATATTTACATGTGAAAGATAAGCGTTTGCAATCTTTTCAAGATTCTGATTCTGATGATGAGGTATAATAACATAATAATTTATGTTATTAATTTTGACTTTACTATCATAACTAATTAGTGTAATGTATCACTTTTTAACAGATTTTGGAGAGTACCAGCACGTGACTTGGAAGCTTATGAATTTGTTGTTTATGAATTTCTTGTTACATTAGATTTTGGAGAGTACCAACACTTTTTATGATTATGTTTGAAAGACCTTTGAATAGTTTGACAATTGTATGACATTGACATTTTTAATCAATGTCTTTTTATTCATTGATTTTTTCGTAGTTAATAAAAGTGCGGATAACGGGTACGGGTACGGGTACGGGTACTTAGGTACCCAGAAAGTAAGGGTACGGGCATCAAAGTTGCTACCTATGCAGGTATGGAGATGGGTATGGATATTTTTTTTAAATACGAGTATGGGAACGGGTACTATAGTATCCTACCCAGCCCCTACCCATTGCCATTCCCATTTGTCACGTCCTTCTCTTTTGAGCTGCGTTGTTGCACGTGCAATCCGTACGGCTATTCTTCAATCTCGAACGACGTACTGCAACGTCCTCTTCCAATCTGGTTTTTTCTTCACGCGACACTGTGCGGCGCAGTGTGTCTTTCAGCTGCGTTGCTCTTCTTTATTTATAGCTTGTACATGTTTACTTAAATTATGTTATTTTTCTTTCGGTAATCATGGGCCCAGCTTCTTCAATATCTTTGATTTGTTTTCTCTTTATTTAGAGACCACCTCATGGCATGGGCTTCAGGATTGGTTTGACAATGGTCCACTTGCTTCTTCTAATCTTTCTGCTCAACATAATTATCACGGGACTCATGTAAATGTTCTTGCAAATCAAATTATGAAATGAAATATACCTTAAACTTGAATATTAAAATTTGCAACGTTACAACACGGAGTTGATAAATGTAATCCTTCATTTAATGTATAACAAAAAGATAATTTAATTAAATAATAATTTAAAACCAAAGAAAAGTAAAAAAATATAAAATAAATCATAATTCTATTTAAAATAATATGAAAACTTAGTTAAAAATAAAATTATTAAATATTCAAAAAGATCACTATTAATCTTACAAAATTAATAAAATTAAATATATTGAGATATAATAATAACTAACTTTTTTATAAGAAAAATATAAAATTCAGGCTATTATTAATATCGGGTGTTTAAAATTATAATAATTTTTTTATAATAACTTATACATTAAAATTTAATTAAGTCTAATTTCACTCTTTAATATTTGATTAAGTTATTCATTATTTTAATATATAAGAAATATTTGATAGATAAACTTATACTTGTATTAGACTTATCCTATCAAGTCTAATACATCATGCTAAATAATCCTTAATGTATAAGAGAGATTTGATAAATAAATTTATACAATATAATATTTGTATCAAACAACTGATAATGTCATAATATATTATATTACCTTATTCTATCGCGCCTAATACAACATGTTAAACAATACCTAATAGTCTCATCTATTCATAAAAATTAGATAAACATAATAAAATAGAGTAAATAATTAAAATGAATAAAAGTAACTTAGTAAATAATTCTCACAATTAAGGCTTAATTTAATATTTATTAATTCTTATATATTGCATTAAAATGACACTTAAAATGAACTAAAAAATGTAAAACATTAATGGAAACTAGAAAAATAATAAAAGATCAATTTTATGCTCAAGTTCGGGTTATCTTGTTTTTTTGCATTACAAAAATTACTATCTTGCCAAGATTAGTGAAAAAACACAGTGAAAATTATTGACAGAAGTATAGTTCTTCTCTTCCTAATGGGTGACGCTGATAGTTCAGTAAGGCTGGGTTAAGTGAACTCAAACTTAAAAAATGTCAAAGCAATTACAAATTTTATTTGGTTTCAATATACACAGTATATTATTTATCACAAATACATATAATTTTAAAAGAAAATACGATCAACAAAGGTCCAAAAAAACAATTTTTCACGCGTGTATACAACCGAATCTGCATTCTATGTGTACAATGTAGAATTATCTTTGTCTTAATAATTTTTATGATGACAAATGTATTACAAAAAAAATGATAATTATGTTATATATATATATATTTAATAGATTATATTGAATCATGCATGATCAAGTACTATCTAGTTATATTTTATTTAATAATTATGTAATGAGATATATGTAACATTTTTTATATAAAATATTCAATAATGTTTTATATGAGTTATAATAAATTAATATTAAATTTGATTTTATTTAAATAAAAATGTGTAAAGTGTTCTATGTTACATCTTATATAGAGCATATCTATTAGTAATTGATAAATATCTTATTTGGATATGTCTATGAATGTCTTATATGCATGTTAAACTAACTAGAGTTATACATTTCTGAATCATGTATATAAAGATATTGAATTATGAATTTAGACTAACTACATTTGTTTTAAGTGAGTAATACTTTGTATAATAGTTCAAGTACCAAGAGTGAACATTGCAATAAGAAAGCAAAAGATCACAACTATGCTCAATTCAAGAAGAATAAAAATGATAAAGATGTTCCAAACATTTACAAGATTTAAAGATAAGAAATTTTTAGAAGTTTTGATTACATCAATAAACCTACAGATTAAAATTGATTATGGCAATATCAAGTCCAAGATCTTCAATAATAACTTATAGGACTTAGATCTTATGTAAAGGTAAATAGGAATCACACTAAACTCAAATATGTTTTCAAATATTTACAAATGATTTTCACATGCTAAAATGCTCAACAAACATGTTTTGAAAAGTTGGTTTTGGTAGTTGTTCAAATCTATGAAAAATAGCCTAGTTTATAATTTGTAAAATTGACCTTTAGTTATTTTTTTGATCATATCTTTCAAAGTATTTTAAGTTTTATTCTGAAACTTATTTCATATGACAATAGACTCAAAGATCTTTTCAATGAGTGATCATTTGTTTTAAATAGATAAGTAACAAAGAAGTTATAATCTTTCAAAGTCAGTTTGGTCAAAAACAGGGCAAATAATCGATTATGAAATTCCCATAACCGGTTATTCACTAAGTCAACAGCCAATTCTTATGTTTTTCTAAAGCTCCTAACCGATTAAGTCATTCTTTTAATTGGTTATTGTGTAAGTCATGAGCTAATTTCTAAAGCTCCTAACCGATTAGGTCATTCCTCTAATTAGTTATTGTGTAAGTCAGAAGCCAATTTCTAAAGCTCCTAACTAATTAAGCAATTCTCCTAATTGGTTATTTCATAAGTCAGGAGCCAATTTCTAAAGCTTCCAACCGATTAAGACAATCCTCTAATTGGTTATTTGGACAACCAGAAAATGTGAATAACGGCTAGTTTTTGACATTTAATACTCCCAACCACCACCAACGGTTCTAAAATGCTTTGGGTTATAAATGAAAGTGCTTGATCACTAAAGAATAGTTGGGAAATAATCTGAAAATCATTATTAAGCTTTGAAAATGAGTTTTAACTCTCTTTTCTCATAAACATCTATTTTGAGCTTTTAGTGTGTGATTTATTGATACCCATAAATATCAATTTGTAATATCTACTATTTTGAGAGTTTATTTTTCTTATACACCTTAATTTTCTGTAAAGAATGTGAGGTATTCCTCTAGAGAATAAGGGTAAGGTATCCCGTGTTTAAAAGAGGGTGAAATATCATTCAATAGTTGTAAAGGGTGAGATATCCTTTATTTGTAAAGAGTGTGAGGTATCCCTCTAAAGTTGTAAAGGGTGAGGTATCATTGTTTTGAGACTCAAGTACAATGGTGAGACATTCCAAAGTGTGTTGAGTGCTTTTAGTTGTAAAGGTTGTTCAAGTACCTGTGAAGTTTGAAGAGTTGGAGGCTCTAACATAAGGGTGAGATATTCTAAGGTGTGAGGAGTGCTCTTGTTTGTACAAAAGTTTTCTTAACACCCGTGAAGTCTAGGAAATTGTGTAGAAAATCTCAAATTAAACTTAGGGACTGGATGTAGGGCACAAGTGGTTGGTGGCTAAATTAGGATAAATTATTGAGTTTGATTCTCTCTTCCCTACATTCTTTAATTTCAGTATTTGGTGTAATATATTTATCTATTACACATCTTGTAATCTGGATGTTTTGATTCTATGAACTTGATATCTAACTTATTTGTTTAATTTATCTCATAACTCAAGTTATATTTGAGTAATTTACAATAGTTATATCTTTATTAGACTTATTTCACTGCATGTGTTGATTAAAAATATCAAAATATATAATTTCTTAAAGTTACTTTAAAAATTTGTAATCACCTAATTCACTCTCCTCTTAGATGATGGTTGCCATGACTTACATACAACACATAAACCACATATGTTCAACGTAAAATTTGGCCATAAAGTATATGTGATTAAGAAATTTTTGAAAGTGTTATTAAAGTAAGATTATTATTATTTTTTTAATTTGTATCATTAAAAGTATACTATATCAAATATGTGAATCTTCATAAAAAAATATCAAATATGTGAATTATTATTATTATTATTTTTGAACAGAGATATATAAATTATTATTTTCTATTATTTTAACAATATTTTTAATATTATAATTGTGATGATACTCATTTAATAGTATAAAAGAAATCACTTATTTCAAAACTACCTACAATGCATTTATACCATTGAATTTGATAAAAAGCCATGGGATATGTGATTTGTGATTTAAAAAATAAAATATAGAAGAAGGCTATGAGTGCAAAAGGTCAAGCACGTATACATGGGGATAAAATTTAGATCAATTTTGTTATATTTATTATATTTATTTTATTAATTAAATTATAATATAAGTATTTAAAAAAATAAAAAATATTAATAAATATATATTATACCTTAATTAGTAAAATAAATATAATAAATATAAAAAATAACCTAAATTTTGTCCTATACGTCTAGGTGTATAGGCTCGCCTGTTCCTTATTTAAGAACGTAGAAAACTTCTCTGTACCCAATATTTGCCACATTAGTTTGACTAACAGCTTGGCATATGGCATGGTAATATCTCTAAGTAAAAGGAGAAATTTTTAAATGCTCTCAAATTAAACGATTTTCTTTTCTGTATCATCAAATGTCTATATAGACTTAAAAACTCAATTTGCACAGCATTTATGTTATTTTTATATTATATCACAAAGATGTGCATGTAACCAAGTGTTTGAATTGCAAGTTTACAAACTCAAAAGAAGTGAGAAGTAGAATGAATGAATCAACAAAAAGAACCATGAATCCTCGGATTCTAACAAGATTCACAATAAATTTTATCAATTAATATCAAAAGTTGAATAACATAAGATACGATGAAGGTGTTTAAAAATATTTATAAAAATTAATAAGTGATTATTAGAAAATTACATGATAAGTTTTTGTTTTTCTCTCTCTTTTTTTTATAAAAAAAATACTCTTCAAATAAGATAAATGTTTGTCAGTTTGGTTTGAGGTAAGAATGAGGATGAAAATTCATGGATCAAGTTCAATATCATTTTATGAATAAAACTAATTTATGAATTTTTTATTCTATTTTTGCCAAATACTAAACTGACCTTGAAAATTGAAATGAAAAACTTATTCTCCCGTCCGTTCCAAACTCCTTAATCCAAAATCTGAGTGATCAAAACCATAGTTAAATCCTAACCAAACAATAACTCGTAGAAGAAAGTAATTTATCAAAATAAGATAAAATTATTATGTTATTTAAATAAAATAACATGTTTATCTACTAATAAAATAATTTTTCGTAAAATAACTTAAATTATCCTAATTTGACATGCTTATCCATACCTATTCACTTACAAAGTATTTGAGTTAAAATATTTGTATTTAATTATATTTGCAAAGACATTTATCTTCGTAAATTTTAAGACAGATTTATCTTAACGATTTTAAAAAGTTATGTGAGATGAAAGTGTTGTGAGGGTCTCAAAAATAAAATTTAAGAATATATTTATTATTAAATTTTAATAAGTTAAATTTATAATTTATTTTAAATTAAATTAAAAGTGAATATATCCCTATTTATTTAACTTAGACATTCTCATAAGGAACTTTTTCTTAGAAAATGACTTTTATTTTTAAGTACTTCGGGTATAATTTTTTTATATTATTAATTAATTTATATTATTATATATTTGAATTTTAAAATAATTATTAAAAATATAACATATATAACATATATATTAATTTTTAATTTAATTTTAATATATTATTAGTATAATTTTTTTATAATATTATTCAGTTATATATTAATAAATTATTAAAAATATTTTATTATCATAATAATTATTTAAAAAATCATACATATAATTATATATAATTTATTTATAATGTAAAAAAATTTAAAGGTATAATACATCTAAATTAAACTCTCTTTTTTTAACTCGTCTGTAACAAATTGTAATGGGAAGTTGTTACCGGGTTTGACGGACCCCATGACCTTTTATGAAATAGGATTAACATATTCAATTTGTTCCGATTCAAATCCGCTGCGCTGTGTTGTGTTGCGTAAACTGAGAGAGAGAGAGAGAGAAAAAGTGAGGGGTCAAATGGTTTGCATCTTTCCCTCCATTTATACACTGAAGAAAACACACTCACACTTGCACTGACACTGACATTGAGTCTCCAATTCGAAACATGGACGATGGTGGTGCCTACAATCCGCCGCGTACGGTGGAGGAGGTCTTCAGAGATTTCGAGGGCCGCAGAGCTGCCATCATTAAGGCCCTTACCACCGGTTCGTATCTTTCATTTCAATTTTCAATTTCAATTATACCCTTCTTCTTTCTTTTTTTTAACTTCCAAAGTTATCTAATGTGTTTTCCTTTCCGTCTGCTTATTCAGATGTTGAGGACTTCTATCAGCAGTGTGATCCCGGTATCTATTTTTCTCTTCCTCTTTTCTCTTTTACCCAATATCTCTCTTCAATTCCTGCCTTATCTGCTTTTTTTTTGTGAAGTTCTTCATAAACGCTATCAAGTGTTTGTGTGTCTATTTTTTCCTATTTGCTTTTACGTGATTTGACTGGTTCTGACTTTTGTCAATGGCTACTTGACTATCGAAACTTTCATATATTTTTTTTCAAATTAGTTTATGTCTTGCAGTTCTAGTGTGGTATGTAATGAAATGCAGAGCCATGAGCCCAAATTAGTGGGTATTCCTTTTGAGAGACGGAATTCAATTCGGACTTTTTATCGTCAATTAATTTTTTGTATACCAAAATCTGTTTATATTTATATGGGGACTAGTGAGAGGAGTTTTTATTGTGAGAGGGTGAAAGGAGTAAATGTTAATCGTATAATTATACATGGATGATTAAGATTAAAAGTTACTTAAAAATTATGTGACCATTTAAAATGTCACATGTATTTATGTTTTAATCTTGACCATTTATGTAAGATCTAATGGTTAAGATTCATTCCTCATCTTTCACAATAAGCACTCCTCTCACTTGATACACATCCTATATATATATATCAGAAGTGATCAACTTACATCCATGTAAGACTTGATATATTTATATTACTTAGTAATTTTTAAAAAATGAGATTTTTATTGATTCAACCATTAAATTATAACTATTAAACACCTTGATTATTTGTGTCAAATTTTAAAAAAATTAAACATAAATAAAAATATAATCAAGTAATTTTTATTTTTATATATTTTAAAAGTATATATTACGTTAATTTTGATATTTGTCAATGAAATATTAAACAATTTTGAATTAATGTAAAATTTTATAGATATGATCTATATGATAAGAATTTTTAATTTAATAAGTAAATTTTGTGAAAAAATTATTCAATTGTGTAAGAGTGATTTTGATTTACACCGATGTAAATTGATATTTTCCATATATATATATATATATAAAGTTTATTTAGTTAGAGAAATATTTTTTGTAAGAGATATAAGGAGTGAATATTGATCATTAAATATTATATGAATTATTAAAATTAGAACATAAATACATTTGAATTTTTTAAGTGGTCACATAACCTTTAAGTAATTTTTAATATTGATCATCCATGTATAATTGTATAATTAAAATTTACTTTTTTCATTCTCTCATAATAAAAATCCTTCCCACTAAATATTATCATTGTATATGTATATATATGCCCCTATATATAATTAATTCAATATGAATCTATTAATAAAAACATCGTCATCATCTATATATATTAATCCTTGCATCTTTTTTGTGATTTAAGCAAGATTAATGCTCAACCGTTAGATTGGTCTACATTGGGATCTTCCCCGTGATTTCACGGGACACAGACTAGTTTTAGATAAATGAAGCTCTTAACACGTTAGAGTAAGGTAACCATGAATGAGAAAGAAAAACCCTAACAGTTTAACCTGTTCATTTTAGCCTTTTTCGATAACTTTTCGTAGTTTTTCATTTTATTTTGAAAATTTACCATTTTAAACGAATTCAAAGAAGTCATAGTTTGTTAATTATTTAGTCATGACTCATTGTTGACATCGCCTTGAATCTTTTAACAAAAAATTAATGAGACTTAATACATATAAAAAATTGAGTGGGGTTACTTTTAAATAATGAGAATAAGCATTTGAACCTAAAATCAAGACATATCATTGAAAGTAAAAAAAACTCAGCGGGTGCTTGTGCTGTTGTTTACACCCTTACCATAACATGGCACCGCCACTGCTGAAATGGAAATGGCAATATGCTTCCATGTCTGGATGGAATCTTAATTGGAAAATTCTTAAGCTGTCCGTAGCTTTCAATTAAAATTTTCATCTTTTTACTTGTTTGTACTTGGGTCGAAAAGTTCGTTTGGCTGACAGGACTTCTCTGCTGGGTTGCAGGAAACTGAAATTTATCTGCATTCTAGATACTTGCAGGACCATTCGTCCTAACTCTATTTCTGATGTAAAGGGTTGAGAGATGAGTGTATTACATTTATATAGTTTTGAAATTTAAATAAACTGTTAGACTAGAGGGAAGTTGAAAACTACTCAATCGGCATCATATTTGAATATCATTGTTTGTTTTGTGTGAATGGGCTTAGATTAACCCCTTTATTGAAGAGCGTGTTTTGGGTTCAAAAAAGCTATTCTTTAATTTCCATTCTAATGGGGGTATCCGTTAGGCTGATGGAATGCAGTCAATATTATACATCTGATATTTATGTTGACATGTGTCAAGTGTTTGCTTGAAACTTATGCAATACCTTCTTTGGATAACTTGTAACCGGGATGTTTATATTCTGGTACTCTTTCATCCCTGCTGCCAAAACGTAAGAAAATCTGAATAAAAGAGGATCATTAGTAGGATACATCTGAATAAAAGTAGGATACATCTGGTAGGAGTTCATTCTTTGTCGCCCTCATTCTTCATTATTAAATTAAATTTCAGCATAAGGTAAAATGGGCCTTTGCGTTGTTCATGCTTCAAGCCCAAAGGATTCTTGCAAGACGGGGTGTGTTAGAGATATAAAACCATTCTTGGGCCTCCACCTCACGTTTTAAGCTCTTAGATAGGGACATTTTCACCCTTGATACTGGATTTTGTCTTTGATCTGTTAGCTTGTCATTTTATTTGTTTCTCCAATGTACTACCTAGCTTCTTTTTTTCTTTTTGTTTTCTTCAAAATAATGGATATAAGCTGTAGCTCCATGCTGTTACTGTGCCATAATCTAAATTCCTGATTATAGTTTTTGTTTATATAACATGCGAAGTTATTTTGTTGATTAAAATTTTGTTTTAGAAACTTAGTTGATTCGTGTGAGCTTTGTGATACAGAGAAGGAAAATCTTTGTCTTTATGGATTTCCTAGTGAGCACTGGGAAGTCAATCTGCCTGCTGAGGAGGTGCCTCCTGAGCTTCCAGAGCCAGCTTTGGGTATTAACTTTGCCAGAGACGGGATGCAAGAAAAGGACTGGCTATCCTTGGTTGCTGTCCACAGTGATGCATGGTTACTTTCTGTGGCTTTTTATTTTGGTGCTAGGTTTGGATTTGAAAAGGCCGAAAGGTAATTGTTTTCCTTTTCCCCTTTATAGATACGTTGTTTTACTCTGCTGACTAGCTTTTTTTCTTTAATGACGTATATGCTTGATCTGAAGTAGCTTAGGTTTAGGGTCAACTGTTTGGTTGCCTGGACACAGTTTTCACATTATTGTCTAAATTTTAAACCATGGATGGTTTGAGGTTTGAATGCATCTTGTTATGGACAAAGTTCTTTTGCTGCTTTATTTGCATGTGAAATAAGTAAATGGAACATCAGGTTATAAGAAAGAAATGCTTAGACACAAAAGTGGTGCGTGTCTAATAAATACACATAAGAAATGCAGGAAGTGTCACTTAAGAACACCCTAGTACCTAATATACTTTAATTGCCTCTTGTAATGTTTGCTACCTTGACAATTGCAAATAGGAGTGTAAATGAACTGCCAAGCCGAGCACTTGAAGCTCATGCTTGGCTTGTGAAAAAAATTAGCTGCTCAAGTTTGACTCATTTATTTAAACGAGCCAAATTTAAAGCTTGAGTTTGGTTTGTTTAAAAATATGAAAGCTTGGGCTCGGCTTGTTTAGGTTGTGTTTGGGATAGCTGCAAAAATTTGATTATGCTTAGTAATCGATTATTGTATAAAAGCTTTTTGTTATAATCGATTATAATTAATTTATTTTTATGTTTGGATGCATTAGCTGTAAAGCGATTTTAAGTTAATCTGATTCGTTTGGATGATATAAAAAAGAATCGCTTTTATGCATTAAATTACTAAAATAGGTATAGAATGATTAAAAAAATTATTTGATTGAGGATAAAATGGTATTTACATATTAAAATGTAAGAAATAATCTATAAGCTAAAATCATAAGCTTCAAAGTTCAGCATTATAAAAATCAGCTTTAAAAAGTTTTTATTTTACATTGAATTTCGTGTAAAAGCTGAAGCTAATTTTACCAAACATGATTAAACACTGTTACAACAGCTTTTTTCCCAAAAAAAGCTAAGCAAAATCGATACCAAACATGCACTTAGCTTGTTTATGACTTGATTATTTTATTTCTTTTTATCAAATCTCTCCTTAATGTATTTTTATTTTTTTAAATTTATTAAGCTAATAATTAGTAAATATCTTTATAGTAAAAGATGAATTAAAAATAGAAATAAAGACCTTTATTTTCATAATTCATTACATAAAATGATACAAAATGCATAGTCTTCCACTATTACAAAAAGAATTTTTAAAATAAGCTTTAATACTTAAAATTGTTCAACATATTTTCACAATGAAATGGTCTTCTTCCCTTGTGCACGGAGATAGAGTTCGTTGATAATTGTATATACTTGTTATTAACAACCTTTTATAAATACTTATTATGATAAATAACTTCAGCAATCCTACAGTTTTTATTTTCTTATTAACTATGGTAATTTATGTCTACATTATATATATATATATATAATCGAGCTATTCGCGAGCTTTTAATGTTGAAGCTTGGGCTTAGCTCATTTATATAATCAAGCCTAAATTAAAACTTGGACTTGTTTGTTTCTTTAAACAAATGAGCTTGATCGAGTATTTAATGAGTCGACCATGAATAGTTCACAAATAGCTTAGTTTATTTATACCCCTAATTGCAAATATTTGTAAATGTGGCGGATCTTAATGGGGACTGGGGGGAGCAATGGCCATTCCAAAAATTTTAAAAACTCAATAGAAGTACATAGAAAAATTATAAATACCTCCCTTTATATGTTACAAAAACATCATTATGGCCACCCCAAATTTATTGCTCAAGATCCGCCACTGAGTTGTAAGTATGTCATTCTTTGTTTCATTCGAGGAAAAGTAGCTGACTATTGAAGCAGAATATGAATACATGACTTTTATATTTGGTTTTTGGTCGTATCATACTTCATTACTAGCATAGTACATGTCATTGCATGGGCATTTTTTTCTTTCTTTTTTTCCCCCCTTCATTAATCTAAAGCAACTCAATGGAATATTTGAAAGATGTTTGTTCAAATAATAGTATGTTAATAATATATAGTGGTTTTGACAGTACACAGAGAATTTTGGTCTCAGTAAGGTCTAGTAAAGATAATATGTTACTTCAGGAACAGACGAAAACTGGACTGTTCATTTTCAGTTCCACCTTTGTTAAGTTGAAAACTGAACCTGTAATTTATACTACGAATGTTCTATACAGCCGGAGAGAACTCAATCTTCAAGCTTTCGGTGAAAGACAAAACTCCATACAGTATCAAATAATAAATACTAATTACATGGAAAGGGTCTATATTTTGTGGCTTGCGCTTTTCTTTTTTGTTTTTAATGTTTGGTTATAATAATAAATGAGTTACTTAGAAGTTTTGTCAGAACTGTTGAAATTCTCATTCTTTTAACTGGTCACAATCTGCTAAACTTGCTATCCTTGTCTAAAATATCCAGTGAATTACCTTATCATTTCTCTGGATGCGGGTGAAATTAATCTAGGAATTCAGTCATAAGAGAATGATTACCTTCCAATGGTCTTGTTGGTATGATTTAACATAGTTGATTCACTATTTGATTCTGAGGACATGAATAATGTTCATAGATATGCATACATAGAGATGTGGGAAGCTTGCATTTTTCAGCTACTTATGATGTTTACTATTATAATTGTTGGAATTCGTGCTCTGAGTAGTCCTAATACCATTTACTTGATATTGATGGTTTTTGCCCCCCTTAAGTTTGCTAATAGTGCTTCAGTCATTCTCTCATGACTCTAGATGGTTTACCCTCTCAAGTTGGTAATTAATTTGATATATGTTGTCATCTTTCAGTAATATCTACTTATCATTCTTCATATGCAGGAAGCGACTGTTTAATATGATAAATGATCTTCCAACAATATTTAAGGTTGTCACAGGGATGGCCAAGAAACAGGAAAAGGAGAAGTCATCAGTTTCTAATCATAGCAGTAACAAATCCAAATCAAAGGTATGCAAGCTTGAAAATCAAACTAACCATTAGTAGTAATAGTATGGTGACGGCATAGCTTTTAGTGTTGAAGCTAAGTACTTTTCTCGTAAATTTATTTTTGAATTTGATACAAGATTTGATGGTTAGTTTAGAGTCTTTAGACTTTAGATGCTGGAGTAACTAGGGATTCTTACTTCAGGGGAAAGGGGGATGAATGATTGCAGACAATATTGTCTTTCGTTAAGTGGTGTGTTACACTGTTTTGTAGATGGTAACAAGTAAATGAATATTTTGGGACCTAAAAGTCTTCTACAGTTTGGAGTGAGATCTGGGAACCCGATTGGTATGTTTTGTGATAATCTCTTTTGGTTTGGCAATTGCAGAGAGGTTCTGAATCTCAAGTGAAGTATCCAAAAGCAATGCAATCAAAGGATGGGGATGAGGATGGTTTGGAAGAGGAAGATGAGGAGGAGCATGGAGAGACTCGGTGTGGGGCATGTGGAGACAACTATGCAGCTGATGAGTTCTGGATTTGCTGTGACGCCTGTGAGAAGTGGTTCCATGGAAAGTGTGTGAAGATTACCCCTGCAAGGGCTGAGCATATCAAGCAGTACAAGTGTCCATCTTGCAGCAACAAGAGATCTCGACCTTGACAGTGGCTAGGAATGTGACTGCTGTATATCCCGGCAATTTTATAACTGCTAATTTGTTTAGTAGGTCAGGTTTATTAGTCTCTGTCAATTTCAGGTAATCTGTTTCAGATGTTACATTAGGTATCTGAGGTACTGTCTATTCCATCTAAAATTAGGATATTTGTGTTATAAGCAAACTTAAACATTGTTGTGTTATGTGCTTCCTTAAACTTAGTGGAGTCTGTAAGTCTATTATCTTAGTGAAGTTCATATTCTCCCCCGTAATGTTATTCTTTTCTAATTCTAGCATTCGTTAAGGACAGCATAGGTGAAAGTGGAAAAGGGCAAGGAATTATCTGCTCGGATTGAGAGTCTTAAGACTAAAAGCATAAACCAGTTGAGCTTTGTCAATGTGAATTGGGTTAACCCTCCATGGGCATGCTAGATTTACATTCGTTAATACGCTTAGTTTGGGATTTTTTTTTTTTTTTGTATTTAGCTGTTATTTTACTCCTAATATGTGAAAGTATTCAATTTAAAACGTTTCTTATATAATTTTAAAATTTTGAAATATTTGGCAAATCTTTTAGAAACTTATTTTCAAGATTATTTATTGGTAGTTTTTAAAAGCTATTTGTACCTCTTGTTTAGCAACGCCAACTCCCAAAAAAAAATATTTATTTCAACAAAATTATATTGAAATACGATTAAAATTATTTATTTACTATAACTAATAATACAGTTTTAGATAAAGCTTCTGAACAATGAGTCAATGACAAAATAAAAAAGATAAAGCTTTTGAAATACTATTATATTATTATGGCCAGAAAAAGAAAGAAAAAAACTAGTATTATATAGCCTTTGTTGCCTGGCAGAACAATTCACGTATAATGCCTATATAATATAATATGACCATGTACGAAGAACCGGATGGAGTGAGGTGGAATCTTTTTTAAGTGAATTCATTTTTTTTCTTTGGTCAAGGGATTCATTGCCTTTCTTTCTGGTGCTAGGTAATGAACTCCCTTTGAGGCTTTGACCCAAAAAAAAAGAGAGCATATTTGGGTTCGTGGTATGAGCAGCTCCACATAACTAATTCTGAATCTAATGACTGGGATTGCCATTTGGGCTCAAGGATTAGATCATCAAAGAAGAGCACATCTCATATAAATAAGATTTTTTTTTTATAAAATCACAATTTACTAATTTTTGCTATCTAGTTCCCTTAAAGAGATATTAATGAAGAGAGATCTAACTATTTTTTTTATTCTAATTCTACTTACAAGGTCAGTAAATATACCAGATCGGATTTGGATCTATACTGAATCACTAAATATCATATTATTTATATTTTAATAATATAGTTTATCTAATATAATTTATTAATTACTCAACTATTTACCTCATAATGGTTGATTACTGTAAAAGTGGACAATGATTCTAGATAAACTTTTCCTGTAATATTAGAAGTTCGAATTGTAGAATCACAACTTTAAAGGAGGAAGACTTTATCTAACTATCACTCTTAACTCAAATTTGTGTGAACAATTGAATAAAGACAAAAAAAAAAGTATTCAACTATTTAAACATTTTGTCTGTTATACGGTTATACCCTTTAAATATACTTTATAAATAATGTGTTTAATAGTTGTAAATATATTATGAAATATATTTTTTATTAGAATATTAAAAAATTCGCATCAAGCTATATACTAACAAATTATCGAATGCCAGCAACGTTTCCAGTTTCTTTATTAATTATTTTTGGGTCCACGAAATATTCTTTATTAAAAAGATTAAAACGACATTCTATTGTAGATGGAAAGCGACTATTAGTTTTCCATTTTTTGTCTTTTTTGGTAATATTACTGTCTTTATTATAGCGTAAAAATAGTATTAATAGTGTCATTAATGTAAGAAAAATACATTAAATATACTAATAAATACATTTTAGCCCATCAAAAGGAATTGTATACTCTTACGGTACTATTATACTCAAACTTATAAAAATATACAGTCGTAGTATTTGTTTAATTTTTATACGCTTAATTTTTTTTTATTTATTTATAAATTTATTTTATATCTTATCGAAATGTTATAATTACATATAAACTGATTTGATATCTTTTTACATTAATATATAATAAAATATATTATACACAAAATATTTTCTAAAAATATATATAACCCAAGTTTTATAATTACTGTTGGATTAAATTTAAAATATTATTTAATATATTTTAAATTAAATCTTAATAATTAAGAATATTACGATCAGAATATATTAGAATATCTTTATTACATGGCGACAAAAATTTCAATCGGAGAAATCATTTCCAAGCTGAGAAAAACCGTCATGGTGTACAAAACTGTAACCGCTATTTCTGTTGGAAGATTTAACCATGTTTGGTGTTTGTCTATCGACTCAATGATGAATAACTTATATCAAATGTATTTGTCTTTGTCTGTCTGGTTAAGTTTCATGCCGCAATCTGTCCCCCTCTTAAGTTTAAAGTTTCCAGATTTTGGCATCGGAAAAATTGTACCTTTTGCAAGAGATCTAGCGGATAAAGTGGATACTAGCGTAAAAAGATCAGAGATTGGCCCATTGTTTCTGCTGCTCTATTCTATGGTCCATAGAAAATGCAAATTCATTGTTGTTGTCGTCCAGAGAAATTCAAATTCATTGTTGATAAACCACAGAAAATAAATAGGTTCATATCCTTTAGTTAATTGAAAAATGGTTTTCCTCTTCAGCCCCTGGTTTCAGAAAAAAGGACAAGATTCAGGAGTATACCCATGCTGCCTCTGTTCCGTTTTTTATAATATATTTCGGTTTTCTCATTTTGTCACCGCCCATTAATATAGCTTCTTCCACTCATGTCCAGATACCTATTTCTATTTATTATCTTATCAGAATCTTATTGGGATTTAATCTCGTGGCTGCTTCTGCTTATAATAATTGCATAACTTGATAATCGATATGTAGTTTTACTAAATTCTCATCGAAGATGACATTGAGTATGAACCCAAAAAAACTCTTGGCATATCTTTGCCGTTGTATACAGCAAATATATCTATCTGATTTCATTCCATCAATAAAATGGTTACATTGTTACTTTCCATTACCATATATCGGTATCCAACCTGATTATATTTCTGTCATTGGTTGTGCTCACGGAACTGATTCATAATTTTTTGGGCAACTGATCATTTGCAAAATAATCATAGCTTTATTTTTCTACCCATTTTAGATGTATCAAATTATATAATTCCTAAACATGATCACACAATAAAACAGTAATGAGTCTGTGTAATTTACAAAATAAAACAAGCAGACAATGAAAAAAATAACAAACAAATAATTAATATTTGGGATTTCGGAAGGCCTTCATGTTCATGGGTGTTATATGAACGTTATCCACTCATATGGGAACTAGAAAGACTTAAAACATGGCCCTGCGATTCATGTCTCTAGTCTTTACGCCCTTTGAAGGCCGCAAGGGCCAGAGCCCCATCCATCGCATCCTCAAGATTTGAGTAAACTAAAGAGCAATACTTTAAAGACAAGTCTTACAAAATAAGTAAAAATTATAGGTCTTGTCTTTGGTAAATTTAGAGGAGAAAAACAAGAGTTGAATATACAAGCTCATCATCATATTGGTAAGGTGACTGACAAGGCAGGCTACGGCTATTACATACTAAAATTTAAAAAGAAAAGTCTAAGAGATATATAAGGAATCAAAAACAAGGGATCCTAATTAATTCCTCCTATATATATAATCTTTTACTACTTGGCGAATTATGAAGTCAATTTCTCTTGACTCTTGGTAGACATCCGCTTCAAACACTCATAGGTAGTAATCATGGTTGTTGCAGACATGGACATTGAAGCCCACCTTGGCCCCAATCCTCTGTAACAAGCAAGCAGGCCACCTTCCTTCACCAAATTCCGAACCGTTTGCACAAAAGTTAAGGGCCTCCTTCGTCCATTTTCCTCTGTATCCAACACCTGCAACCTTGTCTTGATTGTGTCAAGAGGCATGGTTACAATTGCTGAAACCCCACTGGCCATAACCGCACTCAACCCTTGGACACCTACCATTGCCTTGGAATCAGGCCTAAAACCACACCCATTGGCCAAATCACTCTCATCCCTCTTACCCATATAGCTACCAAAAGCACCCCAGATGAGCCTATGGACCATAGAGTAAGAAGTCCACCAAACCGCATTGGATGGTGCATAACTCAATATTGAAATCCCAAATCCCCTATAGAAACCTCTTGGTCCATCTGCACACAGAATTTTCCTGAACGCATCAAGGCCATTCCTGTAATTCTCCGAGTTGAGATTGCTGAGTATATTTTTGCTGCTGCTGCTGCTACTACAACCTTGAACCATGAGTCTTTGGCTCACAACATCAATTGGGGTCCAAACTACTTGTGCAGCCATAGCAGAACTCACCCCTGCAGCAGCATTAGCTACAGCAGTGGCGGTGGTATCTGAAAACCCCATTTCAACAAGAGCAGTGCCAACATTACTCTTGGTCACTTCAAGGGCAGCCATGTAAAGTGCACGAGCAGGGATGGTTCCCATCAAGGAAGTGCCAAAACCTTTGTAAAACCCTCTGAAACCTTCATAGCGCATAATGGCACCAGACATGTTGAGGCAAGAGTACTGTGCCGAAGAAACCTGCTGGCGAGTCTTCAACACGACCATAGGATAAAGCGCAGCTGAAACACCAGAGAATAAGGCGGCGCCTAGGAAGAAAAATTTGGACTTGTCAAGCATGTGCCAATCTATCTCTGCTGGGATGTGAATCTCTGAAGCCGAATCATCCTCGGCTGCTCTCAAACTCATCTTCGCCACTTTGGAGGTGGAGGAAGATCAAAGAGGAACCACCTCAGGCTCAAACAAACAGCTAGGCTAAGCTACACGACACAACACAACACTTTTCCTACACAAATGACAATCACAGATAGGTTGGTTGGTTGGATGGTCCACTAACTTTGTATTCACCCACCCAAATATCTCGAGCTGAAATGGGTAGGCTTGTTTCTATAAAAAGGACAAATTTTTGTTTGAAAGAAACACAGGGAAAGTGGGTACATGGATAAATGGAAAAAAGAAAGGAAAAAAAATTGAAGAAATAGTTAATTTAATTATGGGTACATAAGGAAAACGAGTAGGATGGGATTTTTCTGTTTTTTCTTCTTGCGGAGACAGATTTGAGAGCGGGCGTGGATCAGCATAAAAGGGTCAAACATTTGTTGGCACAAGAAGAAGAGGTCTTACCAGAGATGTCATGGTGTTTATTCAGTTGGTCATCTCTTTTATTTTAAGCAAGCTACTCCTCCGGTGGTGGGGTATGGTAGTAGGGAGGCGCGAAGGAAGCTGAAACCTAAAGGAAGCAGAGCTAAAAGGAGAATTTTCAGAGGGCGTCGTACAGTCACAGAAGGAGAGGCAGTGAGAGAGAGAAAGAGAGAGAGAGGGGTTATAGTTGGGAAAGATATGGGACAGACAGGGCTGTGGATTTTAGTGAGGGTTTTGAGTATCAACGAAATGGACACGTGTCCGTTGCTATAGGGGTTCAAGGATCAAAGCAACAGAACATGATTCCCCCCCCCCCCCACCCCCTCACCACACTGTACTGACACTCTTCTTCCTTCATTAGCCGTGCGTTAAATGTGAACGGACTAACCTTTTTTTTTGGGTCATATTAACCTCCGTCCGAAAAGAAAGAGATTAATATTCTGTGTATAATTATGTGTTGAAATTTTTCAGTGTTATTTATATATATATATATATATAAAAAGATTTGTATTATGTGAGAAGAGTCTTTATTATGAAAAGTGAGAGAAATAAATTTTGATTATTAAATTTTATATAAATAATTAAAATTAGAATATAAATATATATAATATTTTTAAATGATCATATAATTTTTAAATAATTTTTAATTTTAATTATTTATATATAATTGTATATAATTAAAATTTATTATTTTATCTTCTCACAATAAAAATTATTCTCACTAAATATATCTATATATATATATATATATTTAAAAATTATATGTTTAAGATATTTGAATTTTTTTACTCTGATCAAAGATATGCAAAAAGTGAATGAAAAAAAAATAAATACAGAGGGATGTATATTTTATATCTATTTATATGATAAAATTATAATAAAGATATGTAGAAAATAAATTAAAATTAATATAATTAAATAATAAAAATTATATAAATATAAAATAATGTGATTAAAATGAACAAAATTTAGTTTTATTTTTTATATCTATTATATTAATTCTATTAATCAAATTATGATATATATATTTAAAAAAAAAAATATTAATAAATATATGTTATAATTTAATTAATAAAATAAATTTAAAAAAATAAAACTAAATTTTGTCCGAATAAAATTATGAGTAATTAAAATTACTCAAAATAACAATGCTGGAGGCACGTCTTCATTGCTGAGGTTTAGGCTAAATACGTGCCTTATCACCTTTTTTTTGGTAGGTCAGATGGATATCACTTTTTGTTTTTTTGTTTTTTTCTATTTGGATAATGTTATCTATGAATGATTTTGTTTTACATCACTCAATTAATTCTTATCAATATTGTTTTTTTTTTCACCATTAATAACCCGCATCCTCTTATGTGAGTTATGTGATCCTCATTTTATTACAACTAATATTTTTCCAGTTTTTTTTCCTTTCTTTAATTATGATTTTTTAACTGCTTTAATTATGAATTTTTATAAATAAAATAGATTAGTCTAAATATATGCTTAGTTTGTACATTAAAAAAATGTGCTTCGTTTTGATCAAATGCTATTTTTTTTTAATTCTTAGATTATATTTTTTGTAATGAAATAATACATAACTAGATAATCATAATGACAAAATATTCACACATAAAGAACGATAACAGTTGGTGGTATGCCAGAATTTTCATGGTCCCAGCGGTCACAAGGTGACTCACAATATTCTTTTGCAGAGAGACAATATATCCATAAACAAAACATTGTGAATAAACGTATTCCCACATCGCATGGAATATCTTACACTTCTCTTATGCTTCTTTTTTCGCTGTTAAATTTAGTATATCATAAATGACGCTGAGGGGCTGTTTTATAAACTACAAAGGTTTAGGGACGGTGAGGGGCTGTTTTATAAACTACAAAGGTTTAGGGAGGGGGACATCATTATCTTGAAAAAGAAAGGTAGTGTACTTGATTCAATAAAGCTGGTCACATCATTTGTTGGAATCACATGTGTAAATTATTTGGATTACCGTGTTAATACACCGTTCAAAGCAATCTAATAGCCTACAAAAAACGATGTATCTTTTTTTATTTACTTTCAGTTGGAATCACTAGTGTTTTTTGACACTTATTTTTTATATTCACAAAATACAGTGATCAATAAAGTAATAAATAATAATTTTAATTATTTATGTAAAAAAATTATTATATATAAAAATTAAAATTAAAATTTATTATATTTTATATAAAGATCATTGTTTATTTTAAAAGTATTCATCACTTACTTAGATATATTTTTTAATATAAATTAAGAATGTGATAATCAATAAGGCCATAAGTGATAATCCTTATTACTTATGTGATGGCCTTCTTCTATTCTTCTTAGCCTGACCTAATTAGAATTCACAATATTCAATATAAGAATTATCACTTATCTAAAAGGTATTTTCTATGAGTGCCAAAAGTTGATGTCAAAAATGGACATATAGAGAAAAATAGGCATATGGAGAGCATTTTTATTATTCTATTAGGTTGCATTCCTATAAGAAAAGCATTTTGTTGATTGATCTATAAGGCATTTAATTCATTTTTTCCCATTTAAACAACTCTTCCCACAATTTAAAATTTCTAATGAATTTATCTTTCGCGTAATTATATAAGCTAAGTAGTTAGAAACAAAAATAGAGAAAAAGAGTGATAAATATTTGTATATTTCTGAACAAGGTTATACTAGAAGTTAGCCTCTATTTATATAAGAGGACAACTATAAAGAAAAGGAAAAAAATAAAATACAATTATGTACAAAATCAATCAAGCTAATCAATAGACCTTAAAATCAATCATCACAAATCTCAATCAAGTTAACATCCCCCCTCAAATTCAAGCGGGTGTAGAGAGAGTCAACTTGAATTTAGAAATCAGAGTATGGAATTGACCAGGATGATGAGTTTTGGTGAACAAATTGGCTAGTTGGTCAAGAGTTTCAATGGAAATGAGATGAAGAGCACCATGAAGAATGTATTGACGAATGAAGTGGTAATCGATCTCAATATACTTTGTGCGCTCATGAAATATATTATTATGAGTAATCTGAATAGCACTCCTATTATCACAATAGAGAGCGGTGGAAGAGGACTGAGATGAGAAAAACCTAAGTCATCAAGAAGCTAACACAACCAAAGTATTTCAGAAGTGGTGTCAACAAGAGCTTGATACTCTGCTTCAACACTGGAATGTGTAGTTAAAGTCTTTTTTCTTGTTTTGCTACGAAATAAGTGCATCACCAAGATAAATATAGTAACCAGTGGTAGATCGGCGATCAATGAGATCTTCACCCCAATTAGTATCAGAATAAGCTTGGAGGACCAAGGAAGAGTTGGCTGAAAAATGAAGCCCATGAAACAGAGTCCCTTTTATATATCGAATAATATGAAGAACAGCAACATAGTGAGTAGTGCGCAGAGTTGACATATACTAACTGAAAAAATGAACATCATATGAAATATCTGGATGAGTAACAGTAAGATAAATTAAGCTGTCAACCAACTGTCGATAGAGAGTATGGTCTGCTAGCCATGGCAACCATCACCCAAGAGGGGGGTGAATTGGGTGATTATAAATTTTTAAAGCAACTTTGAAAAATTATACATTTTGATATTTTCAATCATCACATGCAGCAGAATAAGTCTAACAAAAGTACAATTATTATTGATTACTCAAATACAACTTGAGACATAGGATAAATTAAGCAAATAAGCTAGATATCAAGCTCAACTCAAGCATATATAATTAAAGCACGAATATAAAGAGATAGAGTTGAGAAAAACAAATACAATGATTTATCCTGGTTCAGCCACTCATTGTGACCTACATCCAGTCATTAAGTGAACCACCTGAGATTTTTCACTAAACCGTCAAGTTTGAATAGGTGCTTGGAAACTTTTACAACCAAGAGCACTCAACACACCTTAGGATGTCTCACCCTTTGTCTTGAGCCTCAACAACAAGGGATACCTCACCCTTACAAACATTTGAGGGATACCTCACTCTCTTTATAGATTACACAAAGTATATATGAATAGAAACTCTCTCAAGAGTGAATAATACAAATTGAAACTCAATGGGTATCAAGGAATCACACACTTAAAGCTCAAAATAGAGGTTTATGAGAAAAGAGAATTAAAACTCATATTTAATGATCAAGAAGCTTGTTTAGATTGATTCCCAAATTTTCTTTAGTGTCCAAATACTTTCATTTATAGTCCAAAGCATTTTAGAGCTGTTGGTAGTGGTTGAGAGCAATAAATGTCAAAAACAAGTCGCTATTCACATTTTCTGGTTACTCAAATAACCAGTTATTACTATTTAATAACAGGTTATTATTGTTTAATAACATGTTATTCATTTCCAATAACAAGTTATTTGTTTTCCATAATCAATTATTTTCCATAACCAGTTATTAGTTTTGAATAACCAGTTATTGAGATGCCATAGCCAACTAGGAGCTTTAAAAACATGAAAAACGCTCCTAACTTGGTGAATAATCGGTTATGGATATTCCATAATCGGTTATTGCACTCTGATTTCGAAAACTGACTTTAAATTGTCATAATTTCTTTATTTCTCATCTGTTTAAAGTAAATGACCACTCATTAGAAAGATCATTGAGTCTATTTTCATATGAAATAAGTTTCAGATCAAGATACAAAATATTTTGAAAGATTTGATCAAATAAATGACTAAAGGTCAATTTTGTAAAACACAAACTTGACTATTTTTCAAAAGTTTTGAATTACTACTAAGACTAACTTTTCAAAACATGATTGTTGTGCATTTTAGCATATAAGAAACACTTTTAAAGATGTTAAAACTTATTTGAGCTCAATGTGATTCCCATTTACCTTTACATAAGATTTAAGTCCTATAAGCTATTCTTGAAGATATTGCACTTGATCTTGCCATCATCAATTCTATTCCTTAAGCTTCTTAATGTAATCCAAGCTTCTAAAAATTTCTTTTCTTCAAATCTTGCAAATGCTTAGAACATCTTATCATTCTCATTCTTCTTGAGTTAAGCATAATTGTGATATTTTGCTTTCTTATTGCAATGCTCACTCTTGATACTTGGACTATCCTACAAAATATTACTTACTTAAATAAACATAGTTAGTCCAAATTCATAATTCAATATCTTTATATGTATAATTCATAAATATATAACTCTAATTAGTCTAACATGCATATAAAAATTTCATAGACACATCCAAAGAAGACATTTATCAATTACTAATAGATATGCTCTATGTAGAATGCAACAAAGAACACTTTACATATTTTCATTTAAATATACCCAAATCTAATATTAATTTAGTATCACTCATATAACATATTATTAGATATATCCTATAAAAGATACTACAAAGAATATGCATGATTCTTATATGAAATATAACAAGATGAAGTATATGATCATGCGTGATCCAATATAATCTATTAAGCACATTTATGTAGCATAAACATTTATTAAGCACATCTATGTAGCATAAGCATCATTCTTTTTGTATTATATTTGTCATCATCAAAACTTAACATATTAAATCATTGGGACAAAATTATTTTCACAATCTCCTCATTTTTTATGATGACAAATCACCAAAGAAAAATATGTTAAGTAATATAGAAGAATAGATATTCATGTAAGCATAAGCAATATAGAAGAATATAATCTATTAAGCACATTTATGTAGTATAAGCATCTATTAGGCACATCTATGTAGCATAAGCATCATTCTTTTTATCTTGTATTTGTCATCATCAAAACTTAGCATATTAAATCATTGGGACAAACTTATTTCCACAATCTCCCTATTTTTGATGATGACAAATTACCAAAGAAAAATATGTTAAGCAATTAGAAGAATAGATATTCATGTAAGTATATCAAACAATAAGTACAATAACATATTTTTATTTCTAATTCTCACTTTCCCTATTTGACATCAACAAAAAGGTAATCATGTAAAAAGATATGTGTAACATTCTTAATAATCAACAAAAAGGCTTAGGAAGGAAAGAAAATATTATCTCCTCCTATAGATAAAACCCATGTTAGCAAAAAGAGTAGGATCATAAAAACCAAAAACTTCTTCAAGTTATTCAAATCATAATTATCTCCCTCTATTTGATTTTACACATGATTCAAGAATAGAGAGATGAAACAAGCATGCTTTTAAGATATAAAAAATTATTCATGTAATGCTTGTCACATTTTGGTACATCAACATTTAGTATATAATAGTAATAAACTTAAGAATTTATGTCTAACATATAATATCTTACATACCACATGATAAATAAGTACTGCTTGATGAAAGTTACAAAATATCCATATAAGGTCATGAAATTAAGGTTTTCAAATGAAAGATCATACAACTTACTACATATCAAGCATTTATCAATGAAAGAATAAAAAGATATGAAGTTTAAGAATGTTTACCTTCTTTCATTGATAGAGGGAAAGAGAATAAGAGATAGTCTTTATTGACATGTTGATAGTATTAACAATAAAACACTTGATGTCAAATAAGGATGTAAGTTAAGAGATATAAACAATAATTTAAGAGCTAGGCTCCTCCTCAAAATATGCATATTATCAAAATATAATAATTTAACATAGTCATGCATATATTTATAGTCAATAAAGACATGGAAGAAAAATATGTAAGATGAAAAGGATAAATAATCATTACAAATCAACAAATAATTATAAGAAGTTATAAGAAAAGAAGATAAGCTCCCCTTTATTGAAGTATAAGATAGATAAAGAGAATTATGTATACCAATACCATGTAAGCACATTACCATAGAGTAAAACAAGGTAAAAGATACTTATTATTAATTCATCAATCACAAACCATTTTAAGACTTCTTTCCGTTTCAAAAAGAATTTTATAAGAATACATTACATTTTCAAAAGCATTTTAGAAGGGTAGAGATGTTTTACATTAAAACCACATATTTCTTGAGAATGATCAAACCCAAGTAAAAAGAACATCTGAAAATACATCTCATTTCTTTTCCATAATCGGTTATTGGTTTTGAATAACTGGTTATTGGTTTCACCAGGAAACACTGTAGCACGCAAATAATCGGTTATTGGGATGCCATAACCAGTTAGGAGCTTTAAAAACATGAAAAACGCTCATGACTTGGTGAATAACCGGTTATGGATATTCTATAATTGGTTATTGCACTCTGGTTTTGAAAACTGACTTTAAATGATCATAACTTCTTCATTTCTCATCAGTTTAAAGCAAATGATCACTCATTGGAAAGATCATTGACTCTACTTTCATATGAAATAAGTTTCACATCAAGACTCAATATTTTGAAAGATTGGATCAAATAAGTAAGCAAATGTCAGTTTTACAAAACACAAACTTGACTATTTTTCAAAGGTTTTGAATTACCACTAAGACTAGTTTTTTAAAACATGTTTGTTGGGCATTTTAGCATATAAGAAACACTTTTAAAGATGTTAAAACTTATTTGAGCTCAGTGTAATTCCTATTTACCTTTACATAAGATCTAAGTCTTATAAGTTATTCTTGAAGATCTTGGACTTGATCTTACCATCATCAATTATATTCCTTAGGCTTCTTGATGTAATCCAAGCTTTCAAAAATTTCTTTTCTTCAAATCTTGCAAATACTTGGAACATCTTATCATTCTCATTCTTCTTGAGTTAAGCATAATTGTGATCTTTTACTTTCTTGTTGCAATACCCACTCTTGGTATTTGGACTATCCTACAAAATATTACTCACTTAAATAAACATAGTTAGTCCAAATTCATAATTCAATATCTTTATATGCATAATTCATAAATGTATAATTCTAGTTAGTCTAACATGCATATAAGAATTTCATAGACACATCCAAATAAGACATCTATCAATTACTAATAGATATGCTCTATGTAGGATGCAACAAAGAACACTTTGCACATTTTTATTTAAATAGAGTCAAATCCAATATTAATTTAGTATCACTCATATAACATATTATTGAATATATTCTATAAATAATGTTATAAAGAATATGCATGATTCTTATATGAAATATAATAAGATGGAGTATATGATCATGCATGATCTAATATAATCTATTAAGCACATTTATGTAGCATAAGCATCTATTAAGCACATCTATGTAGCATAAGCATCATTCTTTTTGTCTTGTATTTGTCATCATTAAAACTTAACATATTAAATCATTAAGGCAAACTTATTTCTACATGGTCATCAAGTGCAATACCATCCAGAGGTGTAAACTTGACATTAGGTTCCAGAGCAATGGATTTGGTGCAACTGTCTGAGAGACTGGCTTAAGAAATAAGATCTGAGACATATTTCGCTTGAGACAAATAAATACCATCAACAGAGAAAATAACCTCAAGACCCAGAAAATAACTGAGAGAGTCAAGATCCTTCATCTCAAAATTGTGGCTCAATGATGCTTCAAAATCAACGATACCAGAAATATCATTACCAGTAATGATCATGTCATCAACATAAAAAATAGTAACGCGATCAGTCTTTCAGATGAAGAGAGCTGAATGATAAGGACTAGATGAGAACTCAAGCTAACTGATGGTGGAACTAAACTTGCCAAACCCGATTCAGGGAGCTTGTTAAATACCATACAAGGTTTTACGAAGAAGACATACCTTGTTAGGTGGACAAGAATAACTAGGTGGTGGTCGCATATAGACTTCTTCTTCCAAGTCACCATTGAGAAATACATTCTTCACATCCATCTGGTTAAGAGTCTAATTATGTATGACAGTGTCGCAACCGGGATCGCGACGGGACGACCAAAAATATGTAAAATCAATGGAGTCGCCACCAATGTTTATTTAAATTGGGAAAACATTAGAAAAAACCTTTAATCAGGAAAACTGGTCTTTTTGAAAATGAGTTTGGATTCGGGAGTCGATTACAGTAGGAAGGTATTAGCACTACACCGCTCGCTCTAGAACTACCTTATGTTAGTTGTGTAAATTTTAATAATATCAAATATATTTATTTTAACCCTCTAAACAAAAGACTTTGTAATTATTTATTTTTTTATTTTTTATTTTTGAAAAGAAATAAAAGAAACAACCAAATTATGAAAATTTATTTTTTGGGCTTGACAGAAATGGATTTCTGCTCCTACGTATCTCCCCTGGTGCAATGAGAACTCAAAGTCAATGTTCTTTATAAAATAAGTGTGGGTTGGTTGAAGAGATTTTATTTGAAAGCTAATCCATTTTTTTTGCACAGATTCAAGTTAGCACTAGGCTACTCAATAAACCCTTATGATCCAAAAGATAATGAAGATAGCATCTCGCTATTCAATCATCATCATTGGTCATTGCATGGATTAAAAGAATTTTTTTTATTTTTATATTCTTTTACCCCCAAACAAGGTATCATTTTTGCCTTAATATGAAATGGACAAAGACCCACGTGAATCAAATTCAAACTCAACAGATAATCAACAAGTTTTAAAGAAATAAAGGTTTGAGACTTTGGCAACCATGGCAAGACACGCCAGTGGGATGTTTGGGGAGGATCCTATTTAAGATTCGACGGTCGGATGAAGGTTGATGAAGAATGGGGTGACGTCTGTAGGTGACTTCTTGGGTTTCGACATATATGATGGATCCGGTGTTTTGAGTTCTTCTTCTTCCAGGAGATCTATTTTGGGGTTCGACGGTCGATTGGAGGATATGGTGGGATGATTTTGTTTTGGGGTTCGACGGTCGATTGGAGGATGTGATGGTTTGTGAAGTCGGTGGTGAAGGTCGCAATGGTATGGTTCGACGGTCGAATGAAGTGATGGGCTTTGTGAAGGGGGCGAGGGTCACATGGTGCTGCTCGACAATGGGGTGAAGGTCGGTGATGTAGTTCGACGGTCGGTAGAGGGAATGATGGTATTTTGTGAAGTGGGTTGAGGGTCCAATGGTGTGGTTCGACGTCGAATGAAGTGAAGGTGGGCTTTGTGAAGGGGAGGGTCACAATGGTGCGGTTCTTCGAATAATCAATTCGACGGTCGGTAGAGGGAATGATGGTATTTTGTGAAATGGGTTGGGGGTCCAATGGTGTGGTTCGACGTAAAATGAAGGTGGGCTTTGTGAAGGGGTCAGTGGGTCACAATGGTGCTGCGGTTCGACGGTCGAAGGGGTGAAGGTCGGTGATGTAGTTCGACGGTCGGTAGGGGAATGATGGTATTTTGTGAAGTGGGTTGGGGTCCAATGGTGTGGTTCGACGGTCGAATGAAGTGAAGGTGGGCTTTGTGAAGGGGTTGAGGGTCACAAATGGTGCGGCTCGACGGTCGAATGGGGTGAAGGTCGATGATGTAGTTCGACGGTCGGTGAGGGAATGATGGTATTTTGTGAAGTGGGTCAGGGGTCCAATGGTGTGGTTCGTGGGGTCCGACGGTCGGTTAAAGGTATGATGGATCCCGTGCTTGGGTTCGACCTAAAGGATGTGGCTCTTTGGATTTCGACGGTCGAATGGGAATGATGGTGTTTTGTGAAGTTATTGAAGGTGGTGGTTACGGTTTTCTGAAAAGGTTGAATGTGGGTAGTCAATAAAAGTGGATCATTAGAGTGAATATTGGGTTTCTTTGAGTGGATAAGTATTCATTTCGGGTTGAGTGCAGAGGATTCTTGTGTGCAAGTGAGAATAGTTAGCGAAATGAGCTACATGACATGAATGCAGAAGGTTACCTGTGGAGTTCAAGGTGGAACAGTTGAAGTGAATGCTATTCCTCAGCAAGGCTTCTGTCTCCTTCTTGTTCCTTCTCTCTGTCTCCCTTGTGATGGCTGTGCTCTTGGAAGTTTATGGTGATGAGGGTGGTGTTTTGGTTGAAGAAGATGAATAGTGGAGGGTGGTGAAGACGAAGATGTGGGGGGATAGAGATGCTGGGCTTTGGTGGTTGTTGTTGGTTTTTGAAAGTGGGTTCAGGTTACTGGCAGAGGCTTGAAGAAAGTAAATTGACTCAGTTCAAGATCAAGCCCGATGAAGGTGATGGAGTGGTGAGGCAAGAAATCAAAGTCAGCGGGTGAGAGTGGGTAGCAGGTCCGAGAGCCAAAAAAATATCCGCATGAGAAATCCTTTCTCGTGAACCCCCTCCAGTGTCTCCCTTGCTCTGTAAATATCCTCCCCAATATCAATCCCCTTTTTTTCTCTTTGTCTCATTCTTTTCAATCCTCTGAAGCAGCGGGTGATCGAAAAAAATGTAGCTTAGGGTCCTCTTTTGCGATGTAGGAGTTTCCATTTTCATGAATTTTCCTTGTAATCGAGACCCTCCCCCTCTTCAAATCTCTGCCAACTTACCATTTTTGTCAGTGTCAGTCTCGAGCCTTGAATTTGGGCTTGCAGCAGAGATAAGAGAGGTTGACATGATTTAGTTGAACTTCAATTTCTGGTTGAGACCGTAACCAAAATAACCAACGAGTAAAAAACGTAATCAAGCCCCCTTTTTCTTCTTTCTTTTTTTTTTTTTTTTTGTTTTTTATTTTATATATGTTTTTTTTATATTTTTATATTTTTAAAAGAAGACTTAAATAAGAGTAGAGTAAATAAAAGAAAAGACAAGAAATATGTGTTCATTGCAATTAAGTATCACTTAACATAAGAAACATAAACTCTTGATTAATCAACAAAATTTTATGGACAAAATTAGGTATCAACAGACAGCAATAGCAAGAAGAGTACGAATAAAAGTGAAACAAGCAACTGGAGCAAAGGTTTCTTCATAATCAATCTCATATTCTTGAGTAAAATCTTTGGCCACCAAGTGAGCCTTGTAACGATCAATAGACCCATCAGAGCGAGTTTTAATCTTATAAACCTATTTACGTTTGACAAGAGCCTTATAAGAAGGAAGATCAACTAATTCTCAAGTATCATTATTCTTCAAAGTCTGTAATTATTCTTTCATAACTTGTTGCCAACAAGGGTCAATAGATGCCTCTGGATATAACTGTGGTTTATGAAGGTGAAGCATGTTAGAAAAATAGTGATAATCACGAAGGTAGGTGGGAAGGTTTCTTACCTGAGAAAGACAGAGAGTAGTGTTAGATGCAGGATCAAAGGTCGGGATAGTGTCAGTAGGATGAGTCAAAACTTCAAATGATGGTGAGAGGTCACTAGGAGAATTAGAAAAAGAACCTATAGGTGGGGAACTTGTCTCAGACACATATGAATAATTTGTATCAGAATCATTCGAAAAAAGATCAATAGATAGTTAAGTAAACAATGGGACAGAAGTGGAATAAATAGACTTGAACTGAGACAGTAAGGAGAATATAGTGTCTTCTCAGAAGATAACATGACGAGAAATACGAACACATTGAGAGATTGGATCCCAGCAGTGATAACCCTTATGTTCAGTACCATAACCAAGGAAGCAACAGAGATGAACACGAGATTCAAGCTTAGTGTGCTCATGGGGTTGAAGAAGAACAAAACAGACATAACCAAAAACTAAGAAAATTGTAGTTTGGAGGCATGTGGTGAAGGTGTTATTAAAGAGACACATTACTAAAAATAGAGGAATGAAGACGATTGATAATATAGACAACAATAAGAATAGTTTCACCCCACATACGTTCAGGTCAAGAAGAAGAAATAAGCATAACTCGAACAGAGTAAAACATATACCGATGTTTTCTTTCAGCACGACCATTTTGCTGAGAAGTACTAGGACATGAAAATTCATAAAAAGGTACCTTGTTTAGCAAGAAAAGTGAGTAGTTTTGAATCACGATATTCAGATGCATTATCACGACGAAAAACCTTAATTGTCTTTGAAAGTTGAGTTTTAATCATAGTGACAAAGATAATGTATTTTGAGGAAGTTCAAAATGGTTTTTTATTAAATATATCAAAGTGAAACGTGAATAGTCATTAATAAAAATCACAAAATATTGATAACCTCCTATAGTGGGTGTAGGAGCTAGACCCCAAACATCAAAATGCACAAGATCAAATGAAGAAATAGAAATAAAAGTACTTTTATTAAAAGATAAGGCAAGTTGTTTAGCTGTTTGATAAGAACTACAATGCAAAGATTCTTTTTTAATAAACCCTAAAAAACTCTAAGAAATGAGAGGACATAATTTACTAAGAGAACTATGAGTAAGATGTTGATGCCATAGATGAAGAAGAAAGTAAGTAGAAGCAGTACAAAGAGTTGACACAAGAGGCCGAGGAACATGGAGGATAGTGAGCTTAAACAATCTTCAAACTTTACGACCATTACAAATGGTTTGCCCCGTCCGTGGATCCTACACAAAACAACCACCAGAAGAAAATATAAGAATATAACCAAGGTCACATAATTGGCTAACAGATATGAGATTAAGGTTTAATTTAGGAATAAAGTATATATCTGATAAGGTAAGGGTAGGTAGGGAGATGAACCTTTATGACTTACTTTCATAAGAAACTCATTAGCAGTATGAATAGAATGAATGACATCTTTAGAGGAAAAGGCATGGAATGAGGAAATCATATGATTACAGTATGCAGAATCAAAATACCAATAATTATTACTTGGTATAGTTGTTAAGGCAATATGAGTGTTACCAAATTGAGAAAGGACTTGTTTAAGAAGGGACTCAAGATCAGTAGTGGAAAAAGAGATCTAGGAAGTAGAGGAATAAGCATCATCGATAATTGAAATTGTAAACACAGGCTTGGAGGAGGAACTGGGACGAGGTTGAAACTTACTCTAATCAAGCCTTGGTGGATGAGTAGGGCACTGCTTAATCAAATGTCCTAGAAGTTTGCAGTATCTACATATAAGAGAGGGGCAGTTGGGAGCAACATGACCTTTCCTTTTACAAGTTTGACACTTTATGGTGGGACATTCAAGAAAGGCATGACCATATTTACGATAGTGATGATAAAATTTGTCTTTCTGATGAGTAACTGCAAAGGCCAAATTTGTTTTAGGTCGAAGAAGACTCAATCTAGTTTCTTCTGACTTCAGACGAGGAAGGGCATCTTCACGTATGGGCAAGGGATATTGGTGTAGTAAAGATACCCGACCAGGTTCATAGTCATCAGTGAATGCCATCAGAAACTGGATGAGCCTAGTGCGATCACGGTATTCCTAATACAACTTAGCATCACTTTTGTGCTTCAAGTTAACTCATACAAAATCAGTTGATCCCAGATAGCTTTCATCCAAGTCAGAAACTCATACACAGCTTGTCCGGTCTCTTGTTTCAGACTGTTGAATTCCTTTAGTAGCTGATAGTGATGAGACAAATCAGAAATTGTATACTGATTCTTCAGATGATCTCATACCTCTTTGGCAGTGTCAAAGCGCTCAAACTTGAAATGAATATTGGAAATATATGTATTTCGAAACCAGGTGATGATCTGATAATTTTTGTTATCCCAATCTTCTAATTGTCAACAAACTTCTCATCAGTGTCATCTTCAGTTTGAACAGGACAAGTAATATCACCTATGACATATCGCTAAAGTCTTCGGCCTTTCAGAAAGCCACGCATGGCCTCAACCTAATGGGTGTAATTCAAACCATTGAGTAAAATTGGAATGGGCTAAGCAACATCAAACTTTTTCATAGTAGTAGAGAAGGACAATAGCAAAAAGAGCACTTTTGGGGTTAAATTGATAGAAAAAGACATAAAAAAATAGAAAGATCTCACTAAAAAACATTAGGAATGAGGTATAGCGCCACGTCAATAATTGCACATCAGCGCTATGTCAATAATGGCACATCAGCGCCACGTTAGCATAGGTGAACATGTAGGCAGCTAGGTGGCGTCACGTCCATGTCAGTGCCACGTCAAACAGGTCCAGATCGCGAAGTGGGTACGCGGAACAATTCTGGGTCCGACGCATGAGCCACACGCACAGAGAGGGGTGGTGGCGCGTGACAGTGCGTGGGTAGTGGTCGGTGGCAAAAATTGGGTGGCTGGTAGATCGACAAACAATGATTCCAACAGTGCCAACAGTGTAAAAAACGAAGCTCTGGAGAGCGAGGAACCTAAAATGACAGTGGTGAGAGGTTTTAGCAGTGGTGGAAAACGATGAGGTTTATGGAGAATAATAGGCGAAAGGATTGGACCAAGTGTCTAGGCACTTTGATATCATGTTAGAAATAAAAATTGAGAAAAAAATTAATGAATATTTGTATATTTCTGAACAAATTGTATATAAGAGAATTAACTTCTATTTATACAATAAATCTATTATACAAAAATAATAATAATAATATATTATATATGAAATCAATCAAATTAATCAAACTAATCAATCAATCTTAAAATTAATCATCATAAATCTTAATCGCTAACATAGTAACATGAGCAAATCATATGAATGTGATCTTTTCAGAAATACTTACTATTATTAACTATTGAGAGTACACCCCAACAGAAATATTAGAACAGAAGCACATGTCCAATACTCCAATAAGCGAGAAGGGGTCTTATTTGTATTTTTAGTCTTTCATATTTATCAGGTTTTGTTAATAAGACATACTATATCAATATTATTTTACCAATACCACATAAATGTATCACTATAGCTATTTAAAACTTGTATTACCCAAAAGAAAAACTTGTAAGCGTTCTTAATTTTTGTGTCAGTAAGATTTTAAAAGTCATTCATTATAGATAGCACGCATGTAATTTATGTGAACAAAGTATAGTTGAATGCACTATCCAGATTTTACACAAGCAATTTATTCTTGCAAATTGTATTTTGTTTTAACTATAAATAGTTGGACACAATTGTACAGATGCTAAGAATTACATGGGACCTATAAAACCTAAATCCCAGTTCTAGAAATTCCATATTATGAAGGAACAATATTTTCCATTTGGATGTTACAATGTTAGTTGAACACTTAAATACATTACTTATTTTTATGGTATTACCATGAGAAGGAAAATAATTTCCAACTCAACCCGTGGTCTTTAAATCACTAAAAATACAAAAGGTGAATATGACAACTGACAAGTTAATAGTCTACAACTCTGTATATAAATACTATTTTCAGATGTGATATACCAAGGTTTTTTTTTTGGGACAACGTCATATACCAAGGTTGAATAATAAAAAAATAATTTATACTTTCAACTATGATTTTTCTATGGTTTTTTTCTTTACATCACTTTTTATACCATTAATTATATTATTATTTTTTTATTATTTTTTCTCACTTAATTAAATTTTTTTAAAAAATGTAAAAAAAACTATATCACCAAAAAAAAGTATAAGAATATCTTTTTCCTTATACTTTTGAGTTTAGACACCCCTTAGCTTCCACACTTTTGGGTATTTCAGTGATGTTTCTTCAGAGTCCATTAGAGCTCCAAGTTGGCCTGACCCAAAAGAAAGAAATGGAAGGCATCCAGCGTGCTACAATAATTGTCTAATTGACCATGTAAGGCTGTTGCCCGATTTTCCCAAAGCCAATACCAAGCAAATGAAGGGCCCTACCCTCCCTATGGTTTGGTCAGTACTCAGTCCACGTAAATACGTATTAGCACAATAGATTGCAAAGACTTTAATATTTTTTTTAAAAAAAGAGAGTAAAGTTTAATTAATATTTGAAAAAATAAATCAAATACCCCAGAACGCTCCTATGTCTTCTTCACCAGACCATTCTAGCCAGCACCAGACCGTAAAAAAATTTTAGCCATATTTTTAGACCTTAAATGAGAAGGGTTGGCAAGTTGATGAGGAAGTTCTCCCTCCCTGACAACGCCAACTTGGTCAGGACGGGTTGCTCACCATCACCGTCGAGAAGCTCACGAGGGCCAAGACCATTGAGGTCAACGTTGCTTAATAACATTCTTAACTCAACAATCTACATGCTTTCTTAATTTCCTATCCTTGTCGATCGGTTTGTGATCTAATCACTTGCATGATTTCAAGTGTGATATTGTATTGGAGATTAATGCAATGGGATATGATATTGCAGTGTGAATACTTTGTGAATTAATGGTGTGCGTTGATGTGAATATCGGTAAATGTATCGAATCGACAAAAGTAATAAAAAAATGAGTAGAGTATCGTCCCACGAGAATTAAGTTATTAATTATTAAATTAACTAAAAATAATACTATTTAAACTAACTAAAAGAGAGTTGGTAAAAATTAAATTAAAAATAAAAATAAAAATAAGTAAACAATAAATCAAAGGGGTGAAAAACAATAATGTTAAAGCGTTAACGTTCAAATTTTACTTAAACTCTTCAGATGCACATACAAATATTGGTTTAATTATGTTCTATTTCAATTATTTATGATCAATTCCTAAAATTAATTAATACTCAATCCCTTGGTATATTAATCCTCTTACGCTGATTGAAATTAACTAATCTCTTTATCTAACCCCAATTAGAAAGACATTATCAAGAACAAGGGAATTAAAAGAAAGACCACATAACCACAACATCTATTCCTAGCGATTGCAGAAGTTATTGTATTTATCACAAGTTCTAGGTTCATGTAAATTTTTTCAAATCATACATAAACCCAAAAGATCATTCCCAAATAGGCCAGATTTAGAAAAACATTAAGAATAGAGATAAACACGTAAATCATGAAATAGAAACATAAATTAAACTCATAAAAGAAAGTTACATCATCCAAGAACAAGATCCATCATCCCCCTAACAATGGGAAATTAGTTACACATGAAAAAAGAAGAACACAAAGGGAATAATATGACAAACTCCATTGTAGAAAGGTGGAAAGGTTGAAGAAAATTCCTAATCTTCAATCCTAATTGCACCAACACCACATTAGGGTTTGTGCCTCTTGATGATCAGCTTTGCGTTCTGTCCAAGTGTATAAGAGTGTGTAAAAAGTGTCAAAGAGTCTGGCAAGACTTTTTTTTTATAAGAAATTCACGCTGCTGTTACGCGTTCAGCGCTCAGGCGCTCATCTTTCAGCGTTCAGGCGTTGGCCCACTAAAGTCACAGTGCAGCAAACGCAATCAGCGCTCAAGCGCTCCTTATTCAACGCTCAGGCACTGGCCTACTAAAACAGGAATCCTCCAGCGCATGTTACGCGCTCAAGAGGTGAGGGCCCAGTGCTCAAGCGGTGAGGGCCCAGCGCTCAAGCGCTGGGCTTCTGAATTAATTTTCTTATTCTTTTCTGCTCCTCAAATGCCCAGTCTTTTTCCATATGCAAATATCTAACAAAAACACATAAAAACACACAATTAAAACATAATTTTAAATAACTAAAAATAAAATAAACTTGAGAACAAACTCAATCAAAAAGATTAAAAGAGAATGAAAACCAAGACTTTGAACCGTAAAAATATGAATTTTTGCAGGTTCATCACTCCTCCAAACTTAAGTTTTTACTTGTCCTCAAGTAAAAGAAAAACAAAACAAACTAAAACAATCTAAAACTCAAAACAGACTTAAACATGGCAATACCGGGTAGTGAATATCATACATATCATCAGAAACTGCTTCACAATCTAATTTCAAAGTGTCACACATGAACAATCCAATTATCACATCGTCTCTCACATGCAGCTCTTATGCACAAATGACTTCTCAAAAACATGAATGAAAGACACAATCTCTTCATAAAGTACAAACCCAGATAGGTTCATAAAACTGCAAATGCACATCAAACCCACATCCATAAGGTTATTTTTCATCTCTCTCTCTACTAATGTAAACAACACACAACCAAGGATCAAAATGGACTTTATAAGCTTGTAATGTAAAGCCAAGAGTATGGGTTAAGAAAGATCCATCAAAGAGGGTTAAGAAAGAAGTGGTAGGAAAATGAAAACAAAAGTTGAGATACAAAATCATGTAAATTTCACAATTCAAGTCTCAAAATACTGAACAAGTGCAAAAAGGAGTAAAAGAATTAACATAACATTCATTTTTTTTCTTTTTTTTTTCTTTCTTTCTTTTCTTTTTCAGCAACCTCTACCCCCAAACTTATTTCTTTGCAATACTTTGGGTGAACTTTCTTGTTTTTTTTTTCTTTTTTTTTTCTTCTTTTTCTTTGAAATTTTTCAGCTCCACAAAACTTCATACATAAAAATAATGAAGACTTGAATAATAAAATAATACAAATATGCACTCAACAGAGGTTATGTAAGAGAGAATTTTTTTTTTCATGTGGGTATAGGAAAGGAAAATGTGGGTAAAGAAAAGAAACAGAGGCCAAACAATAGCAAGGCTGCAAAAGGGACCTAAGGATAAATTGTGTTTACAGGTTGGCTTGAAAGGCTCAAACGTTCCAAAGAAGGCCCTTATCATTTCCTTAATCATGCACTGCCTAGGATTTCGCCTCAAGAGAGAATCAAACAACTTCTAGATGCAAATCATCCACACACATACAATCCCATAAACTTTCTCTAAACTTGACATGCAATTAAAATCCAAAGTCTATCAATCATAAAAATGGAAAGAACATCCATACACAAACGAAACAATAAAGATAAATGCAACTCATGGATTCTCATGTGTTATCCCAAGAAATCAAATCAATCCACAATTCAAACAATCATTGGATATTCAATTCAACACACCGGCATGCACAATATGACTCAAAACACAAAAGGGATGATGATGACAAAATAAAAACAAAAAGAATAAATAACAAAATGAATTAAATGCAAGAAAGGAAAAGAAAAATTCTTTTTGGCGGTGACAACTATATACATCCTCCTACAAAGGCTCCGAACTCAGAGAAGCACCTAAGCCGACTCAACACTACCTTCAAAACCAAAACAAAGAAAAGAAAAGAAAAATATTAGTCAACAAAATAACAAATAACAAAATTAAAACAAAAACAAAAATAGAAGATAAAAAGATAGAAAATTTGGGTTGCCTCCCAAAAAGCGCTTGTTTAACGTTATTAGCTCGACGTTGCCTTTTCAACTAGTCAAGGTGACTTGAAGCAAGAGAAGTAGGATGACATTTTTCTCTTATCAGCTGTTTGCCTCCATACTCTGTCACTACCTCTGGAATCAATCTGTAATATATTAGTGAAAGTTAGAGGATTTTTTTCAATTGCAGCACTTTTAGAAAGATGAGGTCCTTTCTCCTTTTCGTCAACCATCTTGGGAGTAGGAAAATCAGCATTGATTGAAGACAAAGAGCTCTTACTAGCCAAAGCCAGTAGAGGCTTGTCTTGAATGCATTTAACAGAGGCATAAAGATCTGATGTTGATGCAAATTTATCAAAAACATTAATAGTCACCTGATCTCCATCCACCCTCAAAATAAGCTCCCTTCTAGGTACATCAATCAATGCTCCTGAAGTAGCCAAGAATGCTCTTCCAAGAATCAGAGGAATATTAGCATCCTCATCCATATCTAAAATCACAAAATCAGCTGGGAAAATAAACTTGTCAACCTTCACTAGCAAATTTTCCACTATACTATATGGATGTTTAATTGACCGACCAGCTAGTTGAAGAGACATTGTTGTTGGCTTCACTTTATCAATCCCAACCTTGCGCAAGATAGACAATGACATCAAATTGATACTAGCCCCTAAGTCGCTTAAAGCTTTCTCAACAGTCAGCTTTCCAATGGTGCAAGGAATAGTTAAACTACCTGGATCTTTCAATTTTGGTGGTAGTTTCCTTTGAATAATGGCACTGCACTCCTCAGTAAGTGTCACGGTCTCATCTTCTTTCAACTTCCTTTTCTTCAAGAGCAAATCTTTCATGAACCGTGCATAAGAGGACATCTGCTCAAGTGCCTCAGCAAAAGGAATGTTAATCTGCCGCTTTTTGAAAACATCTAAGAACTTGAAAAACTGCTTTTCTTGAATCTCCTTCCTAAATCTTTGAGGATACCGAAGTTTAGCATAGAGTGAAGGATCAACTATTTTCTTCTCATATTCCTTCTTCTTCCTCTGCCACTTTGGTTGCTCCTCTTTAGCTTCTTCATTACAGCACTCTTGAGATGGGACATCTGTAACAGGAACATCAATTTCCTTAACTGGTTCATCCAAAGTCTTACCGCTTCTCAGTGTAATTGCATGACATTGCTCCTTTGGATTGACAACAGTATCACTTGGGAAGGCGCCTGGAGCTCTCTCTTAAAGCTGTTTTGCTATCCGCCCCACTTGATTCTCTAAATTTTTAATCGCAACTTCTTGATTCTGAAAATTTACCCTTGTTTCCTCCATAAAAGCAGAAGTCTGTTGCACAAAAGCAGAAGTCTATACAGAGAGTTTCTCAAGTGCAATCTCAAGAGGAGACTTCTTCTCTAGTTGAGGATTCAGTGGCACTGTTTGATTGCTCTAAGAAAAACTGGGATGATTCTTTTACCCTGGATTATATGTATCTGAAAATGAAGTACCTTGAGGTCTGGAAAGATTACCCATATAATTTACCTGCTCTTGAGAACTGAAACCAGAATTACTTACCTCACATTCACCATTAGCATGATTACCTCCACAGAAGTCACAAATTAACCTTTGATGGTTCACAGAATTTACCTGCATACTCTCAACTTGCTTAGTCAGGTTGGCCAACTGCTGAGAAATACTTTTGTTTTGAGAAAGTAAGGCATCGAAAGTACCAAGCTCCATCACTCCTTGTCTGACAACTGCTCTCCCACTAGGCAACTGATATTCATTGGTGGCCATAACCTCAAATAATTCCTGAGCCTCTTCAGGAGTATTAGTGTTTAAAGACCCACCTGCAGATGCATCCACCATAAGTCTTGTGGAATGATTTAAACCATTGTAAAATATCTGCACCTGTTGCCAAACTTCAAATGCATGATGAGGATATCTCCTTAATAGCTCCTTGAATATTTCCCATGCTTCATAAAGAGATTCTCCCTGATTCTAAGTAAAGCAAGCAATCCCACTTCTTATCTTCACAAACACTGATGGGGGAAAGTATCGAGTCAAAAATTTGCTAACCAAATCCTCCCAAGTAGATATGCTCCCTTGTGGCTGGGCTTGAAGCCAGCTCTTTACTTTGTCTCTGAGAGAAAATGAAAATAGTCGTAATCTAATGGCATCATCAGTAACGTCATTATACTTAAAAGTATCGCAGAGCTGCAAAAAATTGGTAATGTACAAGTTTGGATCTTCTGCATGGTCTCCTCCAAACTGATTCTACTGCACCAGCTGTAGAAGTGCGGATTTAATCTCAAAATTATTAGCCTAAATAGTAGGGCGCACAATACTGGTAGAAATATTTTCAGCATATGGAGTAGCATAGTCAGCCAATATGCGTCTTCGCTCTGCAGTTACAATAATTTCTGCCATCTTTTGCTCTACTTCTTCAAGCCTCTTCCTCTCTCTAACTGCTTTTCTGTTTGCTCTAGTAGTTCTCTCTATCTCTGGATCAAAAAGTAATTCTTCTGACTCTAGAGAACCTTGCATAAACAAACAACAAGCAAACCAAAGTGAAGTAAAGAAGGAAATTAAAAATAAATAACTAATAAAAATAAAAAAAAAACAAAAAAAATAAAAGAAACAAATTAAAAAGAAAATTAAATGAAGAAAAATGAAATTAAATAAGAAAAATAATTATCTAAAAATAAAAGAAAATTTAAACAATTAAAATAAAATTAAACAATTAAAAAAATGTTCAAATTAGTGTCTTTTCAACTACTATTTAATATTAATAATAACAATCCCCGGCAACGGCGCCAAAAACTTGATGCGGATATCGACAAGTGTACCGAATCGACAAAAGTAATAAAAAGTGAGTAGAGTATCGTCCCACGAAGATTAAGTTATTAATTACTAAATTAACTGAAAATAACACTATTTAAACTAACAAAAAGAGAGTTGTAAAAATTAAATTAAAAATAAAAATAAAAATTAGCAAACAATAAATCAAATGGGTGAAAAACAATAATGTTAAAGCGTTAGGGTTCAGATTTCACTTGAACTTTTTAGATGCACAGACAAATATTGGTTTAACTATGTTCTATTTCAATGATTTATGGTCAATTCCCAAAATTAATTAATACTCAATCCCTTGGTATATTAATCCTCTTACACTGATTGAAATTAACTAATCTCTTTGTCTAACCCCAATTAGAAAGGCATTATCAAGAACGAGAGAATTAAAAGAAAGACAACATAACCCACAACGTCTATTCCTAGCGATTGCAGAAGTTATGGTGTTTATCACAAGTTTTAGATTCATGCAAATTTTTTCAAATCATACATAAACCCACAAGATCATTCCCAAATAGGCCAGATTTAGAAAAGCATTAAGAATAGAGATAAATACGTAAATCATGAAATAGAAACATAAATTAAACCCATAAAAGAAAGTTACATCATCCAAGAACAAGATCCATCATCTCCCTAACAATTGGAAATTAGTTACACATGAAAAAAGAAGAATACAAAGGGAAGAATATGACAAACTCCATTGTAGAAAGGTGGAAAGGTTGAACAAAATCCCTAATCTTCAATCCTAATTGCGCCCACACCACATTAGGGTTTGTGTCTCTCTTGATACTTCTTGCGTTACGTCCAAGTGTATAAGAATGTGTAAAAAGTGTCAAAGAGTCTGGCAAGACTTTTTTTTTTTATAAGAAATTCACACTGCTGTTACACGTTCAGCGCTCAGGCGCTCATCTTTCAGCGCTCAGGTACTGGTCCACTAAAGTCACGGTGCAGCAAACGCAATCAGCGCTTAAAGGCTCCTTGATCAACGCGTAGGCGTTGGCCCACTAAAACAGGAATCCTCCAGCGCACGTTGCGCGCTCAAGCGGTGAGGGCCCAGCGCTCAAGCGCTGGGCTTCTGAATTAATTTTCTTATTCTTTTCTGCTCCTCAAATGTCCAGTCTTTTTCCATATGCAAATATCTAACAAAAACACATAAAAACACACAATTAAAACATAATTTAAAATAACTAAAAATAAAATAAACTTGAGAACAAACTCAATCAAAAAGATTAAAAGAGAATAAAAATTCAAACTTTGAACCATAAAAATATGAATTTTTACAAATTCATAATGCGTCATCTTCGATAAAATGATTTTGTGAGTTTTACATTTGGTATTGCTTTGGAGCTTCGCGGCTTTTTCTTTTCTTCAAAGTTTTCACTTGGTTTTGATGAAATGCTCTGTTTCTGAAATGTATGATTCGAGAATAATTCAAGAACTTTTCAACTCAAGTCCTTGTTTCTTATCCCTCTCCAAAGGCAATGGTAAATACAATCATTAGATTAATTTTAAAAAATAGGAGGTATAATTAAGCGATAGCTTGAGTTTCATGTGATGCCCGCAGGAGCATTAATCTTAATTACATCACGTGAGAGAAAATTTTAAAGTGATAAGAAAATTCATGGAGGATCAACAGTATATAAATTTGAGGGAGATTAATATAATTAGATTAAGAAGGGTAACAAGTACCACTTTTAGCTCAAGTTCATACTCTCTCCCGTTGAAAATAAGTATCACTTTAAAAAAAATTATTTTGGTTCAATTTATCTGTTATTTTAAAAAATTAAAAAAGTATTAATTATGTTTTTTTATCTTTTTATATTTTTTCTTGATATCTCTACCAAATAATATGAGACAAAGTAATAATAGAATGATAATATTTTAAATATTTTAATAAATGATAATTTAATCAAATGTAACTATATTTTCTTAAAATTAAAACTTTTTTATAATTTTTTTAATCATTGTGCGTTATTTTAATCGATACTTATTTTGAACCAAAAAGAATACTTAAAGTCACTTAATTTTATTATATTATCAAAATTGAGTATTAACTTCATTTTTTCAATCAACTTAACTATTATTAACCTTCACTCAATATTATTTGAATTACTCATTTATATTGGGATTTGCCCCTCTTTTTTTAAAAAAAATAATTAATGATAACTCATTTATTTATGATTTAGCCTGCCAAATATAAGTACTTAATCCATTATACAAAAAATAATAATTGAGAGGAGTACTCACTTAAATTTCTAATTATATTTTAAGAAATTAATCTTTTATTTACCATGTAAGAATATTCTAAGAAAAAAAACGTAATTAATAAGATGTTGATCGATTAATCTTGAATGTGAATAAAAACAAAGGTGACATTTACCACCTTGCAATTGCCACGTAACATTAATATGATTTTCGAGCATTGTATGGAAGAAATTATTATCTTCATGGATTTTTTTTTTCCCGAAAACTTTACACCGATCAAATCAACAATGCATTGGTATTCCGCTATAATAACTCGCAAAAAAAAGATGGATTCTTGGTGAGGAAATGTGGTCTCTTCCTATATGCACCAACCAAAATAGGCTAAATTTGTTAATTATATTTTTAACCAAATATTCAAATAAAAAAATTATTTAAATATATATTATTTTCCAAACAATAATACTGCAAAGCTCAGTTAACGTAGTCTTTATTTGAGAAATTCTTGTGTCATGAAGAAGTAAATCTTACACCATTAAAATCATGATTTGTGTTTAACTCAAAAAAAAAAATCATGATTTGTGTGTTTGTAATGTGAAAAAATAAAAAATAATTTAATTTGTAAATTAAATTTAATTAAATTTTATTTAAAAAAAAAAATTGAAATAATTTAATTTCTAAAATTTAATGAATTTTATTTCTATTGATTTTGAAATTTCATCAAATTTGATTTAGTTTGAGATAAATAAATTATTTTATCATTAATAATTATTTCTAATTACTTCTCATAAAAGTAAAGATATAAAATAATAAAATTAAATTAAATTAATTCTTATTTTAATGAATTTCAAATATAAAATTTAATTTTTAAATTAATTTAAATTTATTTTTAAATAAGTTTAAAATACAAAATTTAATTTTTAAATTAAACTAATTTAAATTAAATAAATTCATTTCTAATTTAAATTAATTTTAAACACTATCCATGGAACTTACATTATTAGTGGTAGGAGTATAAATTGGTTCAATAATTCGATCAACCCAAACTGATCCAATTAGATTGGTTTGATTTGGTTTGAATAAAATTTGAACAAAATAAAGCTTAATTGGTTTGAATTTTAGTTGAAAGTTTCAAATTCGAAAATCGAACCGAACCAAATTATATATATATATATATATATATATATATATATATATATATATATATTTTAAACTATGCTGTTGCCCTGCCGTTTTGAATATATATCTTGACAAAAATCTGTTGTTGCCTTGATACTGACATAGTGACACCATAAACATACCAAAACTAAAGATCCACCGTAGCCAACATTTACCAAAGATGAAGAAGAAAAATACAAAGTTTGAAACTTTTCAATCTTAGAGAGAAGGTGAAAAAGCAGAAGATGAAGATGAAGAAGTGTTGAATCAAAATTTATGATTTGGCGAAAATCGATCACCAAAGCGTAGAGCTTCTCAGTCCATAGCCATCCTCACCAAGCTAAGCGACTTTATCAGCGGCGACCACCACCGATGAAGACGCTTCCAGATCTGGATCTATCACGCGCGCACAGGGCCACACTGACGAGATCAGTGACGACGACTCAACTGCCATCACCAACCGCGTCGAGATTGTCCATCTTGACAGTGGAGCTTTGACCTTGTCGTCGAATGCGGCGGCACTATCGTCCCTCTCAATTCTTGCCATCGCCAGCCGCCGCTATTCCGATCACAATGTTGTCAACTCCCTCTAGTCACGCCGCAGTCGTAGCCTCTCGTCATTGCCGCCTCCTTCATCCTTTTTGAATCTAGTAGATTTTTATCTCTCCTAATCAGGCCATCACCCATAACAAACGTCAGTGTCACCCATGGCCAGAACAAGGGGGTAAGGGTTGATCCTGCTTGAGGCTGTCGTCGCTCGCCGCGTTGTGGAGTTGGTCATTGGTTTCATCAACATTTCATCAACGGGATAAAGGTTTTAGACTTTCAATTTCTCTCCCTTGCATGATCTCTCACTTCTCACACACCAAGATCTAGCCAATTGCGCCATCATCTCCACCATCTGTCCATCCACCGTCGGCAATACCATCATAAAGGTATGAAGTCCACTTTATGTACATCCCAGAGTTGCAACACAACTCAATCTCTTAATTCGTGCCTCCTGATGCGAACATTGCCGTATATGGTGGTGGATTTCATCTATTTGATGGTGGATTTGCCATATGTGTAAAGTTTGCATCTTTTTTCATTTTTTGTCCATCCATTATGGTGGATATCGTCCATTTGATAATAAATTTATCATATAACTTGACTATTTAAATTTAATTAATTTGTAAATGTTTAATTAAATTTGATTATTAAAAAATAAAAATTTAAACTAAATTAAATTAATTAATTTTAATTAATTTAAATTTATTTTTTAAAAAAAATTGAATCAAATTAACATGATTAGATCCCTAATTAATGGAGCATTCATAAAATGGATGGTAGTGATGTGTCCGTGAGTAGGTAAGAATTTCTCCGAAAAAGTAGGGAGGCCAGTGGCTTCCACGTCCGTTAGTTTGTGATGAAACTCAAGATTTTTTCATTTTTGTCATAGCTAGAGATGGAGATATTGCCATCATATCATATTACTAAGTTCTCATGATGGTTTTAGTGCTATAGCACATGCCCCTGATGTCCATGGTGGGAAAGAAGTTAAAGGTTTTTTTTTTTGGGGGGATAGAAAAGAAGTAATGAAAGATTGGGGTTTTTAAATAATATTGATCATTAAATAAAATTAGATATTTTTTTATTTAAAATTTAAATAATTTTATTTGATAATTTTAACTTTTTTATTTTTTTAATTAAGAGAAAACATATATGACCCTGATTTTAATGTCCTAGATGTGACTCAGATGTGACCGAACATAAAGAAAAGCTGAATTTTATGCTGTGAGTCCTATCACAAATGTTTTGAAACTGTCTTTTATTTGTTGTGAAGAATTTTTAGACATAAATATAATATATTATTTTTATAATAAATAAATTTAATAAAAAAATTATTTTTTTATTTTTTATGTATTAAAAAACGTATTATATATATATATATATATATATATATATATATAAGAATATCTCTTTATTTATTGTTCAGTTTGAACCGTTGAAGTTGGAGTAACAATTTTTAAATTAAATATTATTTTTTAATAATTCTTAAATTTTATTTTTTAATTATTTTTAATATTATTTTAATTTTTTCAATCAACTTAATTGTTATTAACTTAGACTTATTAATTTAATTATTATTCTTTTTCTAAGAATAATATAAAAGTTCTAGTAAAATTAATATGAATTTCGTGCGTTATATGAAAGAAATTCTTATTTTAATGGATTTTTATCCCCGAAAAGTTTACACCGGTCAAAACAACAATCTCTTGGTATTCCGCTATAATAACTTGCAAAAAAAGATGGATTCTTGGTGAGCAAATGTGGTCTCTTCCTATATACACTAATACATCAATCAAAATAGGCTAACTTTCTTAATTATATTTTTAACCAAATATTATGTATAGCTAATTGAATTTAAAACAATAATCTCAAAATAAATAAACAAATTTATTTTAATGTATATTATTTGCCAAACAATAGTACTACAAACTACAAAGCTTAGTTAGTGTAATTTTTTACTTGAAAATTTCTTGTATCCTCTCTGGTAGAAGATGTAGATGTTACATCATTAAAATCATAAGTTGTGTTTAACCCAAAAAGAAAATCATGATTTGTGTGTTTGGAATATAAGAAAATAAAAAATGAGGTGACTTGTAAATTAAATTTAATTAAATTATATTTGAAATATTAAAAAATTAAAAATATTTGATTTCTAAAATATTATGAATTTTATATTTTATATTTAAAATTTTTATCAAATTTAATAAAATTTATTAAAATTTAATTTGAAATAAATAGATAATATTATTTTTAATAATTATTTTAACTACTTTTCATAAATATAAAATAATAAAATTAAATTAAATTAATTTTAATTTTTTGAATTCTAAACACAAATTTTAATTTTAAATTAAATTAATTCAATTTAAATCAAATTAAATTATTTTAAATTTTAATTAATTCCAAAATTATTAGTTGAGTTGTGACATAATGGATGGCAGTGACAAGAATTTCTCGGAATGGAGAAGGGAGGCCGGTGGCTGCCACGTCAGTCAGTCTGCGATGAAACTCAGAGCCACGTGGAGGTTACCCTACCTTGCAAACAACCACGCAGCAGGCATTCAGACAAAAATCGCCGATACTACACTCCTACTCATACTTTGAATCATTTTCCAGAGCCACACCACGACACATCGAAAGCTAGCATTCAAAACAAAACATACAACACAACACAACCCACCGAATTGAATGCCACCACATCATCACACATGCACCTCCTCCTTCATCTATATATATAATTCAACAAGGTGCATTGTTTGCTCAACTCAATTAAAAGCAAATTTCCATCCAACAAAAAGCACAGAGAGAGAGAGAGAGAGAGAGAGATCATGGATTTCAGGGGCATTGGGTTCGATCCTCGCCTGCTGGATTTCCTGCTGGATCACATAGACTTCTCGGATGAAACGGACACCAAGTCGCACCATGCGCCGTCTCGAGCCTACGTTCGAGACTCAAAGGCAATGGCGAGCACGCACGCTGACATCCTAGATTACCCTGAAACGTACAAGTTAATGGTGGACATGCCGGGGCTGAAGTCAGATCAGATAAAGGTGAACATGGAGGATGACACGCTTGTGGTGTGCGGGGAGAGGAGTAGGGACAAGGACAAGGACCACAAAGAAGGCGTCAAGTATCTTCGTATGGAGAGGAGACAAGGCAAGTTCCTCAAGAAGTTCGACCTCCCTGACAATGCCAACCCTGATCAGATCTGTGCCTGTTATCATGATGGGGTGCTCACTGTCACTGTCTGCAAGGAGCCACCCCCTGAGCCCAAGAACCCCAAGACCATTCAGGTCCAAGTCAGCTCCCCCGAACCTCAAAACCAGCCCCAGCCCCAGCCCCATGCACCAACCAAAGATGACCTTGACCCCCGGTGTTGATTTTGATTATGATTAATCGCCATGACCATGTGCCAGCTGTTTCCCCCTTATATGTATCATGCTATATGCACACATTGAGTTCTGTTGATGCGTTCTCATTTCTTGTTTGAGTGTGGTATATATGACATGTCACTGTACATGTCTCATGTGTGTTACTACTTATATACTCTATGTTTTTCGTGTGTAATGTAACTGCTTCTACAGCTCGGTTCTATATATTATACTGAAATAAAGATGGATACATATGTCCTATGGTTTGGTTTAATCCCTTTGTTGTTTTATTATATATATTTGTTGAGAACGTACTCGTTATATACAATTATTAATTGCCAGATATTGATTTATTTTTCCAGGCCTGTGTTACTAATCTCAATACACAAACAATTGAGTCATTGATAAATTAACAACATCCGTATAACATATGAAGTAATTTCTGCTTCTCCATTGTTTTACATTTAAGTTTTGGGTACGACCCGCATGCATTGCAATCTTGTGGTGGTACAATAGCTGTTCCCAGATTGGCTTATTCCAACTTGGGGAATGGGAAAGAGCAGGTGGAAGATGGGCTGGGGTTGTATGGGAATGTTAAATGGGCCATAGCCCTATTTGCTCCAATTCAGCCCACTCTTCTTTATTTAATTCATAAGATTATGACATATTATTGAATTTCTGAAATTAAAAAAAAAATCAACGACAGTCTTGTGTTCTGGACTCTACTAGAAGAAACATAGGAATTTAGAAAAGAACCTCCTGGAAGTTCCTAAGCACACTCTTGAATCTCCCATTCTCTTCTTACCCTGTCACCCCTTATAAATATTTAAACCCGTCACCACCTGTGCCAGTGCACAATAGAAGCTACCCAAAACCAAAAACACTTGATAGATAGATACAATCTTAGCAAGAGAAGACACAAGCAGGATGGATTTCAGGTTGATGGGTTTGGACTCTCCATTGCTGAACACTGTGCACCAAATAATGGACCTCACGGACGACTCTGGCGAGAAGAACTTCAACGCTCCCACCCGAACATATGTGCGTGATGCAAAGGCGATGGCTGCCACCCCTGCGGACGTGAAGGAATACCCTAATTCCTACGTGTTCGTGATCGACATGCCAGGGTTGAAGTCTGGGGACATCAAGGTTCAGGTGGAAGACGACAATGTGCTTATCATAAGCGGTGAGAGGAAGAGAGACGAAGAGAAAGAGGGGGCCAAGTATCTGAGGATGGAGAGAAGGGTTGGCAAGTTTATGCGCAAGTTCGTGCTCCCTGAGAATGCCAATACCGAGGCCATCTCCGCCGTGTGTCAAGACGGTGTGCTCACTGTCACTGTTGACAAGTTGCCTCCTCCTGAGCCTAAGAAGCCCAAGACTATTGAGGTTAAGATCGCTTGAGCTTCAAGTGATTGCTGATGAACCAAACCAACGTTTGAGTTGAGAGCAGTATTATTAATTACGCTATATTTCTGTTTTCGTCCTGTGTGTTTGTGTGGCAATGGTTATGTGGCTTTCCACCGACGCCTATGGTTATGAGTTATGACTTGTAATATGATAATGTGATATGTTTGAATATGAATTTTAATTTCCTTAGTTCATCTGCTTTCTAATATCTATATCATCCTCTTACTTTTTTTGTTACCCTTACAACGCTCTTTTGATGAGAGTAATCCTCATATAAATTGACAATAAAAAAGGAAAGCAAGAAAGAATGTGGATAACGGAGAAAATTAACTGGTATTCCTAGTCACAAATTCCGAAGAACACGCATCGTGATTTGAATGAACGGAACAGTGGCCGTTGAAATTTAAGATTGTGCTTTCTTTCCCCCTTTCGTTTGCTAGAGAAGTTCGGTGTATAAAACGGAACATCGTTGTTTGGCCGACACTAAACAGAACGCAGCACGATAGAAAATAAGTGAATATATCATGGAATTAAATTTTCCCTTCCATTTCTAAACACGGGAAAGACACAAAAATGCTATGTACAAATCCGCTGCAATATATATATATATATTCTCAGATGGGTTTTACATTGACATGACATGCAAAAAGGAAAAATAATTTTATGTCCTAGCCAACTCTTCTATCACGAATTCCGTCCACTACGGGACTTGTCTATTGTACCACGCCGGTTCAATTGATTATGTAACCACATACTGAACAGGTTAGTGCGAATAAATGGAAGAATGGGTTTCTTCCTTTGCACGTTTCTGGTTCTGGTAGAGCTGTGGGGAATTATAGTCTCATTTTTATTTGACCTCCCCGAAAGGGTGGAATCTTTCTTGGCAAACAAAGCAATGAAGAAACCCTCGCCATCCTTGGCAGGATCTGTCCGAACCAGGCGATCAGCTGCAACATAAGAAAACAAGCCACGTTAAAAAATTCACTATGAAGTGTCAAATGATGATATAGACCAGTTACTGCTGCTGCATAAGAATGGAACTTACAGCCTTCAAAAACTGGAAGACCATGGCACTGCCAGTCGGGGAAGGGGTTCACTAGTTGAAATCCATATGATTCGGCTATGGGCAGAACAGATTTGATGACATCTTCATTCTCAATTTGGTTGATTGAACATGTACTATAGACAATTCTTTCAGCTGCTGGAACTGCCAAAGGAAACAATACTTTCGTGTAAGTACTATACTGCCCAAAGCTAGGCGCATGGTTTAAGGAACATTTCTAAACTTTCAAAGATTCAAAGATGTTAAAACCTATATCCATATCTTGCTAATATACAATAATTAAAAAAAAAAAAGGAAAGCTTTCTTAGCTGCCCCAACAAAGAATGAGTCTAGAAACAGGAAAATAAATAAAATAGAATTGATGTACCAAAAAAAAAAAAGAATTGACAAGGAGAAACGAACTTACAAAGTAAGGCATGCTGGAGAGCCTTTCTCTGAAAAGCTGCAAGCTTGTTCAATCTTTCCATATCAGTATCCTGACCTATACAATCAAAAATTGACAATTATAAAGAAAACCTTCGTATTTAATTTGCATTAAGTTGAAAAACAATTGTCGAATGCTACAAACTAGGTCATGATACATGTTATGAATTAGATTTGTGTACCATAACAATCAAGTTTAGTTTTTAAGATATTATTAACACTAATTATTTTTCAATACCATGCTAAATTTGAACTCATTGAGGCATTTCCAATGAACAGAAGTTGATAGCTGGAAACATAGAAGGTAGGAATTAATGTAACCTGCTGCTTTAGATGGGAGCAGATGGTCTAGTCTAGAAGCAGCAGTACCAGAACCAGAGCAGGAAGGATCCAAAAGAATAGCCTGCACCTGCAATGATAAATCTGTTCATAACTAGGCACACACACACAAAAATGAACAAAGTAATACTGCAATCTGGAAAACAAAGTCATGAATAACCACCAGATAAATCATATCTTCCTTTCCTGATTCATGAAAGAACCAAGATGCTATTAGGGAACTCTAAGGATATAAACAGCTCGAGTTCTTACAATATGGGGATTAGCCATTCAGCAAAAGGGGTGAAAATGTGGATGAAAAACAATATTTCTCTCTAATCTGAAAGAACAATATGGCTTGTTTGAAAAAGTTGAAAATTATAGATTATGCTGATTCATTTTTATGTTTAGATGCATTAGTGGATTTTAAGCCATTAAATTATTAAAATAAGTATAAAATAATTAAAAAAGTATTTGATTGAGGACAAAATAGTATTTACATATTAAAGTGTAAGAAATAATCTATAAGCTAAAATCATAAGTTTCAATCTTCAGCTTATGATTATTAGCTGTAAAAAGTTTTTTTGTATTGAATTTCGTGTAAAAGTTTTTTTAGAAAATAATCTTTTTACCTAAATATAATAATTATTTCACAAAAATAGCTTAATCCTCCAAAAACAACTGTTTGGGAAAGAATTAATCTTTCCCAAACATGCTCCTAATCTGTCTACAATTTTTTTGACAGGACCAAGTCACCCAAAAGCATTCAGCAGATTACATACTCCATCATACAAACGACCAACAAATACTGGCAGAACCCACCAGCCCTGATTTCTTGTCCGTAATTGCAATGCAAAAAGTACATTGATTAAGTGGCTCAGAGCAAGAAAACAACAGATCAGAAATATTAATTGTAGAAAAAACCACTGGATGTATTTGATGATAAACAAACTATGGGACAAAACAATCAGTCAAACTGTTGGAAGTCATTCCAATATAAGCCCCAAGGAACATAAAAATGTACAACTAGAGATCAGGAAATATACTCCACCTTGGAATATGAAGGAGCCTTGGGATTTATGTTCAAGAAATCCTGATTGAGAACTTGTATGTCTGAACTTGGGTTAAGTTTGAAAGGTAGTAACACAATGAAAACTAACAAAAGGGATCACAAATAGTCTCACAAAATTTAATAGTGTGCTCTCACTACTTGTGATGCATCATGGTATAATATGCAGAAAAGTAATGTTGACAACTACTTGGCACATGTGATTAAATAAAATCAAAGTCACCTATTATTGTAACATTGTAAGAGCTATCAGATGAAAAGCGTCTAGATCTTAGGAAAATATTAAAGGATACTAGAAGCACCAGATAGCTTTATAGTTTCTTTCAAACGCTTAATCCTTTCTTTTCGCAGCTCACATGCTATAATCTTACCTTTTCTCTTCATAAGGGCAGCAAGGTGGACAGTTTTGTTTCCTGGTGCCGCACATGCATCAAGAACCTTGAAATACATTTAAAGTGCACAACTTGTAAGTATTGGAAGAACTAATCTCATAGATCCGACATTAGATTTCTTTTTCAATTATGATATTTTATATTTTAATTTATAAATTGAACATTCATAACATGACAGTTAAAATAAAGCAGGGAACAGGTAAATGCTACATAAGTATATAACAGATGCTCACTGGTCTTCTAATAATTAATTTACACATGGAAACATTAACCATTTCTTGTAGTCTTCAAAGTTAATTGTTCCTGAGGATTTTAATATATAAAATGAAAAGAAAAGAAAAATCAACACAACATATTAAGCAATAGAGGATTTCTTTTTTTAAAGAAATCAAACAATAGAGAACAAAAATAATACTTTCTAGATGTCATGGCTTAAAAGCAATTATACTTGATATAATATCCTAAATTCCCAATAGGATGATTAGTTATTTGAAAAGGAATAGGGCCATATAAACAGAACAATCTGTTCAACATTAAATAAAATATACTTGTTTTACCTTTGTTTCAGTCTAGAAGGGTGATTTGTCCCTGCTTCAAAATCACATTTTCAAGTCACATTGTATAAGCTACTTTAGAATACAATTTCTCATGAAACCAATACACCAGAGCTTCGTAGTTCCTACGTGTTCTGACCGTACCAGTCCTAGTCTTCTTTCTACTTTTTTCCTATACTTGATACTTGATTACCAAATGGCTATAAGAAATCTTGAAAGAAACAGACAGCAATCCAAGAAAAAAGAATACTTATAACAATTTACAGCCAAAAGCACAAAAACACAAATAAGGTGGAAATTTTTTCCTTCTAGAAGTACTTTAAAAAAAAAGGAAAAAGAGTAACAAGCTATATCGTAAAGCTCTAAACCCTAAAGAAAACACAAAAATAGAAACGAGATGTAAACAAATGATGTCTAGTAATGAGGCATTAAAGTGGAGAATACCTATGAATGAATTAAATTTATATCTTAAGTGAAACATCTTTATATCATTATACATAATGCAGCAATAACTCACCTCCCATCCTGGTTCAGGGCTAAGGGCTGGTGCTACCATGGAACTCGCCTTACCCTTTACATAAGTTTGTCTCAATGTTAGTGACAGTGACAGAATTACCAAGAATGAATAACAAACAACAAACATTGCCATGCCAGTATATTTCTTAAACAGAAAAAAAATATTCACTTTCCCATCCCATGAGACCTGTATATAGATAATGATATGTATCAATAACTTCTTTATGTATTTTTCTTTACAAAGAAAGGAGGGGTAATTCCTACTTGCATAAAGATACTTCCGTTCTTGACAAGAGGGTGATCATGCAAATCAGTGCCTGGTGGGAGTATCAGCAAGTCAGGCAGTAAATCATCCTTTTGAACCTATTTGACAACCAAAGTGAGGATAATTACAAAAGAAATAATCCTCATCAACCAAAAAGTAAAGCAATAGCTTAAATCAAGGAAGTACACTTTGTGACTGTTTTATGAACTCATTTATATAATTTCCATCAAGACAAAGGAACAATATAAGGTCTTGATGATCAGAAATATTTTGATAAAAGTACCGAGTACTTTTCCCCAAGTTCAAGTAAGGCAGAATCAACATCCAGTTTAAGTGTATTCACACGAACATAACGAGGTACAGAAACATCTGCATAAGAAAATTTTGAACAACTTTAAGCCATTATCACAGTAGAGCAGCAAATCTCATGAATCTATATGATAGCTTCCAAAAGAGCATCCATTGAAAATGTATCAAGTTTCAAAATAATTATTTATAAAGCATAAATCAAAGCATTTCCATCAACTGTAAAGAGTGCAAAATCCACAAAGCATTAGTATTTAAAAGAAATATAACAAAAAGCAAGAGATGCTTTCTGTTTTTGGTAAGAGAGGGGGTGTGGAGATGTGAAAAATGACCAGGAATTTCATGCAGAGCAATCAATTGTTTAACGGTCTTGACATTTCTCTGTAACAACAGCTGTTTGAGAGTTGAGTGGAGGGCGTCCTTGTGGCGCATGAGGTACTTCTCTGCATCACCAATCAGTGAAACTGCAACTGCCTAGAGATTTACTGAAGTCAAGTTAGATAATCACCGCAGATATTGTCTGTGACTGTGGCAACCTTATAAGCGATTGCCAAATTTCATTTACAGTACATTGCGCTTGTGTTGAGCAACAAGTTATGAGGTCAGGTGAAGAAAGAATTTGTTTTCTCACATAACATAATTCAATTCAATTTGTGGAAGTAGAATAAAATGACCTGACCTGGCCGAAAAGAATATCATAGACAATGATGTAAATCAATTCTTGTTGTCTCTGCAAAATCAATGGTAGATGTTGTGTTGTCAACTAAGAAGAAAGAAATCAGAAAATAATAATAATAATGAAGTGAATGTGCATTTATATTAAACCTTCCACTTGGTGTTGAGTAGAGAAGAAGCTTCCAAGACAGCCTTGATTATAGGAAGATCTGGGAACACATTTATGATTTAGAAAAACAACACAGAGAGAGAGAGTAGGAAATGAGTAAAGTGTGGTTGTTGTTACGTTTGAGGGTCTGACAGAGGAGAGCAAAGGTGGCCTTCTTGTTTCTGACGGAAGGTTTATAGATTAGGGATTTGATGGAGGCAAGGGCACGGCGCTTTGCGTCTCCTTCAAGAACCACTCTCAACACCTTCGCCGCCTCTCTCCGCGCGAAGTACGCTGACCTCTCAGCTCCTCTCATCCCCCGCTTTTCTTCATTTTCCTTCTCATTCTTCTTCGCAACACGCCCCATTCACACTCACAGGGTTTTCCTTTTGCTTTGCTTAAGCTCCAAAACCAAGTAAGAAGAACAACACTATACGCTAAACACGACCTGTCGGTTTGTTTCGTCGCCTTTTATTATACGACAACTCTAATTAGTGTCGTTTCTACTTACTGTTTGCAAAATTTTCGACAAGTCTACAGTGTACTGCAAAAGTTAAACTGTTTGGATGACAATACACGAATAAGAACAATAAATAAAGATGCAAGTCCATTCCAATGAGCCTGGCCCATAATTAGGGATTTTGGATTTGGGTTCCGATCAAATATAGCGCTTTTTTTGAAAAAAAAAATCCTCTATGACTTTGGGACAATAGATGATTCGTTTAATCAATTAAACAATAATTAAATCGAATGACGTTACATACATGCAATAATAGTTATGTATGTACTCAAATAATTATTACCAACACAAAATAAATATAAAAACAATTCATAATGAAATGATGTGATAATATAAACTATATAATATATCAAAAATAAAAAATTATTACTCCTAATTTCAATCACCTTTGAACTAAAATTTAGAGAAAAATATTAAATTCCGTAAAATGAGATTTGTGAAACAACACACGAAATAACAATTGTGTAGTAAATATCCTGGGTTTTGTGTGGCAATTATTTTTGAATCATAATATTGCAATTGCTAAAACAATAACCACAATGCATTTTGCCTTTCATAGAGTTTCGTACAAAACTCATTCGTGATGAATAGCACCACTTAAATTTGGATTAAAATTTTCGTATTACTGTGTTGTAAATTTTACTATACTTTATTAAAATATATGAAAATTTCAGTTCAGAAATCTAAATCATTGCTAAAAAATGTGCACTTAATTATAAGTCAACCAGTCATTAAAACTCGATTTAAAAATCATATTTTCTTTTAAAAAAAATAATCTCGGATCACCTAGATTTCCTAGATTTTTGTTGGTTCAATCCCAGTGTATATCAATGATTTTTGTTGGTTCAATCCCAGTGGATATCAATGCTAAAACAATCCCGTTGCTTTAAAACAGTGCCCGAAAAAGTCAAAGAAATTGAGCAGCATCGTCATTCTTTGTAATTTCCGATTCAGCATTTTATTAGCCATCTGTAACATAGCAGCCAGATCCTCTTCAATTCCCTATATTAAAGTTTAATAACTAAACAAAGTCATAAAAGTGAAGGAGAAATTTTAGATAATTTTAATTGGAGAAATTCTTACCTAAACCATGGGCATCATAGTTAAGTGCACTAGGTTAATCAAGATTTAATATTTTTCTTGATTTTTGTGAAATTAAATGTGTAACATAATTATTCATAAAAATACTCAATTATAATTGACTTAATACACCCAACTAAGTACCTATAATTTAGGTAAGAATTTCTCTTTTAATTAAAGATGACGGAAGGAAGATCATTCATTTTCATATGCCGTCATATTTGTACACGTTTGACTATAAATTATAAAATGGTCTCGGCTGATTAACTTGCTATTTTTTTTCTCCTTTTCAGTAGAAAACAACATGGTAATGTTTTGTTGTTACTTCAAATATAACATTTATTGTTAGAAATGATTAAGAATAACTTGAATGCTATTATAAAAAATGGAGAGTCATTTCACAATTCACATAAAAGCTAAATCATTATTGATTATTTATTTTATGAATAATTCTAAATTCTCTTACACAATTTTTTTATTAATTTTTTTAATTATTAAATAAAAAAATATTAAATATTTTTTATATTTTTAAACATTAAATATATTTATTTTTTTTATTAAATATTTTTATTTAATATTAAAAAAATTATTAAGAGAATCTGTTAAAAGAATATATTAAAACTCTTATTTTATACGTTAGTTAATAAGGGGATATATCTTATCTCTTCACCACCAGAAAATTTGTGCAACGTATGGATGTATGTACATATACATATTATCAGGTTCTTTTATCATATACTATTACGAGAATAACCTTAAGATAATGTTTCGAGGTCCTTCCCAATTGAAAATAATGTAAATTTTAGTGCTGATAAGCTAAAAGTACTACTCAACTATGCCACGAGACTTCCTAGAAACAAGGGTTGTGGAGAGAGTGGAAACTTTGATTTGACATCTGCCGAATGAGATGAGATATTGAAGAAGACCATAAGCTCACCACAAGAAATTCAGGCTTTGTTTTGAAAATTGAAATGTTGCGTCTGAGCCGATCTAAACATTACAATCGGATGTCAAATTTTAGTAGCTATAGTTTTTGAATCAAAGAAGGCCCTTCACTCACCCTACCCAAAATAGAAGTATGCGGAAGATGCCGGTGAAGTTCCTGTTTTGGGACACCTTTTACCATTTTTTGGAACCATAATCTGGTATGAAATCACTTCATCTTCTAGTTAACGAGGATCTACTCTCTTCAGTCGTGTCAAATCTAATTAGAGTCTATGAAAGTTTCATATCAACACATAATGGTTTGACCAAAAAAGCTCTTCAACAAATAGAATACCATTTCTTCTAAATTCCACCCTTGAAGCTAAGTGAATCTCAGTGTATCAAAATTTTATAACTTTTATGATTTATCATGGTAAATTAGGACTTCTCTTTATCAAACGCAAGACAAACTGTAACCAACACACAGATAGAGCTGGCAACTGGCATATCTTAAATAGCCTCCCTTGCCCCTCAAATGGTCCATTCCTCTCTTTCATCATTAAGGAATTGGATAGCTTAGCTGAAAATACAATGGTAAAAAGATGGATTAGTTAAAATTTAATAAGCAAATAATTTTACACACTGTTTTTTGGCATAATATACGCTAACTTTGGTACAAGGAAAATGAGAAATTATGAAAGAAACCAAACCGAGTATCAAAATGTAAAAATTAAGACTTGCTTTCACTTCCTCCTTCATTTTTCCTTGACAGTGAAGCATGCATAAATATATTAGATTATTGTCAAAAGAAAATTTTATTAGGGGAAAAAAAAAAGATAACCATCAAACATTTATCTGAGGTGCAAGCAAAAACTTGTGGTTCGAAGAAACTTGCATCAGACCTCAAATCACCATCACTTTTGACTTGTACTTCTCAGTTGTGAAGGGGTTGGTCTAACCACGAGATTCGCTGCCCAATTACTATTAACATCTCTTGAAAGTCTTCCCTAAGTCATCCCCGGGCATGCCCCACTCTCGGTCTCAGCTTGTTCTATTCATACTTTTTTATTTTCACTGATATTGGATACATGCCAATTCTACTTCGCATTACCCCTTGAAGCTTCCTGATATAGTTCATAGGAAGGTCACCATGAAGCTGCCCCATTAAACAAAGGTATGGAGTTTATATTATGTGCACCATGATCCTTTCTTTTCATATCAATGGTACCAAAATGACAGATAAAAATCCAAGACCAGCAGATTCACCTGACAGTGATTTCACCAACCAGTGGCCTTTTGAGCTCTCTGAGTACTTGAAGTTCGATGATGATCAATGGCCAGATGATGATCCGGAGTCATTTGTTTCTGATCAAGTCCAGAACCAGGACAATCAAGCCAATGAAGTAGGTGACTTTGGAGCAAGTGGCAGCCACGTTGAGGGGTCTTCTAGTAGTAAGCCAAGTTCCTGAAATGAAACTGTATTTTATTTTGTAGTTTGAGATGTTTATAGCCATTTTCAATGAGTAATTCAATACTAGAGTAACTGATAATCTGATATGAGCATCTTTAACTCTTCATAATTTTGCTTTTTTTGGCTTCTATATATTGTCTTTTGCTTATTGTCATTGGTTGTGTCATAGGAGACATTAGCAGTGGACCTGAGAAGAAGGAAGTTAGAGAGAGGGTTGCTTTCAAAACCAAGTCAGAGGTTGAAATACTGGACGATGGGTTCAAGTGGAGGAAGTACGGAAAGAAGATGGTGAAGAACAGCCCCAATCCAAGGTATATATGCCTATTATGCAGTGCTATACTAAGCAAGAAAGATGCATGCTTTATGGAACTTTTCATTTTCTCTTTCTTTTTATGTATAAACTACTGGCACACTTCTAACATTTTTAAGAGCATCTGATTACAGGAACTACTATAGGTGTTCAGTGGACGGATGCCCGGTAAAAAAGAGAGTTGAGAGAGATAGGGATGATCCAAGGTATGTAATAACAACCTACGAAGGCATCCATACTCATCCAAGTTCTAGCTAGGTCGAAAATTAAGTAGTTTTGGCAGTTTCGTGGGCCATAGCCACCACTAGTTCTTATGGTTAGTGCATGTGCTCTTGCCAAGTGTTATGAGTCAATTACCAGAGCTAGTACCTTCTCATGTTCAATTGACCTGTAAGAGCTATGAAGATCAAATAGAGGAAACTCGCTTCTTTTCTCTCCAATAACAAAAGATCTTGGTAAGTACGACGTTTCTAAACTATAGAATATAGAACTAGCGCTGTCACTAATGACTATAAATGACATTTCATAAAGGTGAATCTAGGTAGACACAACCGTGAGGAGCATATAAAGAAAAAGGAAAATCAATCAATATATCCTCTTGTTGTATAGCCTATTTTCACATTGCGACCCTGTATAGATATTGGAATTTTCATGTGAATTACAAACAGCAGCACTTTCTGTGAGTTCAGGTCTTTTTTGTAAGAAAGCAAGACATTTTTCTATATCATTTATTATTTGTGACTTAATGACACGTTTGTCATCACTTATAAAGTTTGATATGATAAACTTATATAATATATTATAATTTTATTAATTATTTAGTGTGATTATAATATTATATAAATTTATTTAATATATTCTTCTTATACATTAAAATAACGTATTCTTGTCAAGTCTTAATAGATAACCTCATTAAAAATATTCTTTTTACAATTCTATCACTTTAACACCAAGCCCTTGCACCACCAGCGATCACTACCGTCACCCCTGACCATCCCAAAAATGTTGCACGTCGTCGCCTATCTCGCTGAAACCACAATCGCTCCCAGCTGCACAACCTCTGCCATCCAAGCCTCTCCTGCTCAGCCATGCACCATGTCGTGGCACCGTATGGCCACACCTCCAGCAAGTCGCACCACTCCATGTCACCGTTCACGGTCTCCAATGAACCCAACGCTACCATCATAGAACCGAGTCAAGAGTCTCATGTGTTGTTTTCCCATGCTCAGACGATGCAAATTGACCTCATTCCATTATTTGTCTATTTATTTTATTGACATAGTTTACTTTTTTTGTTGATATTTATTTCAATTTAGACCGATCATCTTTGAGTTAAAATGATATTTTTGTCAAAAATATTAATTTTTTATTATATTTAGTATTATATACTACATCAATAAACACATAGTATTATTATCTTATACAATATAATATATTATATAACATCGAATCAAGTACTAAATAGTAATAAAATTTTATCAAACTTTATACTATCAACCCTTATATTATCAAACATAATACAATCAGACTTTTTCTTATTTTTCATACCAAACAAGTCCCGAGTCTAGTGGACCAATGTTTTTCTTAAAATAATTTTTTTAATTTTTAAAATATTAACTATGTTAACCAAATCACAAAACACTAATTATTCTTCTCATTTTCGAAATAACAATGTATTCTCACCATATTTTTTTTTTTCATCACTTTTTATATTATTTTTTATACTATTAATTATATCACTTTTTATTATTATTATTTCTCATTTAATTATAACCATACAAAAAATAAAGCAGTAAAAAAAATTGATAAGAGAAAAAGTGTTTTGAGATAAATATTTTCTTTTCCGAAAACCAGCGTACACCAACAGTATCCAAAGCCTCAAACAGTGATCATCCCAACTGCCCCATAGAACCAGAAAATGCAACCACCATGAACATTCCTCGTCAAAATGAAAACCAAACCCAAATCTATGCCCACCAACAAGTCAATTTCTTGTCTTTCACTTGTAAAGCCATCACAAACACCAATCCATCACCCCTCTAGAAATTATCTCTCAACAGGACCCAAGCAAGCAAACCATTGAAAAATGAAAATAGGACAGCTATACCCAAGGCCAAGAGTAATACCACTGGAAAACCAGCCAACGACCCAAACTCAAAGCCGAAACACAAAATCACTAAATCATAACCTTCAATTCCCAGCTCAACCCCAAAACTCATATCCCCTGCACATCATAAATCATACAGACACAGAACAGAGGCCAGCCACCAAACCGAATCTTGAGCCACCATCGTCGTGCACCACGCAACCCAGACCTGCATCACCGTCGGCACGCGAGTCGTGCAACCACCAAAGTCACCAACACAAATCTCCACTCAGCTTGTATTTTCGGTCTAGGGATTTTATGGGTCTTTGCAGTGGTCGTTGGTTTTTGGTAGAGGTGGATGGTGGTTCTGGTTTGTGTTGAGAAATTGGAACTGCGGATGGTGGGGGCTTGTATTCAGGTTTTGTGCGGCGGCGAGATTCATGGTTGCATTGCCACCGGTGATCTTGAGTGATGGGGATCGTGAGCTGTATTTTAAGATTTACATTTTCTTTATACTTTAATTGTGTTGAAAACAGCGACGGATTTTGCTCCTTCTTTTTCTTACCAAATTATATTTATATTTAGTTAATAATTTTTTATAAAGTTATTTAATTATATTGATACTTTTATTTTAAAATTATATTTATATAGTTGATTTTATATTTTTATTATATTTTAACATTTTTTTATGAAATTATATATTTATTTCTTATTTTATGTACAAATTAACATTACACAAATTTTATTGAAAATACAAAATAAAGAAGGTATGAGTAATTTCTTAAAAAAATTTGTGTTAATATTATAAATACTAACTTTAGATGAGACTAGTATAATTATACCAAAGATAAAAATGGTGAAGTTAAAAGAGTTTATACTTGATATGTATTTGATAAGTGATTCATGATTATTTTATATACATTGATATTATAATTTTAACTCATCTTTTTATTAATTTTTAATCTTTATATAATAAACTTACCAGCTTTTTCTCACTTTTAGTTTCACTCTATTCCCTTTATTAAAATCTATATATATAAAAAATTTATTTTACTTATGAATCATGATGTAAATGACAATTACTATTGTAATATATTTAATATCTAATATAAATAAATTTTTTTATTTTTTTCACTTTATTCATAAATCTTCTTATATTATAAGAAAAAAATACTATTTTAAAGTGAGTAAATAAGAGTATATTTACCTTTAATTTAAAATAATATATTTTGATATTAAGTCACTAAATAATTTAAGGGTTAATATATCTTTATTTCTTATTTTTTATTTTTTTATACATTTAATAATACGATTCATAATTTTTGATCCATTTATTAAATATTTTGTGCATCAGTCCGTGACTGAAAAATGGTGTAAGTATCATTTTTTTTAGTGCAGAGCAAGGCCTATGCCCAACTAAACATGACAACATTTATAATATTTCTGTCCAAGTTTTGAACATGGATGCTCACAGCAAAATCTTCTGTTATAATAGGTAAAAACCTTTGACTTTTCTCTTCTTTTTTTTCTCTCTTTAACTTTCTCACTCTCACTATTCTCCTCCTTCTCCACCACACCCTTGACCGACAGTACTGTTTCCGTCACGGCAGTTGGGCAGAGGCTTCTGGCGCTGGTGGCATGCGGAGGAACGATGGCTGCTCGTGCGGTAGTGCGCGTTCAGGGTCGCAAATCTGGAGATTCCGAATGCGGGTTGCGACGCCATTAACGAAAGTGCACGGAAGGACGGCAGCTGGGCGACGCGAGGTACGTTCACGACAGAGCTGCAAACTGGGTCACCAGTTCTGATGAGCATGGTTGATGGCGCGGTGGTGGCCGGTTACTAGACTCGTGTGGGGCGGCGGCTGTGGCTACGGGGTCGCAAGCGGTGGTGCGGCAGAGAAGGCTGTTAGGCACTCGGTGGAGTCTCTATTCTGGTTTTCCAGTAGAGGTGAATGACGGCGACAGAGGAGATCCGCCGTGGGAAGTGGTTGTGAGAAAGAAAAAAAAAAAGAAAAAGATGTTTACCTGTTAATAAGGTTGTGGGTCAAACACATGAGCCGTTGATTAATTTTTTCACAAAATTAATAGTGAAAGATTGTAGAGCATCAATGCTCCAAACTTATTTAGAAGCATTGAAAAAGTTACCGCTAAATACGAGTGAGAAAACTAAAATTTCTTCTGACTCAACTCATATGGCACTTCACGTAAACCGGGTTGTGTAAAGAGTCTGCATCTTGTTTCGCTTCACGAAGGATAATGAAACATTTGAGTTTTCCAGTTAAAAAATAAGCAACTACTGAGCATACATCTCCAAAATCAAGAAGAGCGGGGGTTGGAAGAAGAAAGGATTTCCAAGAAGGCTAGAAATTTTGATATTAATAAAAAAAAATATTGGGCTAGCTAACTCGTATTACGTCCTACATAATCTACCATATCTACATGGAGAAACTTCCACAATTGGCTAAAATAGCATGCCAAAAATTGATCTGATAGTTCAATTTGGAAAGATTATATAGGTTTCCGGATGTATACATTTTCAACTACCATCACTATGCCATTAGTCCCTATGTTATTAACACAAGAAGAAATGCTCCATCTCCACAGAATATCCTCTTTCAGCAACTTCTTGGTCAACAATGTGATGAAAATGTGAACGTTTAGCAGTCCTACCCCAGCCACTGCAAACAACAAACGGAACCTAGACTGTTACTGAGTTGTAATACCCCAAAGATGCATTTTTCTAGCGTTGATATGGACACCTACAAGATTAATTTCGTTGATTTTAAATCTGAGCTCAAATGTTTTGTTATCTATATCAAAATTTTCTCCATACTTTTGCTACTTGTTGCGTTTACCAAGGCCTCATTTTCTATTTCCTTCTCACATCTTTCATGAAAATAGTTGTGGTCTTGTTGCATCGCATGTATGTAAACTCTTTTCACTTGAGTTAAAAATTGAAACACCAACAGGGTTTTCATTAGGATATCACAAAAGTCACTAGTATATGGTTCCCCAAGAATTTGTGCTTTCTGCCATATATTTTCACCCTGTCCGTGACAATTTTCAACTAAAAATGTTAGTCATACACCTCTTTTTAAAGGTGTATGACTGTTCACACCATTTTCAAAGAATGTGATTGAGTGAGAGAAAGTGATAGGAAAAAATATGTATAATGAATGATATTAGATGATGTGTGAAAATAAATATATGTACAGTTTGATGTAAGAATATAAGAGTCCATTTTCAACCCTTCACCATCTAATTCTTTGATTTTAGAATGATGTACTTTAAGGATTTTTAAAATTTAATTGCTCCAAATTATGATCTCCTTCAATAATCTAGCATCCAGTTTCAACTACTTATCCAATGTCATTGACATACCCATCAATCGATCAAACATCATTATCAATGTCTCATCTCATTATCTAGTACTATGTTGAAAGCTTCTTGAATATCTTTGGATATAGTTATAAGCTATATCTTTTAATTATTTTTTAAATTTTTATTAGTATAAGTGGAATACTATAATGATTAGATAAATGAGATATAGTATTTTATTATGTTTATAAGACTAATTTTAACTTGTGTCTTCTAGTTACGAGGTGGTGTTTAATATACATCCTCTAAAAGAAGGTGTATGATACACCACTAAATCTAAGTCATTGATTTATTTATAAAATAAATCAATGACTTAGATTAATTACAGAAACCTACTAAGGGTTTCTTTTTTTTTAAATTTTTTTAAGGTTTTTTTAGTTTTATATTTTTTTACATACTACTACCACCACCACTTTGGCGTTGGTTGATAGGCCATTGTATGCTGCTTGTCGACTACCATCGGCCACATCTATTTTTTTAAGTTGTATAATTGTATAAATATTATCAGTTAAAATTTATAAGATTTTTCAACAAACACAGTTATAGTTTTAGGAAAATCGGCAACCTCCAGTTTTTTTTAGGTTATATAAATGTATAAATATTATCAGTTAAAATTTATAAGATTTTTCAACAGTTATAGTTTTAGGAAAAAAATTTCAGTAAGCACAGTTATTTATGAAAAAATATAAAAACTGATATAATTTTAATTAGTATTATTTACACAATTGTGTAATTTTTAAAAAGTGAATAATAGCTAGCCGGAGGTGGCTAGAGGTGGCCGGTGGCGGCAGACAGCTGCTAGTAATGGTGGCCTCGAAAAAAAAAACTATAAAAAAAAAAGAAGCAACCTGTAAAAAAAAAAAATTGTTGTTGTAGGTAAAAAGTTTGGGTGTATGATACACCCAAACTTGGTAGGGTGCATAATAGCACCCACCCTAGTTACGATTTAGCAACTCCAAACGTGAGCAACCCCTAACGTGGGCAACCTTCTTAAGTGACATCTACATACAAATTTATGTTTCGTAAAACAATTCAAATTAGGAAAATACTTGATCTACATTTTCTAGTCTTACATCATCTTACATCTTTTGAAGTGGTAAAGTAGAAAACGAGATAGGACCAACGGTAATAAGACAATAAAAATTATGCAAATATAAAGTAATGTGTATATAAATATGTGTGTTTAGCATTATTCTTCAAATTAGTAATAAGGTTAGTGATATAATTGAGAAAAAAATAAAAGAAACTTATTAGAAATGGTAAAACTTTGTATTTTATTGATAAAGAGAAAGGCTTATAAATAGGCTTTACATCAGAACACTTCGTCCTAGCACTAACCATAACTCTTATAAAATAAGATCACACGTAAGACACTTTCTCAATCACGATAACCAAATTCCTAAAGACTTTGACAAACCATAACTAAATTTCTAGAGACTTGGACAAACCTACCAATGACTAGAACTTCCAACAAATATTAATAAATATAAAAAAATATTTAAATCTTAACACCATTCCTTAAATTGAAATTTATGGAAATCAATTTAAAAGAAAATCAAAATTCCTCCTTTATAGCAGTATGTGAACAAACTCTAAGTAGACCATGCAACTTCACAAAATGTAGCCAGCTTGAGAGGCTTGGTCTGTATATCTGCAACTTGGTCTTTACTTCGACAATAATCTAGTTAATTTGATTGTTCCATCATTGCTGAGATCTCTTAAAAAATAATACTTCACATCGGTATGTTTGCTTCTTTTGTGTAGCACAAGATTCTTGGAGAGTTTGATTGTTGAGTTGTTGTCACAAAAAAACTTTGGTAGCTCCAACTTGCTTGAACTATAGCTCTTCAATAATTCTCCTCAACCAGATAGCTTGACAAGCACAAGCTATTGCAGTAACAAATTCAACTTCTGTAGTTGACAAGGTGACAATTGGTTGCTTCTTAGAAAATTACGAAACGACCCATATGCCTAACATAAAAACATAACTCGAAGTGCTCATTCTATTTTCTTGATCATTTGTATAATCACTGTCAGTAAAGTTGAAGAAATCTAACTTTTCATCCTTCTTGTAGAACAACCCAAAATCTCTAGTTCCTTGCAAGTAACAAAGGATTCTCTTGACAACTAGCAAATGCATTTTTGTTGGATTCTCCACATATCTACTTATTAAACTCACATAATACATTATGTCTGGCCATGTTGCAGTTAAATACATCAAACTGCCAACAATTTGCTTGTAAAGTGTGTTGTCCACCTTCTTCCCTTCATGATCTTTGTTTAGCTTCAAGCCAAACTCAGTTGGAGTGCTTACTGGATTGCATTACTTCTTTTGAGAAATAAAGATCTCATTAGCCGACTACACTACTTGTATGCCAACGAAGTAATGCAACATACCAAGATCAAACATTTCAAATTCAATCATCATAGATTTCTTGAATTTTTTGTTTCTCCAAGTTTCCATGCAAGAATGCTGATTTCACATCCATCTGGAAAATAGGCCACGAGTTTTGTGCAATCAATGCCATCACCAATCTAATTGTATCAAGTCTTGCAACGAGAGCAAAAACTTCTATATAATCAATCCCATATTCCTGCTTATATCCCTTAGTCACCAAACGCACCTTATACTTATCAACTTCACCATTTTCTTTTAGTTTTGTTTTGAAAACTCATTGTACACTAATGGTTTTGTGCCCTTTCGGAAGATTAGTCAGCTCCTAAGTATAATTTATTTCAATGACGTCAATTTCATCATCTATCGCCTTCTGTCATTTTGCTTCTTTGACGACACTTTCAAAAGTTGTAGGATCACAATATGAAAATAAAGCAAAGTGAATGATTGGATCTTTAATTTCAGTTACCCCATGGTCTTTCATCTATGCAGACCTTTTTCGAATATGATGAAGAGATCGAGCTACTGCATTAGTAGCTTCTGCTGCTGTTGGCAAAATTTCAGCAGCCGTTGGAGTTGCTTCTGATGAATTTTCAAGCATAGAGGCTGCTGGAGTTGGCTCCCTTTCAGAATCATTATAAAAAATAACTTGAGTAAGTTGCTACCTATTCCAATCCCAAGTGTTTTCCTCATCAAAGACAATGTCTTTGCTGGTCTCAATCTTCTTGGTTAGTGGATTAAACAATTTATATGCTTTGGATGCATTACTAACACCAAGAAAAATACAATTCTCCCCATTATAAAATCCGGGACATGTGCATAAGCAATGCAGCAAAAAATTCTAAAATGATCTACAACTGGTCTTCTTCCACTCCAAGCCTCTTATGGTGTCATATTTTGAACAGCAAATGTAGGAATTCTGTTCAAGATATGAATACTCCAATTTACTGCTTTGGGCCAAATAGTTTTTGGAATCCTCCCTCTTGCCAACAAGCTTCTCACCATATTGAGGATGGTTCTATTTTTCCTCTCTGATATACTATTTTGTTGTGATGTATAAGCAACTGTCAGCTTTCTTCGAATGTCATGATCTGCACAAAAACCTTCAAATTTAGTTAAGCAATATTCTCCACCACGATCTGTTTGGAGAGTCGTAATGGTCTTTTTTGTTTCATTTTCCACATGAGCCTTAAAACTTTTAAATGCACAAAGAGCTTTTGATTTTTGCTGAAAAAATAAACCATACTTTTTTTAGTATAATCATCAATGAGAGTAATAAAGTATCTTTTACCTCCATTAGAAGATGGTTTTATCGGGCCATAAATATAAGAATGAATTAGCTCCAAAACACCTTTTGCTCGCCATGACTTCCCGTGTGGGGATTGTGAACGATGTTGTTTGCCAACAACATATTCTTCACAAACTTGGGAAGGAAGACTAACTTGTCACCATATTTTTTTGTTGAAGAGTCTTCAATCCTCCAAAACTCAAGTGGCCATAACGAAAATACCACAACCAAGAAGGATCTTTTACATCAGCCACCAAACAAGATTGCGCACTTTCAATCTTCAGTGGAAACAACCTGTTTGTACTCATTTGCACAACAGCAATAGCTCCTCTAGTAGGATCATAAATCTCCCAAGCACCTTTCTGAATAATGATTACATAACCCTTTTCTTGCAATTGACCAGCACTTAACAAATTACTTTTCAAGTCAAGAACGTAAAGGACATTGGAAATTGCTTCTACAAAATCATTCTTAGTTCTTATCTCAATATCACTCTTTCCCATCACATTCATAGTTGAATGATCAGTAAAACTTATTGTAGAATGAAAGTCTTCATTTAAAAAGGAAAAAGAAAACTTACTTTCACACATGTGATTACTACAACCCGTATCCACATACCAAACATCAGACTCTGGTTCCTGATTAGCTTGAAAAACCATCAACAAAGTTTCCACTTTCTTCTTTTCAACAAAATTCAGTTGCTCTCCTTTTTTTTTGTCATTAGGCAACCTAGTATAACATTCAGAACAATAATGTCCAAATTTATGACATCTAAAGCACTCTACCTTAGATTTGTCAAAATGTTGAACTCGTCCTCTTCTTTTGCCCTAAAATTGATCATCATTGGCTTTGAAATGCCTGCTGCCATCTCTACTACCTCAATCTCTCTTTCTTTTACCTCTACCTCTACCCCTCTCTCTAGAGATTGAGAGATGAGTAAAGGTAGAAGCCATCAAAGCTTGCTCCTTTGAAGTTGAACTTTGGTTCATCTTCTGTTCATGAACCAGCAAGGAGCTCTGCAGTTCATCAAGAGAGAATGTAGTTATGTCTTTCGATTCTTCAATTGAACACATGACATAATCAAACTTTGGTGTTAGGGAACACAATATCTTCTCCACAATGGTTACACCTTCTATCTTCTCACTGTGAAATCTCATTTTGTTAATTATCTCCATAGTCCTGGTGCAGTAGCTGGTGACAAATCCCCCATCCTTCATTTGTAAGATCTCAAAATCTCGTCTCAAGGCTTGAAGTTGTGCATGCTTCACTCTAGCAAAGCCTTGATATTTTTTCTTCATGGAATCCTAAATATCCTTGGAAGTTTCTTTATTCAGAATTGTTTCCAAGATGGGATGATTAATTGCTTGAAAAAGGTAACTTTTTGCCTTCAAATCTTTCAGCTTTCTCCCTTCCAACTCTGTTTTTTGGGCATTTGTCAATATTGCATTTGTTGCAGGTTCTCCAATTCCATATTCAACGATCGACTAATATTCTTTTGACTGTATAAAATTCTCCATTAGCATACTCCAATGATTATAGTGACCATCCGAACATGGGATCGCCGCGTGCACAAAATTGAAATATGAAGTCATCGTTTCTTGCTTTCTCTCATACGTTTTCTTCCCTGATACCACTGATACAATTGAGAAAAAACAAAAGAGACCTATTGGAAATTATAAAGCTCTGTATTTCATTGATAAAGAGAAAGGCCTATTGTCGCGACCGGGATCGCGGCGAAAAATAGTAACTCATAGGATTTCAATGTATGGAAATGGAGTCGCCACCAATTTTATTTAAGTTAGGAAAAATTGGAAAAATCTTATTAGAAAATGGTCTTTGAAAACCAAATTGGATTCGGGAGTCGGTTATGCTTAGGGAAGGGTGGAAACTCAATTCCACGGCACCCCTAATGCACCCGTCCTAAGACGGTACCTTGAATCAATTGTGTAAATTTTTGATAATCTCAAAAATATTTATTTTACTCTCTCTTTTGAAAAAGGCAATGTAACTATATTTTTTTATCTTTTATTTTTATTTATTTATATTTAAAAAAAAAGAAAAGAAAAAAACCAAATTGCGAAAACTTATTTTTCTGGCTTGACAGAATAAAGATTCTGTTCCTACGTATCCTCAGGTGCAATGAGGATCTCAAAGTCACGTAGTTCTTTATAAAATTCTTGTGAGTTAGTTGATTTTAATTAATTTATTTTTTTAATAAATTTTTTTTATAAAAACTTTTAATGAATTTTTTTTAAAATATGAATTAACAAGTCGTCACGACTCAGTTAATCATATTAAGTTTTGAATAGTGAAACTCAGCGTCACGCTAGAGACATCATCCATTGAATCATCAAGTTATCACAACTCAAATGATTATTAACAAAAATATAAAATTAATAAATTATCACAACTCAATTAATCTTATTTTATTTTTTTTATATTTTATCTTACTTATTATTATTTTTATCATTTTATAAGCGAGCTTTCCAATTAGATGTGACTATTGGGCTCAATTGTCATCCCCAAATCCAACATGATTCCACCGACAACGCATGCTTATCTAAAGTACAAAACAACAAAACTCAATTAAATATATAAAATAATAGTAGTAATAATGGAAACAAAAGGGAGGAGGTGGTCCACGTTTTCTTTTTCAGAAGCAATTATCAAGGTTCAAGGATAAAACTATTCATCACAAAGACTTCAGAGAAGGACGCTCGTGAACTTATGATGGAAGAATTTTCTTTTACTTTTCACTAATCACAAAACACAATATAAAATATACTATTAAATAAAATAAACATTATCAAACAAAAAAATCCTAAATAAATCTAAACAATTAAACACATTTTTTATTTTAATTTTTTTTTTTTTTTTATTTTTTTATTTATTTATTTTTTTTTTAAAAAAACTTCATTTTTATTTTATTTAAAAAAACAAAGAAAACTAATCTATTTTATAAATCAATCAAAACCACACCTCTTTAGGAATAACGCATCTCCCTAATTTGAACAAAGTTTTCAACCCAAGCCCACCCAATAATTTTTATCTTTTTGTTATCCTCAGAAACACCAAAACATAAAAAATAAAAAATACCAAAAGACACAAACAAAAACAAAAGGAAATGAAAGATATTTCTCCTGATTACTGGAAGAAAGAAACAAAACAACTACAAGGGGGAGGGGCTCGCGAACGGTGTCACGGCGGTGGTCATATCTGTTTCTTTTCTTTTTCCCTCTTTTTTTTGGGTGGCTCTTTGTGGTGGTGTGGTGGATGAAGGAGGCTTCACAGATCTAGTGGGATGATCTTCACAGATCTGTGGGTGAGGGAGGTTGTGTTAGTGGAGGCAAAGGAGACTCACGGTTGGGAAGGGGTGAGAATGATGGTGCTGATGGATGGAGATGTTCTGTTTCTCTCTTTTTTTTGCCATAAGTGGATTGAATTTGTTTTTTTTTTTTTTTTCTTATTACCTCAGCCCATCTCTTCCCTTTTAGATTGAAAATGTAAATATGAAACTACAATGTAATAGTTGTGTGTATGGTTAAGCACGGGTACAACTCAACTAAAGAAGCAAAATTTATCTTATATTGAAACTAAAAGCAAAAGGGAATCGAAATATTCTTACCTTTGAAGCTCAACAGGAAATGAGGAAAAGTTTAGTTGTCTGTTTGCTTCAAAAAAAATTCCTCTGTCTTTCTATTAAGCCCTCCTTTTTTTTCTTTCACCCCAGCTCTTCAAAATGTCCTCCCCAGAAATCCAATAATTTTTGTTCCTCTCAAAAAAAAAAAAAAACTTCCCCTCTCTATTTGGGTGCAAAAAGATAGTGCAGAGTATGGTGCGTAGCTGATTTCGATTGGGTGAAGGGGGTCAGGTTTCGGTGTGGAGGTGGTTTTCTTTGGGTGGTGACGGTGGGTGAAGATGGTGAAAATGAGAATGATCGAGATCAATTTTTTTTTCGGGGAGTTCTCCGTGTGAATATGGTGAGAAGGGTATTTAGGTTGCTGCTCTTCTTCTTTGGTCAACTTGTGTAGCAGCATGTAGCAGAGCCTTGGTCGTTGTTCCCTTTCCTGTTTGATGAATCCTTCTTGTTTTTGTTTACCCTGTGCCCTCATCTGCTTGCCCCCTTTGCTCTATTCAAGATTTCTTCGAGCCTTGGGTTGTGGAATATCAGAATGTGAGGTCTCCCCTCCTACTCCATTTTTGGCTTCCAAATCTGCTTCCCTTTTTCTGTCCCGTTGCAGTCCTCCACTTTCTATGTTTTGTCCCTATTTTGCTAATGCTGAGCAACAGGCAGGAGGTTGCCCTATTCATGTTTTATTCTGAAACTCTTTAACCTCTGGCTTTTCCTTTCCTCTTTGCAATCACCGAAACGGCATGCATTTGGCTTTTTCTTTCTTGCACGTCCCAGACTGCATTCTTTACTTTTTTTTTTTACTAAGATGACCTTCTGTACTTGGGCTAAAAAAAAAGGACCTAAATTAAACTCTTTTTTATTATTATAATAAATTGTTTTTTTTTGTCCGGTCAAAATTGGGTGTTCACAGTTGCCCCTCTTTACTTGTTTCTTACTAGATATTAAGAATACCCATAGTTTTTCTTGTTATCATCGTAAGAAACGAGTAAAGACGTGAACTTAAATTTTGTCCGGCAATGTGTGCGATGAGGTGAATAGACAAGGTCAAGATGCCACTTGGAAACCAGCGAGCTAAAACGTGGATTTACGAGTTGCCGCAACATCGTTAATCCTACCAAAGTGAAACTCGGCGTAAAGCCAGAGACGTCACCGCATTGTCAACGAGCTGTCACAACTCAGTTGACATTTTTTTTTTTGAATTTTAAAAGACCTTGAGTGACCTTGCAACTGAAAAAAGGTAAACGACAGTGGGCTTGGCCCGAAATTTAAAAGATAGTGGGCTTAGCCTGGAATTTAAAAGACAGTGGGCTTGACCCGGAATTTAAAAAAAAAGTGGGTTTGGCCCGGAATTTAAAAGACAGTGGGCTTGGCCAGGAATTTAAAAGACAGTGGGCTTGGCCCGGAATTTAAAAGACAGTGGGCTTGGCCCAAAATTTAAAAGACAAGTGGGAAAGGCCCTAATTTAAAAGACATGGGCTTGACCCGAAATTTAAAAGACAATGGGCTTGGCCTCAATTTAAAAGACAAGGTGGGCTTGACCCTGAATTTAAAGGCAGTGGCTTGGCCCAATTTAAAAGACAAGGGAAGCTTGGCCCGAACTTAAAAGACAAGTGGGTTTGGCCCAAAATTTAAAAAACGACAAGAGGCTTGGCCCAAACATTTAAAAAGCAAAGGGGTTTGACCCGAAATTTAAAAGACAGTGGGCTTGGCCCAAAAAATTAAAAAAAGTGGGCTTGACCCATAATTTAAAAGACGATGGGCTTGACCCGAAATTAAAACAAGGGGCTTGGCCCCGAATTTAAAGCCAGGTGGGCTTGCCTGAATTTAAAGGACAGCTGGGCTTGGCCTGAAATTTAAAAAAGCGCGGGCTTGACCCTAATTTAAAAGACAAAGGGTTTGGCCTGAGAATTTAAAAAAGACAAATGAGTTTGGCTTAATTTAAAAGACCGTGGGCTTGCCTAGAATTTAAAAGACAAGTGGGCTTGGCCTGAAATTTAAAAACGACAATGGGCTTGACCCAAAATTTAAAAGACAATGGGCTTGGCGAAAATTTAAAAGGATAGTAGGCATGGCCCGAAAGGATTTTTTTTTTTTTTGTTCTTTTACAGTGAAGCTTGGCGCAAAAGCCGAAGACGTCACTTTTCATAATTTTGCAGCTCATAGAGGGATGTTGCGACGTACATTCCTGTAACTCAAAATCATATCAAACGATTTGAAAACATTATGCCAAAACCTTTCTCTTGCATACCCAATTTTAATTGCTTCCTCGGAAAATTTGATCTATCAAACCCAGGCACAGGCTCTCGCAAACTAGGGCTCATCAACTTGTTTCGAGTTCCTTGGGATCTTCAGACATTGGAGTCACTTTGCTTTTGAGTTTGCTCATCAGGCACACAGTTTCCCTCTTAACATTGCCGATTGCATTAGGAGCTTTTCTTCCCTAATTTGAACCTTCTGATTCATTCTTGATCTAACTTGTTAGTTAGAGGATTGCCATTAAATTGTTAAATCAATTATATTGAATTTATATTCCCTCTTATCGAAGCATTTTGTGATAAACATGTGTGACTTCACAAATATAAAAGAAAGGAACATGACAAAGAAAGATGAAGAATAAAAAGAAAAAAGGAAAGTATTTTCATTGATTTGGATGTTTACAAGCACGAAAAGGTAAAAAGTACAAAAAGATGACACAAAGGCAAGGTGACAGGCAATTGCCCCAGTTAGAATTCCTTTCTTCTCATTAGATAGGTCCTAATTCTCAGATGGATATTAAAACCACTTGTGACACGAGCTCTCTTCCATCCACCACCGCTTAAAATTGCCCCAGTTTTATCTTCCATCGCCACTTAAAATTGCCCCAGTTTTTTTTTTCTTTTATCTTTATGTCACGGGTGAGCCCTTCAGGCGACATCTTCTAGGAGAGCCTTTGCCGACTTTAAACTTTTTTTTTTTTTAAATTTAGATGCCCTAACTTTTGCTTAGGCTGCCCTTGCGGGTTTTCAACCTAACGAGCCATTTTCTTTTCTTTCTTTTTCTTTTTCTTTTTTTTTTTCTTCTTCTTTTTTTTTTTTTTTAGGCATAGAACTTTTTGACTGCGTCAGCATTTATCGGTCTTGGCAATTCATTCCCGTCCATATCTGTTAAAACTAAGGCTCCTCCAGAGAATGTCTTCTTAACGATATACGACCCTTCATAACTCGGTGCCCATTTTCCTCGAGCGTCCTCTTGGTTTGGAAGTTTTTTCTTTAAAACCAGGTCACCTGCTTGGAACTCCCTATGACGCACTTTCTTGTTGAAAGCTCTTGCCATTCTTCTTTGGTATAGTTGCCCGTGACAGATAGCTTTTAATCGCTTTTCTTCAATCATGTTTAACTGCTCGTACCGAGTCTTTACCCATTCTGCTTCTTCTAACTCAGCTTCCATCAACACTCTTAGAGATGGGATTTCGACCTCTATGGGAGAGACTACTTCCATACCATAGACCAAGGAGAACGGTGTTGCCCCGGTACTGGATCCGATATTAGTGCGATAAGCGTGGAGAGCATAGGGGAGCACCTCATGCCATTCTCTGTAGTTGACCACCATTTTGGCTACGATCTTTTTGATGTTCTTATTTCTTTGCTTCTCTTTGCACCATTCATCCGGGGTCCGTAAGAGCGGTGTGATGCTTGATCCTAAATCTCTCACATAGATTCTTGATTTCTGTGCTATTGAGATTAGGGCCGTTATCTGTGATAATCCTCTCTGGAGTTCCATGCCGACAAATGATGTTTACCCTTAAAAATTTAAGGACAACCTTTTGAGTGACTTTGGCGTAGGAAGCAGCCTCTACCCACTTGGTGAAATAATCGATTGCTACTAGGATAAACCTATGGCCATTGGAAGCTTTCGGGTTTATTGGCCCAATAACATCGATTCCCCACATTGAAAAAGGCCAGGGTGCCACCATATTATGCAATGGAACGGGTGGTGCATTAATGCGATCAGCGTACGCTTGGCATTTATGACACTTTCGAACATATTCTATGCAATCAGCTTCCATAGTAGACCAGTAATAACCATATCGCAGGATCTGACGAGCCATCATGATACCATTGGCATGTGTTCCACATATTCCCTCATGAACTTCTGTTAAGATGGTGAGAGCCTCCTTAGCTCCTATGCATCTGAGGAGTGTGCCATCATAGTTTCTTTTGTACAGTATTTTCCCATTCAAAAAGAAAGCCATGGAAAGTCGACGGATGCTCTTTTTGTCTGTCTCGTTTGCCCCTGATGGGTATTCTCTGAATTTGATGTACTGCATGATATCATGGAACCAGGGCTAACCATCTTCTTCTTCCTCAACATTAGAACAGTAGACTGGTTCACTTTCTGCCCTTATTCGGATGGGCTGCACATTAGCATGAATATTCAGATTGGTCATTACAGCCAAAGTAGCCAAAGCATCTGCAAACTGGTTCTTATCCCGAGTCAAGTGCGAAAATGTGATCCATTCAAACTTCTCAATCAACTGCATCAAATATTTCTGGTATGGAATCAACTTGGGGTCTTTAGTCTGCCATTCCCCGTTCACTTGATAGATTATCAGCGCTGAGTCTCCATATACTTGTAGTTTTTTTACTCTTAATTCTATTGCAACCTTTAGCCCTTGAGCACAAGCTTCATACTCTGCTACATTATTGGTGCAATCGAACTCTAACTTGATGGCCACTGGGTATTGCTTCCCACTTGGTGATGTGACTACTGCACCTATGCCATTCCCATACATATTGACTGCTCCGTCAAAAAACATCTTCCACATGCCCCTTTCATCTGACTCTTCTTCTTCAACTGCTAAAACATCATCATCAGGAAAATCAGACGTCACAGGTTGCTTGTAATTGAGTGGATTCTCGGCTAAGTGATCTGCAATTATGCTCCCTTTGATAGATTTTCGAGTTACATGCTTTATGTCGAACTCAAAAAGAACCACTTGCCATTTGGAGACTCGTGTGGAAACATGAGGGCTTTCGAATATGTACTTTATCGGGTCCATCCTTGAGATAAGCCAAGTAGTATAGTACAACATGTACTGCCTCAGCCTTCTAGATGTCCATGCCAGTGCACAACATGTTTTCTCAACTGCCATGTAGCGAGACTCGCACTCATTGAACTTCTTGCTCAAATAGTAGATGGCTTGTTCTTTTTTTCTCGTTTCATCATGCTGCCCTAGCATTACTCCTATGGATGTCTACAATACCGTGAGGTATAATATCAAAGGATGACCAGGTGTAGGTGGCACCAAAATAGGAGGACTTTGCAAGTAAGTTTTTATCTTCTCAAAAACTTCCTGACACTGTACATCCCATTCTCCTGGTTGTTGTTTCTTTAGTAGCTTGAAGATTGGCTCACAAGTGCTGGTCAGGTTGGCTATGAACCTAGCGATTTAATTCAGTCTCCCGAGAAAGCCTCTTACTTCCTTTTCAGTCTTGGGAGCAGGCATCTCTTGTATGGCTTTGACTTTATCAAGGTCCACTTTGATTCCTTCCTTGCTAACACAAAACCAAACAATTTTCCAGTCGACGCACCAAAAACACATTTTGCCGGGTTTAGCCTCAACTTGTATTTTCTGAGTCTTTCAAACAACTTTTGTAACACTACCACATGGCTTTCCCCTTCTTGAGACTTAGCAACTATGTCATCCACGTACATCTCAATTTCTTTGTGCATCATATCGTGGAACAAAGCAACCATGGCACGCTGATAGGTGGCCCCAGCATTCTTCAATCCGAATGGCATGACTGTATAACAAAAGGTTCCCCATGATGTGACAAATGTGGTCTTCTCTTTATCACTTGTATCCATAAGAATTTGATTGTAACCAGAATAACCATCCATAAAAGAGAATCTATGCCCTCTTGCTGCATTATCAACGAGGACATCAATGTGAGGCAATGAGAAATTATCTTTAGGGCTAGCTTTATTCAAGTCCCTATAATCCACACACATCCTGACTTTTCCATCTTTCTTCGGAACGGGGACAATATTTGCTACCCATTCTGGGTGCCTTGATACCTCTAAAAATCCTGCCTCCAATTGCTTGGTGACTTCCTCTTTGATCTTTAAAGACATTTCAGGGTGCATTCTCCTCAATTTCTGCTTTTTCGCCTCAACATTGGGGTATAGCGAAATCTTGTGGGAAGCTATGCTTGATCCACCACGCATATCTCGGTAGGACCAAGCAAATACATCCATGTAGTCTCCGAATAACTTGATCATGCTTTCACGTTCCGGGTTGTCCACTAACCTCAACTCTTTCTTGTCTTCATCGGTTCCCATATTGATCACCTCTACTTCTTCCTCATCCAGGCTGAAGTCTCTTTCCGACCTTTCTACCAATTTGGCAAACTCCTCAGTGGCGTTTCTATCTTTATCTGAGTCATAATTATCTATATCCATCATTGAATAGGAATCCATCCTTGAGCTTTCAGGTATCCTTTCATGGGACAATGCCTCTACCAGACCCAAATCCCTGGAAGATTTATTTATGCCTGATTGGAAACAGAAAGAAAATATAGTAATTGGACAAGGCTAAGCAAAGGCACAAATCAGAGATAGAAAAGAACTAAAGCAGTGAATTAACTGAGAAACACACAAGTTCATTGCATTGAAACTTTGACGAAAGATAACATGAGCAGAGAGTCATACTAGAAAAACACACAAGTTCATTACATTAAAGCTTCGACAAGAGTTAGCATAAATTCAACATTACAAAAATCTAAGATAACATCACGACTAAACAATTACTTTATGACAATCACATCCATTAACGCCTCAGATCGCCAATTGTCCAGAGGTTCCAAATTGTCAGTAGGCTGGATAACATGGTCTTCTCCTGAGTCTTCATCCACATTGTTAATGATTAACCGGACCTGATGATTGGAGGTTCCATTGATAACCTCGGGAGGGATAGGGAATGTCTCCTTCAGATGAGGAATCGTCTTTTTCACTTCGTTCTCCCTTTTTCCTTCATTGAGAACCAAATTGTGCTTCATCATGCCTTCTAAAGGTGCCTCATATCCTAGACCATATCTATTTTTGTTCTCTGGCAGGGTGATCATAGACTTGGTTCCTTGCAGCTGAATTCCTAAACCTTTTCCGGCTTGGTAACCATTATTGGTCATAATGCGAGTCACAACTTGATGAACATCTTTAGAAGTCGACTCATCCTTCTTTGTCTTTGATTCCACCAACTGGAAACTGTGTAGGAAGTTTTCCACCTCCAGCTCTGTGTTTTCAACATAAGGCACTGAAGTAGGCTTCATTAGTAAGATTTCTTCCTCTCCTCGAATGGTAACCAGACATCCATTTTCAATGTATTTCAGGCATTGGTGCAGGGTCGAGGGAACAACACCAGGAGCGTGGATCCATGGTCTTCCTAAAAGCATAGTGTATGTAGGCTCAATATCCATTACTTGAAACAACACTTGGAAGCAGCTCGGGCCTATCTCAAGTGGCAGGGTCACTTCTCCCAGAATTCCTCTTTTCCTTCCATCGAAGGCCCGCACTGTCATTTCTTGAGGCCTAAGGTCTTCTACACTCATAGCCAGCTGAGACAAGGTTGTCTTCGGGAGGACGTTCAAAGCAGAACCCCCATCAATCAGAACTTTTGCGACTACATACCCCTGACATTTCAAAGTGATATGCAAAGCACGTGGGTTATTCCCTATCGAATGTACCACTTCCTCCTCCGAGAAGGGGATCACATTGATGTGCCTTACTGGGTCTACCATGTTCACTAAGCTTTCTGGGGTAACATTCGGCTTCACATAAGCTTCATTTAACACTCTCTGCAGTGCTTTGCGATGAGGTTCGGAACTCAAGATGAGTGACAATAGAGAGATCCGAGCTGGAGTTTTTTTGAGTTGTTCTACCACATCATACTCACTTTGCTTCATGATTTTTAGGAATTTTTTCTTCATCATCTTCTTTTGTTTCTACAAAGCCTGCTTTTCCCTTCCCGGTCTTATCTTATTGCCCATAGCACCTGCCACTTCTTGTGATCCCTCCTATGCCCACGACGCTCGACACTGCTTGTGCGGCTCTGCTGATCCGGCAATAGAGGTTGAAGCAGTTTGTTCTATATTATTTTGTGTCTTTACCTTGACATCATACTTCCAAGGTACAGCATGTGTATCATTATAGGGAAAAGGTGTAGGCTTCTTTATTGCTATGATAACTTTCTGGGAATTTGGAACTTCACTAGTACGTGGGAGTTTGAGGACTAGACGTTCTACAACATCTATCTCTTTTGCGAACCCTCTTGCTTGGGTAACCTCTATTACCCTCAAAGCCATGAATCTTTACACCTGAGCCTTAAACTTCTGACAATCTTCAATATTGTGCCCCTTTTCTATATGGTATTCACAGTAAGCTCCAGTATTAACATCGTCCAAGGCTACTGAGGAACAATAGCCTGCTTGGGCAAGACCTTGGAATATTAACTTCATAGGAGTTTTGACATCCGCTACATTTTGAAGTCCTTCATCCTCCTTTTCTAATGCGTTTACAATCCCTTTCCCATGATTTGGAATTGGGTTGCTAGTAATGCTAGGTCCCTTCTCCTCTTCAAAATCTAGCTTTCCACAGGAAATCAACCTCCTCACTATGGTCTTAAATACCTCGCAATCCTCAATTGAGTGTCCTGGGTTATCCATATGGAACTTGCAAGTTACATTGGGATTGTACCAGGCTGGAAATGGGGGCACCATAGGGCGAGAAGGAACGCATGCAACCAAATGTGCATCAAACAACTGTTGAAACAAATTAGTATTGGAGATTGGCAACTTTGGAAAAGGGAGTAGATTTGACGGGGGTCGAGCATACCCTTGGTTTCTCGAATTTCGAGGTGCGGGAGGACGATTGGTATAGACGGGACGTGGTGAGGGAACATTGTTAACTTGGTATGAAGTCTGGCAAGCCGGAAAAGCGGGTGAAGGGGCTTGATAAGAAAGGTATGGTTGTGGATTACGAGGAAAACTTGAGTTTTGTTGGCGCACATAACTGACTTCTGGCTCTTGCCTCCTTGTTGGTGCCACCTTCTTAGGAAAATTGCTCTCAGTATTCCCAGTAGGTAATTTTCCTACTTTTGCAAGATTCTCAATCCTTTCTCCAGCTGAAATTAGATTAGAAAAATCTCTGTACGCGGCGCCTGCCATCAGCCCAATAAAAGATGCTCCTAGGGTCCCCATAAAATACGAGCTCATTTCTGATAGAGTCAATGGTGGTTGAACTTGGGCCGCTAACATTCTCCATCTTTGAGCGTATTGCTTGAAAGTTTTGTCCTTCTTTTTGTGCATTGCCCCTAGTTGTTCTCGGGTAGGTGCGGTGTCGATATTGAATCGATATTGCTCCAAGAATAAACTCGTCAGATCATCCCAGCAAGAAACATTTGAATGGTCAAGTTGCATGTACCATTCCAAAGCCGACCCAGTCAGACTCTCATGGAAGAAATTGATTAAGAACTTTTGATCCCGTGACCAAATGGCCATCTTGGTGAGGTAAGTCTTCAGATGGAACTTTGGATTGATGCTTCCATCATACTTTGAGAAGTCTGGTACTTTGAAGTCCTTGGGAATATTAACTTCAACCTCAGGGAATAGTTCATTGATTCCCACTGAGCCATATGGATTAGGGCCTTGTATGACTTTAATTTGCTCTTGCATCTTTCCAATCAACTCATCTCTTAATTTCTCTTTTTCCGAGTTGCTGTTCAGGAATATCTTCACCGGCTGTTCACGAGTTACTTCTACATTATTCTTCTCCCCTTCCTGATTTTCGTTCATGGAATCATATTCTTCATTCACATTGTTGCTTGTATTTGCATTTACCCTAGTGCCGACAGATGTTCCATTTGTTGTTCTAAGGGTCTCAGTTAACTGTCTCAGTAAATCCTCGACCCTTGATTGTCCTTCTGCCATTGTATTGATCCTTTCTCTCATTTCACCCATCTCTTGACTTAAGTTTCTTTCTGAGTTAGACATCTCTTGTAGCCTAGTTTGCGATCTAGTTCTGTAGGCCCGGGTTTGTGCAATCTGCGTTTTTCGAGGACGAGCAATGGTTCAAAGTTTTTTTTACCTGAAAATTTTAGAAGATTAGTGATTATGTTCATTATTTGTTAGAGGACCGTTAGTGATTTTGCGCCAAATAAATTTGAAATGAGTATCTTTGATATTGTTTGTTGTGACTGTTACCCAGAACGTCTCGTTCAAAAGTATTAAGTCTCCAGTGAAATATGGGGTAGAAAAAAAGAGTGCCGACACAAGCGTACTTCATTCATTCAACTGAAAAGATATAACAATACATTGCTTCTTAGATGAATACATCATGACCTAGCCGAAAAAAATTATTCTTTATCTGAATAGGCCTTAGCCATTCGTTTCATCTGCCCTATAAGGTTCTTACAATACTCAATGAAATCACTGATTTCTATCGGTGTTTCAAAAGGGTTGACCATCTGATCAGCTTTCTTCAAATAATATGGAGTATCCACAATTGCCGAATTAGCCAAACATGCCAATTTTGAAAAGCGACTCATCCAAAAATGAACTTCCTCCTTCCATCCATCGATGTCCCCTTTTTGTTGTTCCACCTGATCCATCAGTTTTTTCATATTTTCCTGTCCTTGTTGCAATGCTGCCTCATATTTTGCAAATGTCTCTTTCATGTGCAGCTTCTTATCTTCTATCATGTCTTCGTACCGCTTAGATGCCACTCCCATCTGCTGCCTCATTTCTTCTACCAGCCGCATTGCATTGTTTTGGGTTGTTTTGGCACTCTTGAGATGCTCCCTCAGCTGTTGGTTTTCAGCCATGGCCCTGTCCCTTTCTTGCCTGCGGAGCCCTAATTCCTTGTTTGCTGCCCCCAGACACTGTTTGGTTTTTAGCATGTAATCACGTTCTGCTTTCATCTTTTTATTAACCCCTTCAAGAGTGTGGTCCTTTTCAGCATTTTCTCGCTTCAAGGCCGCACATGCCTGGCGGATCTCTCTCAACTCGGCTTCCATTTGTTTCTTTTCCTCTTCTATTTTCACAAACCTTGCTCTCATCTCTTTCATTTCTTCATTCTCGATCACGACCGAGGCTGAAGGTTCACCAACCGTAGGGGTTGCCGGGATCCTGAATGGCAACTTGATTTCTTGAACTCTGTCCTTAACCCATTGGCGATAATCTTCCTTGGCTACATAACTTCTGACTCCCAGTTCTTTTCCTTTTCGAATGACCTTGTCCCAAGCACTTCGAACCTCCCGAAGTGATTCGGTGTCTTCCGTATCTATATAGTAAAGAACAAAAGAGGTTATTTGGGCTTCTGCAGGTGGCCCCATTATGGGATAACCGAGTTGTCGCTGTGCCAAGGCTGGATTGTAATTAATACATCCTCGTGTACCTATGAGTGGTACGTTTGGAAACCTTCCGCACTGGTAGATGACAGTTTCTACATCTTTCCATCGAGGATACCACCTTATTTGCTTTTCTTCCAATTTTGCCAAGTGGTCCGCCCATTCGCGGCTGTTCTTGACCTTCAACTGGTACAAGTTAAAGTCAGCGATAGGGCACTCTGCTTTGTATGATCTATTGAAAACATGAGCTGTGAGCCAAACATACAACACCGGCAAGCAACATAGGACTCTTTTACCATTCCTTTCGTGACAAAAGTTCAGGGTAGAGTACACATCTGCGAGAATAGCTGGGACAGGGTTGTCAGTGTGGAATTTGTAGGCAAGGAACACATCGATTCTTTGCATAATCCACGTAATCATCAATATTAGGGAACAAGACGTATTTATAGTGTAGATGGTGAGGGCTAGCACGTCCATGAAAGCCTCCCAATCTCCACTTTTTACTAAGTGATGCATCTGTCCTTCAAGGTACTCTCTTGAAAACCCTTTGGTTCCATTCTTATTCTGCTGCACATTGAAGGTCTCTTTGCGTGCACTTTCAAAACGTTCGCCACAGTTTGGATGGATGCATAGTATCCTTTATAAAAGTATGACCTTTTACCTTCCAATGACAAACCTAGGATTTGCTCGAATTCTTCCAGAGTAGGAGCTAGTTGGAAATCCTGAAAAGTGAAACATCTGAGAGGAGGGTCATAATATTGGGCCACTGCGGTGATCGCTTCCACCTGTACATTCACCTCTAACAGATCCAGAACCTTCCCATACTTTGCTGCAAATGTCAAACGTTGAGTCTTCTTCAACATTCGTCCCATAACCACTAGGCTTTCAGTGTGAACTTTATTAGCCTTGAGTCGCAGAGTCTTCTTCAAGCTTGCATCCTTATGATCTGATCCCATATTTCTTTTATCAAAGATACTCACTGTCAAATCTTGGTTGAGTTCTAACGGTTCTCTAACAAAACTGTCTCAGGAAGGACAAAAGATTAGGGTATTGCAAAGAAACATGGTGCAAAGATGCAAAGTATGATTTTTTTAATGCAATGACAGATAAAATCAAAGATAACGAAAAGGTACGCTCCTTTCAGTGCCCTAAAGGACTGCCTTAAATTTGAGGAGTTCTACCCTAAAGATCTATAAGGCTGTCTAATTCGTGAGAACTTTCATTGGGTGGCTCTACCATTCTGAAGGCCTCTAGAGCTAAGTCCCACATCAGAATGTTGACCACAAATAGTAGGTAAACCACTAGGTGCGGGGCATTCATGACAAAGGCACGCTCTAGATGAGGTTTTCGCGATAACCAAACAGGATGTACATCCAAAATGGCTACCACTACGCAACCTCTACCTAACTCAAGATTCACTCAGACCCGGGTATAGGGCCCCACTCGAATGTGTGTGATAAACATGTAGGTGTAGTGTGTGTAGGGAGCAAAAAAACCTTCATAATCCTAGAGACTACTCACATCCTGCAAAACAACACAAACACAAAACAAGATTCCCAAACATCTTCTATCCTAAGGTTTGCATGATAAAATAGAATCCAGTTAAGGTGATCAATAAACAAATAAAATAGAAAAACAAAACAAAAATAAAACAAAAACATGTTAGCCATGGCAACCATTACCCCGAATAAGAGAGGGGTGAATTGGGTGATGACTAGTTTTAATGCAACTTTGACAAATTATGCATTTTGAATAACTCACTTAATAAATGCAGCGGAATAAGTCTAATAAATGTACAACTATTGAGGATTACTCAAATACAACTTGGGATATATGATGAACTAAGTGAATAAGCTAGATATCAAGTTGTAACAATCAAAACATCAACATATGCAATAAATAAATATATTCTACCAAATACTTGAATTTAAAGAGTATAGGGAAGAGAGAATCAAACACAATAATTTATCCTAGTTCACCACCCCTTGTGACCTACGTCCAATCCCCAAGCGAACCACTTGAGATTTTCCACTAAACTTCAAGCTTGAACGGGTGCTTGAAAACCTTTACAGATTGGAGCACTCAACCACACATTGGGATACCTCACCCTTGTGCTTTGAGCCTCAATACAGGGATGCCTCACCCTATACAACCTTTGAGGGATGCCTCACCCTCTTACATACAACCTTTGAGGGATGCCTCACCCTCTTACACCTTTGAAGGATACCTCACCTTCTTCTCAACAAGGGATACCTCACCCTTTTTCACTAGAGGATACCTCACCCTCTTTACACAAAAGAAGGATACCTCACCTTCTTCTCAACAAGGGATACCTCACCCTTTTTCACTAGAGGGATACCTCACCCTCTTTACAAAGCAATTGAATAGATATAATGAAGCTCTCAATAGAGCAGATGAATACAAATTGAAGCTCTAATATGCTCTCAAAGATTTTTCACGTTTTTGACAGAAAACAGAGCAAGAAAATAATTTGAGGATTGATTCAAGTTTGGACGTATTGATAATCAGTTTTTGGTTCAAGGTCAACCTCAAATAAAGACCCAACTTTGGTATTTATAAGTTTCTCAATTAATAGAGCCGTTGGGGTGGTTTGGGCATGCATTTAATGCATTAAAAATAGCCGTTGGACGTTGTCAGGATGCGTGTAATCGATTACATAACTTTGGTAATCGATTACATTGTTGTTCCAACGTGTTCTTGACTTTCTGGGCTCTGTGTAATCGATTACATTCTTGGTGTAATCGATTACATGGCTTCTGACTTTGCTTGTAATCGATTACAATGCCCATGTAATCGATTACATGACTTCTCGACTTAGTGTGTAATCGATTACAATATCCATGTAATCGATTACATGACTCGTCGAACGTGTTCTTGCCTTTCTCGGGCTTTGTGTAATCGATTACATATATTGTGTAATCGATTACATAACTTTCTCGACTTGCTTATGTCGATTACATTGTTCATGTAATCGATTACATGCTTTCGACATTTCTTCTGTATGTAATCGATTATTTTGGCCATTTGAACACATTTTTCAAGTCCAATAAAGCTTGTAAGTCATTTCCAACACCTCAAGATACTTGATTAAACATAAATCCTTTTAAGAGTGTTAGATTTAAAGTTGAAACTCAAGTTTTATTGAAAGCCATGTTTAACTTTAAAATTTTCCATTTATTTTGAAATCATATATTGAAAAACCATTTGAGAAATCTTGAGAGCATTTAACATTAATGTTCTAAGCCCTATTACTAAATGAACCTCTTGACTTCTTTCTTTGATCTTGATTTTTCCTTTTGCGCTTGATCTTCTCTTTTGCACTTGAACTTCACTTGATCTTTACTTTGGTCTTTGTTATCATCAAAAACCATTTGACATGCTTCAAGACATAAGCATTCACATTCTCCCCCTTTTTTATGATGACAAACTAAACATTCAGCAGAATGAGAAATATATGCATTTAAGATTATCAGATAATTAAGTGCAATACTCCCCCGTAATGTATGCATGAGATAGATTATTTGAAAGTGCAAAACTCCCCCGTACACATGCAATACATAATACATATGCAACAATACATAATACATATGCAATATATTTCACAACTAATCTTCTCCCCCGTTGGCATTATAAAAAAAGAAGACATAAGCATTTAGATTTTTATATCAAATTTCAATAGATCAATATCGAGTATAAATCATCATTTAGCACAAATCGAATGATTTCCAAATTTTCAAGATAATTAGGAGATGATAATACTTTTTAAATCTTAAGACAAGTTCAAAATATTCTCAAGGATATGGATCTTGAAAAGCATCTCCTTTTTTTTTTTTTTAAATTAATCAAACTAGAAATTCTTTTCAAAACAAGAGCATGATTCTCATAAGTTTATACCACTAAGAACCATAGATCAAGAGAATCATATATGTATCAAACATTGACCTTGATGAAATATGCTATAGGGATTAAAACATGTATAGAACTAATATCATCCACCCTATATGCAATGACAAAATTAGCAAGTTAATATCCAATTAAGCACTTTGTCAATGTTAAGCATACTTCTCATGTAAAGAAAGCATCTAATCATTTAAGATCAATTTATCAACAAGTATCATACAATTTATACCATATATAATACCACAATAGCTTAGGGATTGAGATACTTATTGAGAGAGTGATGCTTCTTTAGAATGATCTTCATTTATAGGTCCTTTGAGTTTGTACTTTCTTCCATTGAGCATTTCATTCCATTGCACTTGACGAAAGTCTCCTCATGTTCCTCTTCCTTCAACATTTCTCATTTATCAAAAGTGTACTCTTTGAGTTTTTGTAAGTGACTCTAACTTCTATGCCTCAAGGCCCCTTGAGAATGTTGTGGTTCTCCATGTCTTTCTTTTTATGTTTTTCATCACTTTTGGAGAACTTGAACCATTTTAAGCTTTCCCAACCTCAAGTAGCACAGTTGTTTTTTTTTTTTTTTTTACTTCATTTGCATGCTTGAGCTAATGGTCACCTTACAACACAATTCAAAGAAATTTCTTTGGTATCCACCAATTTTGGATCCATAGGGATTAGTCATTGATCATTAATCCATTATGCTTTTATAGATATCAAATTTTTCATAGTATGTAATTTGAGCACAAAAAATGTAAACAATCAATTACCATTAAGCACATAGCCAATAATATGCATGCTTTCAATAATATATAGACAATCTTAAGTAAAAATGATCATTTTAGCAATGAAAACCATTTTTAAAGCTCGTGTAATCGATTACAATATGTGTGTAATCGATTACACAATCTCTGAATCCATGTAATCGATTACATGTTTGGTGTAATCGATTACACGAGTTCTGGAGACATTGTAATCGATTACATAGTATGTGTAATCGATTACACGCTTCTCGACTTTGCTTGGAACGCTTAGGCGAGCCTCTATGTCGATTACAGAGGTCTTGTAATCGATTATAAGCTTGCTGAATTCAGTTTTTGCACTTCAAACAGTAAGGGTCCGAACTCAAAGCTTTCAAATTAATTCCAAAACTTTCCAAAACAATTCCAAACATCATGTAAGCATAAAAACTGACCAGTTCTTGATCCAAAACTCACATTTATGCAAAAACTATAAATTATGCAGGAAAATGTGACTTTATGCAGCAAGAGTTATGATTTATCCAATATGCCAAGTTCTAAGACATTTTTATCAAATGTGCTACTTCAAACAAGAAGTGAACTTATCTAGCATATTATCACAAGTAGAAATGTATAGAAAAATTTAAAAACATAGAAAGCATCCATAGTCATAGAATACCTTATTATCAAGAGATATGCAAGGTAGTGAGTAAAAGGTGTAACAATAATATAATCATGTGCTATATATAATATTCAAATTTTACCAAGTGCGCATGATTCTACCCTTTACCTAAGGCCTATAAGGAATATACCTCAAATTCATTGATTTTACAAGTGAATGTGCATAAGAGGTAGAAACTTTTGATACCTTGGCCTTAATGATCAAGGAAGCTCTTTTCCTTACCCATTGCTTCTCTTTTGGTGTTTTGAACTTTGAAAGTTTCACATTTTGTACTTGAGAAGCTTTGGTTGAAGTTGTCTTCCTTCTTTGATCAAAACTTCTACCAATGGGCTTTAGAAGCATTCCCTTTGATGATTCATTTTTCTTTTGACCAATTAATCCATCTTTTTGAGAAGTTTTTTGCATAATTGAAACACTAGGAGGACTTTTTGGTACCCACTTCATCTTGGGTCCTTCAATGTTAGTACTAGAACCTTTAAGACCTTTAGGAACCCATACCATATTATTTCTCATATAAGAATTTCTTCTATAATTGCATAAATGAGAAATATGTCCTAGATGACCACAAAAATTGCAAACAATTGAATTCAATGATGGCTTGGTCCTTTGAAGATCATTTTTGAAAAACTTGAGCCTTTGGTTGTTATTACATTCTAAACTATTTTTGCCATAAGCCTTGCTTGAATTTTCATGTGGAATAACATTAATTTTATTCTCATTAACAAGCATAGGATGTAAGCAATTAAAATCATTAGCCTTGACAAATTCAGAAAATAAGTCCTCAACTTGATTTTCTAAATCAATGCACTTTTCACAAGAAGTTGAGGTTTCAAATTTCAAAGGCATTTCCTCATTGAGAAAAATATATTCATTTTTCAAAGTCTCAATTTCAATTTCAATAGAGGAAATGTTTTCCAAACAAGATGAGTTTTTCTTTTCTAAATTCAACAAGCCATCATACAGTTCATCATATGCACATTGTAGCTTATCATAGGAAGGACCATAATCAAGATAGGCATTATTTACCTCAAGGTTCTTTGGAGTCAAGTGGGAGGTTGTCACAATTTCTTGCACTAATGACTCTTTAAGGGAATCACCATCTTCCTCATTGTTGTCCATCAAGAATTTGAGAATATCTTTCTTCTCAATTTTATTTTGCTTTGCCTCTTCTTCAAATTGAGCACCATCATCACTAAGAGGCATTGAACTCATTTTCTTGCTTTGAACATGTTCTTGAGGACATTTTTCAACATTGTCTTCCTTTAAAGACTTTTGCTCTTCTTGCTCTCTATATACAACTTTATGTACAAAATCATCATTAGCAAGATAAATAGAATCAAGAGCATTCCATATATCTTTAGCACTAGAGCAACTCTTAATTTTAGCATAAGCATCATCATTTAAACCACTTCTCAATATTTGCATTGCTCTAATATTCAATGAAAAGCATTTCTTATCATAGTCATTCCAAGTTTGTTTTGATTTGCATGTAAATCCATCAAGCATAATATCCCACAAATCAATATCAATAGATTGCATATAAATTTCCATTCTAGCTTTCCAATAAACGAAATTCGCACCATCAAAGAATGGTGGTTTATTAATTTCAAAACCATTCATTTTGAAAAGCTTGTAATGGTTGCCAAACAAACAAAGATCTTTAACTCCAAGCTGTTAAGCTTTTACCGTGAGCACGAAGCTCGATACCACTTGTTAGCCATGACAACCATTACCCAAGAGGGGGTGAATTGGGTGATGACTAGTTTTAATGCAACTTTGACAAATTATGCATTTTGAATAACTCGGTTAATAAATGCAGCGGAATAAGTCTAATAAATTTACAACTATTGAGGATTACTCAAATACAACTTGGGATATATATGATGAACTAAGTGAATAAGCTAGATATCAAGTTGTAACAATCAAAACATCAATATATGCAATAAATAAATATATTCTACCAAATACTTGAATTTAAAGAGTGTAGGGAAGAGAGAATCAAACACAATGATTTATCTGGTTCAGTACCCCTTGTGACCTATCCAGTCCCAAGCGAACCACTTGAGATTTTCACTAAACTTCAAGCTTGAACGGGTGCTTGAAAACCTTTCAGATTGGAGCACTCAACCACACCTTGGGATACCTCACCCTTGTGCTTTGAGCCTCAATACAGGGATGCCTCACCCTATACAACCTTTGAGGATGCCTCACCCTCTTACACCTTTGAAGGATACCTCACCTTCTTCTCAACAAGGGATACCTCACCCTTTTTCACTAGAGGATACCTCACCCTCTTTTACACAAAAAGAAGGATACCTCACCTTCTTCTCAACAAGGATACCTCACCGCACTTTTCACTAGAGGATACCTCACCTTCTTTAAAAGCAATTGAATAGATATAATGAAGCTCTCAATAGAGCAGATGAATACAAATTGAAGCTCTAATATGCTCTCAAAGATTTTCACATTTTTGACAAAAGCAGAGAAGAAAATAATTTGAGGATTGATTCAAGTTTGACGTATTGATAATCAGTTTTGGTTCAAGGTCAACCTCAAATAAAGACCCAACTTTGGTATTTATAAGTTTCTCAATTAATAGAGCCGTTGGGGTGGTTTGGGCATGCATTTAATGCATTAAAAATAGTGTTGGACGTTGTCGATGCGTGTAATCGATTACATAACTTTGGTAATCGATTACATTGTTGTTCTAACGTGTTCTTGACTTTCAGGCTCTGTGTAATCGATTACATTCTTGGTGTAATCGATTACATGGCTTTCTGACTTTGCTTATGTAATCGATTACAATGTCCATGTAATCGATTACATGACTTCCCGACTTCTGTGTGTAATCGATTACAATATCCATATAATCGATTACTGACTCGTCGAACGTGTTCTTGCCTTCGGACTTTGTGTAATCGATTACATATATTGTGTAATCGATTACATGGCCTCTGACTTGCTTATAATCGATTACATTGTTCATGTAATCGATTACATGCTTTCTGTTTGCTGTGTAATCGATTATTTTGGCCATTTGAACACATTTTTCAAGTCCAATAAAGCTTGTAAGTCATTTCCAACACCTCAAGATACTTGATTAAACATAAATCCTTTTAAGAGTGTTAGATTTAAAGTTGAAACTCAAGTTTTATTAAAAGCCATGTTTAACTTTGAAATTTCCCATTTATTTTGAAATCATATATTGAAAAACCATTTGAGAAATCTTGAGAGCATTTAACATTAATGTTCTAAGCCCTATTACTAAATGAACCTCTTGACTTCTTTCTTTGATCTTGATTTTTCCTTTTGCGCTTGATCTTCTCTTTTGCACTTGAACTTCACTTGATCTTTACTTTGGTCTTTGTTATCATCAAAAACCATTTGACATACTTCAAGACATAAGCATTCACATTGTGAAGTTCAAGTGCAAAAGAGAAGATCAAGCGCAAAAGAAAAAATCAAGATCAAAGAAAGAAGTCAAGAGGTTCATTTAGTAATAGGGCTTAGAACATTAATGTTAAATGCTCTCAAGATTTCTCAAATGGTTTTTCAATATATGATTTCAAAATAAATGGGAAATTTCAAGATTAAACATGACTTTCAATAAAACTAGAAGTTCAATCTTAAATCTAACACTCTTAAAAGGATTTATGTTTAATCAAGTATCTTGAGGTGTTGGAAATGACTTACAAGCTTTATTGGACTTGAAAAATGTGTTCAATGGCCAAAATAATCGATTACACAAAGAAATAAAGCATGTAATCGATTACATGAATAATGTAATCGACATAAGCAAGTCGAGGTTATGTAATCGATTACACAATATATGTAATCGATTACACAAAGCCCGTAAAGGCAAGAACACGCTCACGAAGTCATGTAATCGATTACATGGATATTGTAATCGATTACACAAAGAAAGTCAAGTCATGTAATCGATTACATGGGCATTGTAATCGACAAGCAAAGTCAAGTCATGTAATCGATTACACCAAGAATGTAATCGACATACACAGAGCCCGTGAAAGTCAAGAACACGTTGGAACAACAATGTAATCGACATAAAGTTATGTAATCGATTACACGCATCCTCGACAACGCCCAACGGCTATTTTTAATGCATTAAATGCATGCCCAAACCACCCCAACGGCTCTATTAATTGAGAAACTTATAAATACCAAAGTTGGGTCTTTATTTGAGGTTGACCTTGAACCAAAAACTGATAATCAATACGTCCAAACTTGAATCAATCCTCAAATTATTTTCTTGCTCTGTTTTCTGTCAAAAACGTGAAAAATCTTTGAGAGCATATTAGAGCTTCAATTTGTATTCATCTCGCTCTATTGAGAGCTTCATTATATCTATTCAATTGCTTTGTAAAGAGGGTGAGGTATCCTCTAGTGAAAAAGGTGAGGTATCCCTTGTTGAGAAGAAGGTGAGGTATCCTTCTTTTTGTAACGAGGTGAGGTATCCCTCTAGTGAAAAAGTGGTGAGGTATCCCTTGTTGAGAAGAAGGTGAGGTATCCTTCAAAGGTGTAAGAGGGTGAAGCATCCTCAAAGGTTGTATAGGGTGAGGCATCCCTGTATTGAGGCTCAAAGCACAAGGGTGAGGTATCCTTCTGTGGTTAAGTGCTCCAATAAAGGTTTTCAAGCACCCGCTCAAGCTTGAAGTTTAGTGGAAAATCTCAAGTGGTTCGCTTGGGGACTGGACGTAGGTCACAAGGGGTGGCTGAACCAGGATAAATCATTGTGTTTGATTCTCTCTTCCCTACACTCTTTAAATTCAATATTTGGTAGAATATATTTATTTATTGCATATGTTGATGTTTTGATTGTTACAACTTGATATCTAGCTTATTCACTTAGTTCATCATATATCCCAAGTTGTATTTGAGTAATCCTCAATAGTTGTACATTTATTAGACTTATTCCGCTGTATTTATTAATTAAGTTATTCAAAATGCATAATTTGTCAAAGTTGCATTAAAATCAGTCATCACCCAATTCACCCCCCCTCTTGGGTAATGGTTGCCATGGCTAACAAGTTACAAAAGGAGTAAAACAAACATATAAAAGTTACAAAATTTGCACAAACAACTTTCAAAGGCTTGACTCTCAAATGTCCCCAGTGGAGTCGCCATCTGTCGCGACCGGGATCGCGGCGAAAAATAGTAACTCATAGGATTTCAATGTATGGAAATGGAGTCGCCACCAATTTTATTTAAGTTAGGAAAAATTGGAAAAACCTTATTAGAAAATGGTCTTTGAAAACCAAATTGGATTCGGGAGTCGGTTATGCTTAGGGAAGGGTGAAAACTCAATCCCACGGTACCTTGAATCAATTGTGCAAATTTTTGATAATCTCAAAAATATTTATTTTACTCATCTCTTTTGAAAAAGGCAATGTAACTATATATATATTTTTTTATCTTTTATTTTTATTTATTTTTATTTATTTATATTTTAAAAAAAAAAAGAAAAGAAAAAACCAAATTGCGAAAACTTATTTTTCTCGGCTTGACGTAGAATAAAGATTCTGCTCCTACGTATCTTCGGTGCAATGAGGAACTCAAAGTCACGTAGTTCTTTATAAAATTCTTGTGAGTTAGTTGATTTTAATTAATTTATTTTTTTAATAATTTTTTTTATAAAAACTTTTAATTATTTTTTTTTAAATATGAATTAACAAGTCGTCACGACTCGCTTAATTATATTAAGTTTTGAATAGGTGAAACTCAATCACGCTAGAGACATCATCCATTGAATCATCAAGTTATTACAACTCAAATGATTATTAACAAAAATACAAAATTAATAAATTATCACAACTCAATTAATCTTGTTTTATTTTTTTTTATATTTTATCTTACTTATTATTATTTTTATCATTTTTATAAGCGAGCTTTCCAATTAGATGTGACTATTGGGCTCACCAAATCCAACATGATTCCACCGACAATGCATGCTTATCTAAAGTACAAAACAACAAAACTCAATTAAATATATAAAATAATAGTAGTAATAATGGAAACAAAAGGAAGGAGGTGGTCCACGTTTTCTTTTTCAGAAGCAATTATCAAGGTTCAAGGATAAAACTATTCATCACAAAGACTTCAGAGAAGGACGCTCGTGAACTTATGATGGAAGAATTTTTTTTTTTTACTTTTCACTAATCACAAAACACAATATAAAATATATTATTAAATAAAATAAACATTATCAAACAAAAAATCCTAAATAAATCTAAACAATTAAACACATTTTTTATTTTAATTTTTTTTTTTTTTTTTATTTTTATTTATTTATTTTATTTATTTTTTAAAAAAACTTCATTTTTATTTTATTTAAAAAAACAAAGAAAACTAATCTATTTTATAAACCAATCAAAACCACACCTCTTTAGGAATAACACATCTCCCTAATTTGGACAAAGTTTTCAACCCAAGCCCACCCAATAATTTTTATCTTTTTGTTATCCTCAGAAACACCAAAACATGAAAAACAAAAAATACCAAAAGACACAAACAAAAACAAAAGGAAACGAAAGATATTTCTCCTGATTACTGGAAGAAAGAAACAAAACAACTACAAGGGGGAGGGGCTCGTGAACGGTGTCACGGCGGTGGTCATATCTGTTTCTTTTCTTTTCCCCCCTTTTTTTTTGGGTGGCTCTTTGTGGTGGTGTGGTGGATGAAGGAGGCTTCACGGATCTAGTGGGATGATCTTCACAGATCTGTGGGTGAGGGAGGTTGTGTTAGTGGAGGCAAAGGAGACTCACGGTTGGGAAGGGGTGAGAATGATGGTGCTGATGGAAGGAGATGTTCTGTTTCTCTTTTTTTTTTGCCATAAGTGGATTGAATTTGTTTTTTTTTTCTTATTATCTCAGCCCATCTCTTCCCTTTTAGATTGAAAATGTAAATATGAAACTACAATGTAATAGTTGTGTGTATGGTTAAGCACGGGTACAACTCAACTAAAGAAGCAAAATTTATCTTATATTGAAGCTAAAAGCAAAAGGGAATCGAAATATTCTTACCTTTGAAGCTCAACAGGAAATGAGGAAAAGTTTAGTTGTCTGTTTGCTTCAAAAAAAATTCCTCCGTCTTTCTATTAAGCCCTCCTTTTTTTCTTTCACCCCAGCTCTTCAAAATGTCCTCCCCAGAAATCCAATAATTTTTGTTCCTCTCAAAAAAAAAAAAAAACTTCCCCTCTCTATTTGGGTGCAAAAAGATAGTGCAGAGTATGGTGCGTAGCTGATTTCGATTGGGTGAAGGGGGTCAGGTTTCGGTGTGGAGGTGGTTTTCTTTGGGTGGTGACGGTGGGTGAAGATGGTGAAAATGAGAATGATCGAGATCAGTTTTTTTTTGGGGGGAGTTCTGTCCGTGTGAATATGGTGAGAAGGGTATTTAGGCTGCTGCTCCTCTTCTTTGGTCAACTTGTGTAGCAGCATGTAGCAGAGCCTTGGTCGTTGTTCCCTTTCCTGTTTGATGAATCCTTCTTGTTTTTGTTTACCCTGTGCCCTCATCTGCTTGCCCCCCTTTGCTCTATTCAAGATTTCTTCGAGCCTTGGGTTGTGGAATATCAGAATGTGAGGTCTCCCCTCCTACTCCATTTTTGGCTTCCAAATCTGCTTCCCTTTTTCTGTCCCGTTGCAGTCCTCCACTTTCTATGTTTTGTCCCTATTTTGCTAATGCT